>CM059573.1:15055121-16255121 GCA_030386875.1 Morinoia aosen
CTATAGCGTGAGGTCCACCACACTATAGCGTGAGGTCCACCACACTATAGCGTGAGGTCCACCACACTATAGCGTGAGGTCCACCACACTATAGCGTGAGGTCCACCACACTATAGCGTGAGGTCCACCACACTATAGCGTGAGGTCCACCACACTATAGCGTGAGGTCCACCACACTATAGCGTGAGGTCTACCACACTATAGCGTGAGGTCTACCACACTATAGCGTGAGGTCCACCACACTATAGCGTGAGGTCCACCACACTATAGCGTGAGGTCCACCACACTATAGCGTGAGGTCCACCACACTATAGCGTGAGGTCCACCACACTATAGCGTGAGGTCCACCACACTATAGCGTGAGGTCCACCACACTATAGCGTGAGGTCCACCACACTATAGCGTGAGGTCCACCACACTATAGCGTGAGGTCCACCACACTATAGCGTGAGGTCCACCACACTATAGCGTGAGGTCCACCACACTATAGCGTGAGGTCCACCACACTATAGCGTGAGGTCTACCACACTATAGCGTGAGGTCTACCACACTATAGCGTGAGGTCCACCACACTATAGCGTGAGGTCCACCACACTATAGCGTGAGGTCCACCACACTATAGCGTGAGGTCCACCACACTATAGCGTGAGGTCCACCACACTATAGCGTGAGGTCCACCACACTATAGCGTGAGGTCCACCACACTATAGCGTGAGGTCCACCACACTATAGCGTGAGGTCCACCACACTATAGCGTGAGGTCCACCACACTATAGCGTGAGGTCCACCACACTATAGCGTGAGGTCCACCACACTATAGCGTGAGGTCTACCACACTATAGCGTGAGGTCCACCACACTATAGCGTGAGGTCTACCACACTATAGCGTGAGGTCTACCACACTATAGCGTGAGGTCCACCACACTATAGCGTGAGGTCTACCACACTATAGCGTGAGGTCTACCACACTATAGCGTGAGGTCCACCACACTATAGCGTGAGGTCTACCACACTATAGCGTGAGGTCTACCACACTATAGCGTGAGGTCCACCACACTATAGCGTGAGGTCTACCACACTATAGCGTGAGGTCTACCACACTATAGCGTGAGGTCTACCACACTATAGCGTGAGGTCTACCACACTATAGCGTGAGGTCCACCACACTATAGCGTGAGGTCTACCACACTATAGCGTGAGGTCTACCACACTATAGCGTGAGGTCTACCACACTATAGCGTGAGGTCCACCACACTATAGCGTGAGGTCCACCACACTATAGCGTGAGGTCTACCACACTATAGCGTGAGGTCTACCACACTATAGCGTGAGGTCTACCACACTATAGCGTGAGGTCTACCACACTATAGCGTGAGGTCTACCACACTATAGCGTGAGGTCCACCACACTATAGCGTGAGGTCTACCACACTATATAGCGTGAGGTCTACCACACTATAGCGTGAGGTCCACCACACTATAGCGTGAGGTCTACCACACTATAGCGTGAGGTCTACCACACTATAGCGTGAGGTCTACCACACTATAGCGTGAGGTCCACCACACTATAGCGTGAGGTCTACCACACTATAGCGTGAGGTCTACCACACTATAGCGTGAGGTCTACCACACTATAGCGTGAGGTCCACCACACTATAGCGTGAGGTCTACCACACTATAGCGTGAGGTCTACCACACTATAGCGTGAGGTCTACCACACTATAGCGCGAGGTCTATCACACTATAGCGTGAGGTCCACCACACTATAGCGTGAGGTCTACCACACTATAGCGTGAGGTCTACCACACTATAGCGTGAGGTCCACCACACTATAGCGTGAGGTCTACCACACTATAGCGTGAGGTCCACCACACTATAGCGTGAGGTCCACCACACTATAGCGTGAGGTCCACCACACTATAGCGTGAGGTCTACCACACTATAGCGTGAGGTCCACCACACTATAGCGTGAGGTCCACCACACTATAGCGTGAGGTCCACCACACTATAGCGTGAGGTCCACCACACTATAGCGTGAGGTCTACCACACTATAGCGTGAGGTCTAAAACACTATAGCGTGAGGTCTACCACACTATAGCGTGAGGTCCACCACACTATAGCGTGAGGTCCACCACACTATAGCGTGAGGTCTACCACACTATAGCGTGAGGTCTACCACACTATAGCGTGAGGTCTACCACACTATAGCGTGAGGTCTACCACACTATAGCGTGAGGTCTACCACACTATAGCGTGAGGTCTACCACACTATAGCGTGAGGTCCACCACACTATAGCGTGAGGTCTACCACACTATAGCGTGAGGTCCACCACACTATAGCGTGAGGTCCACCACACTATAGCGTGAGGTCCACCACACTATAGCGTGAGGTCCACCACACTATAGCGTGAGGTCCACCACACTATAGCGTGAGGTCTACCACACTATAGCGTGAGGTCTACCACACTGTAGCGTGAGGTCTACCACACTATAGCGTGAGGTCTACCACACTATAGCGTGAGGTCTACCACACTATAGCGTGAGGTCTACCACACTATAGCGTGAGGTCTACCACACTATAGCGTGAGGTCTACCACACTGTAGCGTGAGGTCTACCACACTATAGCGTGAGGTCTACCACACTGTAGCGTGAGGTCTACCACACTATAGCGTGAGGTCTACCACACTATAGCGTGAGGTCTACCACACTATAGCGTGAGGTCTACCACGCTATAGCGTGAGGTCTACCACACTATAGCGTGAGGTCTACCACACTATAGCGTGAGGTCTACCACACTATAGCGTGAGGTCTACCACACTGTAGCGTGAGGTCTACAACACTATAGCGTGAGGTCTACCATCTTTAGCGTGAGGTCTACCACTAGCTAGTACTATAGCATGAAGTTAGGTTACTAATGGAAATGACCTATTTCCATACATGTAATTTAGCGATCAACACATAATAAGTACACATCAAACAGCCCCAGGTAGGCGATATATGGCAATAGCCCTCACCACGCTATAGCAGCGCCGGTCACTGACTCTATAATTACCGCAATAACTGATCGGAACATAAGTTCACGTGTTGATTCTATAATTCACGCAGTTATTGATTCAATAACTGAGACAATATCAGGTTTTTACTGAAGCAAAAGTGATCCGATCTGATCTTCCATGTGCACGCATTACACGTACACACATGACACGTACAGACATAAAACGTGTTCGTATAACACACGCGCTTATTCCAGTGCTGTATAGGCGCAGTGGCTGTAGTTTTGTCTCATTCTTGGTAAAAATAAACCTTTTTAAAACTTTACTTTTCACGTAGTATTTTTTTCATATTTTTTACGAAAATTTTTTACCCTCACACCACCTGCCCTCACACCACCTGCCCTCACACCACCTGCCCTCACACCACCTACCCTCACACCACCTGCCCTCATACCACCTGCCCTCACACCACCTACCCTCACACCACCTACCCTCACACCACCTGCCCTCACACCACCTGCCCTCACACCACCTGCCCTCACACCACCTGCCCTCACACCCCCTGCCCTCACACCACCTGCCCTCTCATCACCTGCCCTCACACCACCTGCACTCACACCACCTACGTCGATTTCAGCACCGCCATGCCCATTTTAGCACCACCATACCCATTTCAGCACCACCATGCCCATTTCAGCACCACCATGCCCATTTCAGCCCAACCATGCCCATTTCAGCACCGCCATGCCCATTTCAGCACTGCCATGCCCATTTCAGCACCGCCATGCCCATTTCAGCACCGCCATGCCCATTTCAGCACCGCCATACCCACTTCAGCACCACCATGCTTATTTCAGCACCGCCATGCCCATTTCAGCACCACCATACCCATTTCAGCGTAGTCATACCAATTTCAGCACCGCCATACCAATTTAAGCGCAGTCAAACCAATTTCAGCACCGCCATACCAATTTCAGCACCGCCATGCCAATTTCTGCACCGCCATGCCAATTTCAGCGCAGTCATGCCAATTTCAGCACCGCCATCCCAATTTCAGCACCACCATGTCAATTTCAGCACCGCCATGCCAATTTCAGCACCGCCATGCCAATTTCAGCAACGCTATGCCAATTTCAGCGCAGTCATACCAATTTCAGCACCGCCATGCCAATTTCAGCACCACCATGCCAATTTCAGCACCGCCATGCCAATTTCAGCGCAGTCATACCAATTTAAACACCACCATGCCCATTTCAGCACCGCCATGCCAATTTCAGCACCGCCATACCAATTTCAGCACCGCCATACCAATTTCAGCACTGCCATGCCAATTTCAGCACCGCCATGCCAATTTCAGCACCACCATGCCAATTTCAGCACCGTCATGCCAATTTCAGCACCACCATGCCAATTTCAGCACCGCCATGCCAATTTCAGCACCACCATGCCAATTTCAGCACCGCCATGCCAATTTCAGCACCACCATGCCAATTTCAGCACCGCCATGCCAATTTCAGCACCGCCATACCAATTTCAGCACCACCATCCCAATTTCAGCACCGCCATGCCAATTTCAGCACCACCATGCCAATTTCAGCACCGTCATGCCCATTTCAGCGCCATTTCACACACTTTCCGTCACCCGTTCCTGCAATTCAACATTTCCCAGCGGAAACTGGGCTCCTCAAACTTTTTATGCGTGGTTTGAATTTGCTCGCCGTGTCCTGAGTGTGGGTAGAATCAACACCTCCTCATTAAATGTTCTGATTAGCTCGCCGGGATGGGAGCCTCGCTCCGAATTAACTAATTAACGCACTAATTAGGCGAGATTCTAATTGAGGGAATGTTTTAAGCATGAAGAATATTTTCCCTTCAGTTAATGAGGAGCAAAACACGCCGGTAAATACTTGTTGAAATCTAATTAATATTTAAATTAATTAATTAGGGATGTTTTTCGCGTGCTGTAATATTTTTCAGCCGATATTTGTTATTCTCTGTATTCATTAGAAAATATTTACATCGAAGTGAATGATTTTTTTTTTCATTTGTGAAATTCATGGAGGTTTTATGTGTTAAAAAAATTTGTTTGATGCGCTATAAACATTCGCTTCCTCATTATTTCGTATTCTTTGATGAGTAAATAAAATCCTTCTGATTTATTCGAATCCGCTGAAATTTAATTGTCATTTTTATTAACATGAAGTTATAAAAATCTTTTTGGTTCTCGGTTCACCTAAAGATATTCTTTTCTACTCATGCCTCCTTAATTATAATTAGTAAAACCCTGTTATTTTAATTTTAATATATAAAATTTCTATTGTTTTATATTCAACATAAAATAATTCAATGCTCCACGGAGTGAGAAAGCAACAACTCTTTGTATACAATTTTAGTTCTCGAAATAAACAGATTTTTGAGTTGTTCGGGATTTTTAACTCGTATCTAATTCTAATTCAGAGTCAACAGCCAAGGGATATGCCATTAGAAAGACAGAAACGCACGTTATTAATCTAATCGTACTCGGATCATAACTATAAAAAATGGAGAAAGAAAAGCTTGCTAGTTCTAAAGAAATTAACTCCTGAAATGTGAAACAACCTGTTGGGTTTTAAAAATTCCTTAAAGAAGAAATCCTAAATTGATATACAAATCATACGAAGTAACCGTCTATTTCTGAAGAAGTTGATGCAACAATTGTGAAACTCTGAATTGGGTTTTGAAAATTTCTTATCATAGACATTCTAAGTTGATAGATAAACCATACGAAGTAAGCAGTAGCTTTGTTGAATATATACATATGTTCTCTTGAATATTTTGCTATAGATTTAACACTTTGACTGCGACGTGCGCCACCGGTGGTACACGGAGGTAACTTTCATAATGCTGCTGACCGACCAGTAGTCGCAAACATTTTTCATAAATATTCAATGAAAGCTAAATGAAGGCACGATCCAGTTAATGTTAATAAATAGCTTACTTCAATTAACTTCAAATTTAAGTTTGGTGTTGAACTTAATATTTAGTTGCCGCAGTCAAAGTGTTAAATGTATAAATACATTCTTTCTCATTGTATTACTCTAGACACGAGTTCTCAAGTTTTATAAAATACAAAATCCTTGCGCTGGTACCTCAACTTTCCTTCATGATTTTTTATTTATTTAATTGAACCAAGACAAACTTGATCTTCCTCTAACTCACCCTCAACTTAGATGCCATAATTGAACCAAGACAAACTTGAACTTGCCCTAACTCTCCCTCAACTTAGATGCCATATTTGAACCAAGACAAACTTGATCTTGCCCTAACTCTCCCTCAACTTAGATGCCATATTTGAACCAAGACAAACTTGATCTTGCCCTAACTCTCCCTCAACTTAGATGCCATATTTGAACCAAGACAAACTTGATCTTGCCCTAACTCTCCCTCAACTTAGATGCCATATTTGAACCAAGACAAACTTGATCTTGCCCTAACTCTCCCTCAACTTAGATGCCATATTTGAACCAAGACAAACTTGATCTTGCCCTAACTCTCCCTCAACTTAGATGCCATATTTGAACCAAGACAAACTTGATCTTGCCCTAACTCTCCCTCAACTCAGATGCCATATTTGAACCAATACAAACTTGATCTTGCCCTAACTCTCCCTCAACTTAGATGACATATTTGAACCAAGACAAACTTGATCTTGCCCTAACTCTCCCTCAACTTAGATGCCATATTTGAACCAAGACAAACTTGATCTTGCCCTAACTCTCCCTCAACTTAGATGCCATATTTGAACCAAGACAAACTTGATCTTGCCCTAACTCTCCCTCAACTTAGATGCCATATTTGAACCAAGACAAACTTGATCTTGCCCTAACTCCCACTCAACTCAGATGCCATATTTGAACCAAGACAAACTTGATCTTGCCCTAACTCACCCTCAACTTAGATGCCATATTTGAACCTTCACGTTTTGCCTGCGACGTGCGCCATATTTAGCTACTGAGGCAGTTTTCATTATGCTGCTGACCAACCGGCCGTCACAAACTCAATTTAAAAAAAATACTTTATCAAAACCATATGAAAACACGATCCAGTTAATGCTTGGTATTTCATACATTCCTTTATATTATTGACTTTAATTTTGAACTTAATGTTAACTTCAGTTCCACCTGCAGCAGTAAGGTGCCAAAAATAACATAAGGCGCTGCATGGGAACAGTCTTACATAGCATGATTGTTGTATATATATAAGGTCTTCCCGGGGAAAGATGTGAGGTCCCGAGCTGGCTGTTCGATATGCCTTTCATTTTTTAAAGTAGAAAACATCTTTCTTTTTTCCTACGGACAATCATTTTTTCGGTTCACTACTGTTTTTGTTTCAGTACTTATTACTTTCTCTTTCAACTTTTCTGTTTCATAGACTTATTTCATTCTTTCTGTTTAATGCGTTAGATGATGGAAGCACACCTTGAGCATGGATTCCCTGTTCCCTCAATTTCATGCGAAAACGTACTTTCCTCTCTTAGGACCACTTACTTTGCGGTTATAGGGACACTTAAACTAACTTATAATCTTATCCTAGACCCAAGAACTTTTTCACAGGCGGTATTCATGTACGGAAAATGGCAAAAATTGCGCAAATTAAGTTTATTAAAACTCGCATACCACATTAGCCGCAGTAAAACTAAACTCCACAGACAGAAAACTACCTCAACATTTTGACACTCACTTCGGTGTCCTGTGCCCCGAATATTCTATCATCTTAGGCGCCAAAATTCAATAATTCCGTGGTGTCATATCCACTTCACCTCGGCCGGTCTTAAGGACGTGTGAAGAGGGGACACTCACCTACTGGCCTACTGGTACTGACTTCTTGCTCCGCTGCCCCGGCGCCGCACAGCGCGGCCCGGCGCCACACAGCGCAGCCCCGGCGCCACACAGCGCAGCCCCGGCGCCGCACAGCGCAGCCCCGTAGCCACACAGCGCAGCCCCGTAGCCACACAGCGCAGCCCCGGCGCCGCACAGCGCAGCCCTGGCGCCACACAGCGCAGCCCCGTAGCCACACAGCGCAGCCCCGGCGCCACACAGCGCTGCCCGGAGGCCACACAGCGCAGCCCCGGCGCCGCACAGCGCAGCCCCGTAGCCACACAGCGCAGCCCCGGCGCCACACAGCGCAGCCCCGGCGCCACACAGCGCAGCCCCGGCGCCACACAGCACAGCCCCGGCGCCGCACAGCACAGCCCCGGAGCCGCACAGCGCAGCCCCGGAGCCACACAGCTCAGCCCCGGCGCCACACAGCGTAGCCCGGGCGCCACACAGCGCAGCCCGGGCGCCACACAGCGCAGCCCAGGCGCCACACAGCGCAGCCCGGGCGCCACACAGCGCAGCCCGGGCGCCACACAGCGCAGCCCCGGCGCCACACAGCGCAGCCCCGACGCCACACAGCGCAGCCCCGGCGCCACACAGCGCAGCCCCGGCGCCACACAGCGCAGCCCCGACGCCACACAGCGCAGCCCCGGCGCCACACAGCGCAGCCCAGGCGCCACACAGCGCAGCCCGGGCGCCACACAGCGCAGCCCGGGCGCCACACAGCGCAGCCCCGGCGCCACACAGCGCAGCCCCGACGCCACACAGCGCAGCCCCGGCGCCACACAGCGCAGCCCCGGCACCACACAGCGCAGCCCCGGCGCCACACAGCGCAGCCCCGGCGCCTTTAGCACAAGGGAGAAAGAAAACTGATGTAGAAATTTTTGGAAAATATAACTGTATTACATTAAATTTTTCAGCTGAACGAGAGGAGATTTGATTCTGTATATTGCTCTGTATTGTTGTGTGCTGCTGTGTGCTGCTGTGTGCTGCTGTGGGTTGCTGTGCTGCTGTGAGCTGCTGTGGGTTGCTGTGTGCTGCTGTGTGCTGCTGTGGGCTGCTGTGTGCTGCTGTGTGCTGCTGTGTGCTGCTGTGGGGTTGCTTTGGGCTGCTGTGTGCTGCTGTGTGCTGCTGTGGGTTGCTGTGTGCTGCTGTGTGCTGCTGAGTGCTGCTTTGGGCTGCTGTGTGCTGCTGTGTGCTGCTTTGGGCTGCTGTGTGCTGCTTTGGGCTGCTGTGTGCTGCTCTGTGCTGCTGTGGGCTGCTGTGGGCTGCTGTGTGCTGCTGTGGGCTGCTGTGTGCTGCTGTGTGCTGCTGTGGGGTTGCTTTGGGGTTGCTTTGGGCTGCTGTGTGCTGCTTTGGGCTGCTGTGTGCTGCTTTGGGCTGCTGTGTGCTGCTTTGGGCTGCTGTGTGCTGCTGTGTGCTGCTGCGTGCTGCTGTGTGCTGCTGTGGGTTGCTGTGTGCTGCTGTGGGCTGCTGTGGGCTGCTGTGTGCTGCTGTGGGCTGCTGTGTGCTGCTGTGGGTTGCTGTGTGCTGCTGTGTGCTACTGTGGGCTGCTGTAGGCTGCAAGGGAACAATTTCGACGGTTTGTTGAAGTCCCATCGGTGGTAACCATGGCAACGGACAGGGAGATTATATTCGGCTAGTTATTTAGTGATGTGACCACTGACTTAGTCACTTCGTGGACCCTCACTTGCCCCTCACTCGCCCCTCACTTGCCCCTCACTCGCCCCTCACTCGCCCCTCACTCGCCCCTCACTCACCCCCACTCACCCCTCACTCACCCCTCACTCACCCCTCATTCTCTCCTCAATTTCCCCTCAATCACCCCTCAATCACCCCTCACTCACCTCTCAATCACCCCCCAATCACCCCTCAATCACCCCTCACTCACCCCTCCCTCACCCCTCACTCACCCCTCCCTCACCCTTCCCTCACTCCCCAATCACCCCTCAATCACCCCTCAATCGCCCCCCAATCACCCCTCAATCACCCCTCAATCACCCCTCAATCACGCCTCAATCACCCATCAATCACCCCTCAATCACCCCTCAATCACCCCTCAATCACCCCTCAATCGCCCCCCCCAATCACCCCCCAATCACCCCTCAATCACCCCCCAATCCCCCCTCAATCATCCCTCAATCACCCCTCAATCACCCCTCAATCACCCCTCACCCACCTCTCACTCATTTAGATATGCAAACAAAAAATGATCGCTTTGTCTGAAAGCAACACTCGTTTTATATTCAATTCTCTGAATCGATTTTGTGTTTTTTTGCGACGGTGTTTTTGTTAGAATTATAATGATCAAATTTGTTGATGTTTTTAAATGCGAAGTTGGAATGTGCTGTAATTCAGGATTTTCATGTGTGTGTGTACTGGTGTGTGGAGTGTTAATTGTGTGTGCTTGTGTACGTCTTGTGTGTGTGTGTGTTTGAAGTGGGTGGCCAAACACACGGGGACCACACACACACATACACACGGTGACAAAACACACACACATACACACGGTGACCGATACACACACACACACGCACACAGCGTGACACCGCCACTCGTCGCATCGATCGTGACTTTGTGTGACTTGACTGCTGCTCTAATCCAGTGTATACTGGTGTGTACTGTGTACTGGTGTGTACTGTGTACTGGTGTGTACTGGTGTGTACTGTGTACTGGTGTGTACTGGGTACTGGTGTGTACTGTGTACTGGTGTGTACTGGTGTGTACTGTGACTGGTGTGTACTGGTGTGTACTGTGTACTGGTGTGTACTGTGACTGGTGTGTACTGTTACTGGTGTGTACTGTGTACTGGTGTGTACTGTGTACTGGTGTGTACTGTGTACTGGTGTGTACTGTGTACTGGTGTGTACTGTGTACTGGTGTGTACTGTGTACTGGTGTGTACTGTGTACTGGTGTGTACTGTGTACTGGTGTGTACTGGTGTGTACTGTGACTGGTGTGTACTGGTGTGTACTGTGTACTGGTGTGTACTGTGACTGGTGTGTACTGTTACTGGTGTGTACTGTGTACTGGTGTGTACTGTGTACTGGTGTGTACTGTGTACTGGTGTGTACTGTGTACTGGTGTGTACTGTGTACTGGTGTGTACTGTGTACTGGTGTGTACTGGTGTGTACTGTGACTGGTGTGTGCTGGTGTGTACTGTGACTGGTGTGTACTGTGTACTGGTGTGTACTGTGTACTGGTGTGTACTGTGTACTGGTGTGTACTGGTGTGTACTGTGTACTGGTGTGTACAGGTGTGTACTGTGACTGGTGTGTACTGGTGTGCACTGTGTACTGGTGTGCACTGTGTACTGGTGTGTACTGTGTACTGGTGTGTACTGTGTACTAGTGTGTACTGTGTACTGGTGTGTACTGTGAATGGTGTGTACTGTGTACTGGTGTGCACTGTGTACTGGTGTGTACTGTGTACTGGTGTGTACTGTGTACTGGTTTGTACTATGAACTGGTGTGTACTGTGTACTGGTGTGTACTGTGACTGGTGTGTACTGTGTACTGGTGTGTACTGTGTACTGGTGTGTACTGTGTACTGGTGTGTACTGTGTACTGGTGTGTACTGTGAACTGGTGCGTACTGTGTACTGGTGTGTACTGTGACTGGTGTGTACTGTGACTGGTGTGTACTGTGTACTGGTGTGTACTGTGTACTGCTATGTACTGTGTACTGGTGCGTTCTGTGTACTGGTGTGTACTGTGACTGGTGTGTACTGTGTACCGGTGTGTACTGTGTACTGGTGTGTACTGTGTACTGGTGTGTTCTGTGACTGGTGTGTACTGTGACTGGTGTGTACTGGTGTGTACTGTGACTGGTGTGTACTGTGTACTGGTGTGTCCTGTGTACTGGTGTGTACTGTGACTGGTGTGTACTGTGTACTGGTGTGTACTGTGTACTGGTGTGTACTGTAACTGATGTGTACTGGTGTATACTGTGACTGGTGTGTACTGTGACTGGTGTGTGCTGTGTACTGGTGTGTACTGTGACTGGTGTGTACTGGTGTGTACTGTGACTGGTGTGTACTGTGACTGGTGTGTACTGTGACTGGTGTGTACTGTGTACTGGTGTGTACTGTGTACTGGTGTGTACTGTGTACTGGTGTGTATTGTGTACTGGTGTGTACTATGTACTAGTGTGTACTGTGTACTGGTGTGTACTGTGTACTGCTGTGTACTGTGTACTGCTGTGTACTGTGTACTGGTGTGTACTGTGTACTGGTGTGTACTGTGTACTGCTGTGTACTGTGTACTGCTGTGTACTGTGTACTGCTGTGTACTGTGTACTGCTGTGTACTGTGTACTGCTGTGTACTGTGTACTGCTGTGTACTGTGTACTGCTGTGTACTGTGTACTGGTGTGTACTGTGTGCTGCTGTGTACTGGTGTATACTGGAGTCCACTATGTTTCAATATACAGTATGTCCCACAAAACCCGAACCAAGTATTTATTTTCAAGTACCAGTAATACCATCATAAGAATACCATAAGCATTTAATTTCAAGCAAAATTATCCTTCAAAATTAACCTATAGCAAAGGCATTACAGATGATGATAGTATTACTGATATGGAAATAAATACTCGGTTCTGGTTTTTGTGAGGCATTGAAGTTTTGTGATGTTGGACAAGCATTACTTAACCAAGATGCGGTATCCGAGAATCTGTGTTTTTTAAAATGAAAACTGCTGGTTATAGTTAATAATGAAAATCCTAATGAAAAACGTTTTCTCGATTATCTCAATTGAGAACTGGGGAATGAGACACAGAATGTATGGAAAATGTTTTTTAAAAAAGTTTTTTCCGAGTATTTCAGTAAAAAACTGTAGAACATGAGGAACAAAAAATATTTTAAAGATTTAATTTGAAAAATTCTTTCGAGGATTTCGCTTGAAAACTAGGAAATAGAAATATTCAATATTTTTAATAAAGTTTTTTCGAGTGTTCTATTTGGAGACTATAGGAAATACTACATTAGGTGACATTTCCCGCTTTGTTTTGTGCAATGATTGCCGAACTCATGCGGAGACACCAGGAATGTCAGCAATCCTTGCACCAGCAATCCTTGCACCAGCAATCCCTGCACCAGCAATCCTTGCACCAGCAATCCCTGCACCAGCTATCCCTGCACCAGCAATCCTTGCACCAGCAATCCCTGCACCAGCAATCCCTGCACCAGCTATCCCTGCACCAGCAATCCCTGCACCAGCTATCCCTGCACCAGCAATCCCTGCACCAGCAATCCCTGCACCAGCAATCCTTGCACCAGCAATCCTTGCACCAGCAATCCTTGCACCAGCAATCCTTGCACCAGCAATCCTTGCACCAGCAATCCCTGCACCAGCAATCCTTGCACCAGCAATCCTTGCACCAGCAATCCCTGCACCAGCAATCCTTGCACCAGCAATCCCTGCACCAGCTATCCCTGCACCAGCAATCCTTGCACCAGCAATCCCTGCACCAGCAATCCCTGCACCAGCTATCCCTGCACCAGCAATCCCTGCACCAGCAATCCCTGCACCAGCAATCCTTGCACCAGCAATCCTTGCACCAGCAATCCTTGCACCAGCAATCCCTGCACCAGCAATCCCTGCACCAGCAATCCTTGCACCAGCAATCCTTGCACCAGCAATCCTTGCACCAGCAATCCTTGCACCAGCAATCCTTGCACCAGCAATCCCTGCACCAGCAATCCTTGCACCAGCAATCCTTGCACCAGCAATCCCTGCACCAGCAATCCTTGCACCAGCAATCCCTGCACCAGCAATCCCTGCACCAGCAATCCTTGCACCAGCAATCCTTGCACCAGCAATCCCTGCACCAGCAATCCTTGCACCAGCAATCCTTGCACCAGCAATCCCTGCACCAGCAATCCTTGCACCAGCAATCCTTGCACCAGCAATCCCTGCACCAGCAATCCTTGCACCAGCAATCCCTGCACCAGCAATCCTTGCACCAACAATTCAATGCAGGAGGCAGGAGCAGGAGGCATGAGCAGGAGGCATGAGAAGGAGGCATGTGCAGGAGGCATGAGCGGGAGGCAGGAGGCAGGAGCAGGAGGCAGGAGGCATGAGCAGGAGGCAGGAGCAGGAGGCATGAGCAGGAGGCATGAGCAGGAGGCATGAGCAGGAGGCATGAGCAGGAAGCATGAGCAGGAGGCATGAGCAGGAGGCATGAGCAGGAGGCAGGAACAGAAGGCATGAGCAGGAAGCATGAGCAGGAGGCATGAGCAGGAGGCAGGAGGCAGGAGCAGAAGGAATGAGCAGGAGGCAAGAGCATGAGGCAGGAACATGAGGCAGGAGCAGGAGGCATGAGCAGGAGGCATGAGCAGGAGGCATGAGCAGGAGGCAGGAGCAGGAGGCAGGAGCAGGAGGCAGGAGCAGGAGGTAGGAGCAGGAGGCAGGAGCAGGAGGCAGGAGCAGGAGGCAGGAGGCAGGAGGCAGGAGGCCGGAGCAGGAGCAGGAGCAGGAGCAAGAGGCAGGAGCAGGAGGCAGGAGCAGGAGGCCGGAGCAGGAGGCAGGAGCAGGAAGCAGGAGCAGGAGGGAGGAGGCAGGAGGCAGGAGCAGGAGGCAGAAGGCAGGAGGCAGGAGCTGGAGCAGGAGCAGGAGCAGGAGGCAGGAGCAGGAGGCAGGGGCAGGAGGCAGGGGCAGGAGGGCAGGAGGCAGAAGCAGGAGGCAAGAGCAGGAGCAGGAGGCAGGAGCAGGAGGCAGGAGGCCGGAGGCGGGTGCAAGAGGCAGGAGCAGGAGGGCAGGAGGCAGGAGCAGGAGGAAGGAGGCAGGAGGCAGGAGGCAGGAGGCAGGAGGCAGGAGGCAGGAGGCAGGAGGCAGGAGGCAGGAGGCAGGTGCAGGAGGCAGGAGCAGGAGGCAGGAGCAGGAGGCAGGAGCAGGAGGCAGGAGCAGGAGGCAGGAGCAGGAGGCAGGAGCAGGAGGCAGGAGCAGGAGGCAGTAGCAGGAGGCAGGAGCAGGAGGCAGGAGCAGGAGCAGGAGGCAGGAGCAGGAGGCAGGAGGCAGGAGCAGGAGGCAGGAGCAAGAGGCAGGAGCAGGAGGCAGGAGGCAGAAGGCAGGAGCAGGAGGCAGGAGATGGAGGCAGGAGCAGGAGGCAGGAGGCAGGAGGCAGGTGCAGGAGGCAGGAGCAGGAGGGCAGGAGGCAGGAGCAGGAGGCAGGAGGCAGGAGGCAGGAGGCAGGAGGCAGGTGCAGGAGGCAGGAGGCATGAGCAGGAGGCAGGAGCAGGAGGCAGGAGCAGAAGGCAGGAGCAGGAGGCTGGAGTAGGAGGGTGGAGTAGGAGGCAGGAGGCAGGAGCAGGAGGCAGGAGCAGGAGGCAGGAGCAGGAGGCAGGAGCAGGAGGCAGGAGCAGGAGGCAGGAGCAGGAGGCAGGAGCAGGAGGCAGGAGCAGGAGGCAGGAGCAGGAGGCAGGAGCAGGAGGTGGGTGCAGGAGGCAGGAGCAGGAGGCAGGAGCAGGAGGCAGGAGCAGGAGGCAGGAGGGAGGTGCAGGAGGCAGGAGGAAGGAGCAGGAGGCAGGAGCAGGAGGCAGGAGCAGGAGGCATGAGCAGGAGGCAGGAGCAGGAGGCATGAGCAGGAGGCAGGAGCAGGAGGCAGGAGAAAGGAGGCAAGAGCAGGAGGCAGGAGCAGGAGGCAGGAGCAGGAGGCAGGAGCAGGAGCAGGAGCAGGAGGCAGGAGCAGGAGGCAGGAGCAGGCGGCATTAGCAGGAGGCAGGAGGCAGGAGTAGGAGGCAGGAGCAGGAGCAGGAGGCAGGAGGCAGGAGCAGGAGGCAGGAGCAGGAGGCAGGAGCAGTAGCAGGAGCAGGAGGCAGGAGCAGGAGGGAGGAGCAGGAGGCAGGAGCAGGAGGCAGGAGCAGTAGGCACGAGCAGGAGGCAGGAGGAGGAGGCAGGAGGCAGGAGGCAGGAGCTGGAGGGAGGAGCTGGAGGCAGGAGCAGGAGGCAGGAGGCAGGAGGCAGGAGCAGGAGGCAGGAGGCAGAAGGCGGGTGCAGGAGGCGGGTGCAGGAGGTGGGCGCAGGAGGCAGGAGCAGTAGGCAAGAGATGGAGGCAGGAGCAGGAGGCAGGAGCAGGAGGCGGGAGCAGAAGGCAGGAGGCAGGAGGCGGGTGCAGGAGGCAGGAGCAGGAGGCAGGAGCAGGAGGCAGGAGCAGGAGCAGGAGGCAGGAGCAGGAGGCAGGAGCAGGAGGCAGGAGCAGAAGGCAGGAGCAGGAGGCAGGAGCAGGAGGCAGGAGCAGGAGGCAGGAGCAGGAGGCAGGAGGCAGGAGGTGGGTGCAGGAGGCAGGAACAGGAGGCAGGAGCAGGAGGCAGGAGGCAGGAGGAAGGAGGCAGGTGCAGGAGGCAGGAGGAAGGAGCAGGAGGCAGGAGCAGGAGGCAGGAGCAGGAGGCATGAGCAGGAGGCATGAGCAGGAGGCAGGAGCAGGAGGTATGAGCAGGAGGCAGGAGGCAGGAGCAGGAGGCAGGAGCAGGAGGCAGGAAGAAGGAGGCAAGAGCAGGAGGCAGGAGCAGGAGGCAGGAGCAGGAGGCAGGAGCAGGAGCAGGAGGCAGGAGGCAGGAGCAGGAGGCAGGAGCAGGCGGCATTAGCAGGAGGCAGGAGGCAGGAGTAGGAGGCAGGAGCAGGAGCAGGAGGCAGGAGGCAAAAGCAGGAGGCAGGAGCAGGAGGCAGGAGCAGGAGGCAGGAGCAGTAGCAGGAGCAGGAGGCAGGAGCAGGAGGCAGGAGCAGGAGGCAGGAGCAGGAGGCAGGAGCAGGAGCAGTAGGCAGGAGGCAGGAGGCAGGAGCTGGAGGCAGGAGCTGGAGGCAGGAGCAGGAGGCAGGAGGCAGGAGGCAGGAGCAGGAGGCAGGAGGCAGAAGGCGGGTGCAGGAGGCGGGTGCAGGAGGCAGGAGCAGTAGGCAAGAGCAGGAGGCAGGAGCAGGAGGCGGGAGCAGAAGGCAGGAGGCAGGAGGCGGGTGCAGGAGGCAGCAGCAGGAGGCAGGAGGCAGGAGCAGGAGCAGGAGCAGGAGGCAGGAGCAGGAGCAGGAGCAAGAGGCAGGAGCAAGAGGCAGGAGGTAAATTCTACTGCTTAAAGTAGAATTTACCACGTGTGTTTTATGTTGGCTACCGACTGCAGTAATCAGAATTCAATAAATAGCTGAAAGCTAATTAAAAAAAAATTGTCAGGCCAATTTTTTTTAACTCTAGGAGGGCGGTTCTGTCGAGAATCTGTTAAGAATAACCAATTTTGTGAATTAAAAAATGAGGATTTAGGGAAAAATTTTAATTGTGTGTAATAAATTTTGTGCTTACTTATAAATATCTCAGTAAATCCCAGCAGCACAGGAGGGTCGCTTCAACATGTATGTTTTTATGCTTGTATGTTGGGACTCAGCAAATGTTAGGTGGAGCGATAAGATGTAAGGGCTCGGACGATGGCTGTTTACATTGTGTGTTGTTTCTGGAGGGGTCTATTTTGTGGTGTTAGCAATTTTTTCATTCGGGCGAGCCCTTGGAAACTATAGACGTTCGGAAAAATGCCTACCCATGCGCAAAACAAAGTCGCCTTGTGGTCAAACATAAATCGAGACACTTAAGCCGAGAGAGGTGGCAAACCAACGGTCGGTTTCGAAGGAGCTGAGCGTGAGAAACAATGAGGCTAAGAAAGAAATAAAGGCGAGTTGCGGGACTACCAATTAGAAAAGAGGTAGGCGGTCGCTTCGAGGTTCCGAAGATTCTTATAGGTTGAATGTGAGAGAGAGGACAACCCTCGAGAAAATACGCGGGGCATCTGAGGAACAAAAGGGAGTTCTGCAGTCAACGCCGGAGCGCGAAGTATAAGAAATAAAACGCGGAGAAGTAAAGTAAAATCCAACCAGCGTGGAAATAATTTAATGTAACATTTAGCTGCAACGTCTCGGGGCGGGAGGGAGGCCTGTGCATAAGAAGTCCTGTGGATAAGGAGCACACAAGAAAGGGGAATGCTCGGGAGCTACGAATCTGGCAATTAGCAACAAATTTCCTTGAACTGTGTCTAGGACAGTGATTTGAACTGAAGTTGTGTCGGGTCATGAACGTGAAGGTCGAAGTAATGATCACATCCCGTGCTGCTGGGAGCGCTGAGATATTGTAGGCATTACTTGTGTTATGTTTGGGAGTGTAAGTAACATGCGGGAAAAGGCTGGCCAGCCGGAAAAATTCAGTGTAGTTATGTGAGGGAGATCATTTGGCATATGCTGTTGTTGGATTCCATTATTTGATTTGCATCAGTTCGAATACCATTCATTGTGTGTACGCTCATTAATGTTTGTATGACGTAAAGCTGGAAATTATAAATGTTAAGCATAGTTTATCCTGTGTATCATGCCCCACAATATTAGAAGCGATCAATCGTAATACCACGGAGGGCGCTCAGAAAATGCGCTGCGTAAGTGTGTCATCTACCATCGGTGAGTACAGCTCTAATTTTAGTATACAATCATTGTTTTTTTTTGTTCTTAGTGACTGTGTTCTTGATACATCCTCATATTTTTGTGTATTGTGTAATGTCATGGAGGTTTGCCATTCCCTCAACTCCGAGAACCTGATCTTCTTGTTAATGAAATGTTAACAAGAGGAGACGGGACCGTTTTCTCGTGACATCTAAATTTGGCAAGATCCAAGTGATCAAAAATTTTATTTACATCTGTGAGTTAACAGCAGTATTGTGTGTTTTGATATTTTTTGTTGTGTTTTACATGCGCGTGTTGAAGTGAAACTTAGTGCGTACCCAAGCTTATGAACTACTACAACGATTGGAGAGTGTATCATTTCGAGAGCGATAAATTGTTATTGTTACAGAACGAGAAGCTAACAAGTGTGTAATGATATACAGCTGAAAATTTTGAAGAGATCAAAGGGTGATAAAAATTGATCTAAATAAATTTCTCAGGAGCTTTAATAATTAAGGTAACGTGATGTTAAAAATTCACAGTGAGTAATTTTCTTGTTAATGAACTGCGTGAGCGTGAGTGATTATTTGTGAAGTTGTGAAGCTCGTGTTTAAAGAAGATATGCATCATGCCTGGGAGAAGACGAAGGAACGACGACCGTGGAAACGAACCAGCGGTACCCGCACAGCAGGAGGAGGAAGTCAACATGCCGGTGGTAACCAGTTGCGTGGGAGCCATAGGGGCCAAATTCAGGAGGGGCGATGATGTGGGGGAACATATGGCAAGGTTGAAGATTCTGACTGGTAACCTGAATAACAGCGAGCAGGTGCATGCCTTCTTCTTATGCCTAGGTCCTCAAGAGGCAAAGGAATGCAATCAAATAATTGGTACACTAACGAACCTACGAGAAGCAGAAATATGGCTGCGCTCATACGCCGACCAAGTCGAACATCCGACTCAAGCGCTGTTTGAAATAGTAACCAAGAAGCAAACAAGCTGAGAGGGAGTTTCTGAGTACCTGACGCGCCTGGAAAGGCTGTACAACGAGAATTATCTAGAACATCCGGAACGAGTCATTATAGATTTGATGTGGCTCGGATTAAGGGCAGACATCACGAGACCCTTTCGAAGTGATGCGCGACCTACGACAGTACAAGAATTGAGGGACATGGCAATCGAAGTGGAAAATCGACGGATAGTACCAGTACCAAGGGAAACGACAGAGAGGAGGGAACCGGAGAGAGAGAGAGCGCAGCGAAGCGAGAGGAGGCCACAGCATGAGACTGCACGTGTCGGCCACACGATGCGGTATTCACCACAACGGCAAAGAGGCTACCACCATGAAGTGCCACCCTGGAGGGAAAGGAACAGACAGATACGACACTCTCCTTATCATCGAAGAGGAAATTATGAAGCGCCACACTGGAGCGAAAGAGACAGACTTAGGAGTCATCAGCACCAAATTTACCACGCAAGAGAACCACAGCCGCACCAGGAAGTACCACCTGCATCTGCAGTGAACTTAACGCAGTATAGAGCAGTGCCACTGCTGTGCGTTAACTGCGGAAAATTTGGGCACCTAAGAGCTGAGTGCAGAGTGCAACATTTTGCAGGACCGCCAAAAAACGGGACAGGAGACCGTTACCTCCAATAATAAATCCCAGCGTTATACTCCAAATGAATGGTACACCTGTAACCGCACTTCTTGATACCGGAGCAAATATATGGTTGGTAAAAGAGCGTGTGGTTGCGGGGATTAAAAATGCTAGTGTGAAAGGAACATCGACTGCATTAAAAACAATTGGAGAGGAACCCGTACCGGTGCTGGGAAAGATTAATGTGCCAATCAAAGTTAACGGTCAGAAAATTGTACAGAAATGCTTTGTTGTGCGGGAAAATGCATTCCCAGGAGACCTGCTAATAGGAGTGGAAGTGATGAACAAAGTCAACGCAAAGCTAGACTTCGGAAAACGTAGGGCAACATTCTTTGGTACTCACGTGAACATGTTTTCCGCACCAGGACCCGCTTCTCCGAAAATTCTGTGGGTAACGCGGGAGGAAGCATCGGTCACTCTCGCTGAGGACATTACAGTGAAGCCTCGCGCGCAAACTATGGTGAAGTGCCGAGCAGATGTCAAGTTTGATGGAAAGGAGGTAATTTTAGAGCCTAGAATTAAGTGGGCGCCTTACGTCGGAGCCACCGCTGCAAAGGTGCAAAATGGGTATGTCTTGATGCCTGTACTTAACCCTTTTGCTGAAGAAATCGCTCTAACTGAGGGGGCAATAATTGCAACATGCCACGAAATTTCGAATGAAAATGCAACTGCAGAAGAAAACAATGATGAAAAGAGTGAAGCAGAAAATCTCCGCAGAGAAAAGCGCTTTCAGCAAATTGATGAGCTCGATCTCAGTCACTTGGATGCTGAAAAACAAGGGCAAGTCAGAAACCTGCTAAAGGAATATCACAAGATGATTAGTGCAGACGAGATGGACATTGGCCACGTTAAAGGAGTAAAATACAATATTTTGCTGAGTGATTACAGGCCAATTCAAACAAAAGGATGGCGTATTCCGTACACCAGCCAAGAAATTATTGTTAAAAAGGTCTCGGAGATGATTGAAAGTGGAGTTGTGCAAGAGAGCACAAGTGCTTGGAAAAAACCCCTCGTGCTCGTAAGGAAGCCTGGGGGGGGCCACAGAATTTGCCTTGATTTGCGAGCTGTAAACATGAGAGTAGAACGAACACTACCCGATTCCCAACATTGTAGGAACACTGGAAGAGGTGGCTGGCAAAGAATACTACTCTATTGTCGATGCAAAATCAGCCTTCCATCAAATTGAGCTAGATGAAGAAAGTAAGCAGTACACGGCGTTTCAAACTCGACAAGGAAACTTCGAGTTCTCTAGGCTACCTATGGGGCTCAAGTGCTCAACATCAGTGTACCAGAGAGTAATTTGTCATGTTCTGAAAAGGCAGCTTGGAAAATTCGCCGCCATTTATTTAGACGATGTGTGCATCAGCTCTATGACTTTTGAGAGTCACCGAGAAAATTTAAGAGAAGTGTTGCACGAATTTCAATGTGCCGGAGTAAAAATAGGCTTAGACAAGTGCAAATTTGCGCAAAAACAAGTGAAGTACCTCGGATGTTACATCAGTCGGGAAGGACTTATTCCAGACCCCAAGAACGTGGATGCGATGCGGAATTATCCTAGGCCGACGACCGCACGCAAAGTCCACTCGTTTGTGGCAGCGCTGAACTTCTACCGGCGGTTCATTCCGCATTTCGCCACAACAGCTGCACCCCTTAATGCTCTGACTAAGAAGGGGCAAAAATTTAAGTGGAAGGAAGAACACGAGCAAGCCTTCTGTAAACTTAAGCAGCTCATGATAGAAGATCCAGTTCTGAAGAAGCCTTCTCTAAATGAGATGTATTACTTGAGCTGTGATGCCTCAAATGAGGGCTCTGGCGCGGTCCTGGCACAAAAATGTAATGGCAAGGAACAACCGATTGGATACTTCAGCAAAAGATTCAATGATGCTGAAAAACGTTATTCAATCACTGAACGGGAAGGATTGGCAGTAGTGGCGGCGGTAAATCACTTCTCACCTTATTTGTACGGTAATAAATTTGTTGTAATTACTGATCACACGGCTTTTAAATATTTGTTCAAAGGTAAAAATACCAAGAACAACAGAATTATGAGGTGGGCCCTAACACTCTCACAGTAAGATTTTGAGGTAATTTATCGCCCAGGAGCTCAGAACGTGGTGCCCGACGCATTGTCGAGAAATATTGCGAACAACAACGAAGAGGAAAACCAAGACGACGAAGCCCCTAAAACAGTGTTCGTCACGTCGATGTTGGATGAAACACCCAGGGTACAAGAGGCGGAAATTAGTTTGCAGAAAGAAAATGTGAGGGCAGAACAATTGAAAGATCCTGTTTGGGGGCCTGTGCTGAGGTATCTTGAAGGTGACAAATTAGGGGACGCTCCAAGTCTCGCTCTGAAATCCGAAATCTTCACCGATGGAGGCATATTGTATTTCAGAAAGACGCAACGAAAGCCTAATAGAACAAGGCACTTGATCGTTGTGCCAGACGCTCTGAGAGAAGCAGCAATAACGTTAGCGCATGATAGCACAATCGGTGCACACCAAGGTCGTGCCAAAACGTGGAAAAAGCTCATGGAATTCGGGTACTGGATTAACATGGCGCGTGACGTTAACAAACACGTCGATTCGTGCATACAGTGTCAGAAACGTAAGATCAACAATCGCATTTGTGTTAGCATGGGTTCATTCCCTGAAATTGACAAGCCTCTGGACAGAGTAGGCGTTAATTTAATTGAAATGCCAGTCTCGAACGAGGGCCACAAGTACATCCTGACCGTGGTTGATCACTTCAGTAGATATGTTGCAGCTTTCCCGCTCAGAAGCAAGACAACTGAGGAAGTAACGAAAGCGTTGACTAAATTCGTGACCACGTACGGCCCAGCCAAGACGCTCATCTCAGACAGGGGCACCGAGTTCACGTCAGCTTTATTCAGAAATGTGTGTGAAAAATTGAAAATGAAATACTACAACACATCAGCATATCATCCCCAATCAAACGGGATGACCGAACGGCAAAATCAGAATATCAAGACTATTTTATCACACCTTGCCGCCAGCGATCAATCATCGTGGCCTGACGCACTTCCTTGGACGTGCCTGGCACTGAACACCAGCTACCAGAGCGTCATTGAAGAAATTCCATTCTATTTGTTCTTTGGTAGAGATGCTGACATTCCAATCATTGAATGGCTAAAAACCCCGCGAATAGATTACTCTCTGGGAGAAAACTACGCGGCAGAAGTAACTGAACGTCTTCACAATGCCTTCAAGGTTGTTAAAACAAAATCAAAAGCGTCACACGACAAGTCGGTGCAATTAAAAGAGCGAGGAGTCAAGAACAACAAAGTCCATGTGGGCCACATTGTTCTGCTCCATAATCCGACCGGAAGGCCTGAAGCTAACGGCGCATGGCCAACAGATTGGATTGGCCCGTATCGAATAATTGGAAAAAGCGAGTTCAATGCAACTATTAAAGCACTTTATAATGAACGTGTAGAGAGAGTGCATCTAGATAGGCTGAAGGTGGCGTTTCTCAGAGGGGAGGCTTACCCTTGCCATGAGGATGACGCGGCTGTGCCAGTAGGGGCTGGCAATACAGGCGAGAGCGGAGAGCAAGACATGAGGACAAGAGGCGCGGGAAACGCACGTCAAGCTGCGTCCAGGACACAGCGGTGCTACAATCTGCGTTCTCGGTGTAGGTGAATCGCCAATTAGAAACGAACTGCAGAGGACTGAAATCATGCGTCAACTTGACTTTGCGGGATGTGTTCTTGTGTGTTTAATTTTAGAAAAACTCTTGCGTAGGAGTGAGTTTTTTTTAGCGCTGTATTGCTTTAATCTAAATGTGTTCTTTAGTAGAATTGTGTTATTCTAGCTGTGAATTAAATCTAATCTCACTCACTAGAGTGTGATGCTTCGTTCAGTAGGAATAGGCTCTAGGTTATGTAACTCCAACTTTCTTTGCTCACAAGAAATTTCTTCTGGACGAAAATCTTGTTCGAGTGATCTAATCTTATACTATGCTTAATTCTCATTTTTCTTTCTTGCTAAGTAAAGGGAAATTGAGCGTTCATTAGGTTGACTTCGTATGTTTCTCAAGAGGAGTACTTTGTTTCATTGTAGTATGCTTATATTTCCGCGCCAGTATCTCGTAAATCGTACGCGCTTGATACGAAATAACTCTAGCGAATGAATTGAGTTTCATCAGAAGTTCTTAGGCTGAGGTTATCTCAGGCTAGCTGATTTTATCAATACCGTTGAGACCGTTCGCTTACTCGCAACGGGGAGGATATGTTTAGCATTATATTAAAAGTAGCGTGTTCATTCTTGCTGTAGACAATGGTGTGTTTCATTTCTTCAGACTTAAGTAATTGATTTTCTTGGTAGATTAGCGTAGTAAGTACTTCAGCACAAAACAGGCCAGAACATTGCATAACACGAATGCGTCTCGTATAAGCAGCAAATTAAGGAAGAATCACGTGGAACACAAGTAATTGCTTATAAGAACGAAGAACAGAAAGCAACGACACGACATAGGGGATTCATCGCACTTGTATTGGAAGTATTTGACTGTAGAACAAATTCTAGCGTTGCATTGGGAAACGACGAAGATGTATGTGCAGCTGGAATTTCGCATCATGTTTCGGAAGAATGCCGAAGGCACAAGTAATTAGCCCAGAACCGTTGGCGGTCGAGCTGTGGCTGAAGACATCGTCTAGACATATCGTTCGCTAACAAGCTCGTACCGGAAGGGCTGCTCAAGTAATTGGCACATAATACTTCGAAGTGAACAGCACCACAGAGGAACGAAGCATCAACATGAGGAAGGAAGGAGAAGCGAAAATGATGAAGATAATGTTCTAGGGTGCCTTTATGTAATAGCGTTCAAAAATGCTTTTATATAGTGGACACTCACATGAAACAGTGACAATGCTTTTGTATTATTGAGTGTTGAAACTTACTTGAGTAATTTAGAATTTGCGTCGTAACATTTATGCTTAGTAAGGCATTCCTGAAATTCGAATGCAAGTTTCCTGTGAATTTTTTCTAGGCAAATGATCACATTGGAATATTGAAGCCGCATTTTAGGCATCTCTATTTATACGTGATATAAAAATTTAAAAGAGAATACGTCGGATAGCCTTTGAACGAGGCGTACGCTCTTCAAAGATTATTAACCCACGAATTCTCGCACAAATAAGAGTGTTTACTCGGAGAAAATAAAATATCATCTCGTGTCTACCAGATTCTACGTCGACATCAAGGAATGTTGAGAAGCATTATGCAGGATACCACCGCTCATACAGGATACCACCGCCGGATACACCTCGGATTCTTCAGGATTGCCTCGTAGGATTCAGAACCCTATCGCGAATGGAAACTATATTGAATGAAATTTATCGACGCTTCGACTCGTATATATCGACGGATCAATATAACTTCCTGATTTGCCGATTCGCCTGATCAACGAATCAGCGTTCATGAGTAATCTGCCGATTAAAATTTTGAGTTTGAATAAACGTCATAAAATGTAAGTGCAACATTGCATTTGACATGATTTAGTGGTAATTTGAATCGTGATAATGATCCATCTTACAGAACGAAATCGTGCAGTTAATGTGGTGCAAAGAAATTTTACATGAGTCAGGATATTGGACTCGCAATACTTCCTCCTGAAAATGAGTCACCTAACATCGACGCGTGTGTGATGTTTTTAAAATGCCAAAGGCAAAACATGAAGGAAAGCAAATTCCGACAGTGAGACCAGAGGAGTCAACATCGAATAATGAATTGCAACGTCAAGAAGTAGTGCAACAGAACATGCAAGCGTGAATTGAAATCTACGAGATATAAAGTCATCAATACTGTAGGATGTTAGAGAGGGTAGGAAATGTAACCGTAATATTTTGTGAATGTAATTAGGGGTGAGCACTCGAGCATTTATGAAGTATTTCACGTCGGCGGAAGACAGATACATCGAGTAAATGAACACGGTACAATATATTACGCCGTGCTGATTGTAATGAATAAGATTCTTAATTGTAATGTACCCTGTTTGATGCGGAATAAATTTTAGATGATAATGTGCATAAGTAGAATTTACCACGTGTGTTTTATGTTGGCTACCGACTGCAGTAATCAGAATTCAATAAATAGCTGAAAGCTAATTAAAAAAAAAATTGTCAGGCCAATTTTTTTTAACTCTAGGAGGGCGGTTCTGTCGAGAATCTGTTAAGAATAACCAATTTTGTGAATTAAAAAATGAGGATTTAGGGAAAAATTTTAATTGTGTGTAATAAATTTTGTGCTTACTTATAAATATCTCAGTAAATCCCAGCAGCACAGGAGGGTCGCTTCAACATGTATGTTTTTATGCTTGTATGTTGGGACTCAGCAAATGTTAGGTGGAGCGATAAGATGTAAGGGCTCGGACGATGGCTGTTTACATTGTGTGTTGTTTCTGGAGGGGTATATTTTGTGGTGTTAGCAATTTTTTCATTCGGGCGAGCCCTTGGAAACTTTAGACGTTCGGAAAATGCCTACCCATGCGCAAAACAAAGTCGCCTTGTGGTCAAACATAAATCGAGACACTTAAGCCGAGAGAGGTGGCAAACCAACGGTCGGTTTCGAAGGAGCTGAGCGTGAGAAATAATGAGGCTAAGAAAGAAATAAAGGCGAGTTGCAGGACTACCAATTAGAAAAGAGGTAGGCGGTCGCTTCGAGGTTCCGAAGATTCTTATAGGTTGAATGTGAGAGAGGGGACAACCCTCGAGAAAATACGCGGGGCATCTGAGGAACACAAGGGAGTTCTGCAGTCAACGCCGGAGCGCGAAGTATAAGAAATAAAACGCGGAGAAGTAAAGTAAAATCCAACCAGCGTGGAAATAATTTAATGTAACATTTAGCTGGAACGTCTCGGGGCGGGAGGGAGGCCTGTGCATAAGAAGTCCTGTGGATAAGGAGCACACAAGAAAGGGGAATGCTCGGGAGCTACGAATCTGGCAATTAGCAACAAATTTCCTTGAACTGTGTCTAGGACAGTGATTTGAACTGAAGTTGTGTCGGGTCATGAACGTGAAGGTCGAAGTAATGATCACATCCCGTGCTGCTGGGAGCGCCGAGACATTGTAGGCATTATTTGTGTTATGTTTGGGAGTGTAAGTAACATGCGGGAAAAGGCTGGCCAGCCGGAAAAATTCAGTGTAGTTATGTGAGGGAGATCATTTGGCGTATGCTGTTGTTGGATTCCATTATTTGATTTGCATCAGTTCGAATACCATTCATTGTGTGAACGCTCATTAATGTTTGTATGACGTAAAGCTGGAAATTATAAATGTTAAGCATAGTTTATCCTGTGTATCATGCCCCACAATATTAGAAGCGATCAATCGTAATACCATGGAGGGCGCTCAGAAAATGCGCTGCGTAAGTGTGTCATCTACCATCGGTGAGTACAGCTCTAATTTTAGTATACAATCATTGTTTTTTTTTTGTTCTTAGTGACTGTGTTCTTGATACATCCTCATATTTTTGTGTATTGTGTAATGTCATGGAGGTTTGCCATTCCCTCAACCCCGAGAACCTGATCTTCTTGTTAATGAAATGTTAACAAGAGGAGACGGGACCGTTTTCTCGTGACAAGCAGGAGGCAGGAGGCATGAGGCGGGTGCAGGAGGCAGGAGGCAGGAGCAGGAGGCAGGAGCAGGAGGCAGGAGCAGGAGCAGGAGGCAGGAGGCAGGAGCAGGCGGCAGGAGCAGGAGGCAGGAGGCAGGAGGCAGGAGGCTGGAGCAGGAGGCAGGAGGCAGGAGCAGGCGGCAGGAGCAGGAGGCAGGAGGCAGGAGGCAGGAGGCAGGAGGCTGGAGCAGGAGGCAGGAGGCAGGAGCAGGAGGCAGGAGGCAGGAGCAGGAGGCAGGAGCAGGAGGCAGGAGCAGGAGGCAGGAGCAGGAGGCAGGAGCAGGAGGCAGGAGCAGGAGGCAGGAGCAGGAGGCAGGAGCATGAGGCAGGAGCATGACGCAGGAGGCAGGAGCATGAGGCAGGAGGCGGGTTCAGGAGGCAGGAGCAGGAAGAAATACCCACTAACCAGGGCAAGGTGAACATCTCATACACGCACATACACCTCTATACACGCCTTTACACGCACATACACGTCTATACACGCACATAAACGCCTGTGGACACTCGGTCAAACTTCATTTCTTCATACACTTTCATACACACACACCTCAAGTGTGCGTTTGTACATATGTATTTATGTGAGTCTGTATTGCGCGGCGTCTGTGTTGTGTGACCCTATGTGTTGTGTGTGATGTGTTTACTTGAGCACATACAACTTAGCGCACACACACAATACCTAATACAACACACACAACAGCAGACAGACACACACACACACACAAGCACAATATTCCTGTGTGACTTGCTCTGTATATCACACAGACTTCCTGCTTGCACTGCCTGCACTGCCTGTTCTGCCTGCACTGCCTGCACTGCCTGCACTGCCCGCACTGCCCGCACTGCATGCACTGCGGGCACTGCCTGCACTGCCCGCACTGCCCGCACTGCCCGCACTGCATGCACTGCTTGCACTGCCTGCACTGCCTGCACTGCCTGCACTGCCTGCACTGCCTGCACTGCCTGCAATGCCCGCACTGCCCGCACTGCCCGCACTGCCCGCACTGCCCGCACTGCCCGCACTGCCTGCACTGCCTGCACTGCCTGCACTGCCCGCACTGCCCGCACTGCCCGCACTGCCCGCACTGCCCGCACTGCCCGCACTGCCCGCACTGCCCGCACTGCCCGCACTGCCCGCACTGCCCGCACTGCCCGCACTGCCTGCACTGCCTGCACTGCCTGCACTGCCCGCACTGCCTGCACTGCCTGCACTGCCCGCACTGCCTGCACTGCCTGCACTGCCCGCACTGCCCGCACTGCCCGCACTGCCCGCACTGCCCGCACTGCCCGCACTGCCTGCACTGCCTGCACTGCCCGCACTGCCTGCACTGCCTGCACTGCCCGCACTGCCTGCACTGCCTGCACTGCCCGCACTGCCCGCACTGCCTGCACTGCCTGCACTGCCCGCACTGCCTGCACTGCCTGCACTGCCTGCACTGCCTGCACTGCCCGCACTGCCCGCACTGCCTGCACTGCCTGCACTGCCTGCACTGCCCGCACTGCCCGCACTGCCTGCACTGCCCGCACTGCCCGCACTGCCCGCACTGCCTGCACTGCCCGCACTGCCCGCACTGCCCGCACTGCCCGCACTGCCTGCACTGCCTGCACTGCCCGCACTGCCCGCACTGCCCGCACTGCCTGCACTGCCTGCACTGCCCGCACTGCCCGCACTGCCTGCACTGCCTGCACTGCCCGCACTGCCTGCACTGCCTGCACTGCCCGCACTGCCCGCACTGCCTGCACTGCCTGCACTACCACATTTTCATCACCAAAGTTGACAACAAATGGAGTTGCCTCATCAAAGTCCGAGTCGCAACAAAAAAATGAATGAATAAAAAAAGCGACTTCGGGGAGCAACATTTGGGGAAGTGAGGCGCATTTTGCGTGCTGCCTTCCTTCCCCTGGGGAGCTGGGGAGCTGGGGAGCTGGGAGCTGGGGAGCTGGGAGCTGGGGAGCTGGGAGCTGGGGAGCTGGGAGCTGGGAGCTGGGAGCTGGGAGCTGGGAGCTGGGAGCTGGGGAGCTGAAGAGCTGAAGAGCTGGGGAGCTGGGAGCTGGGGAGCTGGGGAGCTGGGGAGCTGGGGAGCTGGGGAGCTGGGGAGCTGGGGAGCTGGGGAGCTGGGGAGCTGGGGAGCTGGAGAGCTGGGGAGCTGGGGAGCTGGAGAGCTGGAGAGCTGGGGAGCTGGGGAGTTGGGGAGCTGGGGAGCTGGGGAGCTGGGAGCTGGGGAGCTGGGAGCTGGGGAGCTGGGAGCTGGGGAGCTGGGAGCTGGGGAGCTGGGAGCTGGGAGCTGGGAGCTGGGAGCTGGGAGCTGGGAGCTGGGGAGCTGGGAGCTGGGAGCTGGGGAGCTGGGGAACTGGGAGCTGGGGAGCTGGGGAGCTGGGGAGCTGGGAGCTGGGAGCTGGGGAGCTGGGAGCTGGGAGCTGGGAACTGGAAGCTGGGAGCTGGGAGCTGGGAGCTGGGGGCTGGTAGCTGTTAGCTGGGGAGCTGGGAGCTGGGAGCTTGGAGCTGGAAGCTGGGAGCTGGGAGCTGGGAGTTATGAGCTGGGAGCTGGGAACTGGAAGCTGGGAGCTGGGAGCTGGGAGCTGGGAGCTGGGAGCTGGGAGCTATGAGCTGGGAGCTGGGAGCTATGAGCTGGGAGCTGGGAGCTGTTAGCTGGGGAGCTGGGAAGCTAGGGAGGACTTTCTTGGATGTCCCAGCGCGATGCGTCATGTGTGCGTCGTGTTGGGTGCGCCATATCGTCGATGGAATCTCCCATAGAATGTTTTAATGCGACATCGTGGAAAAATATGCGCCATATTGTGGAGCAAATGCACCGCATTGTGGATGAAACGCGCCATATCATGTGAGAAATGCGCCACATATGTGCCGCTGGCGCACACAGTGTCACTGGTTATGAGTCTCGTCCAGTGAACTGACTTTGTATGTGTGTGTGCGTGTGTGCATTGTACATGTATGTGTGTGTTGTGTATGTGTGTGTGTGTGCGTGTGTGCATTGTAAATGTATGTGTGTGTGTTGTGTATGTGTGTGTGTGTGCTCCCTACACGCTACTCTCTTCTAGCATCCTACACTCTATTTGCGTCTCACACTCTTCCATCTACGTTCTTACACTCTACCTAACTCTACCCTTCACACTCTACCCCACTCTACCTTCTACACTCTACCCCACACGCCACGCTACACGGGCAGCGTGTACGCAACACGCCGCGTCTGTGCCCAGTTGTGGCCTTTTTTTGTACGCACGTGAAATTTGTATGTCTACTCACACATTTATGCTGCACGTGCAGCCGCATTTCTGCCCCATTTCTACTCTTAATGTGTGCACATTTCTACCTGATTTGTACGCCAATTGTTGGCACATTTCTACCCCATTTCTAGGTCAAATATGTCTTCATTTCTACTCCATTTTTAGGCCAAATATGTCTTCATTTCTACCCCATTTTTAGGCCAAATATGTCCTCATTTCTATCCCATTGCTAGATCAAACGTATGCACATTTCTACCCAATTTGCACGCGCACACGAGACGCGCCACCGCAGCGCTTCCCTTCCGCCCATTTCCTGTACGCCCAAGGCCTCCATTTCCACCGCCCATCTCCTCGCTTTTACATTTCTAAATGTCGCCTGCCCGAACTGCTCACCTTCCTTTTGTAGCGTGCGCATCTTGCGGGCTGCTGCTCTCCTCATTTCTCTATTTCGTTCTTCGGTTAAGTAAAAATGATAATAATAATAACAATGATAGTAATAATGATAATAATAATAATAGTAATAATGATGATAATAATAATAATGGTAGTAATAATAATGTAAAAGGTTTTTTTTCCTGCTCTCCTCATAGCTCTATTTCATTCATCGATTGGTTTAAAAAAATATAAAATGGGTATTTGTATCCAGTCTTCTTTGGATGTCTGCCCATTTCTATCCCGAATGTCTATTTTCATCCCGATTGTTTACCCATTTCTGTCCTGAATGTGTGCCCATGTTCAGTTATATATATATATATATATGTACAGGGAGCTCATGGAATCGAACTCGTGACTTATAAGTTACCGCGCCAGCACGCTACCGACTGCGCTACAATCACCCTAAAAGGTGATCGATGCACAACGAAAGCAATGCATGGCACGGCTTTCGTTGTGCATCGATCACCTTTTAGGGTGATTGTAGCGCAGTCGGTAGCGTGCTGGCGCGGTAACTTATAAGTCACGAGTTCGATTCCATGAGCTCCCTGTACATTTATTTCGTTTGAAAAAAAACCTATGCGTGGACGGAAGAGCCCGCTTAACCAGACTCAGTAATTGTTTCTGGGGGTAATATGACTTTGAGCTATTGATATATATATATATATATATATATATATATATATATATATATATATATATATGTATGTAATATACGTATACATTCATGTATATAAGTTTGGATATATGCGTCAATATTTATATATATATATATACACATGTCTGATATATATGTGTATACTTATGTTATCTTTGGGTTTGTTATCATTTGAGTGTAATAGGTAATTGGATGATTACCTCTTTTTTTTCTGATTTTTACTTGATTTTCTTGATTTATGCGATATTTTTACGGGATTACCTGTTATTACTTCAAATTATTCATCCAAAATTAAATTACCATCGCAGATGCACTCAAATTATTATTATGAATATAGCGGCTTAGAATTGTGTTAATTTAAAATTGAAGACATTTTACGAGTTAAGCTTTGTAAGCCACAAGTGTTCCTACGCACTCTGTAATTATGTGCACACATACTATGAGAATGAAGTACAAATGTTCATGCTATAATCCTGTACAATGAGCGCGTCGTATACTCCACCTAAATCTTAAACTGCGCTATATGTATAAAATAACCGTTTCCTGCTAGAGTACAGTACACGCATGCATGCTATTTTCAGCATTGGCATTTCAGCAGTCTTATTACAGCATTTTCATTTCAGCATTTTCATTGCTGCATTTTCATTGCATCATTTTCATTGCAGCATTTTCATTTCAGTATTTTCATTTCAGCATTTTCATTGCAGCATTTTCATTGCATCATAATCATTGCATCATTTTCATTGCAGCATTTTCATTGCAGCATTTTCATTGCAGCATTTTCATTGCAGCATTTTCATTGCAGCATTTTCATTTCAGTATTTTCATTGCAGCATTTTCATTGCAGCATTTTCATAGCAGCATTTTCATTGCATCATTTTCATTGCAGCATTTTCATTGCAGCATTTTCATTGCAGCATTTTCATTGCAGCATTTTCATTGCAGCATTTTCATTTCAGCATTTTCATTGCAGCATTTTCATTGCAGCATTTTCATTGCAGCATTTTCATTGCAGCATTTTCATTGCAGCATTTTCATTGCAGCATTTTCATTTCAGCATTTTCATTGCAGCATTTTCATTGCAGCATTTTCATTTCAGCATTTTCATTTCAGCATTTTCATTTCAGCATTTTCCTTTCAGCATTTTCGTTTCAGCATTTTCGTTTCAGCATTTTCATTGCAGCATTTTAATTGCAGCATTTTAATTGCAGCATTTTCATTTCAGCATTTTCATTTCAGCATTTTCATTGCAGCATTTTCATTGCAGCATTTTCATTGCAGCATTTTCATTGCAGCATTTTCATTTCAGCATTTTCATTTCAGCATTTTCATTGCAGCATTTTCATTGCAGCATTTTCATTTCGGTATTTTCATTTCAACAATTTCATTTCAACAATTTCATTTCAGCATTTTTATTTCAGCATTTTCATTGCAGCATTTTCATTGCAGCATTTTCATTGCAGCATTTTCATTGCAGCATTTTCATTGCAGCATTTTCATTGCAGCATTTTCATTGCAGCATTTTCATTGCAGCATTTTCATTGCAGCATTTTCATTGCAGCATTTTCATTGCAGCATTTTCATTGCAGCATTTTCATTGCAGTATTTTCATTGCAGCATTTTCATTGCAGCATTTTCATTGCAGCATTTTCACTGCAGCATTTTCATTGCAGCATTTTCATTGCAGAATTTTCATTGCAGCATTTTCATTGCAGCATTTTCATTGCAGCATTTTCATTGCAGCATTTTCATTGCAGCATTTTCATTGCAGCATTTTCATTGCAGCATTTTCATTGCAGCATTTTCATTGCATCATTTTTATTGCAGCATTTTCATTTCAGCATTTTAATTTTAAACATTTACATTTCACATTTCATTCACTTTCAACATTTCATTCGCAGCACACCACTTCACATTTGCCCAAAAACAACAGACCAGAAGCAGCAGGCCCCACACGGACACAAGACCAGAAATGTTGCCACACACACACCAGCACCGCAGACCCTCTTCCCACTTTCTTCTTTTCCTTCTATTCTCCTCCATCCTTGCTTACCTTGACCTTTAATATATTCCTCCTACACATCCCACACATTACGTGCTTTGTATATCCACCCTACGCACATCAAAGCAGGTGTATATGTAAAATTTTGTATTTTTCCATAACCTGGCGGGTTTCCCTTTAAAGTCGCGTCAGAAAACTCGCGGTGTTGCCCTCAATTTGCATGCAATTCCCACTAGAACATGCGTCATCCCACCGTTGTGTGGTGCAGTTGTGGTGTGCTGTGTGATGCAGTTGTGGTGTGCTGTGTGATGCAGTTGTGGTGTGCTGTGTGGTGTGAAGTTGTGGTGTGCTGTGTGGTGCAGTTGTGGTGTGGTGCAGTTGTGGTGTGCTGTGTGGTGCAGTTGTGGTGTGCTGTGTGATGCAGTTGTGGTGTGCTGTGTGGTGCAGTTGTGGTGTGCTGTGTGGTGCAGTTGTGGTGTGCTGCGTGGTGCAGTTGTGGTGTGCTGTGTGGTGCAGTTGTGGTGTGCTGTGTGGTGCAGTTGTGGTGTGCTGTGTGGTGCAGTTGTGGTGTGCTGTGTGGTGCAGTTGTTGTGTGGTGTGTGGTGCAGTTGTGGTGTGCTGTTTGGTGCAGTTGTGGTGTGCTGTGTGGTGCAGTTGTGGTGTGCTGCGTGGTGCAGTTGTGGTGTGCTGTGTGGTGCAGTTGTGGTGTGCTGTGTGGTGCAGTTGTGGTGTGCTGTGTGGTGCAGTTGTGGTGTGCTGCGTGGTGCAGTTGTGGTGTGCTGTGTGGTGCAGTTGTGGTGTGCTGTGTGGTGCAGTTGTGGTGTGCTGTGTGGTGCAGTTGTGGTGTGCTGTGTGGTGCAGTTGTGGTGTGCTGTGTGGTGCAGTTGTGGTGTGCTGCGTGGTGCAGTTGTGGTGTGCTGTGTGGTGCAGTTGTGGTGTGCTGTGTGGTGTGCTGTGTGGTGCAGTTGTGGTGTGCTGTGTGGTGTGCTGTGTGGTGCAGTTGTGGTGTGATGTGTGGTGCAGTTGTGGTGTGCTGTGTGGTGCAGTTCTTAATTTACATAATCAACATAATTATACTGCAACAATAATCAACAAATCCACACAACATAAATAAATTTCGCACCCACGTAATTCGCCGCACTTCCAAGCTCCAAATTCGCGGAGTCTAATTTCCGCGCCGCCGCGCAAATATTCCGTGTGTTTGAGCTTTAATTTGGCGAGTGCGAGTTTTGCTATTGGAATATTGAAGGACTTGCTTTTAATGAGCCCCCGTGGGGGATGGGGGTAAGGGGGGGGGGCTTGGTGGGCGAATAGCGTTTCTGGGAGTGGGGGAGGGGGGGGGGGGTGATGGGAATGGTTGGGAGTGAAGGAAGAGTAAGGGAGAAAGTAAAAAAGAGAAATGGAAGGGTAAAGTGCGTGTGAGGGAGTGAAGAGCTTGGGGAAAGTGGATGAGAAGTTAGGGAGTGATGGAGAAATGAAGTAGAGCGGAAGGGAAGCACATAAGGAAGAGGTGGAAGGGCGTTCCATGAAACTTTTTCTGAGTTTCAGTTTTGTTCGATGAACAGAATTGCACCACCTGCCTTGCACCACCTGCCTTGCACCACCGGCCTTGCACCACCTGCCTTGCACCACCTGCCTTGCATCGCCTGCCCTGCACCATCTGCCTTGCACCTCCTGCCCTGCACCTCCTGCCCTGCACCACCTGCCCTGCACAACCTTCCCTGCACCACCTGCCTTGCACCACCTGCCCTGCACCACCTGCCCTGCGCCACCTGCCTTGCACCTCCTGCCCTGCACCACCTGCCCTGCACCAGCTCCCTTGCACCAGCTCCCTTGCACCAGCTCCCTTACACCAGCTCCCTTGCCCTACCTGCCTTGCACCACCTGCCTTGCACCACCTGCCTTGCACCAGCTCCCTTGCACCACCTGCCTTACACCACCTGCCCTGCACCACCTGCCCTGCACCACCTGCCTTGCACCACCTGCCTTGCACCACCTGCCCTGCACCACCTGCCCTGCAACACCTGCCTTGCACCACCTGCATTGCACCACCTGCCTTGCACCACCTGCCTTGCACCACCTGCCCTGCAACACCTGCCTTGCACCACCTGCATTGCACCACCTGCCTTGCACCACCTGCCTTGCACCACCTGCCTTGCACCACCTGCATTGCACCACCTGCCTTGCACCAGCAGCTGAGCCCAGCTCCGAACCTGAACCAGCTGTTGAATTTTTGCAGCTGGTTCTGTGGGGCGCAGATGGATAAATCCCACATTCTGCCGACAGCTGGTTCATTGCACCACCTGTGGTGCTCCAGGTGGAGTGGCTTGATCATTCCAACGTTTGTTGCGTTGTGATAAGATTTGTGCGTCTTGTTGCAGCGCTCGTCGGTATCGTCTCGAATGTTCATGAAACTGAGGGGAAAAAGAGGGGAAACGGAGGGATAAGGCAAAGAGAAGGGTTAGGGGAAGAGAGGGAAAGAGGAAAAGAAAGAGAGGGAAAATGGAGGAAAAGGAAAGGAAAGCAAGTCGAAAAGGAAGGAGGAGGGAAGGGAGAAAAAGGGGAAAGGAAGGGGAAAGAGAAAAGAGAAAAAGGGTAAAGGAAGGGGGAAAAAAGAAGAAAGAAAAAAGGTAAAGGAAGGGGAAAAAGAAGAAAGAAAAAGCGTGAAGGAAGGGGAAAAAGAAGGAGAAAAAGAAGGGAGAAAAGGGTAATGGAAGTGGAAAAAGAAGAAAGAAAAAGGGGAAAGGAAGGGGGAAAAAAGGAAGAAAAAGGGAAAGGAAGGGGAAAAAGAAGGGAGAGAAAAAGGAAAGGAAGAAGAAAGAGGAGAGGAAGGGGAAAGAGAAGGAAGAGAGAGGGGAAAGGAAGGAGAAAGAAGAGAGGAAGGGGGAAAGAAAAGGGAGAGAAAGAGGAGAGGAAGGAGAAAGAGAAGGGAGAGAGAGGGGAAAGGGAGGGGAAACCCGCGTTCCTTGAGCAAGCAAACATTCTCTACAACGTTTGATGTAGAGCATGACTTGTGCACCCCACATCTTCCCCACGCCGTTCTCCTAGGTATTTGGAGTCCCATAAAGCGAAAGCAGAATGCAGGTGGACGTTTACTGAGTCTGTGGACATGTAAACTAATGTAACGTAATAAGTGAGGTAATAGCAAGCTTCTTCGTTGACGAATTGAACTTCTTAAAGAAACACGATCTATTTTGTGTGTTGGCATCGCTGCTGTTGACGACTAAATTTTGTTAAGCTTGATTTCTGGGTTTTGTGTTTTCAATTTTCTATTTCGGGTTTTTGTGTTTTATATGTTCTCTTTTGCGTTTGTACGATATTTAGCAATTTACGTGTTATTAGTACCTCATTTATTTGTACCCCTCGGTTTTTTGTACCTCTCGGTTATTTGTACCACTCGGTTATTTGTACCCCTGGGTTATTTGTACCCCTCGGTTATTTGTACCCCTCGGTTATTTGTACCTCTCGGTTATTTGTACCACTCGGTTATTTGTACCACTCGGTTATTTGTACCCCTCGGTTATTTGTACCCCTCGGTTATATGTACCTCTCGGTTATTTGTACCCATTAGTTATTTGTACCCATTAGTTATTTGTCCCTTTGGGTTATTTGTCCCTTTGGGTTATTTGTACCCACCGGTTATTTGTACCCACCGATTATTTGTACCTCTCGGTTATTTCTACCCCTCGGTCATTTGTTCTCCTCTGTTATTCGTACCCCTCGCTTATTGGTACCCCTCAGTTATTTGTCCCTTTCGGTTTTTTACATATATCCCTCGGTCATTTGTCCCTCTCGATGATTTGTACCCCTCGGTTATTCTCAGTTATTTCTACCCCTCGGTTATTTCTAACCCCGGTTATTTCTACCCCTCGGTTATTTGTACGTCTCGGTTACTCATACCTCTCGGTTATTCTCAGTTATTTGTACCCCTCGGTTATTTGTACCCCTGGGTTGCTCACGAACGAGAAGCAGGCTCCGTTTGAACTCTGCCAGCTCTACCGCGGTGCCTTTGATTGTCAAGCGATTGCTGGAGTGTGGGAGGATTGTTGATTGCTGAGCGGGCAATCGGGGTCTGCTTAACTCAGATGTGTAGTGTGTAGGGTTGTTGTGTGGTGTGTAAGGCTGTTGTGTGGTGTGTAGGGTTGTTGTGTGGTGTGTAGGGTTGTTGTGTGGTGTGTAGGGCTGTTGTGTGGTGTTTAGGGTTGTTGTGTGGTGTGAAGGGTTGTTGTGTGGTGTGTAGGGTTGTTGTGTGGTGTGTAGGGCTGTTGTGTGGTGTTTAGGGCTGTTGTGTGGTGTGTAGGGCTGTTGTGTAGTGTGTAGGGTTCATGTGTAGGGTGTAGGGCTGTTGTGTAGTGTGTAGGGCTGTTGTGTGGTGTGTAGGGCTGTTGTGTGGTGTTTAGGGTTGTTGTGTGGTGTGTAGGGTTGTTGTGTGGTGTGTAGGGTTGTTGTGTGGTGTGTAGGGTTGTTGTGTAGTGTGTAGGGCTGTTGTGTGGTGTGTAGGGCTGTTGTGTAGTGTGTAGGGTTGATGTGTAGGGCTGTTGTGTAGTGTGTAGGGCTGTTGTGTGGTGTTTAGGGTTGTTGTGTGGTGTGTAGGGTTGTTGTGTGGTGTGTAGGGTTGTTGTGTGGTGTGTAGGGCTGTTGTGTGGTGTGTAGGGCTGTTGTGTGGTGTGTAGGGCTGTTGTGTAGTGTGTAGGGTTGATGTGTAGGGTGTAGGGCTGTTGTGTAGTGTGTAGGGCTGTTGTGTGGTGTGTAGGGCTGTTGTGTGGTGTTTAGGGTTGTTGTGCGGTGTGTAGGGTTGTTGTGTGGTGTGTAGGGTTGTTGTGTGGTGTGTAGGGTTGTTGTGTAGTGTGTAGGGCTGTTGTGTGGTGTGTAGGGCTGTTGTGTAATGTGTAGGGTTGATGTGTAGGGCTGTTGTGTAGTGTGTAGGGCTGTTGTGTGGTGATTTAGGGTTGTTGTGTGGTGTGTAGGGTTATTGTGTGGTGTGTAAGGTTGTTGTGTGGTGTGTAAGGCTGTTGTGTGATGTGTAGGGTTGTTGTGTGGTGTGAAGGGTTGTTGTGTGGTGTGTAGGGTTGTTGTGTAGTGTGTAGGGTTGATGTGTAGGGTGAAGGGCTGTTTGTAATGTGTAGGGTTGATGTGTAGGGTGTAGGGCTGTTGTGTAGTGTGTAGGGCTGTTGTGTAGTGTGTAGGGTTGTTGTGTAGGGTGTAGGGTTGTTGTGTAGTGTGTAGGGCTGTTGTGTGGTGTGTAGGGCTGTTGTGTAGTGTGTAGGGTTGATGTGTAGGGTGTAGGGCTGTTGTGTAGTGTGTAGGGCTGTTGTGTGGTGTGTAAGGTTGTTGTGTAGTGTGTAGGGCTGTTGTGTGGTGTGTAGGGCTGTTGTGTAGTGTGTAGGGTTGATGTGTAGGGCTGTTGTGTAGTGTGTAGGGCTGTTGTGTAGGGTGTAGGGCTGTTGTGTAGTGTTTAGGGTTGATGTGTAGTGTGTAGGGTTGTTGTGTAGTGTGTAGGGCTGTTGTGTAGTGTGTAGGGCTGTTGTGTAGTGTGTAGGGCTGTTGTGTAGTGTGTAGGGTTGATGTGTAGGGTGTAGGGTTGTTGTGTGGTGTGTAGGGTTGTTGTGTAGTGTGTAGGGTTGATGTGTAGGGTGAAGGGCTGTTTGTAATGTGTAGGGTTGATGTGTAGGGTGTAGGGCTGTTGTGTAGTGTGTAGGGCTGTTGTGTGGTGTTTAGGGCTGTTGTGTGGTGTTTAGGGTTGTTGTGTGGTGTGTAGGGTTGTTGTGTGGTGTGTAGGGTTGTTGTGTGGTGTGTAGGGTTGTTGTGTAGTGTGTAGGGCTGTTGTGTGGTGTGTAGGGCTGTTGTGTAGTGTGTAGGGTTGATGTGTAGGGCTGTTGTGTAGTGTGTAGGGCTGTTGTGTGGTGTTTAGGGTTGTTGTGTGGTGTGTAGGGTTATTGTGTGGTGTGTAGGGTTGTTGTGTGGTGTGTAAGGCTGTTGTGTGGTGTGTAGGGTTGTTGTGTGGTGTGAAGGGTTGTTGTGTGGTGTGTAGGGTTGTTGTGTAGGGTGTAGGGTTGTTGTGTAGTGTGTAGGGCTGTTGTGTGGTGTGTAGGGCTGTTGTGTAGTGTGTAGGGTTGATGTGTAGGGTGTAGGGCTGTTGTGTAGTGTGTAGGGCTGTCGTGTGGTGTGTAAGGTTGTTTTGTAGTGTGTAGGGCTGTTGTGTGGTGTGTAGGGCTGTTGTGTAGTGTGTAGGGTTGATGTGTAGGGCTGTTGTGTAGTGTGTAGGGCTGTTGTGTAGTGTGTAGGGTTGATGTGTAGTGTGTAGGGTTGTTGTGTAGTGTGTAGGGCTGTTGTGTAGTGATGTAGGGCTGTTGTGTAGTGACATGTAGGGTTGATGTGTAGGGTGTAGGGCTGTTGTGTAGTGTGTAGGGTTGTTGTGTAGTGTGTAGGGTTGATGTGTAGGGATTAGGGTTGATGTGTGGTGTGTAGGGTTGATGTGTAGTGTGTAGGGTTGATCTGTAGTGTGTTGGGTTGATGTGTAGTGTGTAGGGTTGTTGTGTAGTGTGTAGGGCTGTTGTGTAGTGTGTAGGGCTGTTGTGTAGTGTGTAGGGTTGATTTGTAGGGTGTAGGGTTGTTGTGTAGTGTGTAGGGTTGATGTGTAGGGTGTAGGGTTGTTGTGTAGTGTGTAGGGTTGTTGTGTAGTGTGTAGGGCTGTTGTGTAGTGTGTAGGGTTGTTGTTTAGTGTGTAGGGTTGATGTGTAGGGTGTAGGGCTGTTGTGTAGTGTGTAGGGTTGTTGTGTAGTGTGTAGGGTTGTTGTGTAGTGTGTAGGGTTGTTGTGTAGTGTGTAGGGTTGTTGTGTAGTGTGTAGGGTTGTTGTGTAGTGTGTAGGGTTGTTGTGTAGTGTGTAGGGTTGTTGTTTAGTGTGTAGGGTTGATGTGTAGGGTGTAGGGCTGTTGTGTAGTGTGTAGGGTTGTTGTGTAGTGTGTAGGGTTGTTGTGTAGTGTGTAGGGTTGTTGTGTAGTGTGTAGGGTTGATGTGTAGGGTGTAGGGTTGTTGTGTAGTGTGTAGGGTTGATGTGTAGGGTGTAGGGTTGTTGTATAGTGTGTAGGGTTGTTGTGTAGTGTGTAGGGTTGTTGTGTAGTGTGTAGGGTTGTTGTGTAGTGTGTAGGGTTGATGTGTAGGCTGTAGGGTTGTTGTGTAGTGTGTAGGGTTGATGTGTAGGGTGTAGGGTTGATGTATAGTTGTTGTAGTTGTAGTTGTAGCCTGGTTGTTGTGTGGTGTGTAGGGTTGTGTAGTGTGTAGGGTTGTTGTGTAGTGTGTAGGGTTGATGTGTAGGGTGTAGGGTTGATGTATAGTTGTTGTAGTTGTAGTTGTAGCCTGGTTGTTGTGTGGTGTGTAGGGTTGTGTAGTGTGTAGGGTTGATGTGTAGTGTGTAGGGTTGTTGTGTAGTGTGTAGGGTTGTTGTGTAGTGTGTAGGGTTGTTGTGTAGTGTGTAGGGTTGTTGTGTAGTGTGTAGGGTTGTTGTGTAGTGTGTAGGGTTGTTGTGTAGTGTGTAGGGTTGTTGTGTAGTGTGTAGGGTTGATGTGTAGGGTGTAGGGTTGATGTATAGTTGTTGTAGTTGTAGCCTGGTTGTTGTGTGGTGTGTAGGGTTGTGTAGTGTGTAGGGTTGTTGTGTAGTGTGTAGGGTTGTTGTGTAGTATGTAGGGTTGATGTGTAGTGTGTAGGGTTGTTGTGTGGTGTGTAGGGTTGTGTAGTGTGTAGGGTTGATGTGTAGGGTGTAGGGCTGTTGTGTAGTGTGTAGGTTTGTTGTGTAGTGTGTAGGTTTGTAGTGTTGCTTGCAATACGACCTGTCGATGGGGGCGTTTGAAAATTTTTAACCATCTTTTAAAATTAATGGTGTATAATGAACCCTGTTGACTTTTGCGTATTTGTGAAATTGCCAACAACTTTTGGCTTTAAATTTGAGCTGAATATTGAACTTCAGTTCAACCCATCCGGTCAATGCGCTGATGTGTACGCGCCAACATATGGAAATTAGTGACCTAACATGTTGCCAGCGTGTTGGGCCGTATGTGTACCGCTATGTGAATTGCTCGTACTGGTGCTAGCTTAAAAGTTTAAATGAATAACATTTCATCGGTTTTTGCGATCTTTCTTTAAAAAAATAAATATCACTTAATGCAAAATGTTATTGTGCCATTATATTTTTTGTCATATTTCTTAGAAGGCTTAGAAATCTATTCAAGTAGTAAAGCCGATTTCCCAGTTCTGCTACTTCCAAGCGGACCTAACCTAACCTGGCCTAACCTAACCTGGCCTAACCTAACCTGGCCTAACCTAACCTGGCCTAACCTAACCTGGCCTAACCTAACCTAACCTAACCTAGCGTAACCTAACCTAACCTAGCGTAACCTAACCTAACCAAACCTAACCTAACCTAGCCTAACCTAACCTAACCTAACCTAGCGTAACCTAACCTAACCTAGCGTAACCTAACCTAACCTAACCTAACCTAACCTAGCGTAACCTAACCTAACCTAGCGTAACCTAACCTAACCAAACCTAACCTAACCTAGCCTAACCTAACCTAACCTAGCGTAACCTAACCTAACCTAACCTAGCGTAACCTAACCTAGCCTAACCTAACCTGGCCTAACCTAACCTAACCAAACCTAACCAACCATAACAACAGCGAAAAATGGGTTAAACTGAAGTTCAAGATTCAACTCGAACTCAAATTCAACTGCTGTACGCGATTTTGACAATAGCAAACATGATCTGGATCGTGCTTCCATTTAGCTTGGATTAAGTATTTATGGAAATTGAGTGTGTGACTACTGGTCGGTCAGCAGCGTTATGAAAATTCCCTCCGTGGCCACCGGTGGTTCGCGGTCAGGGTCAGTGTTAATCCTCTTAATTTTAATTAGAGCTTAATGAGATTTACATATCTGGGGACAGGGAAACTCGTTATGTTTACGGCAGTTTTAAATGAACGTAAAGAAGCATTTATGCATACAGCAAAGAAGTATTTTAAAAACATTCAGTTCGAACGTTTCGTGCACTAGGCTCATTCTCAACGAAATCTGCAGGTACAAAGACACAACTTAAGCACAGTTCACAAATAAAATTCACATAATGACAGGCAAAAGTAGAATAGCAAAATGGACAGCAATGAAATAGGAAGGCGGTTAATTACTGTCCATTTTGCTGTTCTACTTTAGCTTGTAAATATATGAATTTCATTTGTGAACTGTGCCTAAGTTTTGTCTTTGTATTTGTAGATTTCGTTGAGAATGAGCCTAGTGCTCGAAACGTTCGAACTAAATGTTTTTAAAATACTTCTTTGTTGTATCATTCCTTTTAAAGTTGCTACGCAAACGTGATATACCTAAGCAGCTATTCATATACATCTACTTACAGATACGCTTACCCATCATACCCTTTTATCAAACGAAACTTATACACGAACACAGTCTTGTTGCACGACTTTTATGCATGATTTGTACAAGTTATTTTAACACCCAAACTTTATGCATGATTTGTACAAGTTATTTTAACACCCAAACTTTATGCATGATTTGTACAAGTTATTTTAACACCCAAACTTTATGCATGATTTTTACAAGTTATTTTAACACCCAAACTTTATGCATGATTTTTACAAGTTATTTTAACACCCAAACTTTATGCATGATTTGTACAAGTTATTTTAACACCCAAACTTTATGCATGATTTGTACAAGTTATTTTAACACCCAAACTTTATGCATGATTTGTACAAGTTATTTTAACACCCAAACTTTATGCATGATTTTTACAAGTTATTTTAACACCCAAACTTTATGCATGATTTGTACAAGTTATTTTAACACCCAAACTTTATGCATGATTTTTACAAGTTATTTTAACACCCAAACTTTATGCATGATTTTACACACATTTTTCTCTCTTTGGGCGAATTTTGCATATAATGTTTATACATAGACGTCATATATGACGGTTATGAATATATTATTTGCAACATTTTAAAAAGTTTATAGCTGTTACACATAGCTCAATATTCAAACCATTTACAACTTCTGTGCACAACTTTTACGCAGGTAGAAGCTTTTTTCCATCACTTATATACAAACCTAAATTTCTACGAGTATATATTCCTTTACCATATGAAGTTTTGCAAACGTGCTTAAGGAGTAACGGTGCGGTTTTCCGCTAATGCTTATCGATCATTTACAATGTATACTAAATAAATACTTAACTAGCATGTAATATACAATATTTCAGTGTAATATGTGTACAATAGTACATACTTCACAGTAGCGGTCTGCATAGTACGTGGTATAGTTCATGTCCTGTGGTGGTATACATGTGGTATAGTTCATGTCCTGTGGTGGTATACATGTGGTATAGTTCATGTCCTGTGGTGGTATACATGTGGTATAGTTCATGTCCTGTGGTGGTATACATGTGGTATAGTTCATGTCCTGTGGTGGTATACATGTGGTATAGTTCATGTCCTGTGGTGGTATACATGTGGTATAGTTCATGTCCTGTGGTGGTATACATGTGGTATAGTTCATGTCCTGTGGTGGTATACATGTGGTATAGTTCATGTCCTGTGGTGGTATACATGTGGTATAGTTCGTGTCCTGTGGTGGTATACATGTGGTATAGTTCGTGTCCTGTGGTGGTATACATGTGGTATAGTTCATGTCCTGTGGTGGTATACATGTGGTATAGTTCGTGTCCTGTGGTGGTATACATGTGGTATAGTTCATGTCCTGTGGTGGTATACATGTGGTATAGTTCATGTCCTGTGGTGGTATACATGTGACGTATAGCTCGTGTCCTGTGGTGGTATACATGTGGTATAGTTCGTGTCCTGTGGTGGTATACATGTGGTATAGTTCATGTCCTGTGGTGGTATACATGTGGTATAGTTCATGTCCTGTGGTGGTATACATGTGGTATAGTTCATGTCCTGTGGTGGTATACATGTGGTATAGTTCGTGTCCTGTGGTGGTATACATGTGGTATAGTTCATGTCCTGTGGTGGTATACATGTGGTATAGTTCATGTCCTGTGGTGGTATACATGTGGTATAGTTCGTGTCCTGTGGTGGTATACATGTGGTATAGTTCATGTCCTGTGGTGGTATACATGTGGTATAGTTCGTGTCCTGTGGTGGTATACATGTGACGTATAGCTCGTGTCCTGTGGTGGTATACATGTGGTATAGTTCATGTCCTGTGGTGGTATACATGTGGTATAGTTCATGTCCTGTGGTGGTATACATGTGGTATAGTTCATGTCCTGTGGTGGTATACATGTGGTATAGTTCATGTCCTGTGGTGGTATACATGTGGTATAGTTCATGTCCTGTGGTGGTATACATTTGGTATAGTTCGTGTCCTGTGGTGGTATACATGTGACGTATAGCTCGTGTCCTGTGGTGGTATACATGTGGTATAGTTCATGTCCTGTGGTGGTATACATGTGGTATAGTTCATGTCCTGTAGTGGTATACATGTGGTATAGTTCGTGTCCTGTGGTGGTATACATGTGGTATAGTTCGTGTTCTGTGGTGGTATACATGTGGTATAGCTCGTGTCCTGTGGTGGTATACATGTGGTATAGTTCGTGTCCTGTGGTGGTATACATGTGGTATAGCTCGTGTCCTGTAGTGGTATACATGTGGTATAGTTCATGTCCTGTGGTGGTATACATGTGGTATAGTTCATGTCCTGTGGTGGTATACATGTGGTATAGTTCATGTCCTGTGGTGGTATGCATGTGGTATAGCTCGTGTCCTGTGGTGGTATACATGTGGTATAGGTCGTGTCCTGTGGTGGTATACATGTGGTATAGTTCATGTCCTGAGGTGGTATACATGTGGTATAGTTCATGTCCTGTGGGGGTATACATGTGGTATAGTTCATGTCCTGTGGTGGTATACATGTGGTATAGTTCATGTCCTGTGGGGGTATACATGTGGTATAGTTCATGTCCTGTGGTGGTTTACATGTGGTATAGTTCATGTCCTGTGGTGGTATACATGTGGTATAGCTCGTGTCCTGTAGTGGTATACATGTGGTATAGTTCGTGTCCTGTGGTGGTATACATGTGGTATAGTTCGTGTCCTGTGGTGGTATACATGTGGTATAGTTCGTGTCCTTTGGTGGTATACATGTGGTATAGTTCATGTCCTGTGGTGGTATACATGTAGTATAGTTCATGTCCTGTGGTGGTATACATGTGGTATAGTTCGTGTCCTGTGGTGGTATACATGTGGTATAGTTCATGTCCAGAGGTTGTACACATTTGGTATAGTTCATGTCCTGAGGTTGTATACATGTGGTATAGTTCATATCCTGAGGTTGTATACATGTGGTATAGTTCATGTCCTGTGGTGGTATACATGTGGTATAGTTCGTGTCCTGTGGTGGTATACATGTGGTATAGTTCGTGTCCTGTGGTGGTATACATGTGGTATAGCTCGTGTCCTGTGGTGGTATACATGTGGTATAGTTCGTGTCCTGTGGTGGTATACATGTGGTATAGTTCGTGTCCTGTGGTGGTATACATGTGGTATAGCTCGTGTCCTGTGGTGGTATACATGTGGTATAGTTCATGTCCTGAGGTTGTATACATGTGGTATAGTTCATGTCCTGAGGTTGTATACATGTGGTATAGTTCGTGTCCTGTGGTGGTATACATGTGGTATAGTTCGTGTCCTGTGGTGGTATACATGTGGTATAGTTCGTGTCCTGTGGTGGTATACATGTGGTATAGCTCGTGTCCTGTGGTGGTATACATGTGGTATAGTTCGTGTCCTGTGGTGGTATACATGTGGTATAGTTCATGTCCTGAGGTTGTATACATGGGGTATAGTTCGTGTCCTGTGGTGGTATACATGTGGTATAGTTCGTGCCCTGTGGTGGTATACATGTGGTATAGTTCGTGTCCTGTGGTGGTATACATGTGGTATAGTTCATGTCCTGAGGTTGTATACATGTGGTATAGCTCGTGTCCTGTGGTGGTATACATGTGGTATAGTTCGTGTCCTGTGGTGGTATACATGTGGTATAGTTCGTGTCCTGTGGTGGTATACATGTGGTATAGTTCATGGCCTGAGGTTGTATACATGTGGTATAGCTCGTGTCCTGTGGTGGTATACATGTGGTATAGTTCGTGTCCTGTGTTATGTCCCTAGTACGAACCGTTAAGTTTCACCACAAAAAGGAGTTAGGACGGTTGAACATGAGTCCGACATCTGGACTGCTATAAAAAAAAGAATCATGCAACTCAGCATAAACCCGGCGTGAGAGAGAGCAACGCTTACGCAGCGAGGGCTCGGCCGTTACAAAAAAAAGGAGAAGGCGACGCCTGCGCTCCCAACTACAGCGTGGCAACGTGGCAACGATGTGGCATCAGCGTGGCAGCGTGTGGATGGCAACAGCAGCCCGGTCTCAGCAGGCTGGCGGCTGGGCCATAGCCACAACAAACAATGGCGATCAGCGGTGGCATCGGGCGAGTGGCAGCGAGCGAGTGGCAGAGTGGCCGAGTGGCAATGAGTAGCCGCGACGATACTGCGGGCGTCAACTTCAACGGCTATGATCAGCTGCGGTAACTCCTGCAGCACGACAGCTACTTAAAGGGTTCGACGAGGGTTAGGGCATCATCATTATAGAGCGAAACTCCGTCGCTAGAAGGTCTCATCGTGCCACCTCGTTAGATGTGTTAAAATTTGCATACGGCGAGGCACTCCGTATTTGACTCTTACTCTGTGTTAATTTCACGTAATAATTTAACGTACAATTCGAGACCTTATTATAGAACTTCGTCACCGCTGCATACTCAAGTTGCGTAAGACTTATGTAGCAATTGTTCCTTAAATTTGCTAGTCTCATCTACCCCATTGTCATATTTTGTGTACTCTTTTCATCATAACAAGTAAAAATGACGTGGCCACGTTGAAAGAACCGTGTTTTCTTTCGGAAAATAACTCCTTTGATTTTTAGACTTGAAAAGATGAAAAAAAATTGAAGAACCTTGAACTTGGATTCTAAAAGGAAAGAGACTATAACAATTGGTGGACAGCGAACGTGGGATCATAACCCAATAACGCTCAACGTCTCCGCAAGGGACCGTTAAAGCCACGCTACCTATTCAAAAAAAAAAATTTTGTAACGTAAATTAAATGGCCCAAGTAATTATTTAAATTCATTCATCTCATTTATAATTTGTAATATTTCCCTAGATATGTGTATGTCCTCATGTCACTTTATTTGCGTATTGATTTATTTCTTTACTGTGTGTATTAATTCATTTAATTCGTTTTATTAACTTAGCCCTATTGATTTATTTCCTTATGACATGTATTAATCCATGCAAAACCGCTTCCGTGATAAGATTATTGTGCTCTTTATTTTGATGCCATTGTATCCATGTGTGTTGCTTTATTCATTGATTTAACCCGTTTTATTAACTGATTTAACCCGTTTTCCTATTGATTTGATCCGTTTTATAAGATTATTGCGTATTCTATTTTTGATATTTCGTGTCTATGTGCATTGCTTTTGTTGGATCTATCCAATTATTTCTGTGCATTTGGAAACTTATTGTGCGAAAGATTCAATTATGTCTGTGTGTTTGGAAACATATTGTACGAGATATTGCATTTAAACTTCTAATTTGAAACTCTAAATTGCTATCAGTGTTCATTGTGAACCTATTTTGCCTCGCCAATTTTGCCCTAAATAACTGTTGGAATCATGGCAGGGAACGATAATGAAGATAACCAAAATAACAACGGTGAGAATACTCAAAACAATTTTGTCACTTTAAATCATGCAATTGATCTGCCTAAATTTAACGGCGAAGGCTGTGTAACTTCATTCTTAAAGCACTTTCAGACCAGAGTTGACATTTACACGAATGACGTCGATTTGCAATGTCGTTATTTGAAGAACGCCTTAACTGGCAAAGCTTGGGATTCGTATGTTCTTAAGTCGGACCAATTAGTCACTCTGGAAGATGTTAAAACTTGGCTTATTTCTGTTTACAAGGGGGCCGTGAATTATAGAAAAACCGTTCATAAAATCCTATTTAGTCTGCGTCAAGAGAATGATGAGAGTGTCAATGCATTTGCAACTCGCGTTCTAGCTAGCTGGAAAGACGTGTTCGGCCAAGAATGGCACTACGAGGATGCCAATGCACAAAAAATTCTAATCCCGACTATCATTAAAAATATGAATCCCAAGATCAGTGAAAAATTATCACATGATTTTGACCCTGAGAGTGTGACAAAACTCCTAGACAAAGCGAGGTCAATTGAGGAATCTTTGATCGAAGAAAGATCTTTGTTGAACCGCAAAAGGCGAGCCCACGAGAGTGATGTAGTGGTGGAGAAATGTCAATACAATTCACCACAAAAGCGAACGTTCCAGCCTAAGAATCCATTCAAATGGCAAAGTGCTTCACACAAAAATGCTCGCCCATTTAATAATTATCAACGCAAATTCAATGGCCATCCGAGTCAGAATGGTGACATCGCCGCTGTAAAGTCAAAAAACTTCCACAGCAACCGAAAAGCTTTTCCCCCGTAATTTTATTAAATGTTGAACAGAAAAAGTGCTCTACCTTCGTTGATTCAGGCTCTTCCGTGACTCTTGTGAAATCTTGTGTAATTAACAAATTATTCAAAACTCTTCCCCGAATTAAACGATGCACTAAAGTTCTTTGTTCTGTAAATGGAGATAATCTCCACACTCGAGGTACGATTGACCTGAAATTTAAACTAGGTGATGTTGAGTATTGCCATTCTGCTATAATTGTGGAAGATTCTTACTTCCCTGGAGCTGTCTTGATAGGCCGAGATTTCCTTAAGAGATTCGGTATTGAAATAAAATACAGTCAGCATGAGAAAGGTCACGTGAGAATTAATGATAAAATTTACCCATTTCAATCAGTTGCTGCTTCTAATTCAGTAAATTTTGTAAAACAATCAGAGGATGCTTCATTCAGTGTCGCGAGAATGTCACATGATCTGACTATTGAAGGAGGCACGTTATGTCACTCCTATTTGAGAGTTCCCCAGCACATGAATGGAAAAACAGTCGTTCTAAAACAGAGCGTTACATGCAAAGGAATAGCAGTGCCTCGTACGTTAGCCAAAGTCCGTGATGGCGCCGTACCAATAGTCTTTGTAAATTATAATGATAAGGATGTTCTTGTACCTAGAAATAAAATTTGTGCTACTCTAGATGTTGCTATTGAGGAGCCGGAGTCTGGCTCAGACGAAAGCGAAAGTGATGCTCGAGCGCAGACGCAGAGCAAGGCCTACGAGACAGTGGCAGCTGTGCACAGAGACGGTGGACACGCGAGCGAGTCAGCTCGGTGCCACACTGACCAGGATAGGCAGACCGAGGCTAGGAATAGCAGGCTCATCCGCGTCGCAGAGAAACGCAATGAACCTGAATTCAATGAAATGATAGACGATGTTGATTTGTCTCACTTGAACTTAGATCAGAGAACGACCCTTGTAAATTTGATTAACGAACACAGGAATGCGTTCGCGGTGGGAGACGAGATTGGTCATGCGCGAAATGCTGTGCATAGATTAGACGTTCAGGGACACTCCCCCATCAATACACCGCAGTATCGAGTCCCCCACGCGACGAAGCAATTGATTGAAGAGCATGTCCAGGAGATGCTCAGGCAAAAGGTTATTGAACCAAGTTTTTCGCCTTGGTCTTCCCCAATCTTAGCTGTGCGTAAAAGTGATGGTTCACATCGGATCGTAGTTGACTTCCGACTTATCAATAAGATTTGTAGGAAGGATTCTTTTCCTATCCCGAATATGATTGACACCTTAGAAAGTCTTAAGGGCTCAAATTTATTCACGACCCTTGATATGAGAAGCTCCTACCATCAGATTGAACTGTCCCCAGAGAGCAGAGACATTACCGCTTTCAAAACACCGACAGGTAGTTATAGGTATTGCCGTTCACCCCAAGGTCTTATCACATCTGCAGCTGCACTTCAAAGAGCAGTAATATGGCTTTTTCTCCATTCATTTCAAAATTTCTGTTCTGTTACGTTGACGACATCATCATCTATTCAAAAAATTTCGAGACTCATGTCGAACATTTGGATAAGGCGTTGCTTCAAACAGCTGCTTCAGGCTTCAAATTAAGTCTCAAGAAATGCCAATTTGCGGCGAGCAGCGTGACTTTCCTTGGTATCAAAGTCAGTTCAGAGGGACTAACTCCCAGACCTGACAAAGTGCGAGCTTTAGCGGATGCTTTGAGACCTAGGAGTGTTAAAGAGGTGAAGAGATTCTTAGGCTCCACGGGGTTCTTTAGAAAGTTCATTAAAAATTATGCCCATATCGCTGCGCCCCTTACTGAGCTAACGAAAAAGACGAATGCATTGAAATGGACTGACGTCCATCAGCGAGCTTTCGATGACTTGAAAGATAAACTTGTGTCTGCGCCTATACTTAAATTTCCTGACTTTCAGAGAGAGTTTGTGTTGCACACTGATGCCTCGGGCATTGCAATTGGTGGAGCATTACTTCAGATGCACGACGGCATTGAGTTGCCAGTAGCATACTATAGTCGTAAATTAAAAGGAAACGAACTTAAGTACTCTGCAACAGAACTCGAAGCTCTTGCTATCCATGATTCAATCAAACATTATGATGCGTACCTGTACTTAAATGAATTCGTCGTAGTAACAGATCACCGCCCCTTAACGTTCATTTTTGCTAATAAAACAGGTAACCACCGTATTTCAAGATGGGCTCTGCTTCTTCAGGAGTATAATTTCTCTGTTCGGTACAAGCCGGGAGCACAACACCATTTGCCCGACTATTTGTCTAGATCCGAAAGAATCGTCAACGCTATCGTTGACACTGCTGAATCCAACTGTAGTAATAAGAATGATCCTAAAATTGATGTTGATGTTCCTTCTAGAGTTAAGCCTTGTTCTGATAATAACGTAACAGATGCTCCAGTCAACGACGTGTGCTCTCGACCCACGTCTAGCGAGCAGACAGGTGTCGCTGCCGAGACTGCCCAGCCACTGAGCCTGGATGATGTAGCTTCGGAACAGAGCTTGGACCCATATTGGTCTTCCGTTAGAGATGTAATAAATGATAATGATAGAGGTAACTGTAAGATCTCTAATATTGACGAATACTTTATTGATGATAACAATGTCCTATGTAGGTTGTCGAGAAAGAAACGCAGAAACGGTAGAAGTAATGTACAGATAGTCATTCCTAAATCTTTAGTTAAGGTAGCTCTAAAGTTGAGCCATGACAACGATTTGTCCGCTCATATGGGTTTCCTAAGAACTCTTGAACGTGCCAGAGATAAATTCTTCTGGATTAATCAAATTCGTGACGTCAAAGACTATGTAAAGAAATGTCTAGCTTGCCAACGAACAAAATGGCAGGGTCAATTTAAAGTTCCCTTGGGAAAATTCCCTGAAACCTCCTATCCCCTTGAAAGAGTTGCAGTTGACCTTGTTGAGCTTCCTGTTAGTTACGCAGGCAACAAATACCTTCTAACGATAGTTGATCATTTTACTAGGTATGTTGATGCTTATCCCCTTACAGATAAGTCTGCGGATACTGTCACCAGAGCTTTTGTCCAATACGTCGGAAAATTCTCTGCCCCGAATACGATCGTCAGTGACAGAGGCAGCGAATTTACCAATAGGTTATTCCAGGACGTCTGCAAAAATCTCAAAGCGAGATCACAAACGACGACTGCTTACCACGCGATGGCGAACGGTTGCTGCGAGAGAATGAACGGTATCTTAAAGACTGCAATCTCTCACTTAGCGGCTGAAGATAAGTTCACTTGGGACGAGAGCGTTGCCTTTGCGACTCTCGCGGTAAATACTTCCTATCAAACTGCGATTAAGGACACGCCGTTCTTTCTGTTCTACGGCCGAGACGCAAACCTTCCCTTCCACGACATCTTCAAGGAGCAGCCTATAAACTACGCATGTGACAAAGAGTATTCAACAGAAGTTTCGCTCCGACTGTCCAAAGCATTTGCTGCTGTTAGAAAAAACTCTGAGGCGGCCAGGCAAGCTGCGGCGAAGATCTACAATCGAACGGCCAAAGAATGTGATGTCCAAGCTGGGGGCCTTATTATGTTGAGGAATGAAGGAGGGCGTGTCGAGGACAGAGCCTTTCCATCGAGGTTCAGGGGCCCGTACAGGATTACCTCCAGACGTGGAAATAACATCACTATCAGAGGTCTATACTCGGATCGAAAAGAGCAGACCGTGCACCTGAACCGTGTGAAACGTGCTTATCTTGACGACGCCATGGCCTTCCCTTTCAATAACGGTAACGAGGAAGACGAACTGCAAGGGGCAGAGACGAACGACCTTCCTACGGTGCCGAGCACAAGCCAGAGAAATGAAGAGGTGATTCCTAGATATTCTCTGAGGAATCGGACGAGACGCCCAAACTATGTATGATTACTTGTGTCTCACAAGGACGTCCCGAAACTTCAATAATGATTACCTCATTTCATTTCCAAATGTATTATGTTTAATATTAAGAATGTTTTCTAATTATTTCCCTTGTGTTTAACATTTCTTTCATATTTCAATTTTAGGATAAGTGCTTCGACTTAAATTTAAATGATTTCTCCAGCGAAATGCGGGTGTGATGTATTACATGATTAATGTCGATTTATGAATCAATTTTTGTATTTACCTTGATGATGCTCATTAATCAGTTAGAAATTTTACTCGATGTCAAATTTGTAACCCGTTCGTATGTCTTTTCATAGCTCTTCCCCAGGAATGCGTGCTAATACGTAGGAACTTTCCTTTACAGCCCACTAATTATTCGAGATATTGAATGTCATATTATGTATTTCTCATTAATTTCATTTACCGTGCATTTATTTCATTTTGTGTTCTCTAATGGATTTCTTTGAGCTTATTGCGTTAGATTACTTTGATCTCTCATCAATTTAATTTACCTTTCATTTATTTCATTTTGTGTTAGTTATAATGTTCTCTAAAGGATTTCTTTGAGCCTTTTGCTTTAGATTACTTGATCTAGTTAAAACACAATCGAAGGATGATACACCGGGCTGTAAATGACAAAGGGTAGGATGGGATGAGTAGATGGACACAATTGTTTACGATAAGTCAAAGAAATCCGAGAGAAAAATTTTGTCAAAGCCTGAGATTAACGTGGAACGATTGATTGCAGCGAGGCTGTACCGACTGGGGTCTGAGCAGCGGCAGCACACACCCTCCTCTCTCCACCGCAGCTGCGCCGCGGCTGGGCCTCTGTGTACAGGCGCACAGCACTCACACACACCGCTCGCCAGCGCGGCAGTGCAGCGACCCAGAGGCAGTGTGCAGGCGCCAGTACACCACCAACGCTATGGCGACACCGCTGTCTGCTGGCCAGCCGTCATAACACGCACCTACTACACACCATCTACAACGACCTTGCGATTAAAGAGCCCGCTACAGCTGTCCTGGCACGCCTCGACCACAGCTGGACGTGGCGCAATGGGCGGACCCACCTTCCATCTGCAGCAACTGTACGCTCACTCGTACAAAGGACTGGACTTTCCCCTGAACATCTATATTTTCGCCAGACACGGATTCAACAACGGCGAAGAAAAAATAAAGAAGATACTGTTGGACAGCAATATGTCCGTAGTAACTACACGCAGGAGGTTGAATGTGAACAGATCGAATGCATATTCGATATTTTATTAAGGTGGTTTTTACCCCTTGAACGTCTTCAGAAGGCCTCTGATAGAACGTCATTAGCCAAGAGAGAAGGTCTTCGATAGTGAATTGGAATAGGACGTCCCGACGACTACAGTAAGCTATCGCTTGTTCAGGATCTTCGATTCAGAAGTGCGTCAGAAGCACAAATCTCAAGGCTTGTCTAATTTCACCCCTGCAATGAAGTACGAATCTCAGATGCGTGACTTCAGTAGACGGAAACTTCCATTTTTACATCCAGGAGGATGCTGAGAAATATAGGATGGGAGGATATGTTATGTCCCTAGTACGAACCGTTAAGTTTCACCACAAAAAGGAGTTAGGACGGTTGAACATGAGTCCGACATCTGGACTGCTATAAAAAAAAGAATCATGCAACTCAGCATAAACCCGGCGTGAGAGAGAGCAACGCTTACGCAGCGAGGGCTCGGCCGTTACAAAAAAAAGGAGAAGGCGACGCCTGCGCTCCCAACTACAGCGTGGCAACGTGGCAACGATGTGGCATCAGCGTGGCAGCGTGTGGATGGCAACAGCAGCCCGGTCTCAGCAGGCTGGCGGCTGGGCCATAGCCACAACAAACAATGGCGATCAGCGGTGGCATCGGGCGAGTGGCAGCGAGCGAGTGGCAGAGTGGCCGAGTGGCAATGAGTAGCCGCGACGATACTGCGGGCGTCAACTTCAACGGCTATGATCAGCTGCGGTAACTCCTGCAGCACGACAGCTACTTAAAGGGTTCGACGAGGGTTAGGGCATCATCATTATAGAGCGAAACTCCGTCGCTAGAAGGTCTCATCGTGCCACCTCGTTAGATGTGTTAAAATTTGCATACGGCGAGGCACTCCGTATTTGACTCTTACTCTGTGTTAATTTCACGTAATAATTTAACGTACAATTCGAGACCTTATTATAGAACTTCGTCACCGCTGCATACTCAAGTTGCGTAAGACTTATGTAGCAATTGTTCCTTAAATTTGCTAGTCTCATCTACCCCATTGTCATATTTTGTGTACTCCTTTCATCATAACAAGTAAAAATGACGTGGCCACGTTGAAAGAACCGTGTTTTCTTTCGGAAAATAACTCCTTTGATTTTTAGACTTGAAAAGATGAAAAAAAATTGAAGAACCTTGAACTTGGATTCTAAAAGGAAAGAGTCTATAACAAACCCGGAGGTGTGTCGGATACATGTGGTATACATGTGGTATAATTCGTGTCCTGTGGTGGTATACATGTGGTATAGTTCGTGTCCTGTGGTGGTATACATGTGGTATAGCTCGTGTCCTGTGGTGGTATACATGTGGTATAGTTCATGTCCTGTGGTGGTATACATGTGGTATAGCTCGTGTCCTGTGGTGGTATACATGTGGTATAGTTCATGTCCTGTGGTGGTATACATGTGGTATAGCTCGTGTCCTGTGGTGGTATACATGTGGTATAGTTCGTGTCCTGTGGTGGTATACTCCGCCTCTTGCAGGTAGTTAACTGCACACCTCGACTTAGTTCCTGGTTTTAACGTCATCTTATTTAGTTCAATTCAATTTTAATTAATTTAATTTAATGTGTCATATGGTACACTTCAAATTGGTTACTTAGTTTAATGTTATCTTATTTAATTATATTTAATTTTAACAAATTTTATGTAATTTAACTTATAATCATACATACCTCAACTTGGTTGCACAATTGAATGTTTTATAATTTAATTCAATATATTTTAAATTATTTCGTTTAACGTACAATAATGTACACATGAAATTAGTTTCTTTGTGTAACGTAAAATTTACAAAAGAATTACTTCAGAAATTCTCTTTCCACAGAACGGCCGCCCGCCCCACGCCCCGCAGCTCGTGAGTCTTGGTCAGTAACTGAATTTGTTCCCTTATTCCTGGAATTCCCGTTAGCATTCCTTAAAATTGGTTGAATTCCCGTTACCATTCCTTAAAATTGGTTGAATTCCCGTTACCATTCCGTGAGATTTGTTTAATTTCCGTTACCATTCCGTGAGATTAGTTTAATTCCCGTTACCATTCCGTGAGATTAGTTTAATTCTCGTTACCATTCCGTGATATTAGTTTAATTCCCGTTACCATTCCATGAGATTAGTTTAATTCCCGTTACCATTCCGTGAGATTAGTTTAATTCCCGTTACCATTCCATGAGATTAGTTTAATTCCCGTTACCATTCCATGAGATTAGTTTAATTCCCGTTACCATTCCGTGCGATTAGTTTAATTCCCGTTACCATTCTGTAAAATTTGTTTAATTTTCGTTTCTGAATCGTTGTATTCTTTAAAATTCTGTTTACATTTCTGTAACAACGCACTTTTTTAGCCCACATTTTTTAACACTCTGCCATGCTGGCGAGTGGTCTTTATTTTACAACAAAACTGCAGCATCAATCCCACAAAAAACAATTTCTATGACGTTAGACGAAACACGAAAGCTGTTATTAAGGACGCAATCTTTTTGATTGCCTTTGGATTGCCAGTGCAAATGGAAGCGTTTGAGGAGCGTATCTGTGATACGGGCTACCTTTTTTTTCCAGCAACATCAGTCACCGACACTCGGACGCCACTCAAAAAATATGTAAATTTATGTCATGTTGCACGTATGAATAGAAGCGAAAATTGAATGTTGTGATTTCCGTAGTTGCCTTTTTTGTTGAAATATCAGGTGTAACTAAAATATGGCGGTGTGGTGTGGTGCTGGTCACATACGATACCGGTACACATACGATACCGGTACACATACGATACCGGTACACATACGATACCGGTACACATACGATACCGGTACACATACGATACCGGTACACATACGATACCGGTACACATACGATACCGGTACACATACGATACCGGTACACATACGATACCGGTACACACACGATACCGGTACACACACGATACCGGCACACATACGATACCGGTACACATACGATACCGGTACGCATACGATACCGGTACGCATACGATACCGGTACGCATACGATGCCGGTACACATACGATACCGGTACACCTACGATACCGGTACACAACGATACCGGTACACAACGATACCGGTACACATACGATACCGGTACACATACGATACCGGTACTTATACGATACCGGTACACATACGATACCGGTACACATACGATACCGGTACACATACGATACCGGTACACATACGATACCGGTACACATACGATACCGGTACACATACGATACCGGTACACACACGATACCGGTACACATACGATACCGGTACACATACGATACCGGTACGCATACGATACCGGTACACATACGATACCGGTACAAATACGATACCGGTACACATACGATACCGGTACACATACGATACCGGTACACATACGATACCGGTACATATACGATACCGGTACACATACGATACCGGTACACACACGATACCGGTACACACACGATACCGGTACACACACGAAACCGGTACACACACGATACCGGTACACATACGATACCGGTACACAATGATACCGGTACACATACGATACCGGTACACAACGATACCGGTACACAACGATACCGGTACACATACGATACCGGTACACAACGATACGATACCGGTACACGACTATACGGTACAAAATATTACAATACCGATTACCGGTACAAAAATATACTGTACCAGTAAATTAGGACACGATACCAGTACAAAATAATACAGTTCCGGTACAAAATAATACGGTGCTAGTACAAAACAATACGATACCGATACACAACGTTACGATACCGGTACACGATACCGTGTGTGCCGTATAGCCCTGAATTTGGCCCGTTTGTGGGTAAAATCAAGCGCCACAGTTGCTCAAAACAGCCCAGCACAAGCCATATGTGAGGGCCAGCCATATACGGGCCGGTATGTCTATTTATGGGCCGCCTTGACACATGGAACTCATGAGGCGGGGACCAAATATGGCTCGCCTTGTGGAGGTGCACTCAATCCGAGGGAGCCAGGTTTTATGGGTATTTTTATGCCGACATTTATGGATGTTTCCTTGTGGGATTCCGTCTTCCTCGCTAGCTTGAGTTTATGGGCATTTTTTTTTGACAGGTGTTTATTTTCTTGATTTTTTTTTGCCTGGATTTTCCTTGAAATTCAAAAATTAGAGTTTCAATTTTTTGCTGGTGTTGGGGGTATTTTCTTAAACTTAGAGTGTAATTTTTCCTTAATATTGTCTTGTATTTTTTGTGACCCTAAATGTTATGGTATTTTTGTTTCGGTTCAAAAATTAATTGTTGGGTATTTTTGATATCAGAATTGTGCCAAAGTTTCTTCGACATTTCCTTTTATGTTTTTTGTTCTATTTTCCAATACTTCTGGGACCGAATCAATGATTGGCTTTCTTCGTAACTGATGAGTTTTTAACTTGTTAATTGTGACTATTCAACGACCATTACTATGACACTATTGAAACATATGACTGTTGAACCACTAGGAACACTAATAACCCTCTCGGTTGACTAACTTCGACCCAATATACAGTATCTGCAATAATAATTATGGCGAAAAAAATAGAAAGTAATGAAAATCATGGTAACTCTGGTACATTTGGTACCATTTTCTTGATTGGTACACTGTTCAAAAGTTGAACTATATTTTTGTTTCCAGCCTAACATATGATGATTAATTTGGTTGATTGCTTCACCAAACATAATATGTCTTTTTTTGTCAAAATTTTGCATACAAAAAGCCTCATCATAACTAAAGTCTAAATGATAATAATTTGAATCTACATTAACGTAACCTTTACCAAAGAATTAAAAATTTACATCATAGAAATTATGGAATATTCACATCCACGCTTGGAAAATTCACATCCACGCTTGGAAAATTCATAATGTAGGTTACAAAAAAAACTTCGGAAACTAATTTTTTGGACAAGAGCGCTTTTCTCCATAGGTATGACTGAGCGTCAATGCACAAAAAGATGTAACCTCGACCCTGAAACCCGGAATGCGTTAATGGGAGCTGTTCCGCATCCGCCGCCAAGGTCGCACGCTGTTCACTAACTTGTCAGACTGACGGAAAAAAGTGAAAGGCAGCGAAGCGACCTCTGGCGGCGGTCAAATTCTTTTGCGTGAAACTGAAACCCAGGGATGTGGGTCGCTAGTTTTAATGATTAATTTTCTGTCATGCATGCTTTGTTATATTATTCGTTTCATGTGATGTTTTCTATGATTATTCCTTCACAAAGTGCACTACGCTTAATCAATTGAGGGTAGCGTTCAAGTATGACAATATTCACTAAACAAAATATGCACTGAAAATATGCACTAAACAAAAATGTGCATATCTGCATCTTCTTTACGAAACCTCGAAATTCACCACGTTGTTCTGCCAATTAAGAAGGATTTAACCTGGAGCTTTTCGCGAGATTTGAAGACAATGACGCAGCTGCGAGAAGTCAATTAGGCATGCAAATGAGGCAAGTTGTTTACACGCAAGTGAAAGAAGTCGGACACCTGAGTAAAAAGTGTCGTGTTATTGCGACCTTGGCGAGTAGGAGCGAGAGGAGAGTTGGAACGGGCTCCGAGCCCATTAGAACTGGCTACTTACTAATTAAACTGTTCCCCAGCCAATTAAACCAGTTCACCAACCAATTAAACTGTTCTCTGGCAACTTTTGAGATCAATCTTTGCTAATGAGGGCAGAGAGAGAGGTGTGCATGCCCTTAAGTTTTGGGTGAGGGGAAATGGTGAGGGGAAATGAGAGGGGAAAGAAGAGGGAAAGGTATGAGGGGAAATGAGAGGGAAAAAAGAGGGAAAGGGAAGAGACGAAAGGGAAGGAAAATGTATGAGGAGAAAGGAGAGGGAAAATGTCAGAGGTGAAAGGATAAGAAAAATATCAGAGGGAAAAGGAGAAGGATAAGGTAGGATTGAAAGGAGAAGGAAAATGTGGGAGAGGAAAGAGGTGAGGGGAAATGAGAGGGAAAGCGTACGAAGAAAAGGAAAAGAAGGTGAAAGCGGAGAAGCTAGAGGAAGTGAAGGGAAAGGAAGAGGAGTGAAAGGGGTAATGGAAAAGAATTTGAAGGTAAAAGGGGGAAGGATGAGGAGGAAAAGAAAAGGAAAGGGATGGAAAAGAAAGAGATGATAGAGAAAGGGAAGGAAAGTAATAGAAGAAAGAGTAGAGGGTAATGAGGGTAGATGGGAAGAAGGCGAGGGGAAAGATTGAGTGTTACAAATAGTTTGACAATCCGGCTTCTGAGCATCTCTCTGCAGACCTCACTGCGCTGAACTGCCCTGAACTGTCCTGAATTGCTCTAAATTGCTCTGAACAGCTTTGAATTGTGCTGTACTGCTCTGAATTGCGCTGAACTGCTTTGAATTGTGCTGTACTGCTCTGAATTGCGCTGAACTGCTTTGAATTGTGCTGTACTGCTCTGAATTACGCTGTACTGCTCTGAATTGTGCTGTACTGCTCTGAATTGCGCTGAACTGCTTTGAATTGTGCTGTACTGCTCTGAATTGCGCTGAACTGCTTTGAATTGTGCTGCACTGCTCTGAATTACGCTGTACTGCTCTGAATTGTGCTGTACTGCTCTGAATTACGCTGAACTGCTTTGAATTGTGCTGTACTGCTCTGAATTGCGCTGAACTGCTTTGAATTGTGCTGTACTGCTCTGAATTACGCTGTACTGCTCTGAATTGTGCTGTACTGCTCTCAATTATGCTGGACTGCTTTGAATTGTGCTGTACTGCTCTGAATTACGCTGTACTGCTCTGAATTGTGCTGTACTGCTCTCAATTACGCTGAACTGCTTTGAATTGTGCTGTACTGCTCTGAATTACGCTGTACTGCTCTGAATTGTGCTGTACTGCTCTCAATTACGCTGAACTGCTTTGAACTGTGCTGTACTGCTCTGAATTACGCTGAACTGCTCTGAATTGCGCTGAACTACTCTGAATTGCGCTGAACTGCTCTGAATTGCGCTGATTCCGATTGAAATTTAACCATATTTCACGGACAAGTAGTCCTTGATTGTGCGAGTACAACAGGGTGGAATGCTTGCGTTAATACGGTAGAAAATTGTTAGCTTAGTGTGCTAGAATGCTTGGCAGAAGTAGAAGTAGGATGAAGTTGAATATGTAGTACAGTAACAGACACAAACCTGATGCATACATACTGTTAAATAGTTAGGGGGCGTATCCCTTCTTGGGCGCCAGTTGATAAGTATTTTAGGCAAGTCCTTGTTCGGATGCCGATTGATAGATATTTTTGGCGAGTCTTGTTCGGCGTCACCGTTTTATAAGAGTCCCTATCTTAGGGATTTCTGAGGGCCGTATTTTCTGAGGCTTGTTTTTCCGTTGGAATCTTTCTGATTTTTCAGGGATGAGAGAGAAGCCAGCTGCTAACTGATTATTTACTATGGCGAGGTTGTCTTTTTTATACAGTTCTTCGGTTCGGCGATAATTTCTAATTTTCTTCAGGTTTTCGAGGCGATTACAAGCTTTGGAGATTTCGAGCTGATTTCAAGCGTTGAAATTTTGAGCTCTCAAAACAAGCTAACGAAATTTTGAAGTTCGTGACGGAAGTATGTTTCGCAAGTATCTGTGATACGCGAGCTCAGTTATTTGTGAGAAGCATTATTTTCCCTCCTGTTAAATTACAAAGGCACTAGTCGACACATCTTTGCGATGGCCCAACACATACGCGTGTGTTTTCACGCATTTTGCCATGTTTGATGAGTTTTCACACGCCCCTCCAACGGCCTCACGGGACTGCTTGAAGATTATTTTTTTAACCCGCATGTATTTTTTTCTTTTAACCCGCATGTATTTTTTCCTAAGGAAGCATCATGAGGCAAGTCTGGCGTAAGGCCGGCGCAGCGCGGGGCAATTTAAGCGCTTTACAAGCCGCAATTGCCGCCACTTGCGGCCATTGCGCAGCCTTGAGTCCTGTTATTGCCTGAATTGAAGGAATTGCGTGAATTGCGTGGTCATGCTTGCCTCTGGTAGCAACGGGTACAGTGCCAGTCGGGTGGGACTTCCAGGTACAGTACCATGTGATGTACCATGTAATACAGCATCATGCAATTTACCATGTGATGTACCATGTGATACAGTATCATGCAATTTACCATGTGATGTACCATGTAATACAGCATCATGCAATTTACCATGTGATGTACCATGTGATACAGTATCATGCAATTTACCATGTGATGTACCATGTAATACAGTATCATGCAATTTACCATGTGATGTACCATGTAATACAGTATCATGCAATTTACCATGTGATGTACCATGTGATACAGTATCATGCAATTTACCATGTGATGTACCATGTAATACAGCATCATGCAATTTACCATGTGATGTACCATGTGATACAGTATCATGCAATTTACCATGTGATGTACCATGTAATACAGTATCATGCAATTTACCATGTGATGTACCATGTAATACAGTATCATGCAATTTACCATGTGATGTACCATGTGATACAGTATCATGCAATTTACCATGTGATGTACCATGTAATACAGTATCATGCAATTTACCATGTGATGTACCATGTAATACAGTATCATGCAATTTACCATGTGATGTACCATGTGATACAGTATCATGCGATTTACCATGTGATGTACCATGTAATACAGTATCATGCGATTTACCATGTGATGTACCATGTAATACAGTACCATGTGATTTACCATGTGATGTACCATGTAATACAGTACCATGTGATTTAGCATGTGATGTGCCATGTAATACAGTACCATGTGATTTACCATGTGATGTACCATGTAATACAGTACCATGTGATTTACCATGTGATGTACCATGTAATACAGTACCATGTGATTTACCATGTGATGTGCCATGTAATACAGTACCATGCGATTTACCATGTGATGTACCATGTAATACAGTATCATGCGATTTACCATGTGATGTACCATGTAATACAGTACCATGTGATTTACCATGTGATGTACCATGTAATACAGTACCATGTGAATTACCATGTGATGTGCCATGTAATACAGTACCATGTGATTTACCATGTGATGTACCATGTAATACAGTATCATGCGATTTACCATGTGATGTACCATGTAATACAGTACCATGTGATTTACCATGTGATGTACCATGTAATACAGTACCATGTGATTTACCATGTGATACACATGAGCATAACCAACCCTTCACGTGATGTGTATTATGTGAGTCAGCACATATGTGCAATTTACACATGTGTAATCTACACACGGCAGTTTGACCTTCAACTCCAACACACATAAGTGGAGTCCCCTTCGTTTCGCCGCAGGTTCTTCGACTGCATAATTTTCGCTAGGAGAACATCTTCACAAATTGCTACCTACACCTTATGGTAGTGCTGCCTCTTTTTATGGAAATACTACCTCTTTTTGGTGTTATTGTCATTAATCTGTGGAAATACTGCTTCCACTTATGGTGTTTTGTCATTTGACTATGGAAATGTAACTTCTATTTATAGTGTTATTATCAATTTTCTGCGGAAATGTAACTTCTATTTATGGTGTTAATATCAATTTTCTGCGGAAACGTAACTTCTATTTATAGTGTTATTATCAATTTTCTGCGGAAATGTAACTTCTATTTATGGTGTTATTATCAATTTTCTGCGGAAATGTAACTTCTATTTATAGTGTTATTATCAATTTTCTGCGGAAATGTAACTTCTATTTATAGCGTTATTATCAATTTTCTGCGGAAATGTAACTTCTATTTATAGTGTTATTATCAATTTTCTGCGGAAACGTAACTTCTATTTATAGTGTTATTATCAATTTTCTGCGGAAATGTAACTTCTATTTATGGTGTTATTATCAATTTTCTGCGGAAATGTAACTTCTATTTATAGTGTTATTATCAATTTTCTGCGGAAATGTAACTTCTATTTATGGTGTTATTATCAATTTTCTGCGGAAATGTAACTTCTATTTATAGTGTTATTATCAATTTTCTGCGGAAATGTAACTTTTATTTATGGTGTTATTATCAATTTTCTGCGGAAATGTAACTTCTATTTATAGTGTTATTATCAATTTTCTGCGGAAATGTAACTTTTATTTATGGTGATATTATCAATTTTGTGCGGAAATGTAACTTCTATTTATAGTGTTATTATCAATTTTCTGCGGAAATGTAACTTTTATTTATGGTGTTATTATCAATTTTCTGCGGAAATGTAACTTCTATTTATAGTGTTATTATCAATTTTCTGCGGAAATGTAACTTCTATTTATGGTGTTATTATCAATTTTCTGCGGAAATGTAACTTCTATTTATGGTGTTATTATCAATTTTCTGCGGAAATGTAACTTCTATTTATGGTGTTATTATCAATTTTCTGCGGAAATGTAACTTTTATTTATGGTGTTATTATCAATTTTCTGCGGAAATGTAACTTCTATTTACGGAGTCATCATTTGATCTCGAGTTCTTCGTGTCCATAAATGTGATGTGTTAGGTCACCAGCGACGCGTTCAGTCAGGGGACTAAAGCGGACCATAGAGATCAATTTTTACTGTCAATATAATTGACAATGATGAATATTGAAAATTTAATTGATCGTCTGTGGGCTTGATTGACGACCGTATAATAATTCAATTAGCGGGCAAAAAAAATTTCATCAATATATTGAGTCGATGATATTGATAATTAAATTGATCGTCTATGGGCCGCTCAACACTTATAAAATCCATACCATGTTAACTCTTCTTTCTGCCTCCTGGTATTCCAAATAGAAAAAATTATTGAAACAAAATTAAACTTTAAGTTTTGCTCTTTTGAATGAAACATATTTCAGCTTACTAACACTTATGTTTTACAAACTACAGAATTGCTAAATCGGTTACTTTTCTAGCGGATAACCTGTACATGTAACCAATTTTTAGGAAATATTCCTTCCTAAAATCGGTATTTTTAACAAAGATTATTCACTAATCGTTGTGTGTGAGAACTCAGATTTTCACCCAATGCTATTACGTAAAGCTGGATGTCGAATTTTGGCCTACATTATTATATAGGCCTATTGCCGATGTTATTATATAATTTCGGCCTATGTTATTATATAATTTTGGACTATGTTATATAATTTCGGCCTACGTTATTATATAATTTTATATAATTTTGGCCTATGTCATTATATAATTTTCGCCTATGTTATTATATGATTTGGGCCTATGTTGTATAAATTTGCCCTATGTTATTATACAATTTCGGCCCATGTTGTATAAATTTGCCCTATGTTATTATATAATTTTGGCCTATGTTATTATGCAGTTTTGGCCTAGGTTATATAACCCTATTGCCTATGTTATTATATAATTTTTTCCTATGTTATTATATAAGATCATTCATATATCTGTACACATTCATAATTGGTATACTTGAGTATAAATGATCTGTCACGTGATTGATATTATATGCGTCAGTACACGAGGGTAATTAACACGTGGGTAATTTATAAAGCAGGCTGTTGAGTTTTGCCCTGTTTAATCACCGTAAACATGGTGCTGAATTTTTCTCCGTGTCATCACTGAAACTATCGCGCTGAATTTGACCCTATTTTATTTCTATAAACAAGGTGTTAAAAATGCACTATTTTATCACCAAAAAGTCGGGCGCTGAAAGTTACCCTATTATACCTGCATAAAAAATGTAAAATTTACCCTATTTTATCACAGAAGGCGGGTCGTGGACGGAATTTTAGCGCTCTCTTCACCAGCATCTGCGACGTCCTACGTCATGTGCAGCGTTGAGCGATGTACGTTATTTGCGGTTCTGGTCGTAAGATATTCTTGTGGTGTTGGACAATCACCGTAAACTGAAGCTTTTTCACGATTTCTGTTTAAAATTACGATATTTTTGTGATGATAGTTTCATTTCCTTCCCACGTTATTTTTTACTGCTGGGAAATATTTTTTTTATGAATTTTCGATGTTGCCATATTTTTTGGGAGTCAGCCTTCACAAAACGGGAACCGTGCGACTTTCCGTTGCCACTCCGATGGTGCAACGCCTGTTGCCATTTCGCTGCCGTCATGATGGTGAAACCTTCATTGCCACGCGTGGCAAATGAGGCGGAATATTTTTATTGACGGAAATTTTAATGGAAGGAATTTAATTTCGCACTAACACACTTCTCAGAGGGGAAAGTGGGTTGCACAAAATACTTTTTTGTTATTGTCTCTTTGTCTACCCCACCTGTCTACCTACACCTGTCTACCTACACCTGTCTACCTACACCTGTCTACCTACACCTGTCTACCTACACCTGTCTACCTACACCTGTCTACCTACACCTGTCTACCTACACCTGTCTACCTACACCTGTCTACCTACACCTGTCTACCTACACCTGTCTACCAACACCTGTCTACCTACACCTGTCTACCTACACCTGTCTACCTACACCTGTCTACCTACACCTGTCTACCTACACCTGTCTACCTACACCTGTCTACCTACACCTGTCTACCTACACCTGTCTACCTACACCTGTCTACCTACACCTGTCTACCTACACCTGTCTACCTACACCTGTCTACCTACACCTGTCTACCTACACCTGTCTACCAACACCTGTCTACCTACACCTGTCTACCTACACCTGTCTACCTACACCTGTCTACCTACACCTGTCTACCTACACCTGTCTACCTACACCTGTCTACCTACACCTGTCTACCTACACCTGTCTACCAACACCTGTCTACCTACACCTGTCTACCTACACCTGTCTACCTAAACCTGTCTACCTACACCTGTCTACCAACACCTGTCTACCTACACCTGTCTACCTACACCTGTCTACCTAAACCTGTCTACCTACACCTGTCTACCTACACCTGTCTACCTACACCTGTCTACCCATTCATAACTCATTCTTAACTCATGCATCACTTATTCCTCACTCATTCATTACTGATTACTCATTCGTCACTCAATCATCACACTCATTCATCACACTCATTCATCACACTCATTCATCACACTCATTCATCACACTCATTCATCACACTCATTTATCACACTCGTTTATCACACTCATTCATCGCTCTTATTCATCGATCTCTTTCATTGCTCTCATTCATTGCTCTCATTCATTGCTCTCATTCATTGCTCTCTTTCATTGCTCTCATTCATTGCTCACATTCATTGCTCACATTCATTGCTCACATTCATTGCTCACATTCATTGCGCTCATTCATTGCTCTCATTCATTGCTCTCATTCATTGCTCTCATTCATTGCTCTCATTCATTGCTCTCTTTCATTGCGCTCATTCATTACTCTCATTCATTGCGTTCATTCATTACTCTCATTCATTACTCTCATTCATTGCGCTCATTCATTACTCTCATTCATTACTCTCATTCATTGCGCTCATTCATTACTCTCATTCATTACTCTCATTCATTGCGTTCATTCATTACTCTCATTCATTACTCTCATTCATTACTCTCATTCATTGCGTTCATTCATTACTCACATTCATTACTCTCATTCATTGCGCTCATTCATTGCGCTCATTCATTACTCTCATTCATTGCGTTCATTCATTGCGCTCATTCATTGCGTTCATTCATTACTCTCATTCATTACTCTCATTCATTACTCTCACTCATTGCGCTCATTCATTACTCTCATTCATTGCGCTCATTCATTGCGCTCATTCATTGCGTTCATTCATTACTCTCATTCATTGCGTTCATTCATTACTCTCATTCATTACTCTCATTCATTGCGTTCATTCATTACTCTCATTCATTACTCTCATTCATTGCGCTCATTCATTACTCTCATTCATTACTCTCATTCATTGCGTTCATTCATTACTCTCATTCACTGCTCACACCTCAAACGCCAAATAATCAAGTCAGATGTACGCGTCTGGTTTTGCCCGTACACGTGGGACGCACATGTACACGTGGAAGCACGCTTCAGCGCACACGTGCTCGTGAAAACCCTTACGTGTACGTGAAAACTTGCTCTAACGCACATAGGCTCGTGTAAACGCGTTTTAACGCACACGTGCTTGTGGAAATGCACAGTAAACCGAATGTGTGCGTGTAAACGCGCACATGTGCTCAAGGGAACGCAACTCACCTAGGTGAGCACATCTAGGCACACTCACCTAATTGAACGTATCTAGGCACACTCACCTAGGTGAGCACATCTAGGCACACTCACCTAGGTGAGCACATCTAGGCACACTCACCTAGGTGAGCACATCTAGGCATACTCACCTAGGTGAATATATCTAGGCACACTCACCTAGGTGAGCACATCTAGGCACACTCACCTAGGTGAGCACATCTAGGCACACTCACCTAGGTGAACATATCGAGGCGCATTCATCTAGGTGAGAACATCTAGGCACACTCACCTAGATGAGAACATCTAGGCACACTCACCTAGGTGAGCACATCTAGGCACACTCACCTAGGTAAGCACATCTAGGCACACTCACTTAGGTGAGCACATCTAGGCACACTCACCTAGGTGAGCACATCTAGGCACACTCACCTAGGTGAGCACATCTAGGCACACTCACCTAGGTGAGCACATCTAGGCACACTCACCTAGGTGAGCACATCTAGGCGCTCTCACCTAGGTGAGCACATCTAGGCACACTCACCTAGGTGAGCACATCTATGCATACTCACCTAGGTGAGCACATTTAGGCGCACTCACCTAGGTGAGCACATCTAGGCACACTCACCTAGGTGACACACAGCGGGTAACAGCACCACACAAAAAGTCGGATCACTTCCTGCGGGTGCGGATATATATTTTTTGCAATAACATCCGCACGGCGTAAATAGGGCGGTGTGCGCGCGCTGCATGTGCTTGTTTGTATATTGTGTGTTGGCGTACATGTGTGTGTGTGTGTCTATTGTGAGTCTATGGTGTGTTGACGTACATGTGTGTGTGTCTATTGCGAGTCTATGGTGTGCTGGCGTACATAGGTGTGTTGTCTCTCTATTGTGAGTCTATGGTGAGTTATTCTATGTAGCGTACATAGGTGTGTGTGTCTATGGTAAGTTTATGGTACGTTAGTCTACACAGCGTACATAGGTGTGCGTGTGTGTGCGTGGGAGTGTCGATTGTAAGTCTGTGCAGCCTGTATTCTATCCATACGCCAAGGTTTCGTAGGCTATAAATCTATTGTGTTCGCGTAGGTGTCATGAATGTTGGTTACAATATATAAAAAATTGTTGATGTGAACCAGTTGTTATTCCTTTATGTGATTGTTGGTTAATTCATCTCACACTTGTTCAAACTTACACACATACGCACGTGTGTACTGCACGCACATGCATACACACTCACGTGCGCGTGTACATGTATACGCACACGTGCATTCTAAATATATTAGTGTACACGACCCGTCAAAAATGACGGGATTCGATATTTTCCTTGAATAAATCCTCCAGGCGTGGATGCCCAACAAATATATCCATCCCAACAGTACCCGCCATTAAATTAATCCTCCAGACGTGGATGTCCAACAAATATATCCATCCCAACAGTACCCGCCATTAGATAAATCCTCCAGACGTGGATGCCCAACAAATATATCCATCCCAACAGTACCCGCCATTAAATAAATCCTCCAGACGTGGATGCCCAACTAATATATCCATCCCAACAGTACCCGCCATTAAATTAATCCTCTAGGCGTGGATGCCCAACAAATATATCCATCCCAACAGTACCCGCCATTAAATAAATCCTCCAGACGTGGATGCCCAACAAATATATCCATCCCAACAGTACCCGCCATTAAATAAATCCTCCAGACGTGGATGCACAACAAATATATCCATCCCAACAGTACCCGCCATTAAATTAATCCTCCAGACGTGGATGTCCAACAAATATATCCATCCCAACAGTACCCGCCATTAAATAAATCCTCCAGACGTGGATGCCCAACAAATATATCCATCCCAACAGTACCCGCCATTAAATAAATCCTCCAGACGTGGATGCCCAACAAATATATCCATCCCAACAGTGCCCGCCATTAAATAAATCCTCCAGACGTGGATGCCCAACAAATATATCCATCCCAACAGTACCCGCCATTAAATAAATCCTCCAGACGTGGATGCCCAACAAATATATCCATCCCAACAGTACCCACCATTAAATAAATCCTCCAGACGTGGATGCCCAACAAATATATCCATCCCAACAGTACCCGCCATTAAATAAATCCTTCAGACGTGGATGCCCAACAAATATATCCATCCCAACAGTACCCACCATTAAATAAATCCTCCAGACGTGGATGCCCAACAAATATATTCATCCCAACAGTACCCGCCATTAAATAAATCCTCCAGACGTGGATGCCCAACAAATATATCCATCCCAACAGTACCCACCATTAAATATATCCTCCAGACGTGGATGCCCAACAAATATATCCATCCCAACAGTACCCGCCATTAAATAAATCCTCCAGACGTGGATGCCCAACAAATATATCCATCCCAACAGTACCCGCCATTAAATAAATCCTCCAGACGTGGATGCCCAACAAATATATCCATCCTAACAGTACCCGCCATTAAATAAATCCTTCAGACGTGGATGGGCAACAAATATATCCATCCCAACAGTACCCGCCATTAAATAAATCCTCCAGACGTGGATGCCCAACAAATATATCCATCCCAACAGTACCCGCCATTAAATAAATCCTCCAGACGTGGATGCCCAACAAATATATCCATCCCAACAGTACCAGCCATGAAATAAATCCTCCAGACGTGGATGCCCAACAAATATATCCATCCCAACAGTACCCGCCATTAAATAAATCCTCCAGACGTGGATGCCCAACAAATATATCCATCCCAACAGTACCCGCCATTAAATAAATCCTCCAGACGTGGATGCCCAACAAATATATCCATCCCAACAGTACCCGCCATTAAATAAATCCTCCAGACGTGGATGCCCAACAAATATATCCATCCCAACAGTACCCGCCATTAAATAAATCCTCCAGACGTGGATGCCCAACAAATATATCCATCCCAACAGTACCCGCCATTAAATAAATCCTCCAGACGTGGATGCCCAACAAATATATCCATCCCAACAGTACCCGCCATTAAATAAATCCTCCAGACGTGGATGCCCAACAAATATATCCATCCCAACAGTACCAGCCATGAAATAAATCCTCCAGACGTGGATGCCCAACAAATATATCCATCCCAACAGTACCCGCCATTAAATAAATCCTCCAGACGTGGATGCCCAACAAATATATCCATCCCAACAGTACCCGCCATTAAATAAATCCTCCAGACGTGGATGCCCAACAAATATATCCATCCCAACAGTACCCGCCATTAAATAAATCCTCCAGACGTGGATGCCCAACAAATATATCCATCCCAACAGTACCCGCCATTAAATAAATCCTCCAGACGTGGATGCCCAACAAATACATCCATCCCAACAGTACCAGCCATGAAATAAATCCTCCAGACGTGGATGCCCAACAAATATATCCATCCCAACAGTACCCGCCATCAAAATATTCTTGTACTCGTGCACTGGTGAAACTCGTATCACAGATACGGGCATTGGGCGTCCTGGTGAGCGTCACAGACACACGCACCAACCAAACAGAAACTGTGTATTATTATTGTGTGTCTCTATACATACACACCTATATACGCTACATAGAAAATGCACTATAGATATACCATAGAAACACACACACGCGTGTATTATTATTTAAATATTATTAGCCTAGACGTTTTTGAAAAAAATGTCATGTCTCTTTCCTCGTGATAAGCTGCATTTTCTTAACAATAGATTCAATGTTCATGCGATATTTTTAGGCTCGTAAACTAAAGTGTGCGGATGCCAGGTTTTTTTACGTAATTTTACTGGTATCTATGATACCAACCAAGCAAGCAGATTCCCACTGATGTAATACAAGAGAAGTTAAGCCCCCCCCCCCCCAAAAAAAAGATAAATTAACTTACAAATTTGAGGAGACAGAGTTTTATAATTTGGAATTGATACTTACACTCGATTCTTCCCGCACACAACGCGCACTCATACAACCAGCATTTACACACACACATCTAGCTATAACACACACAACACACACACACGCGCACACACACACACACACACAAGTGCCCATTAGGTGACACACACACACGAGCGGCTCTGGCTCCCATCCTGCCTAGATAGGCCTAGGCACCGCTGCCTACATCGCCGCACATAGGGACTTGTGCCTAGGTGAGTGTGTCTAGATGTGCTCACCTAGGTGAGTGTGTCTAGATGTGCTCACCTAGGTGAGTGTGCCTAGATGTGCTCACCTAGGTGAGTGTGTATAGATGTGCTCACCTAGGTGAGTGTGTATAGATGTGCTCACCAAGGTGAGTGTGTCTAGATGTGCTCACCTAGGTGAGTGTGCATAAATGTGCTCACCAAGGTGAGTGTGTCTAGATGTGCTCGCCTAGGTGATTGTGTCTAGATGTGCTCACCTAGGTGAGTGTGTCTAGATGTGCTCACCTAGGTGAGTGTGCATAAATGTGCTCACCAAGGTGAGTGTGTCTAGATGTGCTCGCCTAGGTGATTGTGTCTAGATGTGCTCACCTAGGTGAGTGTGTCTAGATGTGCTCACCTAGGTGAGTGTGCATAAATGTGCTCACCTAGGTGAGTGTGTCTAGATGTGCTCACCTAGGTGAGTGTGCCTAAATGTGCTCACCTAGGTGAGTGTGCATAGATGTGCTCACGTAGGTTAGTGTGCATAGACGTGCTCACATAGGTGAGTGTGCATAGACGTGCTCACCTAGGTAAGTGTGCCTAGATGTGCTCACCTAGGTGCGTGTGCCTAAATGTGCTCACCTCGGTGATTGTGTCTAGATGTGCTCACCTAAGTGAGTGTATCTAGATGTGTTCACCTAGGTGAGTGTGTCTAGATGTGTTCACCTAGGTGAGTGTGTCTAGATGTGCTCACCTAAGTGAGTGTATCTAGATGTGCTCACCTAGGTGAGTGTGTCTATATGTGCTCACCTAAGTGAGTGTATCTAGATGTGCTCACCTAAGTGAGTATCTAGATGTGCTCACCTAGGTGAGTGTGCCTAGATGTGCTCACCTAGGTGAGTGTGTCTAGATGTGCTCACCTAGGTGAGTGTGTCTAGATGTGCTCACCTAGGTGAGTGGGCCTAAATATACTCACCTAGAAGTGTACACCTAGAAATACTCAGGTGAGCACACCTATGTAGATGTTTCCGCCTACCAACACACTCCCACCTACCGCATGGCAATCATATAATACGGTTGAATGGCAATCGCATGGCAATGTTCTGAGGTAATATCGAGTACTAACCCCTCCGTGTGTTATTGATGCCTGTGTCTACATAGCCTGTGTTGATGTTGTGCTTGTATTGCATGTACATACACAGCCTGTGTCTATACAGCCTGTGTTGATGTTGTGCTTGTATTGCATGTATATACACAGCCTGTGTCTATACAGCCTGTGTTGATGTTGTACTTGTGTTACATGTACATACACTGGCAGTATCTATACAGCCTGTGTTGATGTTGTGCTTGTGTTACATGTATATACACAGCCTGTGTCTATCCAGCCTGTGTTGATGTTGTACTTGTGTTACATGTACATACACTGCCAGTATCTATACAGCCTGTGTTGATGTTGTACTTGTGTTACATGTACATACACTGCCAGTATCTATACAGCCTGTGTTGATGTTGTACTTGTGTTACATGTATATACACAGCCTGTATCTATTCAGCCTGTGTTGATGTTGTACTTGTGTTACATGTATATACACAGCCTGTATCTATCCAGCCTGTATCAACACAGCTGGTGTTAATGAATTTGTATCACAGGTGTGTACGCTGTGTGCGTTCACTGCCTGTCTCAGTACTACCTGTATCAATATTGTACTAGCAATAAATGTATATATATATATATATGTGTAAATACACAGCCTGTATTAAGGTTTTTCAACATGCCTCCCAAAAACAATAGCCCTCATTGTCATACTACACATGTGTGCTAACATACTTGTATATGCGCGTAGACCTACACAATAATTTTGAAATTGTTTCATTCAAGGAGGACACAACTATTGTATCTAAAGATGTGGAGTCCCAAGCGGAAGGTTCGGTAGGCCTTCCTTTTTTGGAATAGAGTAGGATTTTTTGTTTATACATGACTATCATTTTTTGGGTCACTACGTTCGTGTTTTTCGTCACCTACTACTTTTTCCGACTTTGATCAAGTTTCATGAACTTCTTCCTTAATTAACACTCTGACCACAACGTGCGCCACCGGTGGGCACAGAGGGGATTTTCATAACGCTATTAACCGACCAGTGGTCACAATCTCAATTTATATAAATACTTAACTGAAGCTAAATAAAGGAGCGGTCCAGTTAATGTTTGCCCTTTTCGTTATTGCTCTCTATCATTGACTTCAAATTTGAGTTGAATATTGAACTTGAGTATCACTTTGAATTGAAATTGAATTTGAATTTTTGAACGCAATTTTTTGAACGCAAAAAACGCAATTGAACATGAGTATCACTCACTGCGTTTAAAGTGTCAAATGACTGCTTCTACGACAGGGGCTTTCGCGCAAAGCACACCGTGTGCATTAATTCCGCGTTCCCTTAGCGTCGTCCTTAAAAGGTGCCTTCCTCCTTCCTCTCCTAGAAGTTCCGTTCATATGGTTTAGGAGGCTGAAACCGACTCGTGTAAGAAAATTATAATACTGGGATTGTTCGCTTGTGTTTGCTACCTTCTGCACGTTTGTATGTGTGCCCACATTCCGTTTTTTAGAAATGATGAACATAATACGCCTTTTTTCTCACGTCTTCATTAAGTAAAAACAATTCCTACGTAATAACCTTTGAGTAAATATAACCCGCTATGTAATAGCTTTCGAATGTAATGAACCTATATGTAATGACTTTTAGTAAAAACAACCCACTATTTGATGATTTTTGAACCTCAATGTAATGGGTTTTGAGCAAAAGGGATCCCAATGTGATTGCTTCATAGTAAAACCAATACTCTCTTTAATGAGCTTTGAACCCTTATGTGATTGCTTTCGAGTCTAATAAACCCGTATATACTGGCTTCTTAATACGAACAACCCGCTATGTAACGTGTTTAGAACCCCAATGTGGTGACTTTTTAGGGAAATAAACCTTTACGTAATGACTTTCGAGCAAAATAAACCCCTACGTAATGACTTTCGAGCAAAATAAACCCCTACGTAATGACTTTCGAGCAAAATAAACCCCTACGTAATGACTTACGAGTAAAATAAACCCCTACGTAATGACTTTCGAGCAAAATAAACCCCTACGTAATGACTTACGAGCAAAATAAACCCATACGTAATGACTTACGAGCAAAATAAACCCCTACGTAATGACTTTCGAGCAAAATAAACCCCAACGTAATGACTTACGAGCAAAATAAACCCCTACGTAATGACTTACGAGCAAAATAAACCCCTACGTAATGACTTTCGGGCAAAATAAACCCCTACGTAATGACTTTCGAGCAAAATAAACCCCTACGTAATGACTTTGAAGCAAAATAAACCTCAATGCAATGATTACCATTAAAATAAACCCCTACGTAATGACTTTGAAGCAAAATAAACCTCAATGCAATGATTACCATTAAAATAAACCCCTACGTAATGACTTTCGAGCAAAACAAACCCCAATGCAATGACTTTTGAGCACAAACAACCCTCTATGTAATGGCCCCATATTTCGCCGGGGCCACTCAATACCTTGTCAATTCTGGGCGAGATTTACGAGCCGGCACGCAGTTGCGTCCTCCTGTGGGTATTTCTTCACAAACTTGATGGTTCCTGGCGTGTGATGTGGCTAATTCTGTCCTGAATATTACTTACTGCTTTATGCTGGTGTTTACTGCACCCCTTAACAGTAAACAAACAGGGGGCGGTGTGCAGTAAACAAACAGGGGGCGGTGTGCAGTAAACAAACAGGGAGCGGTGTGCCAGTGCAGTAAACAAACAGGGGGCGGTGTGCAGTAAACAAACAGGGAGCGGTGTGCCAGTGCAGTAAACAAACAGGGGGCGGTGTGCAGTAAACAAACAGGGGGCGGTGTGTCAGTGCAGTAAACAAACAGGGGGCGGTGTGTCAGTGCAGTAAACAAACAGGGGGCGGTGTGTCAGTGCAGTAAACAAACTGGGGGCGGTGTGCAGTAAACCAACAGGGGACGGTGTGCAGTAAACAAACAGGGAGCGGTGTGCCAGTGCAGTAAACAAACAGGGGGCGGTGTGCAGTAAACAAACAGGGGACGGTGTGCAGTAAACAAACAGGGAGCGGTGTGCCAGTGCAGTAAACAAACAGGGAGCGGTGTGCCAGTGCAGTAAACAAACAGGGGGCGGTGTGCAGTAAACCAACAGGGGGCGGTGTGCAGTAAACAAACAGGGAGCGGTGTGCCAGTGCAGTAAACAAACAGGGGGCGGTGTGCAGTAAACAAACTAGGGGCGGTGTGCAGTAAACAAACAGGGGGCGGTGTGCAGTAAACAAACAGGGGGCGGTGTGCAGTAAACAAACAGGGAGCGGTGTGCAGTCAACAAACAGGGAACGGTGTGCAGTAAACAAACAGGGAGCGGTGTGCCAGTGCAGTAAACAAACAGGGGGCGGTGTGCAGTAAACAAACAGGGGGCGGGGGCCCGTAATACAGTCGTTACGGCCCAGTTACGGCCCAATATAGACGGGCATCAAAGCTCCCTGCCTCCACTCCGCCGTCCCAAATAACTTAGGCCTATTTTCTACTCCATAAATTTCCTTCCAAGATAAAATTTCGTTTTCATATCAGTTCTGCTCGAATTTTCTGTGAGGGTTAATTTTGTGAGGGTTAATTTTGTGAGGGTTAATTTTGTGAGGGTTAATTTTGTGAGGGTTAATTTCTGTGAGGGTTAATTTTGTGAGGGTTAATTTCTGTGAGGGTTAATTTCTGTGAGGGTTAATTTCTGTGAGGGTTAATTTTGTGAGGGTTAATTTTGGTTCGGTGAGCTGTTCTGCTTGCGTAAAAAAAAATTTCTTTGAATTTGTCTACATCTTTTAAAGATTTTTGCTGCTCATGTTCATCACTTGTTTTCGTGTTCATCGTTGTCCTTTTTTCTCCTTGTTCGTATTTATTTCACGTTATTTTATTTAGGTCATTGTTGTTAAGTTTAGTTTTGAAGAATATTTATTTTTGGATAATACATTTATTTGTTTTTTGATATTTTTCCGCTTTCATTATCGTCAATATCTTGCTTTATTTAATATCTTTATATTATTTAAATTCGTTGCTGCCACCAGACATCCCTGGAATTGTTTTAGGATTGCGACAATTAGAGTAAAAATATCACGCACCATGTAAATAAAACATTCTACTACTGCGTCTACTGAACTTTTACTTTAACACCTGTCACTAAAACGAAATACGGTTCAGACTTCACACAAATCTATCGTCAGAGCAGTGAAAAAAATGTGATGAAAATGTCACATTGCATTTCAATGTTCACGCAAAACAAAACACTGAACACAAAGCAGAAAATAAAACCAAAATTTAACTGGTAAAAAAACCGTCAGAAAAAAACCGTTGACAACAATTTAATTTCAAAGCTGAGTCACATCCGCTCAGCTTCGGACGACGTATCCAAGCAAACAAAACTTCTGAAATCCGAAGTGCGTTTCCTTTGCTTCGTAAATCTTGAACACCAAAATTTTCATTCCTAAGATACGATCATCTTAGAGAAATTGTTCCTTAATAGAAGAGTTAGACTGCTGCTCAGAACAGCTGTGTTGTGAATATGACATCTCATACCGCACCACACATAATTACTATGAATAAACACCGTTATGTACAAATGTACACCTGAGTTATGAGTCATCTCATACCGCTTCACATATAATTACTATGAATAAAATGCATCAGGTTCATATTGCGAAGTAAAAGACGCTCAAACTGACTAACCGAAGTTCGACAACTCGCGCTACGGGGTCACATCAACATACAATCCTAAGAAAAGAAAAAAAGAAAGAAAAAACGTTTATTTCCAAGTTGCCACATGAGATACATGCCAACATATTGGCATTTAAAAATTTCTTAATATAAGACATCCTAAAAAAAAGTTCCATACGAGGAGTACTAAAATACTAATAAGGAGTACTACTAAGCCCCGCATCCAATCCTAAGCCACGCATCCAATCCTAAGCCACGCATCCAATCCTAAGCCACACATCCAATCCTAAGCCACACATCCAATCCTAAGCCACGCATCCAATCCTAAGCCAAGGATTCAATCCAAAGCCACGCATCCAATCCTAAGCCCCGCATCCAATCCTAAGCCACGCATCCAATCCTAAGCCACGCATCCAATCCTAAGCCACACATCCAATCCTAAGCCACACATCCAATCCTAAGCCACACATCCAATCCTAAGCCACGCATCCAATCCTAAGCCACGCATCCAATCATAAGCCACGAATCCAATCCTAAGCCACGCATCCAATCCTAAGTCACACATCCAATCCTAAGCCACACATCCAATCTTAAGCCACGCATCTAATCCTAAGCCACGCATCCAATCCTAAGCCACGCATCCAATCCTAAGCCACGCATCCAATCCTAAGCCACGCATCCAATCCTAAGCCACGCATCCAATCCTAAGCCAAGGATTCAATCCAAAGCCACGCATCCAATCCTAAGCCACGCATCCAATCCTAAGCCACGCATCCAATCCTAAGCCACGCATCCAATCCTAAGCCACGCATCCAATCCTAAGCCACACATCCAATCCTAAGTCACGCATCCAATCCTAAGCCACGCATCCAATCCTAAGCCACACATGCAATCCTAAGCCACGCATCCAATCCTAAGCCTCGCATCCAATCCTAAGCCACACATCCAATCCTAAGCCACGCATCCAATCCTAAGCCACACATGCAATCCTAAGCCACGCATCCAATCCTAAGCCTCGCATCCAATCCTAAGCCACACATCCAATCCTAAGCCACGCATCCAATCCTAAGCCTCGCATCCAATCCTAAGCCTCGCATCCAATCCTAAGCCAAGCATCCAATCCTAAGCCACGCATCCAATCCTAAGCCACGCATCCAATCCTAAGCCTCGCATCCAATCCTAAGCCACACATCCAACCCTAAGCCACGCATCCAATCCTAAGCCTCGCATCCAATCCTAAGCCTCGCATCCAATCCTAAGCCAAGCATTCAATCCTAAGCCACGCATCCAATCCTAAGCCACGCATCCAATCCTAAGCCTCGCATCCAATCCTAAGCCTCGCATCCAATCCTAAGCCAAGCATCCAATCCTAAGCCACGCATCCAATCCTAAGCCTCGCATCCAATCCTAAGCCTCGCATCCAATCCTAAGCCACACATCCAATCCTAAGCCACGCATCCAATCCTAAGCCTCGCATCCAATTCTAAGCGGCCCAACTTATCAGACGCCAGTAACGCGAAGGTCGCTGTGCCCGCCCCAGCTGCTCTTTGGGACACCTCGTTTTGTCTGTGTAGCTATTATGGACCTCTATATAGGGAAATTTTGTTAAATCCAATGTGTTGTAATACGTTTCATGTATCAAATTTTTTTGGGAAGTACACTGCTTCTATCTTTTTTTCGTTCTTTCATTCCTTATATCTTTTTTCTTTCATTTGTTCTTTCATATATTAGTTTTTTTGGGGGGCATGGTGAGGACCTGTTTTGATAGTTTCATTATTGTCATTAAATATCCAAGTCCAAGTGCCGTGTTGATCAGCTCTAATGTTCTGTTCCAACCTCTAACCAGGGTCGCACGAGCAGATATATGCCTTTATGTACCTGAGCTCTAAACAGGCCTCTGATCCACGCTGGTTTTTGGCGCGTAGGATTATCTTTGAACCGTAATTTTTGGCTCATAAGGTAAGGTTATCTTTTAACGGTGTTATTAACACGTAAGATTATCTTTGATGCGTAGCCTTCGGCTCATAAGGTTATCTTTTAACCGTATTTTTAACAGGTAAGATTATCTTTGATGCGTAATCTTTGGCTCATTAGGTTATCTTTTAACGGTATTTTTAACACGTAAAATTATCTTTGAACCGTAATTTTTGGCTCATAAAGTTATCTTTTAACCGTAATTTTTAACACGTGTGATTATCTTTGACGCATAGATTTATCATTTATGTAGTGGGTTTATATTTGATGTGATAGGAAATTCCAGAATTTTTTTTCTATCCAGTGATTGAGCCCTCAATGCGGTTGAGGTTGTCGTACGTCCCTGATGGTGATGGAATTGCAACTTCTCGCAGTCGTTATTGAAATATATAATATTAAAGTTACATACCACTCTACCTTGAATGCTACCTAATACCTTGAAATTTGAAGCCTTGAACATTTAACAAATACAGAATATTATGTATTTGGTATGAACTACAGATGACTCATTCAACTCGCGAATGATTCCTGGATAATTAAAGCAACAGGAAAAAGGTCCCGATGACGAATATGAACACATTATGACACGGGTATTTTAAAAACCGATGTATCAAAATTTCATGTTTGTACTCAATTGGAAATAAACTATTTTTCTTTTTTCTTTCGTTCTTTATGATGAGCATACGAACAAAACGTTTCCCATATTCTTGAAATATGACCAGGACATCTCGTGTTGACCCTGCATAATTGCGAAGGAAATACCACAACGCTGGTGCTACTGAAGGACCGAGAAATATCAGCCTAAATGAGTCCACAATATTTGGTGCCGAAGTGGTGGAATATCAGCTTCAATAGGTCCATGAAGGGGTAGAATATCAGCTTCAATAGTTCCATGAAGGGGTAGGATATCAGCTTCAATAGTTCCATGAAGGGGTAGGATATCAGCTTCAATAGGTCCATGAAGGGGTAGAATATCAGCTTCAATAGTTCCATGAAGGGGTAGGATATCAGCTTCAATAGTTCCATGAAGGGGTAGGATATCAGCTTCAATAGGTCCATGAAGGGGTAGAATATCAGCTTCAATAGGTCCATGAAGGGGTAGAATATCAGCTTCAATAGTTCCATGAAGGGGTAGGATATCAGCTTCAATAATTCCATGAAGGGGTAGGATATCAGCGTTAATAGGTCCATGAAGGAGTAGAATATCAGCTTCAATAGTTCCATGAAGGGGTAGGATATCAGCGTTAATAGGTCCATGAAGGAGTAGAATATCAGCGTCAATAGGTCCATGAAGGGGTAGAATATCAGCTTCAATAGGTCGATGAAGGGGTAGAATATCAGCATCAATAGGTCCATGAAGTGTTAGAATATCAGCTTCAATAGGTCGATGAAGGGGTAGAATATCAGCTTCAATAGGTCCATGAAGGGGTAGAATATCAGCTTCAATAGGTCCATGAAGGGGTAGAATATTAGCTTCAATAGGTCTATGATGGGGTAGAATATCAGCTTCAATAGGTCCATGAAGGGGTAGAATATTAGCTTCAATAGGTCTATGAAGGGGTAGAATATCAGCTTCAATAGGTCCATGAAGGGGTAGAATATTAGCTTCAATAGGTCCATGAAGGGGTAGAATATCAGCTTCAATAGGTCCATGAAGGGGTAGAATATCAGCTTCAATAGGTCCATGAAGGGGTAGAATATTAGCTTCAATAGGTCTATGAAGGGGTAGAATATCAGCTTCAATAGGTCCATGAAGGGGTAGAATATCAGCTTCAATAGGTCCATGAAGGGGTAGAATATCAGCTTCAATAGGTCTATGAAGGGGTAGAATATCAGCTTCAATAGGTCCATGAAGGGGTAGAATATTAGCTTCAATAGGTCTATGAAGGGGTAGAATATCAGCTTCAATAGGTCCATGAAGGGGTAGAATATCAGCTTCAATAGGTCCATGAAGGGGTAGAATATCAGCTTCAATAGGTCCATGAAGGGGTAGAATATCAGCTTCAATAGGTCTATGAAGGGGTAGAATATCAGCTTCAATAGGTCCATGAAGGGGTAGAATATTAGCTTCAATAGGTCTATGAAGGGGTAGAATATCAGCTTCAATAGGTCCATGAAGGGGTAGAATATCAGCTTCAATAGGTCCATGAAGGGGTAGAATATCAGCTTCAATAGGTCCATGAAGGGGTAGAATATCAGCTTCAATAGGTCTATGAAGGGGTAGAATATCAGCTTCAATAGGTCTATGAAGGGGTAGAATATCAGCTTCAATAGGTCTATGAAGGAGTAGAATATCAGCTTCAATAGGTCTATGAAGGGGTAGAATATCAGCTTCAATAGGTCTATGAAGGGGTAGAATATCAGCTTCAATAGGTCTATGAAGGAGTAGAATATCAGCTTCAATAGGTCCATGAAGGAGTAGAATATCAGCTTCAATAGGTCTATGAAGGGGTAGAATATCAGCTTCAATAGGTCCATGAAGGAGTAGAATATCAGCTTCAATAGGTCTATGAAGGGGTAGAATATCAGCTTCAATAGGTCCATGAAGGAGTAGAATATCAGCTTCAATAGGTCCATGAAGGAGTAGAATATCAGCTTCAATAGGTCCATGAAGGAGTAGAATATCAGCTTCAATAGGTCTATGAAGGGGTAGAATATCAGCTTCAATAGGTCTATGAAGGAGTAGAATATCAGCTTCAATAGGTCCATGAAGGAGTAGAATATCAGCTTCAATAGGTCCATGAAGGGGTAGAATATCAGCTTCAATAGGTCCATGAAGGAGTAGAATATCAGCTTCAATAGGTCTATGAAGGGGTAGAATATCAGCTTCAATAGGTCTATGAAGGAGTAGAATATCAGCTTCAATAGGTCCATGAAGGAGTAGAATATCAGCTTCAATAGAGGTAGAATATCAGCCATAACGGGTCCACAACATTTGGTGCCACGGCGGCGGCCTTGAAAACGCCGAACCATCGGGCTGCGTGGCATCTGACGCCCTCCTGTGAGACGGGAATACAACCGGTAATGGTCTCTAGCAGCTGCTCTGTACAGCTGCTCTGTACAGCTGCTCTGTACAGCTGCTCTGCACAGCTGCTCTGCACAGCTGCTCTGCACAGCTGCTCTGCACAGCTGCTCTGCACAGCTGCTCTGTACAGCTGCTCTGTACAGCTGCTCTGCACAGCTGCTCTGCACAGCTGCTCTGCACAGCTGCTCTGCACAGCTGCTCTGCACAGCTGCTCTGCACAGTTGCTCTGCACAGCTGCTATGTACAGCTGCTATGTACAGCGGCACCAGTTGTTTTAGCAACAGATGCAGTTGTCAAAAGGGTACACTTTTTCCGAACACACAGTATCAACTACGGGGTATTCGTTTATAGTGTTACTCTCAACTTTTGCACGAGTGTGTGTGGGCATATGTGTGTGTACTTGTGGGTGTATTTCCCTGTGTACGTATGTGTGCGCATGTGAATGTACGCATGTGCGTGTGTACGAGGGTGAGTGTGTGCACAAGTGTGTCTACGCACATGTTGATATCGTCATGCTCCCAAAATACCCCCAGCTCGTAAATGTATGGTTACTACAGGTACCCCCTTCCCCCCTTCCCTCCCCTTCCCCAATACCTCCCCACAAAGCATCCCCATAAATAGCTATCCCCCCCTCCCCTCCCTCTTACCCCGTTTCCCCCCCCCCCCCCCCCCCCCCTAGCTTGTCTAACAGTACAGACGACGGTAACCGAACTGGTTTTTGTGTGCGTCTGGCGCCCTGTGTGTGTGTTGTGTGGGGGTCACACAGTCTGGCGCCCTGTGTGTGTGTGTGTTGTGTGGTGGTCACACAGTCTGGCGCCCTGTGTATGTGTGTGTTGTGTGGTGGTCACACAGTCTGGCGCTGTGTGTGTGTGTGTGTTGTGTGGTGGTCACACTGTCTGGCGCCCTGTGTGTGTGTTGTGTGGTGGTCACACAGTCTGGCGCCCTGTGTGTGTGTGTGTGTGTTGTGTGGTGGTCACACAGTCTGGCGCGCTGTGTGTGTGTGTGTGTGTTGTGTGGTGGTCACACAGTCTGGCGCCCTGTGTGTGTGTGTGTGTGTGTGTGTGTGTTGTGTGGTGGTCACACAGTCTGGCGCCGTGTGTGTGTGTGTGTGTGTGTTGTGTGGTGGTCACACAGTCTGGCGCCCTGTGTGTGTGTGTGTTGTGTGGTGGTCACACAGTCTGGCGCCCTGTGTGTGTGTGTGTGTGTGTGTGGTGGTTAATTCATTTTAAATATGTATAAAATTGCGTGAAATGGTTAATTATTCTAAATAAGTATGCAACAGCGGATCGTATTCACCCCATGCAGTGGCGGAAGGTTATAGGCCGTCTGAAATACATGTTTTTTTTTCTATAGGCATTTTTTTCTGCCTGGTTATTGTACAAAATATACATAAATAAATGAGGTCACTTTTGGGTGGGCTCGTATCGAGAGCGAAAATAACTCTCTTAGGTTGTGAAAAAGTGAACTTGAAAAATGTCATTACGCGTCAACGAAAATACTTTCTGTCCTCACTCGTCCTAAGCGCTGCTGTGGGACCGGTGTGGGATTTATTTGTTAGACCGGTGTAGGATTTGTTAGACCGGTGTAGGATTTGTTAGACCGGTGTAGGATTTGTTAGACCGGTGTAGGGTTTGTTAGACCGGTGTAGGATTTGTTAGACCGGTGTAGGATTTGTTAGGCCGGTGTAGGATTAAACAGACCGGTGTAGGATTTGTTAGACCGGTGTAGGATTTGTTAGACCGGTGTAGGATTTGTTAGACCGGTGTAAGATTTGTTAGACCGGTGTAGGATTTGTTAGACCGGTGTAGGATTAAACAGACCGGTGTAGGATCAAGTAGACCTGTGTAGGATTAAGTAGACCGGTGTAGGATTAAGTAGACCGGTGTAGGATTAAGTAGACCGGTGTAGGATTAAGTAGACCGGTGTAGGATTAAGTAGACCTGTGTAGGATTAAGTAGACCGGTGTAGGATTAAGTAGACCGGTGTAGGATTAAGTAGACCGGTGTAGGATCAAGTAGACCGGTGTAGGATCAAGTGGACCGGTGTAGGATTAAGTAGACCGGTGTAGGATTAAGTAGACCGGTGTAGGATTAAGTAGACCGGTGTAGGATTAAGTAGACCGGTGTAGGATTAAGTAGACCGGTGTAGGATCAAGTGGACCGGTGTAGGATTAAGTAGACCGGTGTAGGATTAAGTAGACCGGTGTAGGATTAAGTAGACCGGTGTAGGATTAAGTAGACCGGTGTAGGATTAAGTAGACCGGTGTAGGATTAAGTAGACCGGTGTAGGATTAAGTAGACCGGTGTAGGATCAAGTAGACCGGTGTAGGATCAAGTGGACCGGTGTAGGATTAAGTAGACCTGTGTAGGATTAAGTAGACCGGTGTAGGATTAAGTAGACCGGTGTAGGATTAAGTAGACCGGTGTAGGATTAAGTAGACCGGTGTAGGATCAAGTGGACCGGTGTAGGATTAAGTAGACCGGTGTAGGATTAAGTAGACCGGTGTAGGATTAAGTAGACCGGTGTAGGATTAAGTAGACCGGTGTAGGATTAAGTAGACTTGTGAAGGACTAATTAGACAAGTCAAATTAGCCTAACAGTTAATAAAGGTTCAATTCAACAATTTATTTAGGCTCGGTTGGGTTACGTTGGGTTTATTCACATTTGGTAAGCATGCGACGATTTAAATTAGATTCATACGGAGTCCCTAGATAAATAAAGTGTTGGAAAAAACAATGAACCTAAGCGACAACCAGTTTTGGTACTGCTGGGGTATCTTTCACCAACTGTTTAGGGGCAAAAGTAAAAAAAACTAATTATACATGAATACTCAATTGATGTTCTGGACAGTATGAATGGACTTGTCGTGTGAGAAGGTGTCGTTGTTGATTTGTGTATATTGAATCTCTGGGACTTTCCTCTTCAGTTCTTGGAAGGTCTCAGAGATTCATTTTGGCGTGAAACAAAACAAAAATTAATAATTGTTTAATTAGGTGAACTTAACCTTAACATCAAAAGAAAACTAAAAATTAAAAGTTGTGGCATATAACCCACAAGCGCTGTCCGCTGGGTAGCGGGGAGTGCAAAATCAACCCACGTCCATTTTACGAGCCTCAAAAAGTAGAGCACCACAAACGGGGAAGCTTTTAGGGTAATTTTGGTTGAGGGTGCCCGGGCTTTTAGGGTAATTTTGGTTGAGGGTGCCCGGGCTTTTAGGGTAATTTTGGTGGAGGGTGCCTGTGCTTTTAGGGTAATTCTGTGGGACGGGCCCGGTCTTTGGGGAGATCTCCCCTCACTTCAAGCGCGGGGAAACTTGTTTTTTTACTATTTCTTTCTTGCCCTCTTTGAAAACTGGCGCAGCGTGTGCATTTGCTTTGAAGTTCCTGCATATGTGTGTAGTGTATAATGTACCATGTATGTAGAACTATGTGTCCATACTTCCGATGCTGTATATACATTTGCTTTGACGGTCCTGCATATGTAGGGGGTATGTAAAGTACGTACATTTAAGTATGGATACACATAACCGACACTGCGTGTGCATTTGCATAATAGGTCCTGCATATGCATGTTATGTTCATGACTGAGTATGCATGAGCAAGCATGGTTCCATTTCCAGCATTTTCGTCGCTTAATACCCGCATAGCAAATGAGGGTCTGAGTTCTAAAAAAACATTTTATTTCCAATAGAGATAGTACAAAATTCCTATCATTGGTTTTTAAAATATCTTAAAGTTAATACACTTAGGTGATACACACACACATGAGTCTTGTAATACTCATGTCACTAGTCGAAAATAAATGATTGAGGGCAATGTTCTCCTAATCTTGCTTAATCTACATTTGATAATACATGTAATGATAATTATAAGAGACAACACAATTTCATAGACGATGCATTTTCATTGTGGGTTTAGAACACTTTTTACAATTTACGCATACATGATATAAAACTTCGCAATTCTTGACGCCAGGAAATAATATTAGAGTTGTTTGTATCGGAAGATGTTCATAAATGTCATTTTAAGGAAGCAAGAAAAAAATTGATATACACATAAAAAAAGCATGAGGGCCACGAAAATTACAGGATTTGTATTTCTAATTAAACAATTTTAACATAACGGTCATTAATTGATTAGCATTTTATTTAAATATAAATGGATGATCACACAACAAATATATAATTTTTTACGTGAATGCTTTACAATAATAAAGAGATGACGAGTTAGGTAATGTTACAAGTTGAGAGTGAACAGAAAAAAAAACTCTAGCGATGAACGCAAGCATTTCAATGTATTTTGAATTGTTGACAGCGAAAAATCCTGGCAGTATTGCAAATCCTGGCAGTACTGTAAATCCTGGCAGTGCTGTAAATCCTGGCAGTGCTGAAAATTCTGGCAGTGCTGCAAATCCTGGAGGTGCTGCAAATCCTGGCGGTGCTGCAAATCCTGGCAGTGCTGCAAATCCTGGCAGTGCTGCAAATCCTGGCAGTGCTGCAAATCCTGGCAGTGCTGCAAATCCTGACAGTGCTGCAAATCCTGGCAGTACTGCAAATCCTGGCAGTACTGCAAATCCTGGCAGTGCTGCAAATCCTGACAGTGCTGCAAATCCTGGCAGTGCTGCAAATCCTGACAGTGCTGCAAATCCTGGCAGTACTGCAAATCCTGGCAGTGCTGAAAATTTTTTACTCTTCCTTTTTCAGAAAATAATTTACGCTTTTTGTGCCAAAGAAACTTTATTTCCTATCTGAAAATTTGGTTTCCCGCTCATGAAACTCGCTTTCCCGCTCTAAAGACGCCGTTTCTCTTAATAAAAATCTATTTGTTCGTCTGAGAAAACTTAACATTTCTCTCAAGAAAAGTTTCTAGCTCTGTAAATAACTATTCTGTAGTCTAACAAATTATATTTTTAATTACCCATCTCAATATATAAGGTTTCGCTTTCAAAACTACTTCTGCCAGAAAAAAATGATTGTTCTTTCCAAAATGTTGGTTTTTAAATAAAAAATATTCTGTCATTAAGCCTAAACGTTTTGGAGCCTCGCTCAAAAAACTCTCTCATTCAAAATAGAAAAAGTTTCCAGCTCAATTCCAGATTTTCTGGACCCGAGAACTCGAGTTTCTAAGCAGCACGAGAATTAATTAAGAAAGCTAATCAGCCCCTCATAATATTCCATCCTTCAAACGTTTGCCCAGCAAAACTTTAATTCACGTGCAAAGCTCGTTCCCTCTTAAGGTCTCCGACTGACCCTTTTTCCACGAACGATTCCGTCCGCCCCGCAGCGGCCGCCCACCCCCCGCCGCCAGATGGCGCCCGTTATTGCGGCGCTTCATCAAGCCAGCCAATGTTTATCCTCCATTACCGCTCCTCTGGGCCGCCTTTATGAAGTTCTTAATTTTGCCAGAAAATGAGGTAATTCCCCGATGAAATGCGACCCTATTTATTTGGATTGCACGCTCGTTTAATCGCCGCGAGTTCTCATTTTTACGCCCACTTTTTTGTGCGCGCAATCGTTGGCTCATCAGAGGTAAACGCCGGCGTGTGATCGGCTGCCACAATCCTAATTAGAAAATCATGAGCAATTTCTACGTTACGCGTTCATGAACGCTGCCTTTCTCCCCTAATTTTTTCCTAAAATGCGCTGAAATGAGCGTTGTTTTTCCGCTCGTGTTCGTTGTATTGGTCAAAATTCTGCTGATCCCAGCAGTAATTTCAGGTGACTTGAGAGCACAATTTTCATGACACAACTGGAGATTTTTTTTTTCGAAATATCTGTGGCTGGATTTAGGAAAGTTGACTTTAGTCTTCTCCTTTAATTTACAGTTTCCTTCGTTCATTAATTGTCTTCTTCATTCGTTAACTGCTTTTTTCGTTTATAAATTGCTTTTTTCGTTCAATAATTACCTCAATCGTTCATTAATTGCCTTCTTCGTTCAACAATTGCTTCTTTCGTTCAATAACTGCTTTCTTCGTTCATGAATAACCTTCTCGTAGCATCAATACTCATTATCGTTAATATTCCTTTCATAACGCGGTGGCAAATCTCCAAACTTTGAACTCGGAAGATTCTGGTTCGAGTACAGTCCCGCAACCGCAGTTTTTCACGCGGGCTCAGTAGCTCCTCCACTGATTACAGGAAACGCAGAAAATGATGCAAGGGAAACCCTTCTAGTCCTTGACTGCGCTTTTATTCATGGTGTACAGATGACAGCACGTCTGCATCATAAAGCTTATTCTCTGAAGATGCCGTTAATATCGCGTTCAAATTAATAAACGATTAAATAACGTTTCATTCTGCTCGTTGCAATTAAAACCAGAACAAACGTCAGCAAGACTACACACATATACGATTCTTATTCCTGCGTAGATGATTCTTCTACCCGAACTGAAGATTAGGTAGGCCATTTTTGTTCAAATAGAATGCTTTTTTTGCTTTATTAAGGGCCGTCTTTTTCGGTTCACTATTATCCTGTTTTTAACCTCCTACTGCTTTCTTCTTCGACATTCATTTTGTTGCACAAACTTTCAGTTTTGCCGCTTCTGCGCTCAGGGTGTGGGAGACACACCTTGTGCTTATATTCCCTGTTCCCTTAACTCCACAATACTGTGAGTGATGATTTCATCTTTCCTCTCTTTGGCGCACCTTAATTATGGTTAGGGAGGCTTGAAGTAACTTGTCATTTATTCTAATCTAATCCAGATGATCACGTATAGCAAGCTGTAGACAAATGGAAATCATGTTTTTTTGTTTTTGGTCTTAAAAAAATGGCTTTCATAACTTCTACAGTTCCTTTCCCTGCCACTCTCAGAGTGCGAAAATTTTTGCATTGGGTTTCGTAATTCCTTTAATTATTAAACGAAGCATTTTCGGCCTCACGGTTATGGAGTAAAAAGTGTTCATTTCAACGGTCGAAGTTTGCTCAACAAAGTGCCAGGTCCTATGGTTACACCAGAATTGATTATACAGGTGTTGGAATATTTTGCTTTGTATGCAAGATATTCTAGTACGTCATGCATTATATTATACTTCCGATACACAATATGCTATCCAAGTAAAATATATGTCATTCAATTACTATGTTAATACAATGTCATTAATACATTTTCTCCCGCTGCCCTGCGTACAGCACACGACTTCTGGCCCGTTCATAAAGAAGCACGTTAATTAATTTCATGAATTTAAATATGAGGGGAAGTGCAACTAAAACACTCATAAATAATTTAAATAAGAAGTGAAGCACACACTAAAACACACAGATGCTTCCAAATCATATTCAAATATGAGAGGAAGTGCGCACTTAAGCACACACAAATAATTTGAATTAGAAAGGAAGTGCGCACTAAAATTATAATTAAACTTGTTGTAAATAATCTAATATTCCAATAACTCAATGATCAATAATAAAATGTCAAATAAGAGATGAAGTCCCTCACGTCCACCCCACACGCCCCGTTTTCAATTCGCCAGCCGCCGTAGGAAATAAAGTCGCCAAAGCTCCGTCCTGACCCCTGCAGTAAACCGCGATCTCATGTAATTCAGACCAAAGTTCGTAGTTTTAAACTCCGATTCTAAACTCGAAAGTTTGCTGCAGAACTCGCGCTCTCAGAAGAGATTCGCTCCCGACAAACTCTGGAAGAAGTTTTGCTGAATTTCGTTTTGTTTTTTTGCGACTTGTAATTGTTTACGTGATGGCGAGGGGAGCGTTTTGCCGTCTGGAACGTGGGACGCGTTTCGCCATCTGGAACGTGGGACGCGTTTTGCCGTCTGGAACGTGGGACGCGTTTTACCGAATGGAACGTGGGACGCGTTTTGCCGAATGGAACGTGGGACGCGTTTTGCCGTCTGGCCCGTGGGACGCGTTTTGCCGAATGGAACGTGGGACGCGTTTTGCCGAATGGAACGTGGGACGCGTTTTGCCATCTGGAACGTGGGACGCGTTTTGCCGAATGGAACGTGGGACGCGTTTTGCCGTCTGGAACGTGGGACGCGTTTTGCCGAATGGAACGTGGGACGCGTTTTGCCGAATGGAACGTGGGACGCGTTTTGCCGAATGGAACGTGGGACGCGTTTTGCCGTCTGGAACGTGGGACGCGTTTTGCCGAATGGAACGTGGGACGCGTTTTGCCGAATGGAACGTGGGACGCGTTTTGCCGAATGGAACGTGGGACGCGTTTTGCCGTCTGGAACGTGGGACGCGTTTTGCCGAATGGAACGTGGGACGCGTTTTGCCGAATGGAACGTGGGACGCGTGTTGCCATCTGGAACGTGGGACGCGTTTTGCCGAATGGAACGTGGGACGCGTGTTGCCATCTGGAACGTGGGACGCGTTTTGCCCTCTGGAACGTGGGACGCGTTTTGCCATCTGGAACGTGGGACGCGTTTTGCCCTCTGGAACCGAGACACATTAGGCAATTTGCAATCCCCGAAATTATTTAGCAATCAGCAATTGAGACAATCGGCTTGCAATTTCAGCCCCTCTCTTGCTCCGTTATTTGAGAAGTTGTGATTGTTTTTTGAAGTCGCATTGCTGGTGTTGGTGTTTGTGCTATTGGTGGTGTTTGTGCTATTGGTGGTGTTTGTGCTATTGGTGGTGTTTGTGCAGACATTGGTGGTGTTTGTACTATTGGTGGTGTTTGTGCTATTGGTGGTGTTTGTGCAGACATTGGTGGTGTTGGTGCACACATTGGTGGTGTTGGTGCACACACTGGTGGTGTTTGTACAGACATTGGTGGTGTTTGTGCAGACATTTTTGGTGTTTGTGCAGACATTGGTGGTGTTGGTGCACACATTGGTGGTGTTGGTGCACACATTGGTGGTGTTGGTGCACACATTGGTGGTGTTTGTGCCGTCTTGTTTGTGCACGCACACCAGTGTGCGCCAACGACGTATCCGTGTGCGTATGACGCCCACTTTTTTGTCTTCGCCATTCTGTTGTATTGAAATGCACAGAATGGGGCAAGGAATTATACAGCTGTACACACATTCTTATACGTCACACTGAATTTAATTCACTCATATCGTAGTAAAACTTCCTCGCATTATGATATGATTGGTAACATAATCATTTACTAACACATATCGAGGTAAAACTTGCTCTAATTATGATATGGTTGGTAACATAATCATTTACTAACACATATCGAGGTAAAACTTGCTCTAATTATGATATGATTGGTAACATAATCATTTACTAACACATATCGAGGTAAAACTTGCTCTAATTATGATATGATTGGTAACATAATCATTTACTAACACATATCGAGGTAAAACTTGCTCTAATTATGATATGATTGGTAACATAATCATTTACTAACACATATCGAGGTAAAACTTGCTCTAATTATGATATGATTGGTAACATAATCATTTACTAACACATATCGAGGTAAAACTTGCTCTAATTATGATATGATTGGTAACTTAATCATTTACTAACACATATCGAGGTAAAACTTGCTCTAATTATGATATGATTGGTAACATAATCATTTACTAACACATATCGAGGTAAAACTTGCTCTAATTGTGATATGGTTGGTAACATAAACATTTAATAACACATATCGAGGTAAAACTTGCTCTAATTATGATATGGTTGGTAACATAAACATTTAATAACACATATCGAGGTAAAACTTGCTCTAATTATGATATGGTTGGTAACATAAACATTTACTAACACATATCGAGGTAAAACTTGCTCTAATTATGATATGGTTGGTAACATAAACATTTACTAACACATATCGAGGTAAAACTTGCTCTAATTATGATATGGTTGGTAACATAAACATTTACTAACACATATCGAGGTAAAACTTGCTCTAATTATGATATGGTTGGTAACATAAACATTTACTAACACATATCGAGGTAGAGCTAGCTCCCGTTAACATACGAAGTCTTAGAAGTCGAGTATGAGGTGACGTCATGCTTCTGGCAGCCTTGCCTCACCCCGATGTCTTCAAGTCTCCGTTGTCGATCCCAGAAAAAAGTTAAAAAAAAACTCCGTAAAAAGATTTAAAAGTTCCCTTGCATTTGATTTGGAATGGGAGTGATTTCCTGTGCCATCGTGTTGTGAGCTGGTTTGTGCTCGTCATAGCCGTGTGGTTAAAGTGCCCGCCCTTCCGTGAGGGCATCGAAGGTACGAATCCCGGCGCTGGGTGGCGACTTTCTCCGTTGGGTATAAGGGAAAATACAAAGCACAATACCCCACTCTACCCGGGTGTCTGAAATGGGTACCGGTCTTGACCGGGGGAAAGCGTCATGGCGTCCTGGTGTTACTAATAAGAAATTTCAAAAACCAATGTAGAAGGTGATATGTGGCAGGCTTGATTGGAAATAAAGCATCCTTAGATGCCGATGTTTGTTTGTGTGCTTGGTTTGCATCCGTGTGAGATCGATAGTGGTCACCGTGCCCGAGGGGTTAAAAGCGCGCCCTTCACGGGAAGGTCGGCAGTTTGAACCCCGGCAGTACCGCCCGGTGTTTCTCCCCGTTGGGAAAAGGGAGAATTCAGCCACAATTCCCCTCTCTACCCAGGTGTCGGAAATGGATACCGGCTTGGCCGCGGGTAACCGTCATGGCGTCCTGGTGTTAATTATAAGGCATTTGATGTTCCATTGTACAAGATGATGTGTATCAGGCTTGATTACAATAAAACATCCTTTCTTTCCTAATTTTAGTCTCGGCACCCTTACGTTAGTGATGTCGCTGGTATAGGTCTGGAGAACGGGCGGGCCAAGCTTTTATTTCCGTTGCGAGAAATAATATGCGTAGAAAATTGTAGCTTTAATTACTTTATAATGATGTGAGTAGTTGCACCGTCGTGCTTAAAGCACACTTTCTTGGTGTCTCTTTTTATTTTCTTTATTTGGATGCCAAGATAATGTTCAACTTTTTGAAATTACGCGATAGTTTCTGATTATTTTAAACGAGCATTTCCGTCAATAATAATGGTAGAATATCATCTTATTTTGAACGCAAAGAAAATTCACAGTCTTTTAAAATTGCCCTTTTAAGTTTTTCTTAATTTTTAACCAGGTTTTCATCATCAATTTAGACAGAATAATTCTGGTTTTGTAAAACAAGAACTACGCTATAGCTACTACGCTGCGCACTGTGATAACTTGCAGCCATTATTCCTGTGTACTTTCTATACATTATTAATTTTAAAATGATTTTCATGACGTTGCGCTTTCAAAATAGATATTAATTATCCCTTTGTAAAACTAATCATCAATACTATATAGTTCCTAAAATATTACCATACATAAAATTTATCTTTATACAATATGAAACGCATTTAGTGCTGAAAACATTTCTCAATTATGAATTTAGAAGATATAAAATGTGAGGTTCCACGCTGAAAGATAAGTAGGCCTACTATTTGTTGAAATAGTTGGATATTATTTTGTTAAGGACCGAGTATTTCCTCAACAAATACAACTATTATACCCATAGGAATTTGCACTCCCAGGGAGAAAGTGTGAGGTCCCGAGCTGAAAGACTATAGTTAGTCTCCTTTCTGTTGAAATGAAATAGATTTTTTGTTTCGTTACGGACGAGCTTTTTTTGGTTCACTGCTATTCGTTCCTCTGCAACTTTGGCTTTCTTCTTCCCCCTTTATCTTGTTTCTTAACCTCCTTCTTAACTTACTGTTTGCTTTTGTGCGCAGGGAACTTTCTGTGAGAACTCACCTCGTGCATAAATTCCGCGTTCCCTCAACTCCAAAGTAAACGGTGCCTCCATCATTTCTCTCTTCGCAACACCTTTGTCGCGGTTAGGGAGGCTTAAACTAACTCACAGCAGGTAAGAAACCTTTATCCAGAAATTTATTTTGAGTTTGAGACAAATTGGTGACAAAAAAAACATAAGTTCTTCAGTATTTAGTGACGAATTAGTTCGTGCATGCGCACCTCCCAGCTGAACGCATTCAGACCACGACAAACACAGCCACAAATAACAAGTTCTCTCACACGCACCTGCAACATAACAACACACGCATTACAATATATATATATATAACTAAATAAATATGTTTGTAAATACTGCCTATGAAAATGTGCTTCAACTTCAGCTTGCGTCGACTTAAGGACTTGACTTTGGGTGAATACAACGAAAGGAATGCAAAAGATCGTGAAAATAACCCACGTTTTGGCTATGCGCTTCTTACTAAAGGTAGGCAAGCCGGCTAGTTCGTGAGTACAACTGGCCGGGGTGATGGGTACAACTGGCCGGGGTGATAGGTACAACTGGCCGGGGTGATGGGTACAACTGGCCGGGGTGATAGGTACAACTGGCCGGGGTGATGGGTACAACTGGCCGGGGTGATGAGTACAACTGGCCGGGGTGATGGGTACAACTGGCCGGGGTGATGGGTACAACTGGCCGGGGTGATGGGTACAACTGGCCGGGGTGATGGGTACAACTGGCCGGGGTGATGGGTACAACTGGCCGGGGTGATGGGTACAACTGGCCGGGGTGATGGGTACAACTGGCCGGGGTGATGGGTACAACTGGCTGGGATGATGGGTATAACTGGCCGGGGTGATGGGTACAACTGGCCGGGGTGATGGGTACAACTGGCCGGGTGATGGGTACAACTGGCCGGGGTGATGGGTACAACTGGCCGGGGTGATGGGTACAACTGGCCGGGGTGATGGGTACAACTGGCTGGGATGATGGGTATAACTGGCCGGGGTGATGGGTACAACTGGCCGGGGTGATGGGTACAACTGGCCGGGGTGATGGGTACAACTGGCAGGGGTGATGGGTACAACTGACCGGGATTATGGGTATAACTGGCCAGGGTGAGGGGTACAACTGGCCGGGGTGATGGGTACAACTGGCCGGGGTGATGGGTACAACTGGCCGGGGTGATGGGTACAACTGGCCGGGGTGATGGGTACAACTGGCCGGGGTGATGGGTACAACTGGCCGGGATGATGGGTATAACTGGCCAGGGTGATGGGTACAACTGACCGGGATGATGGGTATAACTGGCCAGGGTGATGGGTACAACTGACCGGGATGATGGGTATGACTGGCCAGGGTGATGGGTACAACTGGCCGGGGTGATGGGTACAACTGGCCGGAGGGGTGGGTACAACTGGCCGGGGTGATGGGTACAACTGGCCGGAGGGGTGGGTACAACTGGCCGGGGTGATGGTTATAACTGGCCGGGGTGATGGGTACAACTGGCCGGGGTGATACGTACAACTGGCCGGGGTGATGGGTACAACTGGCCGGGGTGATGGGTACAACTGGCCGGGGTGATGGGCAGAACTGGCTGGGATGATGGGTATAACTGGCGGGGGTGATGGGTACAACTGGCCGGGGTGATGGGTACAACTGGCCGGGGTGATGAGTACAACTGGCCGGGGTGATGGGTACAACTGGCCGGGGTGATGGGTACAACTGGCCGGAGGGGTGGGTACAACTGGCCGGGGTGATGGGTACAACTGGCCGGAGGGGTGGGTACAACTGGCCGGGGTGATGGTTATAACTGGCCGGGGTGATGGGTACAACTGGCCGGGGTGATACGTACAACTGGCCGGGGTGATGGGTACAACTGGCCGGGGTGATGGGTACAACTGGCCGGGGTGATGGGCAGAACTGGCTGGGATGATGGGTATAACTGGCGGGGGTGATGGGTACAACTGGCCGGGGTGATGGGTACAACTGGCCGGGGTGATGAGTACAACTGGCTGGGGTGATGGGCACAACTGACCGGGATGATGGGTATAACTGGCCAGGGTGATGGGTACAACTGGCCGGGGTGATGGGTACAACTGGCCGGGGTGATGGGTACAACTGGCCGGGGTGATGAGTACAACTGGCCGGGGTGATGGGTACAACTGGCCGGGGTGATGGGTACAACTGGCCGGGGTGATGGGTACAACTGGCCGGGGTGATGGGTACAGCTGGCCGGGGTGATGGGTACAACTGGCCGGGATGATGCGTATAACTGGCCAGGGTGATGGGTACAACTGACCGGGATGATGGGTATGACTGGCCAGGGTGATGGGTACAACTGGCCGGGGTGATGGGTACAACTGGCCGGAGGGGTGGGTACAACTGGCCGGGGTGACGGGTACAACTGGCCGGGGTGATGGTTATAACTGGCCGGGGTGATGGGTACAACTGGCCGGGGTGATGGGTACAACTTTCCGGAGGGGTGGGTACAACTGGCCGGGGTGATGGGTACAACTGGCCGGAGGGGTGGGTACAACTGGCCGGAGGGGTGGGTACAACTGGCCGGGGTGATGGGTACAACTGGCAGGGGTGATGGGTACAACTGGCCGGGGTGATGGGTACAACTTTCCGGAGGGGTGGGTACAACTGGCCGGGGTGATGGGTACAACTGGCAGGGGTGATGGGTACAACTGGCCGGGGGGGTGGGTACAACTGGCCGGGGGGGGGGGGTGGGTACAACTGGCCGGGGTGATGGGTACAACTGGCCGGGGTGATGGGTATAACTGGCCGGGGTGATGGGTACAACTGGCCGAGGTGATGGGTACAACTGGCAGGGGTGATGGGTACAACTGGCCGGGGTGATGGGTACAACTGGCCGGAGGGTGGGTACAACTGGCCGGGGTGATGGGTACAACTGGCCGGGGTGATGGGTACAACTGGCCTTGGTGATGGGTACAACTGGCCGGGGTGTTGGGTACAACTGGCCGGGGTGATGGGTGCAACTGGTCGGGGTGATGTTGAATATCTTTGAGGACCTATATTCTTTGTCGTCTGCTCTTATTTACCAGTCCATCTGCCCACAATTTTCCCTGACAATTCTTGAGAGGGGCGTGGGAGTAAAAAGGTTAAGAACCACTGGTTTAACCCCCTATCTCGGTGGACGTGTTAAATTTAAAGCCGTGCTGCTGCTTCTCTCTGTCCTCATAAGTTGGAGTTTAAGTTTGAAATGCGTTCAGGAAGTTAGTTTCTGGCGCAATTCTCACGGGATTTTCAGGGAAGGAATTCTTGGCGCATCTTAATATGGGTTTCAGGGTAATAATTATCCACGTGTTTTGAAATGATTTTCTAGAGAATTATTATCAACGCATTTTGCAACGAGTTTATAGGAAATAGTTACTGACGTATTTTTGGTATGAGGTATGCGGATTTCTTCATTAACGTATTTCAATGTGGGTTCCAGGGAAACAGTCCTTGACGTATTTCGAAATAGGTTTCAGGCTTTTAGTTTCTGACGTTTTTTTGATGCGAGCTTCAGGGAAGTATATAGTTACTAACGCATTTCGAAGTGCGGTTCAGTGTAATAATTATTGAGGAGTGTTAAAAAATGGGTTTCAGAGGGCGTACTCGAGCAGTAGAACATGTCTTTGCTGTGGAGACTGTCCAGACTAGACCAGAACATGTCTTTGCTGTGGAGACTGTCCAGACTAGACCAGAACATGTCTTTGCTGTGGAGACTGTCCAGACTAGACCAGAACATGTCTTTGCTGTGGAGACTGTCCAGACTAGACCAGAACATGTCTTTGCTGTGGAGACTGTCCAGACTAGACCAGAACATGTCTTTGCTGTGGAGACTGTCCAGACTAGACCAGAACATGTCTTTGCTGTGGAGACTGTCCAGACTAGACCAGAACATGTCTTTGCTGTGGAGACTGTCCAGACTAGACCAGAACATGTCTTTGCTGTGGAGACTGTCCAGACTAGACCAGAACATGTCTTTGCTGTGGAGACTGTCCAGACTAGACCAGAACATGTCTTTGCTGTGGAGACTGTCCAGACTAGACCAGAACATGTCTTTGCTGTGGAGACTGTCCAGACTAGACCAGAACATGTCTTTGCTGTGGAGACTGTCCAGACTAGACCAGAACATGTCTTTGCTGTGGAGACTGTCCAGACTAGACCAGAACATGTCTTTGCTGTGGAGACTGTCCAGACTAGACCAGAACATGTCTTTGCTGTGGAGACTGTCCAGACTAGACCAGAACATGTCTTTGCTGTGGAGACTGTCCAGACTAGACCAGACCATGTCTTTGCTGTGTATACTTTCCAGACTAGATCAGAACATGTCTTTGCTGTGGATACTTTCCAGACTAGACCAGACCATGTCTTTGCTGTGGATACTTTCCAGACTAGACCAGAACATGTCTTTGCTGTGGATACTTTCCAGACTAGACCAGAACACGTCTTTGCTGTGGAGACTGTCCAGACTAGAACAGAACATGTCTTTGCTGTGGAGACTGTCCAGACTAGACCAGAACATGTCTTTGCTGTGGAGACTGTCCAGACTAGACCAGAACATGTCTTTGCTGTGGAGACTGTCCAGACTAGACCAGAACATGTCTTTGCTGTGGAGACTGTCCAGACTAGACCAGAACATGTCTTTGCTGTGGAGACTGTCCAGACTAGACCAGAACATGTCTTTGCTGTGGAGACTGTCCAGACTAGACCAGAACATGTCTTTGCTGTGGAGACTGTCCAGACTAGACCAGAACATGTCTTTGCTGTGGAGACTGTCCAGACTAGACCAGAACATGTCTTTGCTGTGGAGACTGTCCAGACTAGACCAGAACATGTCTTTGCTGTGGATACTTTCCAGACTAGACCAGAACATGTCTTTGCTGTGGAGACTGTCCAGACTAGACCAGAACATGTCTTTGCTGTGGATACTTTCCAGACTAGACCAGAACATGTCTTTGCTGTGGAGACTGTCCAGACTAGACCAGAACATGTCTTTGCTGTTGTGCTTACATTTTCTTCCATAACCAAGTGCAATGTACTCACAATTGCGATGTATTCATGTACATGCAATTCATTCTTAACTTGATATATCCATACTGCAAACAATAAATTCATCACAAAATAAAAAGCTATGACGCACTTTTGTGGAACCATGAACATAAAAAAAATGTTCTTTTACCATTATTTATTTTTATTTTTAATATACTTAAACGGAACAGAAACCTGTTATAATTATTTTACAGTTAATTTATTTTAAATATTTCTATGGTTTCGTATTTATTTACTTAGCAATTTACTTATTTACTGATTGCTTAATTTATTTAATGTGAAAACATTTGCCAATTACATCTTTTATTCTTTTAAATGCTTAATTTTCAATGTTATTTCGGTTGTACACTAAACCTTCAAAATGATAATTTTTATCTTTTAAATATTTTACCCTCACCAATTATGATTATTTAAAGCGAATTATCTCCCCTTGATAACTTTTTAATAAAAAAATCGACAATTATGAAAATTGGTAAATGAAGAAAAATTAATAGAAGAAGATCAAGTCCCATGAAGAAGACACGACTTTCGTATCCAAGAAAATTGGCGCTCCCAAGAGGAGAAAGTGTAAGGTCCCGAGTTGAAAGTTAGGTAATCGATATTATGAAGTAAAAGTATAATATGTTGAAGTAGAGTAGGGTTTCTTGTTGCGTTACGGACCATATTTTTTTATTCGCATTGCCCTGAACTCCAGCACCCGCTACTTTCTTCTCCATCATTTATCTTGCTTTGTAAGTTTTTTCTCACTGCTTGTATGTTCAGAGGATCGTGCGTCGGGCCACACCGTGTGTATATATTCCCCGTTCCCTCAACTCCGCATCTAATGACGCATCCTCTTTCCTCTCTTTGCCACGCATTTGTTGGGGCTAGATGGGCTTAAAATAACTTCTAATCTAATCATTTGAAACATTTAATGCGTAAAGCAACAATGGGATTTAATATTACCTTGAGAACGTTATGAAATTGTGCGGTCACATTCACTGCTTGGTATTACTGTAAACTACAGAAAATTTTAGTAAATTACAGTACAAACAGTAAATTACAGTAAATTACAATGAATTCTGGTAAATTGCAGTAAATTACTGTAAATTACGGCATATTACAAAAAAATACACAAAATAACAGTAGATTCCGTTAATTTAAAGAAAATAACAATGAATTAAAGCGGACAACGTTAAATTACAGTAAATTATATTAAATTAAGTTGAACTAAAATGAATTACAGCAAATTACGATACATTGCATTGAATTACAATAAACTACAGCAAACAATTGCCTGCAGAGATGACATTGCAGAGTTGCGCACGGCCGCACGTTGCGTCAGAGCAGCGTGACGCAACGTCAGCTCTCACCGAGACGCTCCGCTTCTCTGACGTTAATGGTCCGTGACGTCATTCCGACGTACGTCGGTGTGCGCAGTGGATCATGCGTTCATTGTGACGTACGTCGGTGTGCGCGGTGGATCATGCGTTCATTGTGACGTACGTCGGTGTGCGCGGTGGATCATGCGTTCATTGTGACGTACGTCGGCGTGCGTGGTGGATCATGCGTTCATTGTGACGTACGTCGGTGTGCGCGGTGGATCATGCGTTCATTGTGACGTACGTCGGTGTGCGCGGTGGATCATGCGTTCATTGTGACGTACGTCGGTGTGCGCGGTGGATCATGCGTTCATTGTGACGTACGTCGGTGTGCGTGGTGGATCATGCGTTCATTGTGACGTACGTCGGTGTGCGCGGTGGATCATGCGTTCATTGTGACGTACGTCGGTGTGCGCGGTGGATCATGCGTTCATTGTGACGTACGTCGGTGTGCGCGGTGGATCATGCGTTCATTGTGACGTACGTCGGTGTGCGCGGTGGATCATGCGTTCATTGTGACGTACGTCGGTGTGCGCGGTGGATCATGCGTTCATTGTGACGTACGTCGGTGTGCGCAGTGGATCATGCGTTCATTGTGACGTACGTCGGTGTGCGCGGTGGATCATGCGTTCATTGTGACGTACGTCGGTGTGCGCGATGGATCATGCGTTCATTGTGACGTACGTCGGTGTGCGCGATGAATCGTGCGTTCATTGTGACGTACGTCGGTGTGCGCGATGGATCATGCGTTCATTGTGACGTACGTCGGTGTGCGCGATGGATCATGCGTTCACTGTGACGTACGTCGGTGTGCGCGATGGATCACGCGTTCATTGTGACGTACGTCGGTGTGCGCGGTGGATCATGCGTTCATTGTGACGTACGTCGGTGTGCGAGGTGGATCATGCGTTCATTGTGACGTACGTCGGTGTGCGCGATGGATCATGCGTTCATTGTGACGTACGTCGGTGTGCGCAGTGGATCATGCGTTCATTGTGACGTACGTCGGTGTGCGTGGTGGACCATGCGTTCATTGTGACGTACGTCGGTGTGCGCGATGGATCATGCGTTCATTGTGACGTACGTCGGTGTGCGCAGTGGATCATGCGTTCATTGTGACGTACGTCGGTGTGCGTGGTGGATCATGCATTCATTGTGACGTACGTCGGTGTGCGCGGTGGATCATGCGTTCATTGTGACGTACGTCGGCGTGCGTGGTGGATCATGCGTTCATTGTGACGTACGTCGGTGTGCGCAGTGGATCATGCGTTTGCACTGCGGGATGCACGTTGCGTGTTCAGTGTGTGTGTGTGTGTGTGTGTGTGTGTGTGTGTGTGTGTGTGTGTGTAGTGTCACGTGACTTAGTGAAGTATGTCGCTCATGTTTGTGTGTGGGTGTGATATATATATATATCACACCCACACACAAACATGAAATTAAACTTAATTTATAATGAACTTTATATTTATATATATATGTCAAGAATCTGTTAAGAATAATCAATTTTTGCGAATTGAAAATGAAAATTTAGGATAAATTTAATCATGTGTAATAAATCTTTTAATTGTGTAAAACGAATTTTGTGCGCATTTAGTTTTTTTGCTTGAACTAAAATTGTGAGTTTATAAACTGTGTTCAGGCGCATTCCAACGGAACGAGTGGGTCGCTTTAACATTTGTGTAGGCTTGAATGTTTACATTCAACATAGATTTATGTATCGGGTGAGCGAAGCGTGAACTCGAGTTGGGGCTAATGTTTTGCTTTGTAATCAGACCTCGAGAGCTCGAACAAGAGGGACAGTGTTGTGTTACCACAAGGGCAAAATTGGGCAAAATTTATTGACCATAGGCCCAGTCAAGGGAGGGTTAGAGTCGTGGGAAGCCTGCTCGCCAACGGGTTTTGACTTCAAGATTACCTCGCAGCGAATAGGATGCGTGCAACCTATTGTGTATATGCAACCACATATATATGTATAATATATGTGTGTCACGAGAAAGGGTCCCGCCTCCTTACTAATTTACGTTAGTAAGAAGATCAGGCTCTCGGAATTGAGGGGTTGGCTTCACCTCCATGAAATACATAGACAACACAAAAAAAAATTCCAGGAAAATAATTAACATTACAGTACATATACTAAAAACAAAGCGTTACTCCCCGATGATGGTTGACTCGACTTACATCTGCGCGTTTCTGTGCGCTATTTTGCCTCGGTGAGCTGTGATGCTAGCGTTAACGGGGTTTTTAAACTCCATTAAATGCTAAAGAAACTTTATAATGGAACACCCTGGTACAAAGCATTAACCGTAAATTACTGGAACTGTAAGTAACACATATTGACAAACACTACTCTGCCTAATTGACCGGTCAATTTCTTCAAGTAAATTACACGTCGAACATCTATAATGAAATAATGCCTAACTGTCGGGTTGGCGCATTCCAACGGCACAATGGATGGCTATTTGGCCTCGGCTCACTACTTCTTTCGGCCACGAGCAGCTTCAGTTCAATCCCTGTTTCATACACAGTGCATATACTGTCTTTGGACGTTTTCATGAAGAGGTCATACTTGCAATCATTAGGAACAACCGCCCTCCTGTAGGGCAACAAAATTTTGACGATTACTTTGGTTCTGCAATTTTCTCATACATACATATATATATGCACATATTCCACATTTAATTCAACTGCACCAATTTTCTTTTACGTTATATGAACCTATCGTTTCCAGCGGTATCTATCGTAACAAAAGAACGAGTCTTACCCGCCCTGACGACGTTACTAAAAGTTCTCTTTTAAACGACCTCCACGGTACGGAATCTTCTTCCCTCTGCAAAAGCAAAATGTAAACTTTTAATTTGTTGATTCAAGAAAAATATATCTCAACAGGTTTCGCTTCTCACTTATTTTTCTGAGTATAACATTTTTAAGTTGACACCTATTTACGACGCAGAGTATAACATTTTAAGTTAATGCCTAGCCACGACGCACCTTATCGAGAGGCTTGCAAAAACTCACTGACTCTTGTTTTTCGTGCTAGCCAAAGTGTTCTTTTGGGGCTACCCTCTTTCCAATCATGACCAATGCTACCTCTCGTGCACTTCTAAACACTCGCCTACTCTGTCCCATTGGCTGTTCTCGAGGTTGCACGCATCCTATTCGCTGCGAGGTAATCTTGAAGTCAAAACCCGTTGGCGAACAGGCTTCCCACGACTCTAACCCTCCCTTGACTGGGCCTATGGTCAATAAATTTTGCCCTTGTGGTAACACAACACTGTCCCTCTTGTTCGAGCTCTCGAGGTCTGATTACAAAGCAAAACATTAGCCCCAACTCGAGTTCACGCTTCGCTCACCCGATACATAAATCTATGTTGAATGTAAACATTCAAGCCTACACAAATGTTAAAGCGACCCACTCGTTCCGTTGGAATGCGCCTGAACACAGTTTATAAACTCACAATTTTAGTTCAAGCAAAAAAAAATAAATGCACACAAAATTCGTTTTACACAATTAAAAGATTTATTACACATGATTAAATTTTTCCTAAATTTTCATTTTCAATTCGCAAAAATTGATTATTCATAACAGATTCTTGACATATATATATAAATATAAAGTTTATTATAAATTCAGTTTAATTTCATATGTGGGTGTAGATACAAGGTTTGTTATATTTTTTGTTTCATCAGTTTGAGGAACTTTATTTCAAACATACAAACATTTAAATTCTGAATGAAATTCGGAAAATCCTGCTGGTGTGCAGTTGATTTAGTGTGCCATACCTGGTGATAGAAATATGCTATGAATATTTCTCTAGTGAATATTTCTCTAGCGGATATTTCACTAGTGAATATTATTCAGTGAAATAAATAATATTATGAAGGAGACCACGCGTGGGTCGTTGCGTGAGGTGAGCTACGCTGTCGATATTTACCAACACTCTGAGCCCAGCATGTACAGCGTGATTGTCAATATCTCCGATACATGTACCGTGTTACTAATGATAGTTTGGAAAAGTATTTAGCTCTATGTTCTTAATGAAGAAAAGATGTTAAATTCAGCTCATTGTTATTACGTTATAACTAAACACAGGGTATTGAATTTAACCCTAGATTTAACCTTACTGCGGGAACTAATATTATGGTTTTTAATTTTACCTTACATTTAATTCTACTGATATTAAAAACAGGGCGGGGAATTTTACCCTAGAATTAATTTCACTTTGGGAACTAATATTAAAAACAGAGCATTAAATTTGCCCTACATTTAATTTTACTGTGTTCACTAACTTGAAACGCACGACGTTGCAATTTGCCTCACAAAATCATCACAAACAAATCTTTGTCACTGACACCAAACCAATCGAGTGAGAAATATTATCAGATGAATGTGTAGGTTCAAATTAATTAGCAGGTGAAAATTAATTTATGGATGAAGGTTAATAAGCAGACGGACATTAATTAACAGATGAAGATTAATTAGTAGATGAAAATGAATTTGTAGGCCTATATTAACAGGCCACTTTATAGTGCAACATGTACATGAATGATACATAAAGTGGTACATATGTGTACACTACAAAAGTACACATGTGTACCATTTGGTATATAGCTCATTTACGAAACAGCAACAACCGCTACCACTTCACTGATTCCACTACCCTTATTTAAATTAAACAAAAGCGCAGAAGTTAAAACGTTACCACGAAATTATTTTCTTCCTGTTTGTGACTAAGAAAAATATTAAAGTCAAGCAGTAAAGATAGCAATTTAATTCTGCATTTTCCAACCCTCCCAAACCGACCGCAGGAACCACGGAGACTCAGTGAACGTTCTAATTTCTTTAAAATCAGACTTTATTTTAATTCTAATTTCTTTAAAATCAGACTTTATTTTAATTCTAATTTCTTTAAAATCAGACTTTATTTTAATTCTAATTTCTTTAAAATCAGACTTTATTTTAATTCTAATTTCTTTAAAATCAGACTTAATTTTAATTCTAATTTCTTTAAAATCAGACTTAATTTTAATTCTAATTTCTTTAAAATCAGACTTTATTTTAATTCTAATTTCTTTAAAATCAGACTTAATTTTAATTCTAATTTCTTTAAAATCAGACTTAATTTTAATTCTAATTTCTTTAAAATCAGACTTAATTTTAATTCTAATTTCTTTAAAATCAGACTTAATTTTAATTCTAATTTCTTTAAAATCAGACTTAATTTTAATTCTAATTTCTTTAAAATCAGACTTAATTTTAATTCTAATTTCTTTAAGATCAGACTTAATTTTAATTCTAATTTCTTTAAGATCAGACTTAATTTTAATTCTAATTTCTTAAAAATTTCTTCAAATTTCTTTAAAATTAGGCTTATCTCCACGAGCTGATTTAAGGAAACAAATTAGCTAAGAACATAATTCAAGGAGTAATGATAATTTAATTAATTCATCTTTTTAATAATGACAATAAGCTGCTAAAGCCACACGAGCGTAATCAGGGGCTGTGTACACAAGGCAGTCGATCCACAAACCAATATTGTGTATCGACCTCACGCCTCAGCCACACTGGACCTTGGTTTGTGGTGATAGTGGGCCCTCTTCTACCCCTGGACCTGCGCACCTTTTCTGCCCCTCCTGAGCCCCTCCTCTACCCCTCCTGGGCACCTCCTCTATCCCTCCTGAGCACCTCCTCTGCCCCTCCTGGGCACCTCCTCTGTCCCTCCTGAGCACCTCCTCAGCCCCTCCTGGGCACCTCCTCTGTCCCTCCTGAGCCCCTCCTCTACCCCTCCTGGGCACCTCCTCTGTCCCTCCTGAGCACCTCCTCTGTCCCTCCTGAGCACCTCCTCTGTCCCTCCTCTGCCCCTCCTGAACACCTCCTCTGTCCCTCCTGAGCACCTCCTCTGTCCCTCCTGAAAACCTCCTCTGTCCCTCCTCTGCCCCTCCTGAGCACCTCCTCTGTCCCTCCTGAGCACCTCCTCTGTCCCTACTGACCACCTCCTCTATCCCTCCTCTGCCCCTCCTGAGTACCTCCTCTGTCCCTCCTGAGCACCTCCTCTGGCCCTCCTGGGCACCTCCTCTGTCCCTCTTCAGCCCCTCCTGAACACCTCCTCTGTCCCTCCTGAGCACCTCCTCTGCCCCTCCTGGGCACCTCCTCTGTCCCTCCTGGGCACCTCCTCTGTCTTTCCTGAGCACCTCCTCTGTCCCTCTTCTGCCCCTCCTGAGCACCTCCTCTGTCCCTCCTGAGAACCTCCTCTGTCCCTCCTGAGCACCTCCTCTGTCCCTCCTGAGCACCTCCTCTGTCCCTCCTGAGCACCTCCTCTGCCCCTCCTGAGCACTTCCTCTGTCCCTCCTGAGCACCTCCTCTGTCCCTCCTGAGCACCTCCTCTGTCCCTCCTGAGCACCTCCTCTGTCCCTCCTGAGCACCTCCTCTGTCCCTCCTGAGCCCCTCCTCTGTCCCTCCTGAGCACCTCCTCTGTCCCTCCTGAGCACCTCCTCTGTCCCTCCTGAGCACCTCCTCTGTCCCTCCTGAGCACCTCCTCTGTCCCATTGAGCACCTCCTCTGCCCCTCCTGAGCACCTCCTCTGCCCCTCCTGAGTACCTCCTCTGCCCCTCCTGAGCACCTCCTCTGCCCCTCCTGAGCCCCTCCTCTGTCCCTCCTGAGCACCTCCTCTGTCCCTCCTGAGCACCTCCTCTGTCCCTCCTGAGCACCTCCTCTGTCCCTCCTGAGCACCTCCTCTGTCCCTCCTGAGCACCTCCTCTGCCCCTCCTGAGCCCCTCCTCTGTCCCTCCTGAGCACCTCCTCTGTCCCTCCTGAGCACCTCCTCTGTCCCTCCTGAGCACCTCCTCTGTCCCTCCTGAGCACCTCCTCTGCCCCTCCTGAGCACCTCCTCTGCCCCTCCTGAGCACCTCCTCTGCCCCTCCTGAGCACCTCCTCTGCCCCTCCTTAGCACCTCCTCTGTCCCTCCTGAGCACCTCCTCTGCCCCTCATTAGGCAGCAGAGGGCCTAGGCTCGGGCTACTTGTGAATTAAGAGCTTATTTTGACCCCTCCTGCCCCTCACCCCCTCCCGCACCCCCTCTCAGCCCCTCCCATGCCCCCTCAGCCCCTCACCACCCCTCCCGAGCGCATGAGTGCAGGGATCAATAAAACATTAAATTTCATTTTATATTTTGTAAGCTGGTATCTCTATGCGCGTTGATATGAATTGTATGTAGCAAAAATGCTGATTAAAAATTATTTCCTCTCGTAAAAATGCTGATTAAAAATTATTTCCTCTCGTAAAAATGCTGATTAAAAATTATTTACTCTCTTAAAAATGCTGATTAAAAATTATTTCCTCGTAAAAATGCTAATTAAAAATTATTTCCTCTTGTAAAAATGCTGATTAAAAATAATTTCCTCTCGTAAAAATGATGATTAAAAATAATTTCTACGTAAGCATCGATTATGTTCGGCATTTGGGTTGCAGCCAAGAAATGCTGTTAATATTACTACTATTATTATTATTATTATTATTATTATTACTATTATTATTAGCACCTTAATACTATTACAATTATTATAATTACTATTATTACAATCTTCATAATTGTATTATCATTATTTTTACTATAATTATTATTTTCGGTGTCTCCTATTGAGACGTCTTGCATGTGGCTTATGTTACTGGTGTTATTTGTTCGCTAGTGTTATTGCTGATATTATTTACTGTTATTCATAGCGTTTTTTGTTTGGCGTCTGCCGCACACTGTACGAACTCTCGAAAATGAAACATGGTCTTCAAGCTGTTTCTTGGTCTGGTCAGATCTGAGCAAAGTGTGCAAGTATTTAATCAATTTTACGTATTTTATAAAGAATGTAAGTATTTTATTGACGACAAAGTGTTGACCTCCGTATAAAGAATTTAAATTTATTGACTACATAGTGTTGACCTCCGTATAAAGAATTTAAATTTATTGACTACATAGTGTTGACCTCCGTATAAAGAATTTAAATTTATTGACTACATAGTGTTGACCTCCGTATAAAGAATTTAAATTTATTGACTACATAGTGTTGACCTCCGTATAAAGAATTTAAATTTATTGACTACATAGTGTTGACCTCCGTATAAAGAATTTAAATTTATTGACTACATAGTGTTGACCTCCGTATAAAGAATTTAAATTTATTGACAACATAGTGTTGACCTCCGTATAAAGAATTTAAATTTATTGACTACATAGTGTTGACCTCCGTATAAAGAATTTAAATTTATTGACTAGGGTAATTCATCAAATATCGAACTGAACTGATTATCGAACAACTTTGGAAATATGCGCGTAATAAATTTCGTAAGCATCCAAACTTGCTCAGTGCCAGTGATCTTACATCTAAAACTCCTATTTTAGTGATAAAAACTTATTTCTGTGAGCTGCAAACTGCTACCAGCGGTTGCGAACGCATTTTCTGTACGACCCTTACAAATTGGTCGAATTTTTTCACTCGAAAAATCTTACGCACCTCGGGAAAATTGCGACGGTTTAATTGTTGTTGGGTCACCGTCAACCTCCCGTCATAACTAGAGAGTAGTGTTGTCATATTATGTTCTGTTACTGTATTTTTTTCATTTCCGCCAAAAACTTGATAATTATTCCATGTTCGACATTCAGTTCCTTTTTCATGTCAGTATTAAATACTGAACAAAGGTGTTCGAATCAAAATTCCTTAAAAATCATGAATTTATGCCTCGAACAAGGCTTTTCGATTCTTAATTCTTTTAAATAACTGAATCGATCTATTGAACGCCTGTTTTATTTCATTAAAATATTGTATTAACGCTTGATAATAACATTGAATAGTTGAAGATGGGAATTCTGGTGAGGGGCTATCAATCAGCTGCTGGTGTTCCAAGGCCCTCAAGATCATCAATGATTCGTCTGGCTACATTTACTGATGATCAATCCCTTGCCAAGAAAATTGATGCAAGCATGAATAATAATTCATTGACGAGTGCTTTACACTCTACTCCAAAAAAGGTCACACAGGTTGATGATCACAATGATGGTTCAACAAACACTGCAAATGAAACATCGACATCATATTCAAATTTTGATAACTCTCCATTCAAATACATCTTGAAAATAAGTAATGAGACAGTTATTTCAAACAAACAAACAAAACAAACATCGGCATCTTTGGGATGCTTTATTTCCAATCAAGCCTGATACAAATGGTCTTAAGCATTGGTTTTTCAAATGTCTTATAACTAACTCTATATATAGGACCCCATGACGGTTCCCCCGTAAAGCCGGTACCCATTTCCGACACCTGGGTCGAGTGGGGTATTGTGCTTGAGCTTTCCCTTATACCCAACGGGGAAAATCGCAGCGCCAGCGCCGGGATGCGAACCCGCGACTCCAACATACAAGTCCGATCCCTTAACCGCTGTGCCACCGCGAGCATTTCCAAGAAAATCCAGTGCACCAAAGAAAAAAAAGAATGAAAGAAAAACGTATATTTTCCAGGTGGCCACATGAGATACATGTCAACATATTGGGTTTTAAAAAGTTTCTTAATATAGGACGTCCTAAAACAAAAGTTCCATACGAGGAGTACTAATTGACAAACCATCAGAGGTGTACAAATAGAAAAGCCATATGAGGCATAATAATTGACAAACTATACGAGGTGTACTAATAGACAAACTATCAGAGGTGTACAAATAGATAGACCATACGAGGCATAATAATGGACAAAATATACGAGGCGTACTAATAGACAAACCATACGTGGCGTGCTAATAGTCTAACAAATGTTCCATACGAGGAGAACTAATTGACAAACCATCCTGTTCGAATCAAAATTCTTGTTCGATTCATGTTCGATATTGATGAAATTATGTTATTGAAGAATTCGATTTTTAAAACAATAAATAAATTTCAACAATCTACGTTGTCTTTAAAGCGACATCACAGAACAAGAAAGCAACTGATCAAGAATAATCTTGAGGCCCGCAACAGTTATTCAGAGCAAAATTTACCGATTTATGAAGGTTGTTTCGAGACACACGTGGTTTCTGTTCGATATTTGATGAATTACCCTACATAGTGTTGACTTCCAAATGACGTGACACCTCAACCAACATGTGTGAGACATATAGAGTGTACCCCTCAGGGGGATACAACTATTGTATCTAAGGGAATTAGCGCTCCCAGGGGGACTATGTGAGGGCCTGAGCTAAAGGTTAGGTAGGCTTTATTCTTCTTGAAATATGAAAGGTTTTTATGTCGTTAAGGACCATCTTTTTTCGGTTCACTGCTGTCCTGTTTTTCAGCACCTACTAGGCTACTTTCTTCTTCAACTTTGATCTTGTTTCATGAACTTCTTTCTCATCTTACTGTTTCTGTGCCCTTTCTGCATAGATTCCACGTTCCCTTAACTCCATACTAAATAGTGCCTTCTTTCTTCCTCTCTTTGGATCCCCTCAGGGGGATACAACCATTGTATCTATGGGAATTAGCGCTCCCAGGGGAAAAATGTGAGGGCCCGAGCTGAGAGTTAGGTAGGCCTTCTTTTTGTTGAAATAAAATGTTTTTTGTTATGTTAAGGACCAACTTTTCTCGGTTCACTACTGTCCTGTTTTTCAGCACCTCTGACTTTCTTCTTCAACTTTTATCTTATTTCATGAACTTCTTTCCCATCTTACTGTTTCTATGCCCTTTCTGCATAGATTCCTCATTTTCTTATCTCCATACTAAATGTTGCCTTCCTCCTTCCTCTCTTCGATACGCTCTATTTTTGCAGCGGTTAGGGAGGCTTAAACTAACTTATAATCTTATAATCTTATAATCCTCTCTTTGGATCTCATTTTTTTGAAGATAGGGAGGCTTAAACTAACTAACTAATAATCTAATCTAATCCATAGAGAGTGCATGTATGTGAAGTCGTTTCCGTCTACCGTCAACGTAAGTTTTCATTTAACACACAAATTCGCTATAGCAACAAAAATTCCATTTTGCACAAATGTTGTATATACTAAATTGTGAATTTTAGCCTTTGTGAAACCTATAGAATAGTTGTCATACAGGGTGTCCCAAGAAAAATGTAGGTCAATATTGAATTTGACGTTGTCAACGATTTTCAGAATTTCGTTGCGAGATCTAAGTAATTGGAGACATTTTAAAATGTTTAATGTCTACAAGAATGACATTGTGCTCGCAAATGCTTAGTTTTCGAGTTATTTAAGTTTGAAGTTATACCAGCGTCTCTCCTAAATGGCCTTTTTGCGGAATTTCAGAGTTGAAACGGAAACTAACCCCCTATTACAAACGTTAAGAGTTTGGGTCGTGAGGGGTAGCCACAGTTCTTCTAGTGAAAATTATAAATGAAGATTTCTAGTGACGTCCGTTTACATCGGCTCCAAGATGGCGGCCGCTATCTTGGGTACCGGGTGGCGCCATTGGAGATGATGTTAACGGACGTCACTAGAAACCTTTATTTATAATTTTCACTAGAAGAACTGTGGCTACCCCTCACGACCCAACCTCTTTACGTTTGTAATAGGGTCGTGAACCAAGCCGACCGTAGCAACCGCTCAAACGTAGTTCCCGTGTTGTGAGGGTTGGCTGTTATTGGGTACAAAACGATTGGAGGGCAAATATGCAGAGTGTCCTAACCCACAAAACACAGAATTTTAGGACACTCAAGTTAGAGGCGTGGTGGTCATCCCAGGGTTGCCAAACTGGCTTTTCCTAGCCAAGTTACTAACTAGGAACTGAACTAGGAACTAGGCCGCTCTGCCTGCAAGACATCTACGCCGCTGTGAGGTGAAATTATCACTTCATCCACTCTCCGGTTTTGACCTCTGATTTGTTGGTTAGGACGCTCTGCATATTTGCCCTCCAATTACATGTAAGGTAATGATGGAATCTTGCGAGCATACAATTTTGAATTCAATTATTTTGAATTTTCAATTTTGTTAATATTTCTTTCCGTATGATTGATATATTTTGATTTACTTCTGAAAAGTTTTTCTCAATTTGTATGCAATTGACCCGAAGACTCGTCTGCGTATAGCCTGATTTTTTTTCAGAGTAGATTATGACCCAAGAGGTAGAAACGTTCCAAATATTTGCATTCATAGACCATCTTAAATCAGATAATGATGTAATTTAAAGACGCGTTTCCTCGCACTTTTTTTCATAAATTCGGTTGTACAAAAGGCACAATATTTATATACATTTATAATTCTACGAGTGTATCGTGGAAATTTGCGTTACACCCTTTCTAACTGCGGCATTCTTCTGACATACAGTTGCATATTTTGTTCGGGTACTCATGATTCGAATGGCAGTTTAAAACCTGGGGCAAATTTCAGATAACTAGGACATACGATACCACTAACATGCTGCTGACGAACTATCACTTTGCGACGTGCGCCACCGGTGGTACACGGAGGTAATTTTCATAATGCTGCTGACCGACCAGTAGTCGCAAACTCAATTTCCCTAAATACTTAATCAAAGCTAAATGAAGGCACGATTAGGTTTGTTATTTTCAAAATAGTATACTTAAATTGACTTTAAATTTGAGTTTGGCATTGAACTTAATATTTAGTAGTCGCAGTCAGAGTGCTAATATCCAAAGATAAAGACTTTACCCAGCGTGACGCAGCTTGGAAGAGCAGCACTTGGGTCACACCTAACCTGACCGTCGTCATCGTGACGTGTTGTGTGGGTAACACTAAAGTTTCGCACCAAACCCAGTTCAGACAGTTTGTACACATTAGGACAGGGCTTCTCAACCGAGGGTACATTTAACATTCTTCATATGTTAAAATGTACAATATATATATATCTACATACAACCTAACGAGTAATTATGATTATAAAGCGTTGAGTATATTTTTATAGTTTGTTAAGCCTTTAAAACCGTGCTGAGGGTATATGAATATACACCATTAAGCTAAGGGGGTACACGACAATAGGAATGTTGAGAAGCCCTGCACTAGGATTTTATGCAATATTCCACCCCCCGCAAGTGTTTCATTCCTTATATTTTGCAGGAGTACATTACCGGCAGTCTGTAATGCCTGAGGCTTGGTTGAAGTCCTCCAACGGCAGTCTTTAATGTTAAATGTTTTACTCACATCTGAGTTAATTTAAAAGATAAATTTTGAAAATGAGCTATAAATAGATCTTGCCCTCAGTAAGTTTCTATTATGTATTCATGAAAATTGAGTTTGTGACTGCTGGTCGGTCAGCAGCAATATAAAGATCCACTCAGTGACCACCGGTGTTAAATTTACGCAAGCAACATGTGTGAAATTTTTGTACTCTCACACTACCTTGCTTGAACATGAAAGAAAAATCTAAATTTTTTGTACTTTTAGCCCTTTTGCATGATCTAAAGGGCCTATCTAGTCCAGGAACATTTTTTGTCTGTAAATCAAATTGAAAAACCGTTTTTGTTATAGATGACAGCTTAATATCCCCTCAGGGGATACAATTATTGTGTTTACGGAAACTAGTGCTCTCAGAGATAGATGTTAGGTCCCGACCTGAATGTTAGGTAGGCCATCCTTCTGTTAAATAGAATGGTTTTAATCTGTTATAGATCTCCTTTTTCATTCACTGCTGTTCTGTATTTCAGCACCTACTACTACCTACTCAATTTTTCAACTTCTATCTACTATATTAAATTCCTTTTAACTTGCTGTTTTTGTGCGCAGGGGATCTTGCGCGGGAACATACATTGTGCATAGATTGCCCGTTCCCTGAACTCCATTCTAAATGGTGCCCATTCCCTTTCTCGCTTTGAACACCTCTGTTGGGGTTAGGAAAGCTTATACTAACTTTTACTATAATCTAAACTGACAGCGTTATCATACTGAAAAATGAAGTGCTGTCACCAAATGTTTCAACAAATTCAACTCTTCCCAGCACGCCTCACTTTCAACCCTTACTGGGTTGCTGTCTTCTTCGTATTTAACTTCAGACTTCGCGCGAGAAAGACCCGGGATCGATCCCAGCTCGTTACTCGCAGTATTTTCACATGAGCGCAGCTCTCTGGTGATGACAGATAAAGGAGAAGCTGGTAAGGGAAGTTTATGGCTGAGAAGAAACTCTTATGCTCAGTGGGATAGAAAGTTTACGGTAGAGAAGATCTTCTGCTCTATTGAGCCTGCTCCAATATCCGGATGTTAAAAAGTTAACTACCTGCCTGATTGTGTTAATGAAGATATCGATGAAGACGTTTCCATAACTCCGCTGTACCATTAGCTGAGGATGCACTTAAATCGTACCAATGCATTCACAAAATAGTTTTTTAAATGACATTAGTTTTTCCTTTCCTGTATCACACAAACATCAGCGTCCATTCACGGGTTTTAGGGCCAAACTTTTTGGCAAACGTTACGAGGGAAATCAACTGGAGAGTTACAGAGGCATATCCTTTTGCCCATTCCAAGCATTTGTGCGGGTGTAATTCTGTTATGGGGTATATCTTTTTCGATGAATAGGTTAGCTGATGTAATAAAAACTAGAGTATTAGAGTATGTCTCATAATTGATAATGAGTGTCTTGATTAAATTTGTTTAAATAATATTTGAGCATAATTTTCTTTGGAAAGTCTGTCTCATGACACGCTTGCAAGTCTCATGACACGCTTGCAAGTCTCATGACAAGCTTGCAAGTCTCATGACACGCTTGCAAGTCTCATGACAAGCTTGCAAGTCTCATGACACGCTTGCAAGTCTCATGACACGCTTGCAAGTCTCATGGCACGCTTGCAAGTCTCATGACACGCTTGCAAGTCTCATGACACGCTTGCAAGTCTCATGACACGCTTGCAAGTCTCATGACACGCTTGCAAGTCTCATGACACGCTTGCAAGTCTCATGACACGCTTGCAAGTCTCATGACACGCTTGCAAGTCTCATGACACGCTTGCAAGTCTCATGACACGCTTGCAAGTCTCATGACACGCTTGCAAGTCTCATGACACGCTTGCAAGTCTCATGACAAGCTTGCAAGTCTCATGACACGCTTGCAAGTCTCATGACACGCTTGCAAGTCTCATGGCACGCTTGCAAGTCTCATGACACGCTTGCAAGTCTCATGACACGCTTGCAAGTCTCATGACACGCTTGCAAGTCTCATGACACGCTTGCAAGTCTCATGACACGCTTGCAAGTCTCATGACACGCTTGCAAGTCTCATGACACGCTTGCAAGTCTCATGACACGCTTGCAAGTCTCATGACACGCTTGCAAGTCTCATGACAAGCTTGCAAGTCTCATGACAAGCTTGCAAGTCTCATGACAAGCTTGCAAGTCTCATGACAAGCTTGCAAGTCTCATGACACGCTTGCAAGTCTCATGGCACGCTTGCAAGTCTCATGGCACGCTTGCAAGTCTCATGACACGCTTGCAAGTCTCATGACACGCTTGCAAGTCTCATGACACGCTTGCAAGTCTCATGACACGCTTGCAAGTCTCATGACACGCTTGCAAGTCTCATGACACACTTGCAAGTCTCATGACACGCTTGCAAGTCTCATGACACGCTTGCAAGTCTCATGACACGCTTGCAAGTCTCATGACACGCTTGCAAGTCTCATGACACGCTTGCAAGTCTCATGACACGCTTGCAAGTCTCATGACACGCTTGCAAGTCTCATGACACGCTTGCAAGTCTCATGACACGCTTGCAAGTCTCATGACACGCTTGCAAGTCTCATGACACGCTTGCAAGTCTCATGACACGCTTGCAAGTCTCATGACACGCTTGCAAGTCTCATGACACGCTTGCAAGTCTCATGACACGCTTGCAAGTCTCATGACACGCTTGCAAGTCTCATGACACGCTTGCAAGTCTCATGACACGCTTGCAAGTCTCATGACACGCTTGCAAGTCTCATGACACGCTTGCAAGTCTCATGACACGCTTGCAAGTCTCATGACACGCTTGCAAGTCTCATGACACGCTTGCAAGTCTCATGACACGCTTGCAAGTCTCATGACACGCTTGCAAGTCTCATGACACGCTTGCAAGTCTCATGACACGCTTGCAAGTCTCATGACACGCTTGCAAGTCTCATGACACGCTTGCAAGTCTCATGACACGCTTGCAAGTCTCATGACACGCTTGCAAGTCTCATGACACGCTTGCAAGTCTCATGACACGCTTGCAAGTCTCATGACACGCTTGCAAGTCTCATGACACGCTTGCAAGTCTCATGACACGCTTGCAAGTCTCATGACACGCTTGCAAGTCTCATGGAACGCTTGCAAGTCTCATGGAACGCTTGCAAGTCTCATGACACGCTTGCAAGTCTCATGACACGCTTGCAAGTCTCATGGCACGCTTGCAAGTCTCATGGCACGCTTGCAAGTCTCATGGCACGCTTGCAAGTCTCATGGCACGCTTGCAAGTCTCATGGCACGCTTGCAAGTCTCATGGCACGCTTGCAAGTCTCATGGCACGCTTGCAAGTCTCATGACACGCTTGCAAGTCTCATGACACGCTTGCAAGTCTCATGACACGCTTGCAAGTCTCATGACACGCTTGCAAGTCTCATGACACGCTTGCAAGTCTCATGACACGCTTGCAAGTCTCATGACACGCTTGCAAGTCTCATGACACGCTTGCAAGTCTCATGACACGCTTGCAAGTCTCATGACACGCTTGCAAGTCTCATGACACGCTTGCAAGTCTCATGACACGCTTGCAAGTCTCATGACACGCTTGCAAGTCTCATGGAACGCTTGCAAGTCTCATGACACGCTTGCAAGTCTCATGACACGCTTGCAAGTCTCATGACACGCTTGCAAGTCTCATGACACGCTTGCAAGTCTCATGACACGCTTGCAAGTCTCATGACACGCTTGCAAGTCTCATGACACGCTTGCAAGTCTCATGACACGCTTGCAAGTCTCATGACACGCTTGCAAGTCTCATGACACGCTTGCAAGTCTCATGGCACGCTTGCAAGTCTCATGGCACGCTTGCAAGTCTCATGGCACGCTTGCAAGTCTCATGGCACGCTTGCAAGTCTCATGGCACGCTTGCAAGTCTCATGGCACGCTTGCAAGTCTCATGGCACGCTTGCAAGTCTCATGGCACGCTTGCAAGTCTCATGGCACGCTTGCAAGTCTCATGACACGCTTGCAAGTCTCATGACACGCTTGCAAGTCTCATGACAAGCTTGCAAGTCTCATGACAAGCTTGCAAGTCTCATGACAAGCTTGCAAGTTTCATGACAAGCTTGCATTTCTCACAACACGCTTGCAAGTCTCACGACAAGCTTGCAAGTCTCACGACAAGCTTGCAAGTCTCACGATAAGCTTGCAAGTCTCACGACAAGCTTGCAAGTCTCACGACAAGCTTGCAAGTCTCATGACAAGCTTGCAAGTCTCATGACAAGCTTGCAAGTCTCATGACAAGCTTGCAAGTCTCATGACAAGCTTGCAAGTCTCATGACAAGCTTGCAAGTCTCATGACAAGCTTGCAAGTCTCATGACAAGCTTGCAAGTCTCATGACAAGCTTGCAAGTCTCATGACAAGCTTGCAAGTCTCATGACAAGCTTGCAAGTCTCATGACAAGCTTGCAAGTCTCATGACAAGCTTGCAAGTCTCATGACAAGCTTGCAAGTCTCATGACACGCTTGGAAGTCTCATGACAAGCTTGCAAGTCTCATGACAAGCTTGGAAGTCTCATGACAAGCTTGCAAGTCTCATGACAAGCTTGCAAGTCTCATGACAAGCTTGCAAGTCTCATGACACGCTTGGAAGTCTCATGACAAGCTTGGAAGTCTCATGACAAGCTTGGAAGTCTCATGACACGCTTGGAAGTCTCATGACAAGCTTGCAAGTCTCATGACAAGCTTGGAAGTCTCATGACAAGCTTGGAAGTCTCATGACACGCTTGGAAGTCTCATGACAAGCTTGCAAGTCTCATGACAAGCTTGCAAGTCTCATGACAAGCTTGCAAGTCTCATGACACGCTTGGAAGTCTCATGACAAGCTTGCAAGTCTCATGACAAGCTTGCAAGTCTCATGACAAGCTTGCAAGTCTCATGACAAGCTTGCAAGTCTCATGACAAGCTTGCAAGTCTCATGACAAGCTTGCAAGTCTCATGACAAGCTTGCAAGTCTCATGACACGCTTGCAAGTCTCATGGCACGCTTGCAAGTCTCATGGCACGCTTGGAAGTCTCATGGCACGCTTGCAAGTCTCATGACAAGCTTGCAAGTCTCATGACAAGCTTGCAAGTCTCATGACAAGCTTGCAAGTCTCATGACAAGCTTGCAAGTCTCATGACAAGCTTGCAAGTCTCATGACAAGCTTGCAAGTCTCATGACAAGCTTGCAAGTCTCATGACAAGCTTGCAAGTCTCATGACAAGCTTGCAAGTCTCATGACACGCTTAGAAGTCTCATGACAAGCTTGCAAGTCTCATGACAAGCTTGCAAGTCTCATGACAAGCTTGCAAGTCTCATGACAAGCTTGCAAGTCTCATGACAAGCTTGCAAGTCTCATGACAAGCTTGCAAGTCTCATGACAAGCTTGCAAGTCTCATGACAAGCTTGCAAGTCTCATGACAAGCTTGCAAGTCTCATGACAAGCTTGCAAGTCTCATGACAAGCTTGCAAGTCTCATGACAAGCTTGCAAGTCTCATGACAAGCTTGCAAGTCTCATGACACGCTTGCAAGTCTCATGACAAGCTTGCAAGTCTCATGACAAGCTTGCAAGTCTCATGACAAGCTTGCAAGTCTCATGACAAGCTTGCAAGTCTCATGACAAGCTTGCAAGTCTCATGACAAGCTTGCAAGTCTCATGACAAGCTTGCAAGTCTCATGACACGCTTGCAAGTCTCATGACAAGCTTGCAAGTCTCATGACAAGCTTGCAAGTCTCATGACAAGCTTGCAAGTCTCATGACAAGCTTGCAAGTCTCATGACAAGCTTGCAAGTCTCATGACAAGCTTGCAAGTCTCATGACAAGCTTGCAAGTCTCATGACACGCTTGCAAGTCTCATGACAAGCTTGCAAGTCTCTTGACAAGCTTGCAAGTCTCATGACAAGCTTGCAAGTCTCATGACAAGCTTGCAAGTCTCATGACAAGCTTGCAAGTCTCATGACAAGCTTGCAAGTCTCATGACAAGCTTGCAAGTCTCATGACAAGCTTGCAAGTCTCATGACAAGCTTGCAAGTCTCATGACAAGCTTGCAAGTCTCATGACACGCTTGCAAGTCTCATGACAAGCTTGCAAGTCTCATGACAAGCTTGCAAGTCTCATGACACGCTTGCAAGTCTCATGACACGCTTGCAAGTCTCATGACAAGCTTGCAAGTCTCATGACACGCTTGCAAGTCTCATGACAAGCTTGCAAGTCTCATGACAAGCTTGCAAGTCTCATGACAAGCTTGCAAGTCTCATGACAAGCTTGCAAGTCTCATGACAAGCTTGCAAGTCTCATGACAAGCTTGCAAGTCTCATGACAAGCTTGCAAGTCTCATGACAAGCTTGCAAGTCTCATGACAAGCTTGCAAGTCTCATGACAAGCTTGCAAGTCTCATGACAAGCTTGCAAGTCTCATGGCACGCTTGCAAGTCTCATGACACGCTTGCAAGTCTCATGGCACGCTTGCAAGTCTCATGACACGCTTGCAAGTCTCATGACAAGCTTGCAAGTCTCATGACAAGCTTGCAAGTCTCATGACACGCTTGCAAGTCTCATGACAAGCTTGCAAGTCTCATGACAAGCTTGCAAGTCTCATGACAAGCTTGCAAGTCTCATGACAAGCTTGCAAGTCTCATGACAAGCTTGCAAGTCTCATGACAAGCTTGCAAGTCTCATGACAAGCTTGCAAGTCTCATGACAAGCTTGCAAGTCTCATGACATGTTATTTCTTGCAGTAACGAAGAAAACTACAGATACGTTCAGAAAAATGCACAACTTTTGACTCTCCGAGAACTTACTTCTGTTCTCCATCATTTAACCGTGTTAACTATAACATTGCAGCTCTACTGCTCTTCGTTAAAACTACGGTTTGGCTTCGTGACAGTGTCCCTAGCAATAATTTATCGATAACTGACGATAACTGATGGTTGGTGCGTAAAATTCGGTATATTTTCGTAAAATCACTAGCTCTCGCTTTAGAAATCTCAAGCGCGTTAATGGAAAATGATTTAATGGTTTTTACACTAAGTTTCATACTTATATTTTCCCTGTACTTCCATAGATAAGATCAAGTTCAACACCGGTTGATATTATTTTAGAAAAGGGAGTCTGTCCACACGCGTTGTACATAATAAGTAGGATATAGTTTCACATAATTAAATGAATTCCGCATAATTCCATATAATTTCACACTTCCACACAGTTTCACATAATTTGATAAATTCCACATAATTTCACAATTCCACACAGTTTCACACAGTTTCGCATAATTTGATAAATTCCACATAATTTCACAATTCCACACAGTTTCGCATAATATCACGTAGCTTCGCATAATATCATATAATTTCACATAATGCAACATCATTTCACGCGATTCAGCATAATTGGAGATTAGTTCTTCTCCCAGAAGAACACTTATCGTTTATTCTACGTTGAATATTGTTCAATAATTAATATTTAATGGTTAATGATCAACCCGGTCTCCCAATAATTTATACGGGCAGTTTGCTTATCATCCATGTTAGTTAAGGAATCAATGCACATGAACATAGAACGTAATGAATATCGCATATATTTCCTGTTGATTTTCAATTGAAGGCAACCTTCCCTCAATAAGACTCTTCGTTAATCCAGTGTCCGAGAACGCGTAATCCTGGATTGGGTCACTGATTAATATGCAAGGATTCCTTTCCTGCGCTGCTCTTCTCAATCCTGCTGCCGGGATTTGCTTCCAAAAATCCCTCCTCGGGATTTAAAAGCTCAACGCGTGCAAGATATCCTACCCAGGATTCTAGATTTTCCCGTCCTTCATTCATAGGAAATCCTAAATCCGCCCCTTCATTTAATCTAAACCTTCATTTAATCCAAATCTTTATTTAATTCGAACCTTCATTTAATCCAAACCTTCATTTAATCCAAACCTTCATTTAAACCAAACCTTCATTTAATCCAAACCTTCATTTAATCCGAACCTTCATTTAATCCAAACCTTCATTTAATCCAAACCTTCATTTAATCCAAACCTTCATTTAATCCAAACCTTCAATTAACCCGAACCTTCATTTAATCCAAATCTTTATTTAATTCGAACCTTCATTTAATCCAAATCTTTATTTAATTCGAACCTTCATTTAATCCAAACCTTCATTTAATCCAAACCTTCATTTAAACCAAACCTTCATTTAATCCAAATCTTTATTTAATTCGAACCTTCATTTAATCCAAACCTTCATTTAATCCAAACCTTCATTTAAACCAAACCTTCATTTAATCCAAACCTTCAATTAACCCGAACCTTCATTTAACCCGGACCTTTGTTTAGTCTAAATATTTTGATAAACATCCCCTTGATTTAACTCAACCCTTATTGAATTCAACCCTTATTGAATTAAACCCTTATTTAATTCAACCCTTATTTAATTCAACCCTTATTTAATTCAACCCTTATTTAATTCAACCATAATTTATTGCAAACGTTTGTATTGTATAATCCAAACCATTATTTAATCCCAAAGTTAATTAGATGAAATAACGATCCATAACCATCTATTTATTTACTAACCAAATCCAGTCGCCAGACAGCTTAAGTTCAAAAAGTTTAGAACTTTGAACCCGTCGGATATACAAATTTCTTTTTGAACTTCCATACGGGCATATTGAGCATCATAGCGCACCATGCTTGTATTAATCCTGTCTACAATCCCGTCAACCATGCCGTCAACAGTCCCGTCGACAGTCCCGTCGACAATCCCGTCGACAATCCCGTCGACAATCCCGTCGACAATCCCGTCGACAATCCCGTCGACAATCCCGTCGACAATCCCGTCGACAATCCCGTCGACAATCCCGTCGACAATCCCGTCGACAATCCCGTCGACAATCCCGTCGACAATCCCGTCGACAATCCCGTCGACAATCCCGTCGACAATCCCGTCGACAATCCCGTCGACAATCCCGTCGACAATCCCGTCGACAATGCCGTCGACAATGCCGTCGACAATCCCGTCGACAATCCCGTCGACAATCCCGTCGACAATCCTGTCGATAATCCCGTCGACAATCACGTCGACAATCACGTCGACAATCCCGTCGACAATCCCGTCGACAATCCCGTCGACAATCCCGTCGACACTCCCGTCGACAATCCCGTCAACAATCCCGTTGACAATCCCGTTGACAATCCCGTAGACAATCCCGTCGACAATCCCGTCGACAATCACGTCGACAATCACGTCGACAATGCCGTCGACAATGCCGTCGACAATGCCGTCGACAATGCCGTCGACAATGCCGTCGACAATGCCGTCGACAATGCCGTCGACAATGCCGTCGACAATGCCGTCGACAATGCCGTCGACAATGCCGTCGACAATGCCGTCGACAATGCCGTCGACAATGCCGTCGACAATGCCGTCGACAATGCCGTCGACAATGCCGTCGACAATGCCGTCGACAATGCCGTCGACAATGCCGTCGACAATGCCGTCGACAATCCCACCGACAATCCCACCGACAATGCCGTCGACAATGCCGTCGACAATGCCGTCGACAATGCCGTCGACAATCCCACCGACAATCCCACCGACAATGCCGTCGACAATCCCACCGACAATCCCACCGACAATCCCACCGACAATCCCACCGACAATCCCACCGACAATCCCACCGAAAATCCCACCGACAATCCCACCGACAATCCCACCGACAATCCCACCGACAATCCCACCGACAATCCCACCGACAATCCCACCGACAATCCCACCGACAATCAAACCGACAATCCTTCGCGTGTAATCACAACGGCGCTGATTAATGCAGCTGCCGCTCACCACTCTTTTGTGCGGATTGTTGCGCTCCAAAGATTGTAGGTCGGGATTTCCCGCGGGATTGTTGGTGGCAGCCGATTTTTGGTGATTGTTGGTGGCGGTCGATTGTTGGTGATTGTTGGTGGCGGTCGATTGTTGGTGATTGTTGGTGGCGGTCGATTGTTGGTGATTGTTGGTGGCGGTCGATTGTTGCAGGAAAATCTGTATTTTGATTAATACTGAATTTTTTTGAATTCTGCGACCGTTGATGACAATCGGGTTGTCGCTGTAACTTGTGGTTGTTGGTTACGCGACACGGCCCCTCAACCCCAATCCTTCAATTTTCTCACGGGTCCAGCGCCACACAACCTAAGATGCCCCCGTGTCCTGCTGTCCAACGTAGCATATCCCCCTCTTATCCTTTTGTGATCCTTTTGACTAAAGCCACAAACCTGACTAGGACACGCATTTTTTTCCTACGCTGCTACAATTTACAATTTTTGTTACATTTGTTTCGTGTATTGTGCAAGTGCTGCAAGTTAGCGAGCTGTGTTGTGTGGAGCACTGCACTGCAGCACTGCACTGCACTGCACTGCACTGCACTGCCCTTACCAGTGACAGTTTTTGGCCCCTCTTGTATTCCCTCATTCCCCTTCCATCCCTTCCCCTTTTTTCCCTTTTCGTTCCCCACCCTTCTTTACTCCTATTTTTTTTACCAACCCTTCTTTACCCATCCATTTTCTCTTTTTCACCCCTCCCTTCTTTTCTCTTCTTTCCCTTTTTTCCCTTTCCCTCCTTCCCATCCCCTTCCCCTCATCTCCTAACCCTCCCCCACCCCCGACACTCCCCATTAAACACACAAGGCCACACGTCATTGCCCCCCCCCCTCTGGGGGAGAGTGTGTAAGGAGGGGGGAGGAGGGGGAATATACAACACTGGGGATACAACAGCGGGGCGTCACGGCGCTGTAGCGGCCATCACGCCCCATGGGGACTGCGCATGTTCCCCCAACTGCGGCTGTGTCTGTTCTCGTCAGCTGATGGGGCGGAAAGGAGGTGGGGGAGTGTGTGCCGGGGGAGTGTGTGCCGGGGGAGTGTGTGCCGGGGGAGTGTGTGCCGGGGAAGTGTGTGCCGGGGGAGTGTGTGCCGGGGGAGTGTGTGCCGGGGGAGGGTGTGCCGGGGGAGTGTGTGCCGGGGGAGTGTGTGCCGGGGGAGTGTGTGCCGGGGGAGTGTGTGCCGGGGGAGTGTGTGCCGGGGGAGTGTGTGCCGTGGGAGTGTGTGCCGTGGGAGTGTGTGCCGGGGGAGTGTGTGCCGTGGGAATTACAACGCTCTTGCGCTGAACTTCCCTAACTTCCAAAATAAATGTAGTATCTTGGTTTTTCATCACGATACGAGGTTTATTAACTGTAGCCGCAAACTACAGTATCGGTAGCTGTAACTACCGTATCTGAGCCTTAACTTCAGGAGTAGGAAAAGGAAACTCTCAGCAAAGTTCCTATTCTTGTACTGGCTCATCGATACACCGACTCTGCTTATAAGCTATAGCGCTCGGAAGTTAAACAATGCTATTCCGGTGCATACCAATGCGATGCGCCCCCAAGGCACAGCTTCCGGCGGAGGTCCCATAAAGACATCTGACCTGAACGCGATAAGGCATCCGGCAAGACGCGCAAACCTCCGCTCCGGAACTCGTACTCACAAAACCAGTATCACATTATACGATGCATATTTTAATATACAACAATAAATTTCCAAATACATAGCCTGACAAAGGCCGCGGTGTTGTTTTAATGGACAAAAAAGATTATATAGGCAAAATGCTTACAATTCTAAATGACTCTACTAAATTTCAGAAGCAACTAAATATCGATCCCCTAGCATCATTGTCAAAATAGAAAATGAAATTAATAGATTCATCACTAAACCTAAGCATTCCGAATTAATCATTGCTGATACGTATAACGATACTAGAGTTTCAGGTTCTGCCCCCGGTATTCTTTACAGTCTGGCTGAAGTGCATAAAGCGAATGTTCCCCTACGGCCAATACTGGCGGCATTCAGAACTCCTATGTATAAGCTAGCTAAATTCCTTATTCCGCTAATTGATGAACTTCCCTTCAACCGATACACTTTAAAGAACTCGTACAATTTGTATGAAAGAATGACCCCATTGCCGATTAAACCTAACTATGTTATGGTCAGTTATGATGTCACGTCAATGTATACTAATATACCTGTCCTTGAAACTTCAGATCTCGTGTGTAACAGCTTGTTTTCTGTTAATGAATACCATCATGATTTGGGCAGAAAGTCTTTTATGGATTTGTTGAAGCTGGCTGATACCGAAACGTGTTTTTATTTCAATAATATTTTGTACAAACAGATAGATGGCCTGGCAATGGGTAACCCTCTAGCCCCTACTTTGGCGAACATATTTATGTGCAATATGGAAAATAAGTACCTGTCTTCTTGTTCAGATTTTTTCAAACCCGTTTTTTATAACCGATATTTGGACGATACTTTTGTTATTTTTAATGATGTCACTCATGCCAATCTGTTTCTAGATCATATAAATAGTCGACACCCAAATATCAAATTCACCACGGATGTAGAAAATGGTAAAGTTTTGCCTTTTTTAGACGTTAGGGTTCAACGCTTTGACAATCATCTGCAACTAGGCATTTATCGGAAACCGACTTTCACTGGTCTAGGAAATAGTTTCTTCAGCTTTACTTCTTTCATTTTTAAACTGAATAGTTTGAGAACTCTTCTTCACAGAGCCTTTCACTTGTCATCAAACTATCATAAGTTTTGCAACGAACTAAATTATTTGAGAACATTTTTTTCGACCAATGGATACCCTCAATATATTTTTGACTAAACTCTTAAAAAGTTTTTAAACAAAATGTTCGATAAGCCAAAGGTGACGGTAGCTTCAGTTTCCAAATGTGCTTTATATGTATCTCTTCCGAATATTGGACCAACTTCTGATGAGCTAAAACAACCTTTAACTTGGAATTTGAGAAAATTTTATCCCCAACTCGATTTCAAGTTTGTTTTTCGCAACAGTTTCCAAATAAAATCATTTTTCCAGTATAAAGACAGACTGCCGAAAGAGTTGCTCTCTAGTATTGTGTATAAATATCAGTGCGGAACTTGCCAGAGTTCCTACATAGGGAGCACTCTGAAACAGTCAAAGATTAGATTTTACCAACATCTAGGCAAATCATTTAGAACTAATAGGCCGTAGCCACCACCTCAGTCTTCGCCTAGAGTTCACTGTGAAAAAACCAACCATATTTTCTCGGTGGATGATTTTTCAATTTTAGATTCTACGTGTAATAGCGATCTCCGGATTTTAGAATCAATGTACATTTTTAAGCCGAAACCCGTTCTTAACTGTGATCAAAGTGCCTGCCCAATTGTATATTATATAGGCTGTATGTATATTTAGTAATTATTGAATTATCAATTTTTATATATTGTTGATCTTATTTTCAGAGCATTCATTGATAATGAAGTATCGAAACTAGCGCTAGTCTGAATGCCCCTTTTTAGAAAAATGAATTTTATTCCGCTGTTTGTGGTTTTATTCCTGATGAAACTTAGATTTCCAATACACGTACCCATCTCACCAAAATAAATAGTGGCGCAATATTAAAATTGATACCAGCATCCTCGCTATCATAATATAATTGACTCAATCTCGATTAGGGCAGCATGTTTACGAGACGGTAGGCACACACAGAAGCACACACATATATACACACACGCACACGCACACGCACACATACACACGCACACACACGCACAGGTCACTGGAGAAAATCAAGGTTTATGTTAGTGTCATTCCGGCTGGTGATTGTACGGAGTCATCTGGTGGCTGGTTGTGTGGTGTGTGTGGTGGTGTGTGTGGGGGTCTGTGTGGGGTTCTTGTGTTTATATTGTACTTGTGTGTTTAGCACTCAGGGTGTTGTACACACTGAATGTACACAACACGCACACACACACTGTCCACAACACACAACACACTACACACAACATACACACACACACAACACACACATACACACACACACACACAACACACACAACATACACACCGCATTCCAGGACATATAGATGCGGACGCGGACCCCTTTCTGCGTGATCCGCATCCGCAATGCGGTTGCAGAGTCGCCTTTTAATAGAGCTTCTGGCTAAAATTCTGTCTCTGTTGGCCTTATGGAATTGAAATTGTTTGAAGAGGATTTAGTTTTCTGTTTTTTTTTGCTTGTAATTTGAGCTTATAATGATTTTTGGCCTGGATGTAATTTTGGCCTGGATGTAATTTTGGCCTGGATGTAATTTTGGCCTGGATGTAATTTTGGCCTGGATGTAACTTTGGCCTGGATGTAATTTTGGCCTGGATGTAATTTTGGCCTGGATGTAATTTTGGCCTGGATGTAATTTTGGCCTTGATGTAATTTTGGCCTGGATGTAACTTTGGCCTGGATGTAATTTTGGCCTGGATGTAATTTTGGCCTGGATGTAATTTTGGCCTGGATGTAATTTTGGCCTTGATGTAATTTTGGCCTAGATGTAATTTTGGCCTGGATGTAATTTTGGCCTGGTTGTAATTTTGGCCTGGATGTAATTTTGGCCTGGATGCAATTTTGGCCTGGATGCAATTTTTGCCTGGATGTAATTTTGGCCTGGATGTAATTTTGGCCTGGATGTAATTTTTGCCTGGATGTAATTTTTGCCTGGATGTAATTTTTGCCTGGATGTAATTTTTGCCTGGATGTAATTTTTGCCTGGATGTAATTTTTGCCTGGATGTAATTTTTACCTGGATGTAATTTTGGCCTGGATGTAATTTTGGCCTGGATGTAATTTTGGCCTGGATGTAATTTTGGCCTGGATGTAATTTTGGCATGAGTGTAATTTTGGCCTGGATGTAACTTTGGCCTGGATGTAATTTTGGCCTGGATGTAATTTTGGCCTGGATGTAATTTTGGCCTGGATGTAATTTTGGCCTTGATGTAATTTTGGCCTAGATGTAATTTTGGCCTGGATGTAATTTTGGCCTGGTTGTAATTTTGGCCTGGATGTAATTTTGGCCTGGATGCAATTTTGGCCTGGATGCAATTTTTGCCTGGATGTAATTTTGGCCTGGATGTAATTTTTGCCTGGATGTAATTTTTGCCTGGATGTAATTTTTGCCTGGATGTAATTTTTGCCTGGATGTAATTTTTACCTGGATGTAATTTTGGCCTGGATGTAATTTTGGCCTGGATGTAATTTTGGCCTGGATGTAATTTTGGCCTGGATGTAATTTTGGCATGAGTGTAATTTTTGCCTGGATGTAATTTTTGCCTGGATGTAATTTTTGCCTGGATGTAATTTTGGCCTGGATGTAATTTTGGCCTGAATGTAATTTTGGCCTGGATGTAATTTTGGCCTGGATGTAATTTTGGCCTGGATTTAATTTTGGCCTGGATTTAATTTTGGCCTGGATGTAATTTTGGCCTGGATTTAATTTTGGCAAAATGTGGGAGTGTTTAAACGTAAGCGAATCGGGTGAGGGATTTGGGAAGAAGGTTTCCTGTGCCGTTTGCGCGCTGGCTGAATTTTCTCTTCCTCTAAAATAATATTTTTTTGTTTTTACATTTTTTCCCCGTGTTCTCATCCCTTCTGCTCCGTTAATGACTTTTGAATCAAGGTTTGTCCTGAACTTTTATTTTTTGCTCGTATTTTTGAAGTTGAACGCCATCTTTGTTGGGTTCAGTAAAACAATTTTTGGCTGAAGTTCGGAAATTGTTTTCATCGGTTTATTTTTGCCGCATCATTTGTGCCTTATTTTTGCCCCAACATTTTTTGCCCAGTCATGTTTTTGCCCCATCATTTTTTGCCCTACCATGTTTTTGCCCCATCATTTTTTTCCCTATCATGTTTTTTTCCCAACATGTTTTTTCCCCAACATGTTTCTTCCCCAACATGTTTTTTCCCCAGCATGTTTTTTCCCCAACATGTTTTTGCCCCATCATGTTTTTGCCCCATCATGTTTTTGCCCCATCATGTTTTTGCCCCATCATATTTTTGCCCCATCATGTTTTTGCCCCATCATGTTTTTGCCCCATCATGTTTTTGCCCCATCTTGTTTTTGCCCCATCATGTTTTTGCCCCATCATGTTTTTGCCCCATCATGTTTTTGCCCCATCATGTTTTTGCCCAACATTTTTTGCGCCATGTTTTTGCCCCATCATTTTTTGCCCCATCATTTTTTGCCCCATCATTTTTTGCCCCATCATTTTTTGCCCCATCATTTTTTGCCCCATCATTTTTTGCCCCTTCATGTTTTTGCCCCTTCATGTTTTTGCCCCATCATGTTCTAAACTGTTTCGCGCCCAGCGGCCCCAGTTACCCGGTCGCACGCCTTAATAGCTTGGCAACTTTAGCCTGAACTTAAAACTTATGACAAACTTAGACCGTCTTTTGGCAACCCCATCAAACTTCTACAAGTAAAATTGTCGAATAAAGTTTTCGAGAGCAATTGACATACAAAGTTGTCAAGAAAGGTTGCTAGGAAAGTTGACGAGCAAAGTTGACGAGCAAAGTTGACGACCAAAGTTGACGACCAAAGTTGACGAGCAAAGTTGACGAGCAAAGTTGACGAGCAAAGTTGACGAGCAAAATTGACGAGCAAAGTTGACGAGCAAAGTTGACGAGCAAAGTTGACGAGCAAAGTTGACGAGCAAAGTTGACGAGCAAAGTTGACGAGCAAAGTTGACGAGCAAAGTTGACGAGCTAAGTTGACGAGCAAAGTTGACGAGCAAAGTTGACGAGCAAAGTTGACGAGCAAAGTTGACGAGCAGAGCTGACGAGCAGAGCTGACGAGCAAAGTTGACGAGCAAAGTTGACGAGCAAAATTGGCGGGCAAAGTTGACGGGCAAAGCTTACGGGCAAAGCTTACGGGCAAAGCTTACGGGCAAAGCTTACGGGCAAAGTTGACGAGCAAAGTTGACGAGCAGAGCTGACGAGCAGAGCTGACGAGCAGAGCTGACGAGCAAAGTTGACGAGCAAAGTTGGCGGGCAAAGTTGACGGGCAAAGCTTACGGGCAAAGCTTACGGGCAAAGCTTACGGGCAAAGCTTACGGGCAAAGTTGACGAGCAAAGTTGACGAGCAAAGTTGACGAGCAAAGTTGACGAGCAAAGTTGACGAGCAAAGTTGACGAGCAAAGTTGACGAGCAAAGTTGACGAGCAAAGTTGACGAGCAAAGTTGACGAGCAAAGTTGACAAGCAAAGTTGACGAGCAAAGTTGACGAGCAAAGTTGACGAGCAAAGTTGACGAGCAAAGTTGACGAGCAAAGTTGACGAGCAAAGTTGACGAGCAAAGTTGACGAGCAAAGTTGACGAGCAAAGTTGACGAGCAAAGTTGACGAGCAAAGTTGACGAGCAAAGTTGACGAGCAAAGTTGACGAGCAAAGTTGACGAGCAAAGTTGACGAGCAAAGTTGACGAGCAAAGTTGACGAGCAAAGTTGACGAGCAAAGTTGACGAGCAAAGTTGACGAGCAAAGTTGACGAGCAAAGTTGACGAGCAAAGTTGACGAGCAAAGTTGACGAGCAAAGTTGACGAGCAAAGTTGACGAGCAAAGTTGACGAGCAAAGTTGACGAGCAGAGCTGACGAGCAGAGCTGACGAGCAAAGTTGACGAGCAAAGTTGACGAGCAAAGTTGACGAGCAAAGTTGACGAGCAAAGTTGACGAGCAAAGTTGACGAGCAAAGTTGACGAGCAAAGTTGACGAGCAAATTTGACGAGCAAATTTGACGAGCAAAGTTGACGAGCAAAGTTGACGAGCAAATTTGACGAGCAAATTTGACCAGCAAATTTGACCAGCAAATTTGACCAGCAAATTTGACGAGCAAAGTTGACGAGCAAATTTGACGAGCAAAGTTGACGAGCAAAGTTGACGAGCAAATTTGACGAGCAAATTTGACGAGCAAATTTGACGAGCAAATTTGACCAGCAAAGTTGACGAGCAAAGTTGACGAGCAAAGTTGACGAGCAAAGTTGACGAGCAAAGTTGACGAGCAGAGCTGACGAGCAGAGCTGACGAGCAAAGTTGACGGGCAAAGTTGACGGGCAAAGTTGACGGGCAAAGTTGACGGGCAAAGTTGGTCAGTAAAGTTGCCAAAAAAGCAGGCTCGTTAACTAGGCCAGTAAGTTGTTGACGTCGTGCGTGCTTTGCAACTTAAATGGACTAAGTTCCAGAAAGAGTACAGAACTTCTTAAAGTTTTTACGGATTAGTGACTTTTTTTGGTGGTCAATAAGAAATTCGATAATCAAATTTGTGCATTTATTGCGCGGGTATAGAAAAATGATCTCCTCTGAATTTCCATGAATTTTATATCGAAATTTTGAATGCAGTTTGAATATCGTCAGCTCCCATCCCGTTTACAGCATTAACACTTTAAGAGCGACGTGACCCACCGGTGGTCACGGGGGGAATTTTCAAAATCCTGCTTACCGACTAACAGTCACTAATTCAATTTCGATAAATGTTTAATGAAAACTAAATGAAGGTGTGATCTATTTCATGTTGTTTTTCACAATTGATTTCTAAATTATACTCTAAATTAAGTTGAATGTTGAACTTCAGTTCAACTAGCCACACTTAACGCGTTAAGTTTACTTTCAGATACAGGAATGTGTTGTGGTGTGCTCGGGAACGCATCTACGGCTTTCTATATAGATTAAATAAAAAATATGAAAATAGATTATAAAATATAAAAAAATTGATTCATCTCACATCTCCTAACACTTTTATTCATGGTTCATCTCTCTTGCGTCATCTGAAATGAACTTTCACTTTGATTTTTTTATAAACGGACTAAAAAATAGAAGCAATAAAATTGGACGATGAATAACTTTGCTGCCTAACGAGCAAAACAACTCGCTCAAAAATACAGAGAACTTGCTCTCAAGTTCCTCACCTGAGAAGAAAAAAATTTCTCACCTAATAAGAAAAAACGTCCCTTCACAAGGAAAACGCTGTTTCTCATCAAGAAACAAAAACAAGTCTGCTACAACAACAAACAATATCGAAATTAAAAAAAACTTTTTGCAACCAAGGCATCATCAAATTTTCACTGTGCTCTAAGCTCGGAGAAACAATACCCTGTACAAAGTCGTGTAGAAATGTACAATATTTAAAAATACGCAAAGGTTACAGACTCGAAATGAAAACTTTCTAATTTCAATAAACTTAAATTCACACCAGCAAACACCATGAAAAAATAGATCAGAGGCATTGAAAACATAATTCCGATGTACATATATTCCCAATTCCCCATTTCTTCAACTTACAAGTGTGCCTAAAAATGGAAGTAAGCCCCAACTCTCTCATCAATCGTACATGGATCGGAAGGACGTTGAGAGTCCGAACATTGTAGAAACTGAGCATCAGGCGGATGATTGCGAAACAGAACAAATGTGTGGTCTATGTCCTTCTGATTAAATACTACAGATATTTGGTAGACAATCGTCCAACTAAAACTGCTCGGAGTAACACATCAGCCGAGCAATGACTGCGCAACATCAGCAGCAACTAGACCGTAGCATCAGCAGTAACTAGACCGTAACATCAGCAGTAACTAGACCGTAACATCAGCAGTAACCAGACCGTAACATCAGCAGTAACTAGACCGTAACATCAGCAGTAACCAGACCGTAACATCAGCAGTAACTAGACCGTAACATCAGCAGTAACTAGACCGTAACATCAGCAGCAACTAGACCGTAACATCAGCAGTAACCAGACCGTAACATCAGCAGTAACTAGACCGTAACATCAGCAGTAACTAGACCGTAACATCAGCAGTAACCAGACCGTAACATCAGCAGTAACTAGACCGTAACATCAGCAGTAACTAGACCGTAACATCAGCAGTAACTAGACCGTAACATCAGCAGTAACTAGACCGTAACATCAGCAGTAACTAGACCGTAACATCAGCAGTAACTAGACCGTAACATCAGCAGTAACTAGACCGTAACAACAGCAGTAACCAGACCGTAACATCAGCAGAAACACATCAGCAGCTAGTCAATGGCTGCAAAACAGCAGTAACACAACATCTATAATAACACAACATCAACAGTAACACATAAGCAGCAACACAACAGCGTTAGCAGAAGTAACACAACAACATCAGCAGCAACACAACAACATCAGCAGCAACACAACATCAGCAGCAACACAACAACATCAGCAGCAACACAACAACATCAGCAGCAACACAACAAAATCAGCAGCAACACAACATCAGCAGCAACACAACACCAGCAGCAACACAACAACATCAGCAACACAACAACATCAGCAGCAACACAACAACACCAGCAGCAACACAACAACACCAGCAGCAACACAACAACACCAGCAGCAACACAACAACACCAGCAGCAACACAACATCAGCAGCAACACAACAACATCAGCAACACAACAACATCAGCAGCAACACAACAACATCAGCAGCAACACAACAACACCAGCAGCAACACAACAACACCAGCAGCAACACAACAACACCAGCAGCAACACAACAACACCAGCAGCAACACAACAACACCAGCAGCAACACAACAACACCAGCAGCAACACAACAACACCAGCAGCAACACAACAACACCAGCAGCAACACAAAAACACCAGCAGCAACACAACATCAGCAGCAACACAACAACATCAGCAGCAACACAACAACACCAGCAGCAACACAACAACACCAGCAGCAACACAACATCAGCAGCAACACAACAACACCAGCAGCAACACAACATCAGCAGCAACACAACATCAGCAGCAACACAACATCAGCAGCAACACAACATCAGCAGCAACACAACAACACCAGCAGCAGCAACACAACAGCAGCAGCAACACCACACCAGCAGCAACACAACAACACCAGCAGCAACACAACAACACCAGCAGCAACACAACAACACCAGCAGCAACACAACAACACCAGCAGCAACACAACAACACCAGCAGCAACACAACAACACCAGCAGCAACACAACAACACCAGCAGCAACACAACAACACCAGCAGCAACACAACACCAGCAGCAGCAACACAACAACACCAGCAGCAACACAACATCAGCAGCAACACAACATCAGCAGCAACACAACATCAGCAGCAACACAACACCAGCAGCAACACAACACCACACCAGCAGCAACAACAACACCAGCAGCAACACAACAACACCAGCAGCAACACAACAACACCAGCAGCAACACAACAACACCAGCAGCAACACAACAACACCAGCAGCAACACAACACCAGCAGCAACACAACAACACCAGCAGCAACACAACACCAGCAGCAGCAACACAACAACACCAGCAGCAACACAACATCAGCAGCAACACAACATCAGCAGCAACACAACACCAGCAGCAACACAACACCACACCAGCAGCAACACAACAACACCAGCAGCAACACAACAACACCAGCAGCAACACAACAACACCAGCAGCAACACAACAACACCAGCAGCAACACAACAACACCAGCAGCAACACAACAACACCAGCAGCAACACAACAACACCAGCAGCAACACAACAACACCAGCAGCAACACAACAACACCAGCAGCAACACAACAACACCAGCAGCAACACAACAACACCAGCAGCAACACAACAACACCAGCAGCAACACAACAACACCAGCAGCAACACAACAACACCAGCAGCAACACAACAACACCAGCAGCAACACAACAACACCAGCAGCAACACAACAACACCAGCAGCAACACAACAACACCAGCAGCAACACAACAACACCAGCAGCAACACAACAACACCAGCAGCAACACAACAACACCAGCAGCAACACAACAACACCAGCAGCAACACAACAACACCAGCAGCAACACGACAACACCAGCAGCAACACGACAACACCAGCAGCAACACAACAACATCAGCAGCAACACAACAACACCAGCAGCAACACAACAACACCAGCAGCAACACGACAACACCAGCAGCAACACAGGCTGGACTGTATTAGGATCATTTGACCCCTGCCGCCTGCAGGTCAAAGTTGCGACGAAAAAAGTTTATGAAAAAAGCAACTTCGGAAACGGGCAACTTTTGACGCGCGGGTGCCAGACGTGATTGATTTTGAAGTTTTATTCTGGAGTTTTGCGTTAATTTAGACTTTTCGGCGGATATTGGGACTTTAGAGTGAAATTGCTTTTGGTATGAGGTAAGTATTAGTTATTATTTTGTCGTGTGGGAAGTATTTATTATTTTGATTTTAGAAAAATGGTAATTTTAATTGTAATATCTCGTTTCGCCGAAGTGAAGAAATAAATTTTCGAGTTGATGGAGAAATTGACAGATTTTCGCTCAATATGAAATTTATACGTATATATTGATTCCAATAGAACTAAAACCGTTCAACATGTACAGGGTGGTGCATAAGTCACTTAATTATTTTAAAATGAAACATCTTTTTTCAAAAATTAATTTCCATTTTTCTTTTTAGAAATAAAAAGTAACGTCGCTGGATATTTCAATATGAATAAATTCACAACCGAAGAGAGAGTGAAAAAAGTGAATTTTATTTAGGAAATAGGCGCTCAATAATTGGAAGAGAGTGAAGAGATATGCTAGTAAATTTTGCTCGTGCGTCAAAGGAAATATAAATATATAAATAACCCAAAGGAAATAAAAATATATATAAATAACCCAAAGGAAATAAAAATATATATAAATAACCCAAAGGAAATCAAAATATATATGAATAACCCAAAGGAAATATAAATATTTAAATAACCCAAAGGGAATATAAATATATAAAACAACCCTCGAACTATCCAACAACTTACAGCAAACATACTGGAGGAAATTCATTCCATGCAGCCTCAGGGGCTAAGAAATGTCATGGAAAATGCTTTACAAAGAGCTCGTGTTAGCGAAGCTGAAAATAGAGGCCATTCACGTGGCAATTTTCGTACATAAATTTAAAAAAAATCCAATCTTCAAACCATGTAATGAAAGTTTTATCTATGAACTATGCAATAAAATTTCAAGCTTTGAATTATGTAATAAAATTTCAATTTTTAAACTATATACCAAAAAAAACTAATGAAGTGCACTCATTTACAAAAAGTTATTTTATTTTCAAAAAGGTAAAGTGATTAATGCACCACTTATCTGTGATTGGTCCATCGCCTGCCATTTGTGTTAAAAAGAAATGCTGCGACGCTTTGTGTCTCAAGACAAGTTGTCTGGTAACCACGACAAGTTGTCTGGTAACCACGACAACTTGTCTGGTAACCACGACAAGTTGTCTGGTAACCACGACAAGTTGTCTGGTAACCACGACAAGTTGTCTGGTAACCACGACAAGTTGTCTGGTAACCACGACAAGTTGTCTGGTCACCACGACAAGTTGTCTGGTCACCACGACAAGTTGTCTGGTCACGACGACAAGTTGTCTGGAAACCACGACAAGTTGTCTGGTCACGACGACAAGTTGTCTGGTCACCACGACAAGTTGTCTGGTAACCACGACAAGTTGTCTGGTAACCACGACAAGTTGTCTGGTAACCACGACAAGTTGTCTGGTAACCCCGACAAGTTGTCTGGTAACCACGACAAGTTGTCTGGTAACCACGACAAGTTGTCTGGTAACCACGACAAGTTGTCTGGTCACCACGACAAGTTGTCTGGTAACCACGACAAGTTGTCTGGTCACGACGACAAGTTGTCTGGAAACCACGACAAGTTGTCTGGTCACCACGACAAGTTGTCTGGTAACCACGACAAGTTGTCTGGTAACCACGACAAGTTGTCTGGTAACCCCGAAAAGTTGTCTGGTAACCCCGACAAGTTGGCTGGTAACCCCGACAAGTTGTCTGGTAACCACGACAAGTTGTCTGGTAACCACGACAAGTTTTCTGGTAACCACGACAAGTTGTCTGGTAATCACGACATGTTGCCTGGTAACAACGACATGTTGCCTGGTAACCGCAACAAATTGTCTGGTAACCACGACAAATTGTCTGGTAACCACGACAAATTGTCTGGTAACCACGACAAATTGTCTGGTAACCGCGACAGATTGTGTGGTAACCGCGACAAATTGTCTGGTAACCGCGACAAATTGTCTGGTAACCGCGACAAATTGTCTGGTAACCGCGACAAATTGTCTGGTAACCGCGACAAATTAACTGGTAACCGCGACAAATTAACTGGTAACCGCGACAAATTGTCTGATAACCGCGACAAATTGTCTGATAACCGCGACAAATTTCCTGGTAACCGCAACAAATTGTCTGGTAACAACGACAAATTGTCTGGTAACCGCAACAAATTGTCTGGTAACCACGACAAATTGTCTGGTAACCGCGACAAATTGTCTGGTAACCACGACAAATTGTCTGGTAACCGCGACAAATTGTCTGGTAACCACGACAAATTGTCTGGTAACCACGACAAGTTGTCTGGTAACCGTGACAAGTTGTCTGGTAACCGCGACAAATTGTCTGGTAACCGCGACAAATTGTCTGGTAACCACGACAAATTGTCTGGTAACCGCAACAAATTGTCTGGTAACCGCAACAAATTGTCTGGTAACCGCGACAAGTTGTCTGGTAACCGTGACAAGTTGTCTGGTACCCACAGTAAATTTTCTCGTACAAGTATTACAAAAAACATTGCCATTAACTGGCGTAATAGTAGGCATTCAAGACTTACGACCTCCCTAAACTTAAGTTACGACACCCTATTAAAGGATAGCTTTCGTAAGTCCCCTGTACATTTTTACATTTAAAGTTAATAACTTAATTGTTTATTTTTCATTTCAGGTAAACATCAAGTGAAGATTCAGCAGAAGTCTTGAAAATTCGAGCGAATAATTTTGGAAAAAAACCATCATAAAATAATTTTAGTGTTTGCGTGCGTGATCAGCTGACCAACTAATAATCAGTGAATTTCTGCTGTGATCGTTGATCCAAGAACCAAAATTGGACAAAATAATTACTGGACTTTAGATCACAGATTAGAAATGATAATTTCTGCAGTGATGATAGGTATTTTGAAAATATAAATAATTTTTAGACCTACATTTTTTGTTGACGTTATTTTGCCCATGAGTGTTGGGTTTGTTCAACGAGAACGCTTCTCACATGTGAACTGTACGACACATAGTCAAACTTGCTTCGTTTTTGATACTTTGAACCATCATAAATTTGGAAGCTTATAAAGAACTTCGAAGGACCGAAAATTTTAAATATACGAACCCTGAAGTGCATAAAACCCGAGTTATAAATTCGAATCGATAAACCCAAAACCCAAAGAATCCAAAAGCCGTAACACGAAAAAAGCGGAACCCAATACCCAGCAAAACCCAAACTCGTAACCCAGAAAGTCTAAAACCCAAAAACCAAAAACTCCAAAACTCAGAAAATTCAAAAACCCTAAACCCAGAAATAACAAAACCGAGAGACCAGCATCACCGCAATTGAGAAGTGCCCCAGGAAGTGTAGAAGGGAGTTCACCACAAGCGATGCAGGAGCTGGTGGAGAGCGGTGGAGAACTAGCATGGGTGCCGCCAGAGCAGGTGTTTAATTCCTTCTGCTCTTCCACCACCGCCGACATGCGGGGAGCTGCTTCCATCAACTCCTTCACCAACACCACCACGTCCGCCCGACCCCTTCCTGATCCTGCACACTGCGTGCAGCAGCTGCGTGCCCTCCTGCCCTCCAGGCCTGATATAGGTGAGTGCTGCGTGCCCTCCTGCCTTCCCGACCTGATATAGGTGGGTGCTGCGTGCTGCAGCTGCGTGCCCTCCTGCCCTCCAGGCCTGATATAGGTGAGTGCTGCGTGCAGCAGCTGCGTGCCCTCCTGCCCTCCCGACCTGATATAGGTGAGTGCTACGTGCTGCAGCTGCGTGCCCTCCTGTCCTCCAGGCCTGATATAGGTGAGTGCTGCGTGCCCTCCTGTCCTCCAGGCCTGATATAGGTGAGTGCTGCGTGCCCTCCTGCCCTCCCGACCTGATATAGGTGAGTGCTGCGTGCTGCAGCTGCGTGCCCTTCTCCCTCCCGACCTGATATAGGTGAGTGCTGCGTGCAGCAGCTGCGTGCCCTCCTGCCCTCCCGACCTGATATAGGTGAGTGCTGCTTGCTGCAGCTGCGCGCCATCCTGCCCTCCCGACCTGATATAGGTGAGTGCTGCGTGCTGCAGGTGTGCTGTGTTTCAGACGTTTGTGTGTGCGTTTGCGTCTCTAGTACATATATGTGCATAGTGTTAATCGTGAACGTTTTTGTGGAGCAACTTGGAGTGATGCTTCTTTAAAAAGAAATTTGTTAATCAAGCGCTTGATATTCTATTGTTTCAATGTCAGGAAATTATTTCCACGCAATCTGGACGTCTTCAGTTGAGGAAGTCACTAATCATTGTCACGAAGCTCGAACATGTGACAATCGCTACTACTTCCCCTCGACGACCACCACTGCTTCTACATGACTATCGCTAGTAGTATCGACCGCACGACAATCGTAATCATTTCTACGCGACATTGTCAACTAGTTTCGACCGCACGACAATCGTAATCCTTTCTACGTGACATTGACAACTAGTTTCGACCACGTGACAATCGCAACAGGACTGCCTTCATACATACTCGCCTAACACGCCTTCTCTTTTCCAGGATTCCTACGGACAGACTCGGACTTCCTTTTACGGTTTCTGAAAGTTCGAAATTTTCAAGTGGCCGCAGCGTTCCAACTGCTGTGTGGGTACTACAGCTACCGTCAGAGAGAGCGTGACCTGTTCAAGGTGAGTTCTTAATCAAACTTTAGAGCATACTGCTCTATGTCAGACATGGTAACTGAAGTCCACCTTGGCAGAGTGGTATAGCACTCGCCTAATGTGTGGAAGGTTACGGGTTCGAATCTCGAACGTGCTGAGGGTCTTTCAAAAAATAATTCCAGCCGAATTTCCCCACTTGACTGGGTTCATAGTGAGGGCTTACGTATACGACTGAGGGTACCCGTCTGCTACTGAGAGTACGGGTACCGTAGGCTTTCACAAAATATTCTCATCCTCGGGTTAGGGTCCTTAACTGAAGTTCAATATTCAATTCAGATGTAAAGTCAATTGTGGTAATCAACTTTGAAAATAGCAAACATTAACTGGATCGGGCCTTTATTTAGCTTGCATCAGGTACTAAAAAAAATGAGCTGGTGACTGCAGGTCAGTCAGCAGCGCTATGAAAATAGCCTAAGTGACCACCGGTGGGTCACTTCGCAGGAAATGTGTTAAAGCATCACTCGGCGGATTCTAGGACTTATGATAGCAATGAAAAGTATATCTATTATCAACTCAGTTGGAATATTGAGTTCGTCACGTGTCAACTAGGTGGCGCTAGTGATAATGTCATATTTGGAATGGTTTTCATCCTCCCTTGAGTCGCCCCTAACATTCTTAACAACGCAGTTTGACTTTTTGAGGCATTTATTCATTAAGCCGCCCCATGCGAAAGCCATGCTTGGGCGGCTAAAATCATAAATGCCCCGGCAAAAAAAGTTAGACTTGGTATGAGAATATTTTCACAAAATTATCGCTTGCTCACGCGTCGATCGAGCTTTATTTTAATTCCGAATCCGTGTGAATATTTTGGTCCCTTCCGCCGTTGCGACGGAGCGAGCCTTCATTGAATTATTGCTTCGAGTGTTTTGAAGAAATTGATTTCGTTCAAGTCCTTTGTTGTGAGCTTTGTAGGATGCAGTCCTTTTGTCGTGCCGGGGGAGGGAAAGAGGGAGGGGACGATGTCAGAGGGGGAGAAGTGGAGGTGGGGGGAGAAGAAGTGGAGGTGGGGGGAGGAGAAGTGGAGGTGGGGGGAGGAGAAGTGGAGGTGGGGAGGGGGGGAAGGAGGGTGGCAACGTCAACTGTGTAGGATTATTTCTGCTTTATATATTTAAGATTTTCTTTGGCACGGTAAACAAAATTTGGAGATTTCTATTGATGATTTTGAAATGAACCCCTTTCAGAGAACTTGTACAATTATAAGCCTTTTTATCGAGCAAGATTTTACTCAATGAAATATTATGCACTTTCACATAACTTTGTCATACTGCTCTGCAACTAAATTTTTTTTCTTTCTGATGCACAAAACCAGGCCGTCTAGTACCCATACACGAGGGTTAACTGTAACTATGAAAGCCAAATTTGAAAATTTTCGACATAAAAAATTTGAGAAGTTGGTTCAGTGAGGTAACGCTTCGGTGTCTAAACTATATTTTATATTTAGTTTAAATAAAATGACTATGGTTTAGGATTAAATGGAACCAGTATTAATTTTTAAAAATAAATTATAGAAAATAATTAAATTATACAACTTCATTTGAATAATGTAAATTTGAATAAACTTCATAAATTTAGTTTGTGACCCAAACATTTAGTTTTTTGTGAATGAATGAAAAATACAGTTGATTTTATATTTCTAAAATACCAATTTTACAAAAGTTTGAATACCTTCAAAAAAACCTACAAAAATTCCTTCATCGGCTCAGGTCATTTTTGCAGCTCACTTTCGCTCGTAGAAAACGATTAAAAATGTCGGTTTTTACGATTAGAAAATAATTCAATGTTCATTGAAATTTCCATGAATACTAAATGAAGAAGTAATTAAAAATTTTTCTCCAGAATATAAACACTTAAAGCCGACCGCACCCACAATTCAGCTTGTATAGTCAACAAAAAGAAATGCGAAGAAACTAAGTTTCTTCCTGCTTATGTAATGTAAATATAACGTGTAAAAACTTATTTTATGAGCAGCATAAAAAACAACATTAAATCTTAGAGTATCTCCCTCGAGGGGATACTGTTAAGCCACTTTGACTTGAGATAGGCCTATGGAACTTCTGTTTTTCGTGCCAACTTTACTTATTTCAGTTGTCATGCATTCTTCGCTATCACTTCTTTGTTTATTATTTCTCCTTTTTAACTTGTTGAATGTGAACACACCTTGTGCATAGATTCCCCGTTTTCTTCACTGTGCACTAAATGGTCCCTCCTCTATCGTCTCTTAAAATCACTTTTGCTGTGACTAGGGAGAGTTTGAAGTAGACGTTGCTTGCGATGCGACGCATCGATGGGTCGCTTGGATAATTTTAACACTTTTAAAATGAATGGTATTTAATTTACCCAATTCACGTTTAGTACATATATAAAATTGCTAACAACTTATGACTTTAAAATCCCCTCAGGGGGATACAACTATTGCATCTATGGGAATTAGCGCTCCCAGGGGGACTATGTGAGGGCCTGTGCTAAAGGTTAGGTAGGCTTCCTTTTTGTTGTAATAAACTAGGTTTTTGTTTTGTTACGGACCATCTTTTTTCGGTTCACTGCTGTCCTGTTTTTCAGCACCTACTACTTTCTTCTTCAACTTTTTTCTTGTTTCATGAACTTCTTTCTTAGCTTACTGTTTCTGTGTACCTTGTGCATAGATTCCACGTTCCCTCAACTCCATACTAAATGGTGCCTTCCTTTTTCCTCTCTTGGAACATCTTTGTCGTGGTACTAATAATTAATTAACAATTAAATGACAAATAAAAATTAAATAATACCTAACTAACTAAAAAAAAATAATAACCAAATAAGTGCAAAATAGTTAAATAATAGCTAAATAATGACTAAATAATCAGTAAATTAAACTAAATGATAAATAAATTTTAAATAAATAATAACTAAACGAGAACTAAATAACTAAACAACCGAACAAATCAACTCAATTAGAAGATGACGGACATCGGCGAAACTTATCCCACTTTACTGAACCTTGTGACCTATCCGTTTCCTCGAAAGGAAGATTATATTTGCAAGACGTTTCTTTTCATTTCACATCAAACGCAAATTAAATTAAAACGCTGATGATTAAAATTTCTTTTAAAATGTGGTGAAAAACCGAGGTGATTGAATCTGTAGTGGTGTATTAGTATTAAAGATTAATATTATATTAATATTATATTAATAATACTAATATTAGTATCAATTATTAGTACTAAATTTTTACGGTGATGAAATCCGGCGTACACCAGCGGCTTTGGGGTAGAATTTGAAATTTACATCGAGTGTGTCTTTTTACATCGTATGGACTACCTGGCTCAGCTGTACCAGCTACCGTGCACCAGTAGCTAAGTACCAGTTCTCCTTAACTGTGCCACATACCCTAAATGTACCAGGTGCCCTAACTAAACCAATTTACCAGATGCCCTAACTGTACTAGTAGCAAAGTACCAGTTGCCCCAACTGTACCACAACCTAACTATACCAGGTGCTCTAACTATACCAATTTACCAGATGCCGTAATTGTATCAGCTGCCGTGTTCCAGGTGCCTTCACCCTACCAAACACCTTGTAAGGCCTTTGGAGAGCTACCTACGCCGTATGATTCCGTTACGGCAACTGTTTTAAGACCTTTCCCGCGAAGTGACCCACCGGTGGTCACTTAGATGATTTTCATAGTGCTGCTGACCCACCTGCAGTCACTAACTCATTTTTTATTAATACTTAATGCAAGCTAAATGAAGGCCCGATCGGGTGAATGTTTGCTATTTTCAAAGATGATTACCACGATTGACTTTGAATTTGAATTGAATATTGAACTTCAGTTTAACCCATCGTAGTTAACGTGGTGAGACCTCGCCTTACGTCTACTCGAGGTAGACTCTATGAGTCGTTAGAGCTTGTGATCTACAGTCATAGCCTACTACGGTAGCAGTCAACAAACAAACATCGGCATCTACGGATGCTTTATTTCCAATTCATGCCTGCTACTTATCACCTTGTACATTGGTTTTTCAAATGCCTTATAACTAACGCCAGGACGCAATGACGCTTTCCCCCGGACACCTGGGTAGAGTGGGGTATTATGCTTGGAATTTTTCCCTTATTCCCAACGGAGAAAATCGCCATCCACCGCCGGGACTCGAACCCGCATTTCCGCACGGCGGTAGGGCCTACAGACACACGGCTATGACGAGCACTCTTACGTAAGCTTCTAATTAAGTATATAAGGTCGAAACACCGAGTAGAAGTTGGATCTCTCTTTATTGACAAAAGTTATATTGGTACGTCTTACATTTACTGAACACATTGAATGACTAGAGGAAATTTTTTCATTTAACTAAAATAGAAATGATTGGATTGAATGCGTAGGAAAATAAATCATGATAGTTAACCTAACACTTGTTTTCTACTCAAGTGATCGAGGAAAGCGTTAGGCTGTGTCGCCTTGAGGGGTGACTTAAGCCACTACAGCCTTAACTGTACCAGTTATACCAGCTGCCCTAACTGTACCAGCTGCCGTGTTCCACGTATACCTGCTGCCCTAACTGTACCAGCTGTACCAGCAGCCTCAGCTGAGACTGTGTGTGTGTGCGGCAGGACACGGTGGGAGGCACGGGGGTGCGGGCGTGCCTGCAGGACGGGGGGGTGGGGGTGCTGCCCGAGCGGGACTCCAGCGGCAGCGCCGTGCTGGTCGTCCTCGCCTCCAACTGCGACCCCGCCAAGTGGGTGCCGTGTGTGTGTACCGTGTGTACCGTGTGTGTGGGTACCGTGTGTACCGTGTGTGTGGGTACCGTGTGTACCGTGTGTACGGGTATCGAATGTACCGTGTGTGTGGGTATCGTGTGTACCGTGTGTGTGTGTGTACCGTGTGTACCGTGTGTGTGTACCGTGTTTGGGTACCGTGTGTGTGGGTACCGTGTGTCCCGTAGTGCACCTGCTGCAGCGTGGTGTACCTGCTGCAGCGTGGAATACTACCAATTACATGTGGAATGTTGACTTACCTTAAGATATTTCTCAACCCCCATGACTACCAACAACCACCATCGCATAACCCCCCACAATAACCACCCATGACTACCAACAACCCCAAGACTACCAACAACCCACAATAACCCCCCATGACTCCCAACAACCCCCATGACTACCAACAACCCCCATGACTACCAACAACCCACAATAACCCCCCCCCATGACTCCCAATAACCCCCCTCTCCCCGCACAGGTGCGGACTCCACGACGTGTGGGGGGCGGTGCTGCAGAGCCTGGAGCGGCTGTCAGGACGGGGGGAGGAGGCGGGGGTGGTGGCCGTGGTGGACTGGTCCGAGTGTCCTGCCAGGCTTAATGCCGAGCTCACGCACCGCTCCCTGCGTCTCGTGCTCGACGGCACCCAGGTCTGTGTGCCGCTTGGCTGGGGCTTAGTGCAGGCTGGCACCTGGTCTGAAACTTGGTACAGGTTGACACCTGGTCTGAAACTTGGTGCAGGCTGGCACCTGGTCTGAAACTTGGTGCAGGCTGGCACCTGGTCTGAAACTTGGTGCAGGCTGGCACCTGGTCTGAAACTTGGTGCAGGCTGGCACCTGGTCTGAAACTTGGTGCAGGCTGGCACCTGGTCTGAAACTTGGTGCAGGCTGGCACCTGGTCTGAAACTTGGTGCAGGCTGGCACCTGGTCTGAAACTTGGTGCAGGCTGGCACCTGGTCTGGAACTTGGTGCAGGCTGGCACCTGGTCTGAAACTTGGTGCAGGCTGGAACCTGGTCTGAAACTTGGTGCAGGCTGGCACCTGGTCTGAAACTTGGTGCAGGCTGGCACCTGGTCTGAAACTTGGTGCAGGCTGGCACCTGGTCTGAAACTTGGTGCAGGCTGGCACCTGGTCTGAAACTTGGTGCAGGCTGGCACCTGGTCTGAAACTTGGTGCAGGCTGGAACCTGGTCTGAAACTTGGTGCAGGCTGGCACCTGGTCTGAAACTTGGTGCAGGCTGGCACCTGGTCTGAAACTTGGTGCAGGCTGGCACCTGGTCTGAAAGTTGGTGCAGGCTGGCACCTGGTCTGAAACTTGGTGCAGGCTGGCACCTGGTCTGAAACTTGGTGCAGGCTGGCACCTGGTCTGAAACTTGGTGCAGGCTGGCACCTGGTCTGAAACTTGGTGCAGGCTGGCACCTGGTCTGAAACTTGGTGCAGGCTGGCACCTGGTCTGAAACTTGGTGCAGGCTGGCACCTGGTCTGAAACTTGGTGGAGGCTGGCACATGGTCTGAAACTTGGTGCAGGCTGGCACCTGGTCTGAAACTTGGTGCAGGCTGGCACCTGGTCTGAAACTTGGTGCAGGCTGGCACCTGGTCTGAAACTTGGTGCAGGCTGGCACCTGGTCTGAAACTTGGTGCTGGCTGGCACCTGGTCTGAAACTTGGTGCAGGCTGGCACCTGGTCTGAAACTTGGTGCAGGCTGGAACCTGGTCTGAAACTTGGTGCAGGCTGGCACCTGGTCTGAAACTTGGTGCAGGCTGGCACCTGGTCTGAAACTTGGTGCAGGTTGGCACCTGGTCTGAAACTTGGTGCAGGCTGGCACCTGGTCTGAAACTTGGTGCAGGCTGGCACCTGGTCTGAAACTTGGTGCAGGCTGGCACCTGGTCTGAAACTTGGTGCAGGCTGGCACCTGGTCTGAAACTTGGTGCAGGCTGGCACCTGGTCTGAAACTTGGCGCAGGCTGGCACCTGGTCTGAAACTTGGTGCAGGCTGGCACCTGGTCTGAAACTTGGTGCAGGCTGGCACATGGTCTGAAACTTGGTGCAGGCTGGCACCTGGTCTGGAACTTGGTGCAGGCTGACACCTGGTCTGGAACTTGGTGCAGGCTGGCACCTGGTCTGGAACTTGGTGCAGGCTGGCACCTGGTCTGAAACTTGGTGCAGGCTGGCACCTGGTCTGGAACTTGGTGCAGGCTGGCACCTGGCCTGGAACTTGGTGCAGGCTAGCACCTGGCCTGGAACTTGGTGCAGGCTGGCACCTGATCTGGAACTTGGTGCAGGCTGGCACCTGGTCTGAAACTTGGTGCAGGCTGGCACCTGGTCTGGAACTTGGTGCAGGCTGGCACCTGGTCTGGAACTTGGTGCAGGCTGGCACCTGGTCTGAAACTTGGTGCAGGCTGGCACCTGGTCTGGAACTTGGTGCAGGCTGGCACCTGGTCTGGAACTTGGTGCAGGCTGGCACCTGGTCTGGAACTTGGTGCAGGCTGGCACCTGGTCTGGAACTTGGTGCAGGCTGCAGAGGATTTAAAATTCAAGGCAGACAGGGGCTTAGACCTTACTGGGCTGGGACTTGGTCTGGGGTGGGACTTGGTCTGGGGTGGGACTTGGTCTGGGGTAGGACTTGGTCTGGGGTGGGACTTGGTCTGGAGTGGGACTTGGTCTGGAGTGGGACTTGGTCTGGAGTGGGACTTGGTCTGGGGTGGGACTTGGTCTGGGGTGGGACTTGGTCTGGAGTGGGACTTGGTCTGGAGTGGGACTTGGTCTGGTCTGGGGTGGGACTTGGTCTGGTCTGGGGTGGGACTTGGTCTGGAGTGGGACTTGGTCTGGAGTGGGACTTGGTCTGGTCTGGGGTGGGACTTGGTCTGGTCTGGGGTGGGACTTGGTCTGGTCTGGGGTGAGACTTGGTCTGGGCTGGGGTGGGACTTGGTCTGGGCTGGGGTGGGACTTGGTCTGGGCTGGGCTAATGCTTGGGCTGGGCTGGGCTGATGCTTGGGCTGGGCTGGGCTAATGCTTGGGCTGGGCTGGGCTAATGCTTGGGCTGGGCTGGGCTAATGCTTGGGCTGGGCTGGGCTAATGCTTGGGCTGGGCTGGGCTAATGCTTGGGCTGGGCTGGGCTAATGCTTGGGCTGGGCTGGGCTAATGCTTGGGCTGGGCTGGGCTGGGCTAATACTTGGGCTGGGCTGGGCTGGGCTAATACTTGGGCTGGGCTGGGCTAATACTTGGGCTGGGCTAATACTTGGGCTGGGCTGGGCTAATACTTGGGCTGGGCTGGGCTAATACTTGGGCTGGGCTGGGCTAATACTTGGGCTGGGCTGGGCTAATACTTGGGCGGGGCTGAGCTAATGCTTGGGCTGGGCTGGGCTAATGCTTGGGCTGGGCTGGGCTAATGCTTGGGTTGGGCTGGGCTAATGCTTGGGCTGGGATGGGCTAATGCTTGGGCTGGGCTGGGCTAATGCTTGGGCTGGGCTGGGCTAATACTTGGGCTGGGCTGGGCTGGGCTAATACTTGGGCTGGGCTGGGCTGGGCTAATACTTGGGCTGGGCTGGGCTGGGCTGGGCTAATACTTGGGCTGGGCTGGGCTAATACTTGGGCTGGGCTGGGCTAATGCTTGGGCTGGGCTGGGCTGGGCTAATGCTTGGGCTGGGCTGGGCTGGGCTAATGCTTGGGCTGGGCTGGGCTGGGCTAATGCTTGGGCTGGGCTGGGCTGGCTAATGCTTGGGCTGGGCTGGGCTGGGCTAATGCTTGGGCTGGGCTGGGCTGGCTAATGCTTGGGCTGGGCTGGGCTAATGCTTGGGCTGGGCTGGGCTGGGCTGGGCTAATGCTTGGGCTGGGCTGGGCTAATGCTTGGGCTGGGCTGGGCTAATGCTTGGGCTGGGCTGGGCTAATGCTTGGGCTGGGCTGGGCTAATGCTTGGGCTGGGCTGGGCTAATGCTTGGGCTGGGCTGGGCTAATGCTTGGGCTGGGCTGGGCTAATGCTTGGGCTGGGCTGGGCTAATGCTTGGGCTGGGCTGGGCTAATGCTTGAGCTGGGCTGGGCTAATGCTTGAGCTGGGCTGGGCTAATGCTTGGGCTGGGCTGGGCTGGGCTAATGCTTGGGCTGGGCTGGGCTAATGCTTGGGCTGGGCTGGGCTAATGCTTGGGCTGGGCTGGGCTAATGCTTGGGCTGGGCTGGGCTAATGCTTGGGCTGGGCTGGGCTAATGCTTGGGCTGGGCTGGGCTAATGCTTGGGCTGGGCAGGGCTAATGCTTGGGCTGGGCTGGGCTAATGCTTGGGCTGGGCTGGGCTAATACTTGGGCTGGGCTGGGCTAATACTTGGGCTGGCCTGGGCTAATACTTGGGCTGGCCTGGGCTAATACTTGGGCTGGGCTGGGCTAATACTTGGGCTGGGCTGGGCTGGGCTAATACTTGGGCTGGGTTGGGCTGGCCTAATACTTGGGCTGGGCTAATACTTGGGCTGGGCTAATACTTGGGCTGGGCTAATACTTGGGCTGGGCTAATACTTGGGCTGGGCTGGGCTGGGCTGGGCTAGGCTAATACTTGGGCTGGGCTAATGCTTGGGCTGGCACTTGGGCTGGGCTGGCACTTGGGCTGGGCTGGAAGTTGAAATTAATGGCGGGCAGGGGCTGGGAGATGGCTGGGACCTGGGACCTGGCTTGGACATGATCCTAAGTACCGCAATGAGAGATGCTGTTGTATGCATAATTAATTCGGAATATTTAATATTGACACTTATCCAATGGTCTCAAATTTTGTTATTGAGCAAAACGTCGAGTACAAAACCATGTCCGAACCAACAATATCCGGTAGAATATTTTGCAATATCCTACCACAGGATTTCCGGGGGTATACCTTGCGATATCCTGTCACATAATATCCAGTGGAATATCCTGGCACAAAATATCCAGTGGAGAATCCTTTCATATAATATTCAGTGTAATATCCTGGCACATAATATCCAGTGGAATATCCTGGCACATAATATCCCGTGGAATATCCTGGCACATAATATCCAGTGTAATATCCTGGCACATAATATCTAGTGGAATATCCTGGCACATAATATCTAGTGGAATATCCTGGCACATAATATCCAGAGGAATAGCATGGCACATAATATTCAGTGTAATATCCTGGCACATAATATCCAGAGGAATAGCATGGCACATAATATTCAGTGTAATATCCTGGCACATAATATCCAGTGGAATATCCTGGCACATAATATCCAGTGGAATATCCTGGCACATAATATCCAGAGGAATATCCTGGCACATAATATCCAGAGGAATATCCTGGCACATAATATCTAGTGGAATATCCTGCCACATAATATCTAGTGGAATATCCTGGCACATAATATCCAGTGGAATATCCTGGCACATAATATCCAGAGGAATATCCTGGCACATAATATCCAGAGGAATATCCTGGCACATAATATCTAGTGGAATATCCTGCCACATAATATCTAGTGGAATATCCTGGCACATAATATCCAGTGGAATATCCTGGCACATAATATCCAGAGGAATATCCTGGCACATAATATCCAGAGGAATATCCTGCCACATAATATCCAGTGGAATATCCTGCCACATAATATCTAGTGGAATATCCTGCCACATAATATCCAGTGGAATATCCTGCCACATAATATCTAGAGGAATATCCTGCCACATAATATCCAGTGGAATATCCTGCCACATAATATCCAGTGGAATATCCTGCCACATAATATCCAGTGGAATATCCTGCCACATAATATCCAGTGGAATATCCTGCCACATAATATCCAGTGGAATATCCTGCCACATAATATCCAGAGGAATATCCTGCCACATAATATCCAGTGGAATATCCTGCCACTTAATATCCAGAGGAATATTCTGCCACATAATATCCAGTGGGATATTCTGCCACATAATATCCAGTGGAATATCCTGCCACATAATATCCAGTGGAATATCCTGCCACATAATATCCAGTGGAATATCCTGCCACATAATATCCAGAGGAATATCCTGCCACATAATATCCAGTGGAATATCCTGCCACATAATATCCAGTGGAATATCCTGCCACATAATATCTAGTGGAATATCCTGCCACATAATATCTAGTGGAATATCCTGCCACATAATATCCAGTGGAATATTCTGCCACATAATATCTAGTGGAATATCCTGCCACATAATATCCAGTGGAATATCCTGCCACATAATATCCAGTGGAATATCCTGCCACATAATATCCAGTGGAATATCCTGCCACATAATATCTAGTGGAATATCCTGCCACATAATATCTAGTGGAATATCCTGCCACATAATATCCAGTGGAATATCCTGCCACATAATATCCAGAGGAATATCCTGCCACATAATATCCAGTGGAATATCCTGCCACATAATATCCAGAGGAATATTCTGCCACATAATATCCAGTGGGATATTCTGCCACATAATATCCAGTGGAATATCCTGCCACATAATATCCAGTGGAATATCCTGCCACATAATATCCAGTGGAATATCCTGCCACATAATATCTAGTGGAATATCCTGCCACATAATATCCAGTGGAATATCCTGCCACATAATATCCAGTGGAATATCCTGCCACATAATATCCAGTGGAATATCCTGCCACATAATATCCAGTGGAATATCCTGCCACATAATATCCAGAGGAATATCCTGCCACATAATATCCAGTGGAATATTGTTGTGATTCTATTCACAACGCATACAAAAAAAAATTTTCGTTCGAAGGAGGACGCTCCACTGTTCGAATAGATTCAAAGCAGCCAGAGAGAGACGCCATGTGCCGCGAGAACGGTTATCGGATTCTGCAAGTCGCGCTCAATAAGTTATTCTTTCCTTCCCCTCTACTTCTACTCTGTGTCGACTCCGAGGTCGCGGAAGAAACAAGGACGTCAACCGACCGAAGAGGGATTTCAAGACATCGCTACTAGAAGATCTTCTCTGTATAATGTCTGTATTGTTTTATACCTAACTTTTCTTAGATCATTAATGCTATTATCATGACTTGATATTTCATCGCACGAAGTAACTAAAAACGATAGAGTTGGTTATAACGCTCAATTGTGAATCAATACATCGTAAAGGTTTATGTTCTCATGCAAAGTCAACCTTACCGAGAAGCGCACTACCGCACAGCTACCAAGCGCGGGCGAGGGAGTAGGAGAGCGGCAGCCAAAGAGAGAGCACGTAACTAAGGTTGTTTCCCTTATCTACGGGAACCCTGACGGGTTCCCTGTTCAATTGACGTCGTGTACTTGTCCTGGTGTCATACCTAAGTGAAAACTCTTCTAACGATAACGTAATATAAAAGGTAAAATGGCTGCCCGCGTTATATAAAGCAACACCACCTCGGATCCGAAACTAAGATGAGTCTCATTCAGTATTGAATACTTTTCCATGAGCATCCCCGTGTCGATTTCTCTGTGCCTAGGTTTCATCATGCCTTAAGCATTCTCTTGTAAACGTTATGCCTTCAGCACATGTTATGTATTTGCCCTCAGCACTAATTGTGTTCTTGCCGTCAGTGTATAGCTAAAATGAGTATTGAATGTAACTTAGTGCGTTAGGTCTATTTGTATTCAAGAACGCCAATTTCATGTAACGAGAATAAGTAATAAATGTCGATGCGTCACCGCGTATAATTACCTGTTAGTTAGGGAGATGAACTATCATGATCTGTGGAGAGACTCCACGCTACCAATATATAAATCAATTTCTACCATTCACGTTAATTCGATACTTGCTCATTAATTAAATTTATGGACATTGAAAAGTCCCAGTATATTTTCAGTTGAGCATCAATATCTACTAATTAAAATAAAAGAAAGTGATCAATAGATCACGACAGATAAAAGAGAGCCATTCATACGAAAAAAGATGAAAAGAGAATAAAGAATGACATCAAGAAAAGGCTCCATGACAATTGGTGAGCAGCGGTAGTGGATTTTGATTCCTATTTTCTGAATAAGAGTTAAAATTCCCTTACCCTCTTCCTCCGAAATAAAAATAAAGCTCGTGCCTACGAAACAAAATAAATTAAATAAACCTCCAACAGATCTTGATAATTTCATCTCTACGTTAGGATATTTGTGTAATCTATCGAATATCTCATATTCATATAAACTTGTTTGATAAAATTCTGTTAGGATATTTGTGTAATCTATCGAATATCTCATATTCATATAAACTTGTTTGATAAAATTCTAATTCATTTCTGTGAACCTATTATTGCTATGTGTTTATTTTGCTTTCTATTTCATTTCTGTGAGATCATTTACAATGCATTTTATAATCCACCATTTACGTGTGAACTTTATTTTAATAACTAATTAAAATTTACTCCATGTAACAACCATTAGTAGGTGTGCATTGATTGTTACGTATCAATTCTTTTAATATGTCAAATCGTTTGATTGTGAGGAATATGATAATGTGAATTTACCTTCTGATCCAAGAGCATTCAATTACTAAAGGCCAATTTGATAACGTGAATCATTCAATTATTTACGATGCGGGATAACTGCACTCCAATGAATTATGTAAAATTATGATTTACCGTATAAATTTCCCCAATTTACCATGTAACTCTCTTTCATGACTCTAAACGGACGCTATTTTATCATTTTGTTTTGATTTGTACTGAACGTGCTATTCATTTTAAACCCTGAATCTCCGTATCACAAAAAACTTACATTTAAAAAATTAAACCATAAAATTGAAATTTTCTTCTAATTCGACTTATAAATGACCTTCAGTAAATCATCTCCTTGAAATTCCATCATATTTACACGAAAAGAAAATTCATTTTAGAAGTAAACTTATTTTTAGTCAGAAATTATTTACATGATTAAAAAAAAAAAATTCAAATTCATATATATCGTAGATACTATGATGCTAAATCTATGGCAACCTTTTCATTCAGACGTCCGTGTGTAAATCACAATTTCAATACAATATTTTGACCATGTATTTTAGCCATATAATCATCACGAATGTTGCTTAAATGTGTGTGTTGAGATGAGAGAATTCTAAGACCAGCTAGTTGTGTGGTAGAGGGTAGTTCTCGAGTGCCCGGACTTATTTTGTTTCGTAAACAAACCTCCACGCCGCCCCCCTATCCGGCAGCCAGTGGCTAGCCCTCTCCTGCTTCTCTCTCCATCTCCATCTCTCTCTTCTTTGTTCCAACTGTAACGATCGCTTCACGAATTCTATCTCGATCAACAGCACCTTGAAAACTTATATGATAAACTTGAATTTAGTAGAGGTAAATGTTTAGTGCGAAGATAACATTGTAAACATGATGCGTGGTAACGTAAATAATCATAGTTGATTAAGATTTTGAATTTACATACGCAAATTTTATTTTCTCGAACACGATTTAAATAATTGAATCACTTATGTTCATCAAAATTATCTCTCAACGAGGAGAACGTTATGAGAATTTAAAATATCTCAACAGTATAATACTGGAATTTAGGATGATAATTATCTCAACGTCAGGATAATGGACTTTATAACGAAATTTAAAATCCGATCATTATAAAGACACCCTTGATATTAATCTAATCGCAGGAGTTCTTTGTCATTTGACGTGCTCAACGTGAATGCGCTATTTAAAAAAAAATTTTGCTTCACGTCGTACTAGATTATAATGTCACTTCGAAACTGGAACGTAGTGTAAGTGTATTATGTCCTATTGTAAGCACAGAGAATAGAACGGGTCGAGGTGCGGGAATCGTATGGAATGAATGAGAACTTGTCTGGGAATGAATAAAATTCACAAGAACGATAAATAACAATAACGGTAATTTCAGCTGATGCCGTGGACTCTGTGAGCGGACGGGGCGGACTGCTGCGTCTTCGATACCAGCCCCACACAACCAGCCCATTCTCTACCTCGGTGCCTAAGCTACCACGCTTGCGGCGGACTTCGCATTCATGTGGTCCGCGCTAAGTGTCAACATGGCTCGGACGTGGACGTGGCAGCGGCGACGCAACAACGGGGCATTGGCGGCAACAACAATAACAACACTCCGACGAGTTCAACGCACGAGCGCGGAGAAAACGTCGTAGAAAATGGTCCGCTCAGCGACACATCACCAACAAGAACAGTCTGAGCTAGACGCACGACCTCGAGGAAAACGACGAAAGAAAACCGTCCGCCAGTTGACTGGGTCAACTACTTTAAAATTTTCTGGGAGGATATTTCGAATCACGGAACCTGAGTGGGGATAACATCGGCAAGAAGAAGAAGGAACACGACTACGACGAAGCTCCGGGATATACCAGCGCATCATGAACAACGAAATGAACTACAACTACAAAGATTTTGATGATCTTTTTGCGACATCGGCGTGTCTTCGTGGCTGTTTAAAAGAAGTCTTCGGGACTCAAAAGTCATGTCCCGTCCTAAAAAAGAGATCGTGTATGACGAAGCACGGTTCGAAGATGTTCCTGGAAACAGAGGTCACGAAGATTATTCTTTCCTATACGGATGCAAATTGAGCGCAATCGAGGCAACCGGAGCTCTACATGTTCCGCGTCATTTAATGGAATTTTTATTCCATTGAGTATCTTCTAGAGGTACTCTGCGAGCTGAGGAAGCCTCCGCCATTTTCTGCGGGGAACAACGTTTGCCAAAAACGGACGGAGGACTTGGTCATGTCTGGAGGTTTCAAATCAGAGTTCGACAGAAGAACAAACTCAGTTATCGCCGCCTTCAGATTGCCTCAAATGGACTATGTGGAGATTATAAAAAAAGAACTGATCCGTTTCGTCAGCGTAAGTCCCGCACGTGAGGACTGTATGGAACAATCGTCGATCAGGAGATCGAATCTTTGAATGACGACGGGGCACATGTTGTGATTCTATTCACAACGCATACAAAAAAAAATTTTCGTTCGAAGGAGGACGCTCCACTGTTCGAATAGATTCAAAGCAGCCAGAGAGAGACGCCATGTGCCGCGAGAACGGTTATCGGATTCTGCAAGTCGCGCTCAATAAGTTATTCTTTCCTTCCCCTCTACTTCTACTCTGTGTCGACTCCGAGGTCGCGGAAGAAACAAGGACGTCAACCGACCGAAGAGGGATTTCAAGACATCGCTACTAGAAGATCTTCTCTGTATAATGTCTGTATTGTTTTATACCTAACTTTTCTTAGATCATTAATGCTATTATCATGACTTGATATTTCATCGCACGAAGTAACTAAAAACGATAGAGTTGGTTATAACGCTCAATTGTGAATCAATACATCGTAAAGGTTTATGTTCTCATGCAAAGTCAACCTTACCGAGAAGCGCACTACCGCACAGCTACCAAGCGCGGGCGAGGGAGTAGGAGAGCGGCAGCCAAAGAGAGAGCACGTAACTAAGGTTGTTTCCCTTATCTACGGGAACCCTGACGGGTTCCCTGTTCAATTGACGTCGTGTACTTGTCCTGGTGTCATACCTAAGTGAAAACTCTTCTAACGATAACGTAATATAAAAGGTAAAATGGCTGCCCGCGTTATATAAAGCAACACCACCTCGGATCCGAAACTAAGATGAGTCTCATTCAGTATTGAATACTTTTCCATGAGCATCCCCGTGTCGATTTCTCTGTGCCTAGGTTTCATCATGCCTTAAGCATTCTCTTGTAAACGTTATGCCTTCAGCACATGTTATGTATTTGCCCTCAGCACTAATTGTGTTCTTGCCGTCAGTGTATAGCTAAAATGAGTATTGAATGTAACTTAGTGCGTTAGGTCTATTTGTATTCAAGAACGCCAATTTCATGTAACGAGAATAAGTAATAAATGTCGATGCGTCACCGCGTATAATTACCTGTTAGTTAGGGAGATGAACTATCATGATCTGTGGAGAGACTCCACGCTACCAATATATAAATCAATTTCTACCATTCACATTAATTCGATACTTGCTCATTAATTAAATTTATGGACATTGAAAAGTCCCAGTATATTTTCAGTTGAGCATCAATATCTACTAATTAAAATAAAAGAAAGTGATCAATAGATCACGACAGATAAAAGAGAGCCATTCATACGAAAAAAGATGAAAAGAGAATAAAGAATGACATCAAGAAAAGGCTCCATGACATATCCTGCCACATAATATCTAGTGGAATATCCTGCCACATAATATCCAGTGGAATATTCTGCCACATAATATCTAGTGGAATATCCTGCCACATAATATCCAGTGGAATATCCTGCCACATAATATCCATTGGAATATCCTGCCACATAATATCCAGTGGAATATCCTGCCACATAATATCTAGTGGAATATCCTGCCACATAATATCTAGTGGAATATCCTGCCACATAATATCCAGTGGAATATCCTGCCACATAATATCCAGAGGAATATCCTGCCACATAATATCCAGTGGAATATCCTGCCACTTAATATCCAGAGGAATATTCTGCCACATAATATCCAGTGGGATATTCTGCCACATAATATCCAGTGGAATATCCTGCCACATAATATCCAGTGGAATATCCTGCCACATAATATCCAGTGGAATATCCTGCCACATAATATCTAGTGGAATATCCTGCCACATAATATCCAGTGGAATATCCTGCCACATAATATCCAGTGGAATATCCTGCCACATAATATCCAGTGGAATATCCTGGCACATAATATCCAGTGGAATATCCTGCCAATGCCCCCCTCCCAGGACGCGTTCCCGCTGCGGCTGTCGGCGCTGCACCTGCTCAACGCGCCCTGGTGGACCGGCACGGCCCTGCGCTTCGCCCGGCCCTTTATCAAGGAGAAGACGCGCGGTCGGGTGAGTATTAGGGTGTATGCATGCGTGTATATGTGTAGTGCTGTGTGCGTGCGTGTATGTTCGCGTGTGTCTGTCTGGGCGTATGTGTGGAGGTTTTTCGGTTAAAGTTTTTTGTTGATATGCGTGGTCTATATGTTTCAGTCGACCAGCTACGATATAGTGACGGCCAAACTCGGGTAGTGAGTCGCCCTAGACTGGATTTGGACAGACAGGGGTTGTGGGGCTTTAGGTTTTTATTTGGCAGTACGAGTTCACAAGGGGTAACTACAACCTGGAGAAAAATAAAAGAACGTTAACTATACAAAATAGAAAACGTAAAATAATAAGAGAACAATGTCTAATAAGTATTAATTATATATAAGAGAAAATTCGTGCTTCTTATTTTAGAAATTTACCCATCACCACACATCACTACCCTGCCTAAAAGATTAGATTAGTCGTTAGTTTTAGCCTCCTTACCCGCAACAATAAATGCGATCCAAAGAGAGGAAGGAAGAAAGCACCATTTAGTATGGAGTAAAGGGAACGCGGAATCTATGCAGAAAGGGCATAGAAACAGTAAGATGAGAAAAAAGTTCATGAAACAAGATAAAAGTTGAAGAAAAAAGTAGTAGGTGCTGAAAAATTAAGTCAGCAGTGAACCGAAAAAAGATGGTCCGTAACAAAACAAAAACCTATTCTATTTTAACAATAAGAAAGCCTACCTAACCTTAAGCTCGGGCCCTCACATGGTTCCCCTGGGAGCACTAAATTCCATAGATACAATAGTCGTATCCCCCTGAGGGGTTTTCCCAAAAGACGAGCGTTCAGTGGCTACCGAAATAGTGATAGTCAGGCGAGGGTATGAAGCGACAAGTACGACGGGAGGAACCGGTGATTATTTTAGAATTTTACTGGGCACCACAGGGGCGTGCGTGCGTGTGTGTGTGTGTGTGTGTGTGTGTGTGTGTGTGTGTGTGTGTGTGTGTGTGTGTGTGTGTGTGTGTGTGTGTGCGAATGTGGATGCGAGTGTGTGCGTGCGTGTGCCTGTGTGCATGAATAAATAAATACTATTTTACACAACAAAGAGAAAGGCCCAGCTATCCATCTCAAGACCCCACTTATTCCCCACGGTAGCGCTAGTTCCCTCAGGTGGAATAATGATAGCCTCATGAGGGGACTGCCATTGCAGTACCTGTCTGAAATATAAGCCAGTAATGACCTCTGCAGCTGTAGTTAGTTATACGCACTGAACTTTGCTTAACGCTTGCAGCGCCATTGTTTTGTAGCTGTTGTTTAGCTATGGCGTCGTAGATATTATTATTTAGTTATTGTATCGTGGATGTTTTTTGTAATGAAATTAAATAACATGCTGGAGTATGTGAGGTGCTTTAAAACGCTATTTTCAAATGAACGAAGATTTAGTGAGCTCATCTAATTCTGACACGCGCACAGAATCGATTCGATATTAAAAAATTGAAATGGTCACCTTTCTTGTAAGGGGAACGGTTATTATTTAGCAATATCCGCTCTACATGACGACACGACTGCATAATTATATTTTTCCAAAGTGACGTCAGGTGACAAATTGCAGTCGATTTGATCTCCGCAATTTAGAGTTGTGCGTACTTCCTACAGTTGCCGGACTGGCCTTTTTCTAGCAAAAGTTCGTAATTTGACCTTTTCTCAAATAATGATATAATAAAAAATATCCCCCAACATCTGGCAACACTACAGGGTTTCAAGATTTTGAACCAGACATTAATTTGAAAAAAAAATAATATAAAATACGATATTCGAGAAGCAGAACAATTATAAAGTTGAAAAAAATTAAACTAGATATGATTTTTACGAGAAAAAGTTTGATCGTGCAACACTGGTACCTACCCCCTAACTTTTAACTATTCGCTTCAGATTCACGTCCACGGCAACAACTTATCCAGCCTACACAAGCACCTGCCACCGCGGCTGTTGCCAGCTCAGTTGGGGGGCGAGGGCGGTGAATACAAACCCGCTAAATGGGCCGACGAGGTGCTCGACCTAGCGGGAAAACCTTGCAAGATCTACACGCGGTCCAGCGAAAGTTCTCACAAAGGAAAGGACAGCGAGGTAATGTTTTCATCGAGCAAGAACTCCTCTGAAAAATCAAAAGAAATCAAAGAAGACTGTAAAGAAGTTACGAAACATACGAAAAAAGAAAACAATTCTAACCCTGCCTGTAGAAACGAAGAATGCAATGACGAAGAAGAAGAAGACGATACAGAGGATGTAGCTCCCACGAAAAGATTCACGTTCGAAAACCTCATCAAATCAGGAGCTAGAAAGTTCCAGTTAGCGCAAATGACGGAGGGTTCGGACGGGTTCACCTTGAAAAAACTCAAATCATTGAGCATAGATTCGTCGGGGTACTCACCGACCAACAAATCTTCAAACAGCATCTTCAATTTCACGAGATCCAAGTCCATGGCGGTGACCACGCACGAGTACGACGACGAAGACCAAGACGAAGCAGACCACGACCAAGCAGACCACGAAGACGGTGCGCAAGACGGAGGAGCGAACGTCTACAGCTTCCCTAAACCTAAACAACCCCAACGCAGTTCGTCCACCATCACCAACCTGTCGAACAACATGAACAAGATGAAGCTGAACATATTGTCCCCGGACAGGTCCAAGTCCTACGACCAGGGGCAGCCGAGCTCTCACCTCCTCCTGGCATCTGACGCCATGATGCCCACTTGAGCGTTTGTGTCACCGTCCTCATTTTTCAACGTAATAAAAATAATATATCGCTTATAATTATATCTTGGATATTATGTTCATAGTTTACCTGGTATTTTGCAAGAGCTTTGCAAGGAAAGGATTTTAATTTTGTGCCTCGAGTTTGAAGAGACGTTATATTAAGCCATATTTGCGAGAATGTGGGTGATGCGTTTTGATGAACGAGTGATGATGAACGAGTGATGATGAACGAGTGATGATGAACGAGTGATGATGAACGAGTGATGATGAACGAGTGATGATGAACGAGTGATGATGAACGAGTGATGATGGACGAGTGATGATGGACGAGTGATGATGAACGAGTGATGATGAACGAGTGATGATGAACGAGTGATGATGAACGAGTGATGATGAACGAGTGATGATGAACGAGTGATGATGAACGAGTGATGATGAACGAGTGATGATGAACGAGTGATGATGAACGAGTGATGATGAACGAGTGATGATGAACGAGTGATGATGAACGAGTGATGATGAACGAGTGATGATGAACGAGTGATGATGAACGAGTGATGATGAACGAGTGATGATGAACGAGTGATGATGAACGAGTGATGATGAACGAGTGATGATGAACGAGTGATGATGAACGAGTGATGATGAACGAGTGATGATGAACGAGTGATGATGAACGAGTGATGATGAACGAGTGATGATGAACGAGTGATGAATTTTTGACGAGTGATGCGGGGTTCTCGGAATGAGAAAGAAATGACGGATTTGAAGATAATTCGTCAAACTTGAGACAAGCTGCAACTTTAGACATAAATGATGGATTTGAAGCTTGGTCTTCAAACTTGAGACACAAACTAAAATCTTTTCTCGTGTGTTCTGAAAATCAGCAACTTAGAAATGTTTGCTCCTGTCAGGCCTAGAAGCTCCAGCCGTACATTTGCCGCCATGCTCCTCAGCAAACACTTCCACTTTTATTGACAATGAATGAAAACATTTTTTTGTACAAGAACATCAAGATATGCATACTATATACATTAGGACGTTTTTCTCGTCTATTTTTCTGCATTTTAGTAAACATGGATGGATAGGGTTTTTCGTTTTAGAAAAATTATTTCTTTTTTATTAAAATAATATGGCTTCTGAGATTGAAGAAACAATAATATGGCTTCTGAGATTAAAGAAACATACTTGTGAAAATTTTAAAACAAATGTACAAATTCGTCGCTAAAATGCTACCACGAGTGTTAGATAAATACACATTAAACATACGCTAAAATGTGAATGATAATTACCGACACTCGTCATAACTACAAACTTCTTCGACGTTATAACTGAATAGATTAGAAGGCTAAAATTAAAAAAAATTAGGTTACATACAGTATGTAGATTAGATTGGAATACATAAGATGAACACTGACATAAACAAACCATATCCGATAAAGAATCAAATAAAAATCAATGTAAGTGAGCTCATTTAAAGGAAAAAGTTCCCAGCCTCTATGTCTCTGCCTCATTTTCCTCCCCTGTCGTACGAACCCCAATTGTGCGAACGTCAACAATCGTTTCAGAAATCCTCTTGGTGTAGCTGGACTTGAATTCGAAGCATAGACATACGTGTAATATGTATGCATACATATACATAACATTCAAATTAAGAAAATTCCGAGGAAATTAATTATCTTTACTAAGAAAACGTTTCGGAGTCACGCTCCATCAGTTCAAAAAACAAATCATGCGGATTTGATTTTTGAACCGATGATGAAACGGAACTCCGAAACGTTTTTTCACTGAAGATGAATAATTTCCTCGCAATATTCTTTATTTTTACGTTCCTCATAAAACACTGCAAATTCAGGAAACAAGTCGCACAAAATGAATAAAAAAAGCACAAACATGCATAAATGTACGGCTGGAGCTCCAGGTGTGCGAATGAGGGAAGTCTCGCTTTCATCTCAACAGTGCCTCTGTAGTTATAAGACTCAATTTATACTGAATGTAAGTACGCTGAACAGCTTTTTTGCGCTAGATTTTGCCGGTATAGTTTTTTTGGCACTGAGCTACGTAGTTGAGGTCATTGGGGCACGGCATTAGGGCGATGGTAGTCAAGATTTCTACGGGATTTTGACCTTACTGAGCGACCTTCCGAGGTTGAAACATAGTTTAAGTTACGTGAACGTTGCTTTAGTATAATCGTCATATTTGTTCTTATATTCAGTGAATTATTTTACACGTTATTAACGCATGTCAATAACGCTAGCTTTAGACGGTCTAATTTTTTTTTTTTTGCTGGTATTTTTAATTCTCAGAGCACTAGGTAGGCCTCTTCTCTAGTCCACTCACCGTTAAGAGGCAACAATAATAAGGAAATGTGAGTTAAATGAACAGTAATTTACATTTCAATAATTTTGGCGGCTCAGCTGCTCATTTGAGAGTGCATATAATAAATTGACCTCTCTATTATTATGTTATCTACATGATATTTTCTTTTGCCACTCAGAATGCAATCTTTGATCGTGCCGAAAACTTTTCAGAATTTTTTTCTTCGTATTGAATACTGAAGTCCCAATTTATACTCTATCAAATTTAATTCTCGACTATTGAAATAGAAATAACGTGAAATAGAAAAATGGAAGACATTTTACCTTTTTATGCAATACAATAAATAGAGCATACTCTGCTTACCTGCGTAAATCCACTTCACCTCAACTCACACACGCTCTACAGTTCTTTGTTCAGTCAAAATTTGTGACTGCGTCATTCGTTTCTCAGCGTGCAATATTCGGACTACAAAAGTATTTGTCTGCAAGAAATTTCAAGAAAAATCCATTTTGCTGAATATTGCGCGAATAAAAATTTTTCAAAGAAATTGACTGCAAAAAGTCCCACAAAAACTGGTCATTTTGAAAAATATAGTTGCCCGATTATATTTTACCTTGGACGCTAAAATCTATTCTGGTAAAGCTCGGGAGATGGTTGAAACGCCACGCATTTTTCCTGGTACGTAAACGAGCAATGCACCGAGTGGTACGTACACATTTGTACCAGTAGCGCAGCCAGAGGTGGTCCCGGGGTCCATGCCCCTCCCCCCCCAAAAAAAAATGTTGAGCTGGGAGCCAGTTTCAGTCGCAGTTTCAAGTTAAAGATTAAAAAGATCGCTGATTTTAATTAATGTTTGTCGCTCATTAAATTATTTGTCGTGAATCCTGGCCCACCGAAATTTTCGGCTGGCTGCGCCACTAATTTGTACCATAACGTTAGTCTACGTGTTGAATCAAACTTGGCGAGAGCAGTAAAAGTTTCCACGTAGGAGGTTGTCGGTCTTTATGTTGCTTCATTACGGCGCAACACTTAAAAAAAAAGTACGCAGAATTTTCTCGCAGCTCACCGCCTTTCAGGTTTCCAATGACTATAATAAAATTCAATTTTGTTACATTCCCCGCTATATTTTCTAAACAATTTGAATTTGTTCAAACTATTTTTCCATCACCCCGTGGAATGAAACCCCTAACGTGCACCCACCGTTTGCAAGATAGTTATTTTACTAGATAGTTATTTTTCAAGATAGATATGAGTGAGCTATATTCATGTTGGTCAACTATGACTCGAGTGCACGCATAGATTTAGGAAGAGCAAACTTATTCGACTGTTGCAACCTCACTAGTCGCACATTTATACCTTACATACAAAGATTAACGGAAAAACTTGTTCAATGACGTACGGCAAGAGCTCGGCGGTCAAACGATCGACCACATTTTCTTCAAGAGAACATCATCATAGCTGAAATATTCAACGTCACTTATCAAAGCCAGGACGAGCGACTGTCTATGTTTTTTTGATCGTCAACTCTACCTTTATTTTAATGGAGCAGCTATCCCACACTAGCTTTATCCTAATGAATTCCCTTCCTGAAAGTTAAACCCTGGAACTAACTTCTTCACTCACATGATTTAGACGTCGTTCATGAACACGTTCCGCGCCCTCACCTCGTGACACAATTCCATTTCTTTTCTCAGAGTCAAACAAATTGTCTTCTCTGTTGTCATGAGTGAACTGTTGCTCCTGGAACTCTTCTAATCGGTGAGCTTGTGCTCAACTTTAGCAGCTGGAAAACAGTTGTAAAATGATTATAAAATAACAGGATCAGCAAAGAATCAGAATCAGTCCACTGCTACAAGAATCGCTTCCCTCCTCTCTACGTCCTGGACACTCTTGCCATTCGTTCCAATCTTGGTTCTAGTCATTGCTCTGCCGAGCTACACCACTCCCTAATCCTTTGACAGCTAACACCACTCAAACCACCTAATTCTTTGATAGTCAACACCACTCGAACCACTCTTTAATCCTTTGATAGTTTACGCCAGTCGAACTACACCCCAGTCCTTTGACAGCTCCCTCTGCTCTATCTGGCCGTCCTGGTTTTTGACGACCTTCGTCTATCTTACTCTATATCCACTGTATCCTCTCTATCTGGTGTCATATAACTTCTCGACAATCTCATACCTTCTATCTTCTTTTATTTATCTGCTATTTTCAACTCTCTTTCTTGTTTCATCTAATCTAATTCTACCTCAATCTTGTTTTCTTAAGCCTCCAGACAATCTTCTACTATTCTCACTCTTATTTTTACCCTATCTTGCTGTATTAAATTTTCCGAACATCTCATTTTACCCTTTGCCTGTGTGATGTGCTATACCCTCCACTCGACTCTCTTACACTCTTACCCAGTCTATTTTTTTCGTCGCCTACATGCATGTTTTTCGCCGCCCAAGTAATTAGATCGCTTGAGCGGCGAAAAACATGTATCCTCCGGCAAAAAAGTTAGACTGGGTTACACACTCACCCTCACATATACCCACTTATTCCAAATCAAATAATCTACAATACCTAACGCGCGTGCAGCACATATAAAAGATTTACTTTCTTTTTTGTACGTGAAATTGTTCATTTAGACTTTTAAATTCCCGCAACCTTTCGCTTCATTACATAAGTTCGTTAAGGCCGCAGTCACGTAGCGGCCGGAAGGTGCCGAGTGCGGCAGTCAATCCTGCATTTTCGTGAAGGCTATAGAAGCCTATAAATGCAGGATTGATTGCCGCCCTCTGTATAACTGAAATTAGACATTAGATTATTCAAAAAATGTTATTCTGAAATTCCCAACTCTAGTTAAATGATATGAAGTAAGTACAGTTTAACTACGCAATTGTCGTTAAAGGATATGAATTTTTGTCTCGGTACGTTGAATAAGAATTTATGTGTCATTATTCTTGTCAGTGTGAATCGTTGGCCAAAAGTTCAAAATTTAAACGGGATACAAATGTAAGCTTCCAACCGCGTGCGTAGTTTGCGTGTGCAAGAATAGAAATTTTTGTACGAGAGTAGTGATACATAAGAAAATCACATGCTCTATATGTAACTGTAAGTTTATGTCACGCCACCCTTTTTTTGAAGTCAAATCTACACAACTGAATGCATTTTTATTGTCCTTCTCATCTGAAACGCAAGAAACGAAACCGAAGAGGTAATTTTCAAGAGTTAACCACTAAATTCCGCCAGAAACAGTCGATTTTCAGGCTTTTATCGAACGAGTAAGTTTATTAGAACATAACTCAATTGAATACCGTCAATACGGTTATAGGCTGGAGATTAAATTATATTATTAGTTAGTTTAAGCCTCCCTATCCGCAACAAAGACGATCCAAATTAAGGCAGGAGGAAGGCACCATTGAGTATGGAGTTGAGGAAACGCGGAATCTATGCAGAAAGGGCGTAGAAACAGTAAGTTGAGAAAGAAGATTATGAGACAAGATCAAAGTTGAAGAAGAGAGTAGATGTTGAAAATCAGGACAGCAGTGAACCGAAAACGGTGATCCTTAACATAACAAAAACATTTTATTTCAACAAAAAGAAAGCCTGCCTAACTCTCAGCTCAGGCCCTCACACATTTTCCTCCTGGGAGTGCTAATTCCCATAGATACAACAGTTGCATCCCCCTGAGACAATATTAGGCTGGATAAAATAACATTAAATTTATTTATAAGTTTCAACAAACCTACACAAATTGATTAATTACCAACGGTCGAGTCAACAACATACTGGATGTTGTACTTGATGTTGACGTACTGGATGTTGAAGTACTGGATGTTAACGTACTGGATGTTGAAGTACTGGATGTTAACGTACTGAATGTTAACGTACTGAATGTTGACGCACTGGATGTTGAAGTACTGGATGTTAACGTACTGAATGTTGACGCACTGGATGTTGAAGTACTGAATGTTGACGCACTGGATGTTGAAGTACTGGATGTTAACGTACTGAATGTTGACGCACTGGATGTTGAAGTACTGGATGTTGAAATACTGGATGTTAACGTACTGAATGTTGACGCACTGGATGTTGAAATACTGGATGTTGAAATCCTGGATGTTAACGTACTGAATGTTGGCGCACTGGATGTTGAAATACTGGATGTTGAAGTACTGGATGTTAACGTACTGAATGTTGACGCACTGGATGTTGAAATACTGGATGATAACGTACTGAATGTTGACACACTGGATGTTGAAATACTGGATGTTGAAGTACTGGATGTTAACGTACTGAATGTTGACGCACTGGATGTTGAAATACTGGATGTTGAAATACTGGATGTTGAAGTACTGGATGTTAACGTACTGAATGTTGACGCACTGGATGTTGAAATACTGGATGTTAACGAACTGGATGTTGAAATACTGGATGTTGAAATACTGGATGTTAACGTACTGAATGTTGGCGCACTGGATGTTGAAATACTGGATGTTGAAGTACTGGATGTTAACGTACTGAATGTTGACGCACTGGATGTTGAAATACTGGATGATAACGCATGTACTGAATGTTGACGCACTGGATGTTGAAATACTGGATGTTGAAATACTGGATGTTGAAGTACTGGATGTTAACGTACTGAATGTTGACGCACTGGATGTTGAAATACTGGATGATAACGTATGTACTGAATGTTGACGCACTGGATGTTGAAATACTGGATGTTGAAGTACTGGATGTTAACGTACTGAATGTTGACGCACTGGATGTTGAAATACTGGATGTTGAAGTACTGGATGTTAACGTACTGAATGTTGACGCACTGGATGTTGAAATACTGGATGATTACGTATGTACTGAATGTTGACGCACTGGATGTTGAAATACTGGATGTTGAAATACTGGATGTTGAAGAACTGGATGTTAACGTACTGAATGTTGACGCACTGGATGTTGAAATACTGGATGATAACGTACTGAATGTTGATGCACTGGATGTTGAAATACTGGATGTTAACGTACTGGATGTTGAAATACTGGATGTTAACGTACTGGATGTTGAAATACTGGATGTTGAAATACTGGATGTTGAAATACTGGATGTTGAAATACTGGATGTTAACGTACTGGATGTTGAAATACTGGATGTTAACGTACTGGATGTTGAAATACTGGATGTTAACGTACTGGATGTTGAAATACTGGATGTTAACGTACTGGATGTTGAAATACTGGATGTTAACGTACTGGATTTTGAAATACTGGATGTTGAAATACTGGTTGTTAACGTACTGGATGTTGAAATACTGGATGTTAACGTACTGGATGTTGAAATACTGGATGTTAACGTACTGGATGTTGAAATACTGGATGTTGAAATACTGGATGTTGAAATACTGGATGTTGAAATACTGGATGTTAACGTACTGGATGTTGAAATACTGGATGTTAACGTACTGGATGTTGAAATACTGGATGTTAACGTACTGGATGTTGAAATACTGGATGTTAACGTACTGGATGTTGAAATACTGGATGTTAACGTACTGGATTTTGAAATACTGGATGTTGAAATACTGGTTGTTAACGTACTGGATGTTGAAATACTGGATGTTAACGTACTGGATGTTGAAATACTGGATGTTAACGTACTGGATGTTGAAATACTGGATGTTAACGTACTGGATGTTGAAATACTGGATGTTGAAATACTGGATGTTAACGTACTGGATGTTGAAATACTGGATGTTAACGTACTGGATGTTGAAATACTGGATGTTAACGTACTGAATGTTGAAATACTGGATGTTAACGTACTGGATGTTGAAATACTGGATGTTAACGTACTGGATGTTAACGTACTGGATGTTGAAATACTGGATGTTAACGTACTGGATGTTGAAATACTGGATGTTAACGTACTGGATGTTAACGTACTGGATGTTGAAATACTGGATGGTAACGTACTGGATGTTGAAATACTGGATGTTAACGTACTGGATGTTGAAATACTGGATGTTAACGTACTGGATGTTGAAATACTGGATGTTAACGTACTGGATGTTGAAATACTGGATGTTAACGTACTGGATGTTGAAATACTGGATGTTAACGTACTGAATGTTGAAATACTGGATGTTAACGTACTGGATGTTGAAATACTGGATGTTAACGTACTGGATGTTAACGTACTGGATGTTAACGTACTGGATGTTAACGTACTGGATGTTAACGTACTGTGCCGACATGGTTACGTACTTGTTTCGTACCCATGTCAGTAAGTACGTAATGCCACTCCTTGGTGCGACTCGAGCACAGTGTGCGCCGCTGAGTCAGCGAATTATAGCTATAAATAGGGCGTGTTCAGCGCTGCAGAGCGCATTTGGTTGTACTACCTCTCTGCGACAAGTACAAGTAAAAAGTCTACATCGTCTACTCAATATCCACCCTTACGTAAGGCAAAGATGCGGCACACTGGTGGCCAGTATGGGAATGAATGTATACTCAGCACCGCCTTGTGCATGAGCGATGTTGGTATTACCGAAGTTAGAATAGTACTTTCCCTAGAGTCTATTTGTCGTCGTCTATAAAGTATGTCGTTCAGAATTAAGTATTTTTGTAAATCAGGGATCGTAGATTGTCTACTAGATAGTAATGCGTCCTTAACCTCAGAACAGAATGGGTCTAGTCGTTGCTCATTTCTGAATTCGTCTAAAGTCCATGATACGTCTTTTAACTTGGGCACGTAGTCAATCAGTCGGGGTTTTTCAGTCGGCTCTGGCGCCACTTGGTTTGAGGGCGTCGCGTCTGTATCGTCTACGCCGGCGGTCAGTGCACCACGGCGAGTAGTTACTGCCAACACGTCGACCTCATCGAACTCTGAGCATTCTTCAAGATCAGAAATAGTTAAATGCTCGGGTAGTCTACTTAGGCAATCTGCAACTAGATTCTTTTTTCCTGGAAAATACTTTACTATTGGTTCGAAACATTGCACTGTTAGACACCATCGAGACATAGCCGAATCGTCAGGAAGCTTTTTGAAAAACAAGGGCTGTAAGGGCTTGTGATCAGTGTATAAATAGATCGGATATCCAAGAATGAGATATTTAAATGCTTTAAGTGCGCTCACAATGGCGTAGAATTCTTTTTTCGTCGTTGAATAGCGCTTTTGTGTTGAATTCAAACTTTTACTGTAATATGCTATAGCCTTCATGGATTTTTTTGAATCATTATCTTGTTGCAAAAGTACTGCCCCGATACCATAGTTTGAAGCATCTGTAAATACATGAAAAGGCTTGGAAAAATCAGGGTGCTTTAAAACTGTATCTGATGTTAAGACAGATTTAATCCTTTCAAAAGCTTTCTGACATTCAGGCGTCCAGATAAATTCAACGTTTTTTCGTAACAATTGATAGAGAGGATACGAAATGGAACCAAACATCGGAATGTGATTGCGGAAATAGTTCGCCACACCTAGAAAACTTTGTAGTTCTTTCACATTTTTTGGAACCGGGAATTTTTGTAATTTTTCCGATTCCTTGCAACGGATTCCGTCTGCCGACACAATGTGTCCAAGATATTCAATGGAGCTTTTGAGAAAATGACATTTTTCAAGTTTAAGGGACAGATTTCCACTACGTAGCTTCTCAAAAACACTCTGTAAATCTTTCAGATGTTGATTCATGGATTTGGAAAATACTAGTATATCATCAAGGAATACAAAACACAATTTACCGATGATATTTGCAAGAACAGAAGAAATGATTCTTTGGAAAACTGATGGACTCGAGGATAACCCGAAGGGCAACCTCTTAAATTGAAATTTCTCGTAACCGATACTGAACGCGGTGAATTTACGGCATTTCTTTTCCAACTCGACCTGATGAAAGGCTGAGCGGAGATCAAGACTTGAAAAAATACAATTACCACCTAAAGAATAAAGAACCTCGTCAATTCGTGGGATTGGGTAACTTTCCTTGATAATTATTTTATTGAGTTCACGAAAATCTATGACGGGTCGAATCTCGCCCGACTTCTTTTTCACCACGATTAAAGGAAAATTGTATTCGGAGCTTGAAGGTTCAATTATTCCTTGATTCAACATCTGTTTATTGGCTTCCAATAATTCATTTTGATACTTATGTGGAATTCGATATGGAGGGATGTTAAGTACTGGAGCATCAGGTTTTAATACAATATCATGTCGCATTACATTCGTGACTGCAATATTTTCGCCTTCGAGCGTAATTACGTCTCTAAAATTGTTTAATAAATTCATCAATAATGGTTTAGCATCATCATTTTCACAATTTACATCGTTACACGTCAGAGGACGTCTCCCGTTACTAGCTCCTTCTGGGACAACATCTTTGTCTCTATTAATTCCCACTTCATCAACACGATTATCGTTACCACAATGCCTCGTTTTTGCAGATACTAAACCAACGTCTTTATCAGAGATGGCATTGAACTTTCCACCATTAACACTGTCGACTTTGGGTAGATCCGCATTATCTCGGGCATCGCATAAATTTGCATCTCGCACAGCTTCGTGCACGGTAGACATGTAACTCTCGTGTTCAATTTCCATGTCGTTAATTTCTTCAATCGTACTTAACATCGTATTGTCACTCAAATATACCACGTCTTCCGAGACGTTCAAAAGCATTACAGGGACAAACCCATTTGACTTGATATCCACAACAGATTCGGCGACATAAATACCATTCGCGAGAATTGTCTTATTCATAATATACCTTCCGGGCTTAGCCTTTTTGACATACCCATTAATAACACGTAAACAGTTTCTGGGCATTTCAACTGCTCCACAATGAACAACTATTTCTCGTTTTTTACTATATTTCAAACCTCTCGCATGTTCCTTAGTTTCTCTTATTTTCTTCGCATCCTGTTTATTTTTTACTTTCCCATTATTCTCTCGCCCTGTCTTTGGGCCTGGGATACCCTTCTCTTCTGCAGTATTTATCTCTATACCATTATTATCGCCACTTTCCTGGCTCGCAATTTTTGATTCTCTTTGTTTCAGCTGATATCTCCTTATTTTCCTCCTATTCGTAAGCATGTCCGCCATCAGACATTCTGGATTACTTACAGTGTTCAAGAATATCTCCTTCCTACTTTGCTCGTGCAATTCCTGCACATCATGAAACGGTACTTTTACGCCGTCGAGAACAATGAATCCTTCTTTGAAATTAATCACAGCGTCTTGTAAAATATCCCTACCAAGGATTACATCATATTTGAATTCGGCATCTTTCAAAATCAAAGCACTGGTATTGATTTCCTTACTATTAGGCAGCGTAATACAAAGATCTAGTTCTCCTGATACCTGGCTTTTGGAATTTACACCTCTGATACTCAGAGCACTGGGCTTAATTTGCTCGTTTATACCTTTTAAATTCCGGTAACTCACTAAACATCTGTCGCTACCGCTATCGATCAGAGCGCTCATCAATTTGTTATCATTACGTAATATAATTGTAGGCTTCTTAGAACGCCGCAATGAAAATAATCCATCGCTTTCTTTCCTTAAACGACCTTCTTTCATTATCGTCGCTGACAAACAAACTTCTACCGGTAGTTCAGAATTTACACCTACATCAAGTTCTTGTTCACCTAGTAATTCAAATTTATTTTTACACAAGAAAAGCGGATCCACCACAGTCGTCGACATATTAATAGTATCTGGTTTCAACACCACATTTTTATTGACGGGGATAGCAGCTCCAACCCCGGGCATTGGCAACTCCTTCTCTACTACAAGACACTCTGAATTTTCCGATTTTTCTTTGTCTACTCTAAAAAATCTTCACCCTCGCAAGATGCAGCGTAGAACGCTTCACCTCGTCCTCTACTCCGACCACGCGAAAGACACTCACGTGCAAAATGACCCGTCTTCCCACAAGCGTAACAAGCATGGCCTCGGAAATTTGATTTGCTTTGGCCTCTTTTACTCGTGCACATACTCTGAATATGACCTGCGGAATTGCACAGTGAACAAAACGACTTAGATTTATCATTATTAGTCTGTTGTGGGTTTACCACCTGAGCCTCATGGCACTCCAAGGAACCTAATGGTCGATCTCCGAAGTAAGCATGCTGTCTCCCCCTTGGAAATCTAGCAGCTCTCCAATTGTTTCTGAAAAATGGTCTTCGACCTTGAAATCGTCGGCTGGTATTTTGTGATGCATACAAGACCTCGGGGGACGAATCTTTCTCATCCCATTCTCCCTCTTCGGGCACGACCGCAAGATAAGTCTCTCTGGTTTGATAAGGGTACTGGGTATTATTTTTGCGCGCAAGTATTTCTCTTCCCTCAGGGTTATTACGCACAGCGGAAACGAGGCGAGCTAACAATTCTTCAGAGGTATTGAACGGTTTCGAGAAGATTTTTTTACAAAAGTTCTCTTCCAATAATGGTGCAAGAATGGCTGTAGCAAGGCTGAAAACAACTAGATCTCCAGAGAACTTTTTCAATTCAGCTTGATTTGTACTAGCAGTAACAAATGGATGTCTTTGTATTCCTACCTCATTACTATTAAGAATGTGGTCACTCAAATTTCTAATTTTTGACATTGCCATAACCAATTGGGCAGACAACCCTTCGTTTCGTAACAGCCGTAGCTGGTTAAGGTCGCAAGCTAAAGCATGTACAGATCGTTCACCTTTCGAGACATAGATGTCGTCGAGAATATCGATAACCTGATCAAATGAATAATTAATAGCAGGGTCTACTAATTTTGTGACGACGCCATTAAAGTCACCCACGCTTTTGTGAGCGCTGCGCACAAGTAACTCTTTTTTCGCCTCATCTGAAGTGACGTCGGGCAACAAACACATGTACGATTTAAGATTGGCTACATGCGTTCGAAAACTTTTCGTTTCACTGAAAATCGGATCTCTGACTCTCTGACGGCCCTTAAACAAAGGTAGCTCTGCACTTGACAAAATAGTACTGCCTCTTTGTAACGTGGTTGTTACACCACCACCTGTCATCGGTCCGCTAGAGGACGTCATTGTACTAACGCTCGGCGTACTGAAAGACACAGTCTGTGTGCTAACAGTGGTCGTAATTACTGTCGTGGTCTGTGGTCCAGACATTATCACACTAGATGGAGTATGTATACACGTACCAGGTAACGTACCACTAAATGCTGGAACAGAAACCCTTCCACTACCAGTTATGGTACTCGTAGAACGGATAAATTCTGGATCTGAATCCGAGTCACACATCAGTTATCGTAACAAGAAAACAATTTTTTCGCACAATTCTAAAAATGAATAATGCCACCGACCAACGCAATATTCCAACGCCACAAAAAAATAAGACTGTAGAACCTCAAATAAAATTATTTTACCTCGCAAAAAATTAATCACATAACGTAACGCTAAAGACACACGTTACACCAATCGTGGAGATAGTACACGGTGAAATCTCCAATTACATATCACTGAAAAATTAAATCCCAAAATTTTTTCTTGCTACTTGCAAACCGAACTGAAATTAATTAATAACAAGGAACTTGTTACACGAATTCAAAGGTATCGATCCCATTAAATTTTTAAACTACACAAAGCAACAAAATATAAGCTAACGAAGTCACAGAAAATAACCTAACAATCCTAAACAATAATATTATAGCTTACAGAATACTCAGCTTGGAATCAGCGTACTGCAGGCAGAGCAGCCCAACGGCCAGCGAGACGCTACAGCTGTTTCCAAGGTCGAGTTGGTATACTGCCCAGGAACAGCAGCAGCAGGTGTCGCCCAGCCTGTCTCAAGGTCGTCTGCGATGCACAGGCACAGACCAGTCGACGAGCAATGTTGGCGCCAAGGTCGTATGCCCAACGCTGCGATCAGTAGGGCAGTGACCCCACGCTTACAGTTGTACGGCTGCGTGGCTTCGGTGTACTTGTATTGTTTACGTATTTTCACGTGTTCTGACTGTGCGTAATGGCACAGATCACAGTTTATTTATACGTATTAATCACGTTAACACAGTTTCAGGAGAAGTTAGAAACAACACTGTTCGGTATGCAACTCCCTATCACATACACAGTACACAATTGTTCTCGAAGATATAGTATCACAGGAAATGTTCGTAGAATTTTATGAACACAATCACGTATGCATTCAACTGAGAAATGACCACGTTATTCTTTCCGATGGAAATTTATGCACAATTTAATCACACAGTGATCACCGTCCTGCTCCAGATCTACACGCGCTTTGTAGGGCACTCCTACGGGGATCTGCAGGTCCAATTTGTAGGAATCGACCATATCTTTCTCAGGAACCCTTTTCACAATAAATCTGAACACGTTATTATATACTTTCGGTGCTTCTTTAATTTCTCGTCCCGTTGCCGCAGTCTTCTCCATAGCACAGTTGTTGATTGCACCAAAAATTTTCCCGTTACACGAAGTGAAGCGTAGATCACCAACGTAGGACTTCCTCCAACCTCTGTAGACACGCGATCTCCAAATCGTCGTCGACAAAATAGATGGAAATTCCCGATATCTTCAATCACCGTACTTGCACCATCCAAATCACGGCATAAGTACCAAGTTAATCTCACGTCGTGGTTACGCACCAACTGATCCACCAGTGTGCCGCATCTTTGCCTTACGTAAGGGTGGATATTGAGTAGACGATGTAGACTTTTTACTTGTACTTGTCGCAGAGAGGTAGTACAACCAAATGCGCTCTGCAGCGCTGAACACGCCCTATTTATAGCTATAATTCGCTGACTCAGCGGCGCACACTGTGCTCGAGTCGCACCAAGGGGAGGTGTGTGCCGACATGGTTACGTACTTGTTTCGTACCCATGTCAGTAAGTACGTAATGCCACTCCTTGGTGCGACTCGAGCACAGTGTGCGCCGCTGAGTCAGCGAATTATAGCTATAAATAGGGCGTGTTCAGCGCTGCAGAGCGCATTTGGTTGTACTACCTCTCTGCGACAAGTACAAGTAAAAAGTCTACATCGTCTACTCAATATCCACCCTTACGTAAGGCAAAGATGCGGCACAGTACTGGATGTTGAAATACTGGATGTTAACGTACTGGATGTTGAAATACTGGATGTTAACGTACTGGATGTTGAAATACTGGATGTTAACGTACTGGATGTTGAAATACTGGATGTTAACGTATTGGATGTTGAAATACTGGTCCTTAGGTCGGACTCGGTCGCGGTCGGACGTGCGGGGAAATGGTGCGGTAATTGTTGAAATTGCAAGGGGGAAATAACCTAGCCATGCATAAAAATTATACTATCAGTGAATGTGTTTGCTACCTGTGGAACAACGAAAAGGAAAAAATAACTTTTGTCTTATTTCTGCTTAAATCAGTGCACTTTAAATGAAAAGCCAACGAAGCAGTGCTGGCAAGGGGTGTGAAATGGTGTGCTCAGCTTGGTCTCGAACGATAGGCCTGAGTGAAGTGTGAAGTATCCTTGTTCCCTCAGTCTCCCCTCCTTGCGCCCGCACCCTCCTCCCCTCCCCCCTTTCCCGTACACCTGCCTCCCGTCCTCTAACCGTTTCAGAGCATAGCAAAACCTGGACTTTTCCGCTTCAAGCAACCAAAGAAATTACGTTTGTTTTTGATCAATTTTTGGTAATGTCAAACCTCTCAGTTAAGTTTTTGTTATTGTGTTTCGTACCTCCGTTTCACTACTGACACCGAATAGTTTGAATACACAGAAAGTTTGAAGTGAGCTACCAGTAAGAACAACGGGTGAACGAGAAGTTGAAAAACATTTACAATCACTAGGGAAAATACTATAAAAAGTGCACCTAACCTTGAATTTGTAATTCAAATATGTTCTCACTAAAAGCGTTAGTCATCCTACTGACGATGTGTTTCTTGATCCTGCAAAATTTCCTGCAAAATTACCGCAGCGAAAGGAAGCCCATCCGAACGAAGGAAAAGACTGAAGATGAGGCTGAATACTAAGATACGCTTTCTTTATAATGAATGAAACTAAAATTTAAAAATTGTGCTGTCCCTCAATATCATCATATCACATTTTGTACCAGATCTCATTCTGTTGAATAATTAAAACGTCCCTCAAATAGGAAGAAACTCTCGGCCAAAAAAAGAAAAAAAAATCACGACTCGTGTCAGAGACTGTGACCTAGTCGTACAAAATGCAAAATGCAAAATTGCATGTCATTGTTCGCGGCCAACCCCAAGCCTCCCAGTTCCTCGCCTCTGTCCTCCAGCATTAAAGGGCAACCCCTCTTCTCTCAGCTGTGAGCTTCAATACCTCGATGAACGGCTTGGATTTACCTCACTTTTCATAAAATACTTGCTGAGCGAGGTAAAATTTAGCAAATTAGTATCAGCGATACATATACAAAAATTACATCGTTCTCATAATTCAGTCATAGCTATGCAAATATAACGCACAATGCATCACTACGAGACTCGCTACGCAGGCCGGAAAGTGCCGTTCTCTGCACAGATGTTGCCCTACACAACATCCCGGAAAAATGGTTCTTTCAGGGGCAAAAATACGACCTTACCAAGCAAAGTGCCTGCAAGTAGGAAACCTACATCCTCTCACTCACAAGATTCTAATGCTCAAAACGCAGGAGACTTGCTAACCGCTGCCAGTAACTCCGTCAGAGAATGTGTGTCACTTTCCGAAGCAACGTGTGCCAATACGGTCACGCACTTGTCCTCGTACATATGTTAGTACGTACGTTCAGTGCCACGCCTGGTGCGACTTGGGCACCGTGCGCCGCTGAGTCAGCGATTTGTGTGTATAAATGCCCCGTGTTCAGCTCTTCAGAGCGCATTTGGATCTACTGTCTCTCTACGTCAAGTACACGTTGAAGTCTACTCGTTCTACTCACTACCCACCCCTAGATACGGCACACTGGTGGCAGTTAGTACGTACCCACGACGTGAAATTATACTTGGTACTTGTGCTGTGATTTGGATGGAGCGAGTACGGTGATTGAAGATATCGGGAATTTCCGGCTTGTTTTATCGACGACGATTTGAAGATCGCGTGTCCACGGAGGTTAGTGGAAGTGCTGCGTGTGGTGGTCTACGCTTCGCTTGGTGTGACGTAAATATTTTTGGTGAACTCGACGACTCTGCTATGGAGAATACTGCGACGACGGGTAGAGAAATTGAAGAGGCACCGCAAGTATATAACAACGTTTTTAGATTTATAGTGAAACGTGTTCCTGAAAAAGCTATGCTGGATTCTTACAAATTGGATTTGCAAATACCCTTAGGAATGCCCTACAAAGCGCGTGTCGACCTGGAGCAGGAAGGAGATCACTGCGTCATGAAATTGTGCGTAAATTTCCATCGGAAAAAGTAACGTGGTCATTTATCAGTTGAATGCATCAGTGGTTGTGTTCATAAAATTCTACGAACATTTACTGTGATACTACATCTTCGAGAACATTTGTGTAACGTGTATGTGATAAATAGATTGCATACCCAAGTGTGTTTACTTAAAATTTATAAAGAAACTGTGTTAACGTAATTAATACGTGTACATAAACAGTGGGCTGTGCAATTACGCGCAGTGTGGAACCGTGAACATACGTAAACACTCCAAGAACGTGCTCGTGCTCCCATCGCTACTCCGCTGTGTGTCGGCGCTGCGTGTACGACCTTGGCATCCGGCACTCTCGACGTCTGGCTGTGCTGTGCCTGTGCTACGCGGACGACCTTGAGCCAGGCTGCACGGCATCTGCTGTTGCTGTTCCTGGCAGTCTACCAACTCGACCTTGCCGACAGCTGTGGCGACTCCCTGCCTGCAGGAGCTACTCTGCAGTGGCTGCGTTGCTGATTCTCAGTTGAGTGTTCTGTAACTATATTGTTCTTGTTTGGGATTGTTAGGTAATTTTCCGTGACTTCGTCAGTTTTTATTTTGTTACTTTTTATTGTTTCAAAAATTGTTGGGATCGATACCATTGAATTCGTGTAACGAGTTCCTTGTTAGTAATTGATTTCGGTTCGGTTTGCAAGTAGCAAGAAAAAATTTTGGGGTTTCAATTTTCAGTGATTTTTAATTGGAGATTTAACCGTGTACTATCTCCATTTTTGGTGTAACGTGAGTTTTTAGCGTTATGTTATGTGATTATATTTTTTGCGAGGTAAAGTATTTTTTTTTGTGTGGTTCTGCAGTCTTATTTTTTTGTGGCGTTGGAATCTTGCGTTGGACAGTGGCATTATTCATTTTTTTTTAGCATTGTGCGAAAGACTTGTTTTCTTGTTGCGATAACTGATGGGAGACTCAGATTCAGAACCTGAATTTATCCGTTCTACGAGTACTATTACTGGTAGCGGAAGGGTTTCTGTCCCAGCATTTAGTGGTACGTTACCTGGTACGTGCGCACATACTCCATCAAGTGTGATTATGTCTGGACCACAGACCACGACGGTAATTACGACCACTGTTAGTACGCAGACTGTGTCGTTCAGTACGCCGAGTGTTACTACAATGACGTCTTCTAGTGGACCGATGGCGGGTGGTAGTGTTTCAACAACTTTACAACGGGGGAGTACTATACTGTCCAGTGCAGAGCTACCTCTTTTTAAGGGCCGTCAGAGGGTCAGTGACCCGATTTTTTGTGAAACAAAGAGTTTTCGAACGCATGTGGCGAATCTTAAATCGTACATGTGCTTGTTGCCCGACGTCACTTCTGATGACGCCAAAAAAGAGTTACTTGTGCGCAGCGCACACAAAAGCGTTGGCGACTTTAATGGCGTCGTCACAAAATTAGTAGACCCTGCTATTAATTATTCATTTGATCAGGTTATCGATATTCTCGATGATATCTATGTATCGAAAGGTGAACGATCTGTACATGCTTTAGCTTGTGACCTAAATCAGCTACGGCTGTTACGAAACGAAGGATTGTCTGCTCAATTGGTTACGGCGATGTCAAAAATAAGAAATTTGAGTGATCATATTCTTAATAGCAATGAAGTAGCATTACAAAGACATCCATTTGTAACTGCTAGTACAAATCAAAACGAATTAAAAAAATTCTCGGGTGACCTCGTAGTTTTCAGTCTTGCTATAGCCATTCTCGGTCCCCTTTTAGAAGAGAACTTTTGTAAAAAAATCTTCGCGAGGCCATTCAATACCTCTGAAGAGTTGTTAGCTCGTCTAGTTTCCGCTGTGCGTAATAACCCTGAGGGAAGAGAAATACTTGCGCGCAAAAATAATACCCAGTACCCGTATCAAACCAGAGAGACTTATCTTGCGGTCGTGCCTGAAGAGGGAGAATGGGATGAGAAAGAATCGTCCCCCGAGGTCTTCTATGCATCACAAAATACCAGCCGACGATTTCAAGGTCGGAGACCATTTTTCAGAAGCAATTGGAGACCTGCTAGATTTCCAAGGGGAAGACAGCATGCTTACTTCGGAGATCGACCTTTAGGTTCTTTGGAGTGCCACGAGGCTCAGGTAGTTAACCCACAACAGAGTGGTAAAGATAAATCGTTTTGTTCACTGTGCAATACTGCAGGTCATGTTCAAAGTATGTGCACGAGTAAAAGAGGCCAAAGCAAATCAAATTTCCGCGGCCATGCTTGCTACACTTGTGGCAAGACGGGCCATTTTGCACGTGAATGTCTTTCGCGTGGTCGTAGTAGAGGACGAGGTGAAGCGTTCTACGCTGCATCTTGCGAGGGTGAAGATTTTTTAGAGTAGACAAAGAAAAATCGGAAAATTCAGAGTGTCTTGGAGTAGAGAAGGAGTTGCCAGTGCCCGGGGTTGGAGCTGCTATCCCCGTCACCAAAAATGTGGTGTTGAAACCAGATACTATTATAAAGTCGACTGCTGTGGTGGATCCGCTTTTCTTGTGTAAAAATAAATTCGAATTACTAGGTGAACAAGAGCTTGATGTAGGTGCAAATTCTGAACTACCTGTAGAAGTTTGTTTGTCAGCGACGATAATGAAAGAAGGTCGTTTAAGGAAAGAAAGCGATGGTTTATTTTCATTACGGCGTTCTAAGAAGCCTACAATTATATTACGTAATGATAACAAATTGATGAGCGCTCTAATCGACAGCGGTAGCGACAGATGTTTAGTGAGTTACCGGAATTTAAAAGGTATAAACGAGCGAATTAAGCCTAGTGCCTTGAGTATTCGGGGTGTAAATTCCAAAAGCCAGGTAACAGGAGAACTCGATCTTTGTATTACGCTGCCTAATAGTAAGGAAATCAATACCAGCGCTTTGATTTTGAAAGATGCCGAATTTAAATATGATGTAATCCTCGGTAGGGATATTCTACAAGATGCGGTGATTAATTTCAAAGAAGGATTCATTGTTCTCGACGGCGTAAAAGTACCGTTTCATGATGTGCAGGAATTGCACGAGCAAAGTAGGAAGGAGATATTCTTGAATACTGTAAGTAATCCAGAATGTCTGATGGCGGACATGCTTGCGAATAGGAGGAAAATAAGGAGATATCTGCTGAAGCAGAGAGAATCAAAAATTGCGAGCCAGGAAAGTGGCGATAATAATGGTCTAGAGATAAATACTGCAGAAAAGAGGGGTACCCCAGGCCCAACGACAGGGCGAGAGAATAATGGGAAAGTAAAAAATAAACAGCATGCGAAGAAAATAAGAGAAACTAAGGAACATGCGAGAGGTTTGAAATATAGTAAAAAACGAGAAATAGTTGTTCATTGTGGAGCAGTGGAAATGCCCAGAAATTGCTTACGTGTTATTAATGGGTATGTCAAAAAGGCTAAGCCCGGAAGGTATATTATGAATAAGACAGTTCTCGCGAATGGTATTTATGTCGCCGAATCAGTTGTGGATATCAAGTCAAATGGGTTTGTCCCTGTAATGCTTTTGAACGTCTCGGAGGACGTGGTATATATGAGCGACAATACGATGTTAAGTACGATTGAAGAGATTGACGACATGGAAATTGAACACGAGATTTACATGTCTACCGTGCACGAAGCTGTGCGAGATGCAAATTTGTGCGATGCCCAAGATAATGCGGATCTACCCAAAGTCGACAGTGTTAATGGTGGAAGTTTCAATGCCATCTCTGGTAAAGACGTTGGTTTAGTATCTGCAGAAACGAGGCATTGTGGTAACGATAATCGTGTTGATGAAGTGGGCATTAATGCACACAAAGATGTTGTACCAGAAGGAGGTAGTAACGAGAGACGTCCTCTGACGTGTGACGATGTAAATTGTGAAAATGATGATGCTAAACCATTACTGATGAATTTATTAAACAATTTTAGAGACGTAATTACTCTCGAAGGCGAAAATATTGCAGTCACGAATGTCATGCGACATGCTATTGAATTAAAACCTGATGCTCCAGTACTTAACATCCCTCCATATCGAATTCCACATAAGTATCAAAATGAATTGTTGCAAGCCAATAAACAGATGTTGAATCAAGGAATTATCGAGCCTTCAAGCTCTGAATATAATTTTCCTTTAATCGTTGTGAAAAAGAAGTCGGGCGAGATTCGACCCGTCATAGATTTTCGTGAATTAAATAAAATAATTATCAAGGAATGTTACCCCATTCCACGCATAGACGAAGTTCTTTATTCTTTAGGTGGTAATAGTATTTTTTCAAGTTTAGACCTCCGCTCAGCCTTTCATCAGGTCGAGTTGGAAGAAAAATGCCGTAAATTCACCGCGTTCAGTATCGGTTACGAGAAATTTCAGTTCAAGAGGTTGCCATTCGGGTTATCCTCGAGTCCATCAGTTTTCCAAAGAATCATTTCTTCTGTTCTTGCAAATATCATCGGTAAATTATGTTTTGTATTCCTTGATGATATACTAGTATTTTCCAAATCCATGAACCAACATCTGAAAGATTTACAGAGTGTTTTTGAGAAGCTACGTAGTGGAAATCTGTCCCTTAAACTTGAAAAATGTCATTTTCTAAAAAGCTCAATTGAATATCTTGGACACATCGTATCGGCAGACGGAATTCGATGCAAAGAATCAGAGAAGCTTCAAAAATTTCCGATCCCAAAAAATGTGAAGGAATTGCAAAGTTTTTTAGGTGTAGCAAACTACTTTAGGACGCATATCCCAATGTTTGGTTCAATTTCATATCCACTTTATCAGTTATTACGAAAAAACGTTGAATTTCTCTGGACGCCTGAATGTCAGAAATCTTTTGAAAAGATTAAATCTGTCTTAACATCAGATACCGTTTTAAAGCACCCTGATTTTTCCAAGCCTTTTCATGTATTTACAGATGCTTCAAACTATGGCATTGGAGCAGTACTTTTGCAACAAGATAATGATTCAAAAAAATCCATGAAGGCTATAGCTTATTACAGTAAAAGTTTAAATTCAACACAAAAGCGCTATTCAACGACGAAAAAAGAGTTCTTCGCCATTGTGAGCGCACTTAAAGCATTTAAATATCTCATTCTTGGATATCCGATCTATCTCTACACTGATCACAAACCCCTCCAACCTTTATTTTTCAAAAAGCTCCCTGAGGATTCCGCAATGGCACGTTGGTGTCTGACCATTCAGAATTTTGAACCCACTGTAAAATATTTCCCCGGTAAGAATAATATCATTGCAGATTGTCTAAGTAGATTGCCCGAGCATTTAACAATTTCCGATCTTGAAGAGTGCTCTGAGTTCTCAGAGGTTGACGCTCTCGCAGTAACTACACGCCGTGGAGCGCTGACCGCCGACGTAGACGAAACAGACGTGACGCACTCTAATCAAGTGGCGCCAGAGGCTACTAAAAAACCCCGACTGATTGACTACGTACCTCAGTTAAAAGACGTATCGTGGACTTTGGACGAACTTCAAACTGAGCAACAGCTAGACCCTTTCTGTTCTGAGGTCTCAGACGCTTTACTAAATAGTAGTACATCTACGATCCCTGACTTACAAAAATACTTAATTCTGAACGACATACTTTATAGACGACGACAAATAGACTCTAGGGAAAGTACTATTCTCACAACGGTTATACCGACATCGCTAATGCACAAGGCGGTGCTCAGTATCCATTCCTTATATCATACTGATGCCACGCATACGTTGTTTAAATTTAAGTTGCGTTATTTTCATTTATTAGAGAAGAGTATCATACGTAAATTTGTCAAAATGTGTGATGTATGTAAGATTCTAAAAGCCAGCAGTACTGTACCTATTAAAATCTTAGACGCTCCCATCGCTAAAGAACCGTTCGAGGTGGTATCAATGGACTTTCTTGGTCCTCTACCTGTCACAGATCAGCAGAATAAATATATTCTAATTTAAATTGATTTATTCTCGCGTTACTGTAAGCTTTACGCGACAGCAGATCGATTAGCAGATACAGTTGTCTCTTGTCTGGACAGCTGCTTCTCAACCTTTGGCTATCCTAAAACACTTCTAAGTGACCAAGCTCTTGAATTTAAGTCTGCGGCAGTTAAAAGATTCTCTCAAATTCATTGTATTGCGAAAAAAGAGGTCCTCCCTTGGAGTCCTCACAGTAACGCTATTGTTGAACGTAATAATCGCAAAATTACGAATTTATTAAAATTATATATTAACTCTTTAGCGCATACGGAATGGGATCAGTGTCTCAACAGCACAGAGAACGCGATAAACAATAGTTTAAATACCACATTGGGGGATACACCCTCGTTCATTGTTTTCAATCGCGATACGTGTCCGAGCTTTAGCGCTGTAACTTTCGAACCTAATTACAGTCACGACACGAACGTGGATATAATAAGATTTCGAGCTCAGGAAGCTGCCCGCATTGTTGACAACGTTAGAGCTACAATAATAAATAACACCAGTGAAAGAACAATGTATCACAACCTTCGACGCAAAAATAAAAATTTTGAACTCAATGACCGTGTCTTATTGCGCAATCACATGCGAAAAAACAAACTAGATCTCGCCTGGAATGGTCCGGGTATTATAACAAAAATTTACCGAAATTACGTAGAAATCAAAATAGCCAATAAAACATTCAGAAGTAATAAAAATCATGTACTACCTTTACGTAAAAAGTGTTGAATGAAAACTATGCGACTTACGACTGACGATGTTACTAGGTCCACATAATTCTATTGTGTGATTCTTGTTTCGATGTTAATTTTACGTATATTTTTAATTGGAACTTTCCTTATATAACCGTGTGTGTTTGCCTTATATTTTCGTTTCGTTTTTGGTGTACCGTGTTATTACGTGCGAAATTGAGTAGTGGACATTTCCTTTTACCTCCAAGGTTTACATCTGCCCGAGAGCCTTGCTCGGTTCAATAACATCCTGTGTTTACAAACGCGGCCCCTCATTGCTGTGGGAGCGAAGGCTGGCTCCCGATTTGTTTTGCAATTAGGTGTGCAGCTGTCGAAGCCGTGTGGGATCTGCTGCGTGCAGATTTGATGTTTGTTTTTTTTTCTCATTGCAGCTGTCACCAGCTGTCACTATTGGTTTCTTTAATTAATTTGACGTAATAATGACTGATTGAAAATTTTTTTTTTGTGTGGCCATGCTAATTGAACTCTGTGTTTGTTTCAATTTCAGACCGAGCACGCTCTCGTTCCTGCCTTCCACGATGGGAAATAGGATGACCCATGTGTCGGTGGAGGCACTCACAAATGCCCTGGAGCAACATCAGGGAAGGGTGTCAAACGATTGGGTCAAGGCGAATGCACTCGTCGACATCCTACCCGATCGAGTATCTGATTTAGGTATTCTTCTTCTCTTTCCCTTAACTTTGGGATTAGGGGTTTCCTTTTTCTATCTTCGTCGTGAAATAAACTTGCTGGCGGATCGCCTTCGCGCTGAAGATGCATTACTCCGCCGTCAGCAGCTCAGGTCGAGCAACGCTGACCAACCGCTGCGGCACCTGCAAGCAAATAGCGAAGTTTAGGTGTCAGTGAAGCATGTGTTTTTGTTTTTAAATATGTGGACTTTATTTTTTTTGCGTGTCTTCTAAGCGACACTATTTTTCTCATGCGTTATAAAACGGAATTCTAGTTTTATGTTTAACATATACCTCAGGACTTAGTTATAAGGTATTAAGTTGATTCCAGTCTTGTATTTGTGGTAATTCCTTCTAATTTTTAGCGTTGATGTTCAAAAATAATAAGATGTTCACGTAACTCAGTATGTATTAATTGGTTTCCGAATTCAGTAAATGTGATGCGAATCTTTGATCATCTAAATTTCATAGACAATGCGTTAGAATTAAATTCATGCGTGTTTATTCTTCTTTAACGAATGTATTGTTCTAACTACAAATTCATGGCAAGTATAAATCTTTATTTCTAAATTTATGTTTGAATGAACAATATTTTACTTGTTGTTTCACAGATGCGATTTTCTATTTTTACTGCGTTTAGCATTTACACTGTGCATCACAAAACAATGTTTGCGGTAATTGTGATTTCATGGCGAATGTTGATGTAAATGTAATAGGTACATACATGCGATGTTTAATAATTATCCTTCTTCATGCGTAATGAATATTAAATTTTTAAAAAAAAAAAAAAATAAATAAATTCAGAGTTGGATATTTTTTTTAACAAAATTGTTTGTTCTTTTTAATTTAATATGATGCCTACGTAGTTTGATATTGATGTTGTTCGTTAATGTAATAACGATTATTTTTCTTCGACAAGTTCCTTACGGGTATTTCCAACGGTAGAGATAGTTAAATGTTGGTAGCTTGTACCGTAGTTTTCTTTTTGGTACGATATTTCTGAATGTCTTCACTATTTTTGCGGTACACTGATATTGTTCTGTTGCGTTCTTGTCGACTTTACTTCGACGCGTTTTACTTTTATTTACGGATGTTTTTCTGTTTCGATAAATATATTATTGTTGTTGTACTAGTGCGCTTTTCAATACGGGTTATTGCTTAAAAAAGAGGATATCTTTCACTATTGTTTACGAATAATGTTCCGCACCTGCGGCTATCACCTTATTTTTTTGTTGGTGGGGGTATATTGCGCATTTTCACTTTGCATACCTAAATCAAATTACATTGATGTGTTTATTTCTGTCACGAATTAGTAATTTTCAATCTTAGAAATTTACGCCTTTAGATACCTTTGTCATTTCTTGGAGTTATGATTTTTAAATTCTGAGCGATTTATTTCAATTTGAGTAATAAAACAGGTATGGTGGGGGAGGTGTGTGCCAATACGGTCACGCACTTGTCCTCGTACATATGTTAGTACGTACGTTCAGTGCCACGCCTGGTGCGACTTGGGCACCGTGCGCCGCTGAGTCAGCGATTTGTGTGTATAAATGCCCCGTGTTCAGCTCTTCAGAGCGCATTTGGATCTACTGTCTCTCTACGTCAAGTACACGTTGAAGTCTACTCGTTCTACTCACTACCCACCCCTAGATACGGCACAAACGTCAGTGAAGACTATGCAACCAATATCGCAGGACGAGGGAAAACATATCTGCCAAACCTCCAGCAATCATTTGAAGGTTCGAAGCAGTGAAGTCTCAGCCGCAGCACCACAACCACCTGCTCCTCATCTGAACAAGCAAAACAGCGTGCCAGCTCCCCAGCTCTGCGTCAACAACAACGCTCCGAACTGTCCGCCAGCGGCGGGGACACAAACACCATCCTCATCAGTGGTACAAGACAGAATAGTTGTTATTAATAAGGACATTTCAAGCGTGGTAGACTCTCCTCATTCTCCAGATCATATGTTCGATAATATTCGCGCACAAACCGATACTGGCAGTAAATTACCCCAGAGCGCAAGCTGTGAGAACAAAATGAAATTTCCAGTACAGAGCAATAGAAAAAACACTGTTACTTCTTTAAATGGCTACTTGCACCCGCTTCAAATCACAAGCTCTCAAAAAATTCATGAAATTATTCACAATTTGTCTCTAACTGCAGCGTTTTTCAATAAATCCCTAAGACAACGTGAGCCTCCTAGCCCGTCGTCGATTTTCTCTACAGTATCAAACATTCAGAACTTAACCGAGCAACTTTTTGCTTTAAATTCACATATAAGTTCTCATGACCTTGCAACTGCGGTACCTGCTAGTATCTCTTGTGAAGTCGACTCCAATTGTCGAGAACCTTACGATACTCTGCTGCTAGGTGACAATATCCTAAGCACGATCAGAAGGAAGGACATCGATCGCTCTTGCTGGATCAAAACTGTTCCATCTGGGCGCTTCGACGACCTTTTCCATGCTATAAATTGCATGCCTAGATTTAAAAATTTTATACTAAGTTTTGATGGTCTCTGCCACTCTCCCTCAGACCTTGCTCAAATCAAACAACAAATTGTAAGGAAGTACGCACTTTCTACTATTTATATCGCCAATGCTTGCAGTGCGAAAGAATTCAACAAAGCGATGAATTTCTGCAAAAACCTGGGTTTAAACTTGATTCAATTTCAAACTTACCCAGATGATGAAAATGGTGACGCACTCAATAACATTCAATGGCCTCGCACCCAGGCAGAAAACTTCTGTTTTCTTGGACAACTTGCAATGAAATCAACATTGCGAATCACCGTGCCATATTGTCCTCATTTTAACAAATGTCAAGCAAAAATTGGAATTGTAGGTCATTCCAATGAATCGAAAACTTCACGGAAAGAGACAAATAGTCTCACTTTAAACTTTGGAAAAGAATATTAGCCTATGCACATCGCTGCACATGGTACACCAAATCCTTCAAAATTGATTGCGTCATCAAGCAGAGCTCTGAGTAACTCACCCACCCACAGCATGAGGAACATGAATAAGCCTGAGCCTTTCCCTGACTCGATCTCAGACAAATATAATGTCAGTACGAAAAATAAATTTGCGTTACTTGCAACAGACACAAATAGTGATTGCGACATGCCCTTCTTTTCAACCAATTCTCAACTTTCCAGCGAGTACGCAGGAACCGAGGAAAGTCAAGCTAATAACGATATTCAAAACTATTCAAAAAAAAATCAAATCATTCAAAAAAAATCTGTTGCCTCTGCCAGGCCTCCGTTGAACGATCAAACCGATACTGCTACCGCAAAACCAACAGTGAATCAAATTTGCACACGCGTTGCAAACACACTGCAGACGACTAGAAACGATCGCTCAAAATGGAGCCTGCTTACACTGTAGGTGACGGACACTGTCTCCTCCACGCCGTAACGACGCAGCTTGCTTCACAACAAAGATCGAAATGGGATTATACATCTCTGAAAATAGCCATCAAAACTGAGAGCTCCAGAAACAAGGACCAGTATGCAAAATTCGTTGACAAGAACAGTGGCAGTTTCGAACAACTCATCGATAAATACATCAATAGAAAAGTCTTCGATCACGCAGTTGGAGACCTCATACCCCCAAATACTTTCTAATGTGACGAGAACACCAATTCACGTATTTGATGAAAGAGAAAATGGGATTTGGAAGACGACAATCTCCCCTACATCAAATGCTCTGATAAACTGTCCTCCGGTAAACATACACCGGAAACAGGACCACTATAGCGCCCTCTTGAAAATGCGTGATGAAAATCGTGTTGCTCCCTCCCCCATCTTGTGACTAAATAACAGTGATCAAATTGAATTTGAAGCTGAAATCACAAACAATGAACGCGGCAATAAAGACCTAGAGACGAATACCAAATGCCCTGCTAGACCTAAAAAATGCAATAACTCCACTAAAGATCTGCCTATTGAGATAAATAACATCAAAATATTACACATAAATGCTCGCAGTCTCAATGGTAAAATGGATGACGTACGAGTAATGTTGATCACTAACGATATCGATATTTTATGCGTATCTGAAACATGGTTCGATTCACGAGTCGAAAGCTCATATCTCAGCATTGCCGGGTACACATTGTACCGTTATGACGGAGTCAAGAGTAATAGAGGTAGCGGTTCATGCATTTTCATCAAAGATGTCTACTCTAAATCCTTATTTCCGATAAAAGAAAAATGCGAAGACATAGAAATGGTTTGGCTCAATATTCAGGTAAACAAACACAAGTCTTTCATTATCGGCAGTCTTTACAGACATCCGTCAGCATCTCTACGTCCAACATTAGATTTCATTGAAAATACGTTTAAATTAATCTCTGCAGCCAAAAAATCTTTCTATGCTTTCGGAGATTTTAACGTAGATCTGACAAATAAAAACAATAAGCTAAGCAAGATGCTGCACAGACTGAATCTTTCTCAAATGGTCCAAGAACCAACGCGAATTACCAACGCTTCCAAAACTCTTCTTGACCTAGCAATTACAAACAATCCCCAAGCAGTACTCAGCACAGAAATCTTACCGTCCTTTTCTGATCACCATTCGGTAGAATGCCAAATAAATATTGCAAAAGAGAAACAGAAATCTAGTTACATTTCATATCGCATGAAAAACCACTACTCCCCTGAAATATTTCAAGAAAAGCTATTAGACAGATGGAGTGAATTTCAAGGCATGGAAAACACCGATGATGTCAATTTACAAGTTTCGCTTTTCAACGAAAATTTCGTATCGGCTCTTAACGAATGCGCACCTTTCACTACGAAGAAAGTTAAGCCAAGAATTTCTAAATGGATAACAGATGAGATAAAACGGTTAAGCAGAGCTAAAAGAAATTTGCAGCGTGAGTACAAACTGAATAAATCAGACAGTACGCGTCGAAAATTATATAAAGATCATGAGAAGATCCTACGAAGAAAAGTTAAGGAAGCAAAACGGGACTACTTCCACAAAGAACTCTTGGCGGCAAAACAAAACCCAAAAAGAACTTGGGAAATCATTAGAGAAGTTGCTCAGTATAAAAACTCGGAGTGCAAAAGCACTTTCGACAACCCCTCAAAAATGGCTAATGACTTTAATACTTTCTTCTCAAAAGTTGGCGAAGATGTTTTCAATGATGTATCCAGGACAGTTTCAGACACATCTACAGGAGCAAATCTGAGCGATGTATCATCCCCAAATAGTAGAAACAAATGGAGACCAAAGCCGGTTAGCGTCATAGAGTTACGAAAAATCTTATACTCACTAAAGAATACCAAAGCGACTGGACATGATGGCATAAGCCTCCAACATATAAAAGACAGCTTCCCTGTCACAGCACCCCTCATTCGTTTGATAATAAATACATCTATAGCCACAAACAAGTTTCCCGACCAATGGAAATTATCCATTATTAAGCCATTACATAAATCTGGTGATATCGACATAGCGTCAAACTACAGACCAATCAGTCTCCTGCCTGTTATGTCCAAAATATTAGAAAAAGTAATAACAAACCAGCTCTCGTCTTACATAGACGAGTCACATCTACTGCATCGCAATCAATATGCTTACAGAAGGAATACCAGTACTCAGGACGCCCTGTTAAACATAACAGAAAAAATTTACAATGATATTGACCAAAAAAAATTAACTCTCTTACTATTGCTTGATCTCTCCAAAGCTTTCGACAGTGTTGAGCATAAGAAACTTCTACAAAAAATTTCAAACCTCAGAATTGACACTCAATGGTTTGAAAGCTACCTACTAAACCGCTCTCATGCAGTGTGCTTGAATAACAAAATGTCATCATTCATACCAAACAATTTTGGCGTTCCTCAAGGTTCAATCATCGGCCCGCTCTTATTTTCAATTTTCATCAATGATTTCCCCACCATGCCGGCAAACACAAAAATCTCAATGTATGCTGATGACGTACAAATTGCCATGACAAGCTCAACAGCAGATTTAAAAGAAACACAAACCAACGCTGAAAACCTTCTGAGAAACCTTAAATTGTGGTATGACCATAATGGCCTCAAACTTAACGCAAGTAAAACGCAATGCATTATTTTTGGATCACAGAATGCGACTAAAAATTTACCACCATTCAAGCTAACATTTGGAGACGAAACAATTGAACCAGTAGAGACGGTAAAAAATCTGGGTGTTTGGTTTGACAAAAATATGACTTTCAATTCACACGTCGAAACAATGTGCAACAAAATAAACGGAACCTTAATGTTCTTTCATCGCATTAAGAACACACTTGACGAAAAATCTAGGTTGCTAGTGATTCAGTCTTTAGTTTTATCGCGCCTGGACTACTGCAGTCTTGTATGGGGAAATTTACCTCAATATCGTCAGGAAGAGTTGCAAAAATGTCTAAACTTCGCCGCCAAAGTGGTGTGCAAAGGAAATTTCAATAAATACGATCATGTCACCCCTCTTTTAAGAAAACTCGACTGGATCCCAATACCGAACAGATTAATGATCCAAAAAGCTCGACGAGTGTTCTCCTCTCTGTACCTCCCCCAAAGTAATGCAGAGGTGGTAAAATTTTTTCCATCTAATATCCCAAACAAAAAACCAAATCGGAGGAATGATGTTTTAGTCCGTTACCGTTCATCTAACGTGGGACAAAAAGCTCTCTCAGTTTCTGGAGCTTTTTTGTGGAACAAGCTTCCCCAGCATATCAAAAACTCTAAAACTGGAAAAGAATTTAGAGTAAATGTGTCACGTCATTTTGCATCTCTATAGACCTGCAGCATTTCGGTGTGAATTTCCCATTTAAGAGAAATTTTAATTTTCCTGAGATTTCTGTTAGAAAATTAGAAACTATTTCATTTTACGTTTGCTAAGCCATTCGTGCATTCATCTTAACTATTTCTGTCGACAATAATGAGCACCCCAGCCGTGAGTTCAATACAGCAGAATGAACGTTTTTTCCATAATTAGGAGTATTTCCTCATCTTTATTTTGTTATTTTTTCTTCTCTGTGTTAATATTTAACATCCGTATGGAAAACATACTCTGAAATACATTTTATGTGTACACCAATATACAGGTTTATAAATGTGAGGATTGTGCAACGTTTATAATGAATTAAATTTTGGCTAACGTTGTCTCGTTATTTCAAAATCATTCTCGAATATGTTTTCAATCGATTTCGGCTGAGCTGGGGGGAGAGGTTAATTTAAGCATTTTCATTTAGTCTTTTAATATTTTTCCGTGCGTTCAGTGCACACCAGCACTAAACTTTAAAATCGAAAAAAACTGTTAATTCCTGTTATCAAAATTATCACTTTGGACCATTGCTTAATCTACCTATATGTGTCAAATTTTGTAAATATTCTCCACTCAAATGTGATATCCGGCCACAATGTTACTCCATTTTATCCCATGTACACATGTCTGTATAATGCTGAAGAGTTGTGTTGTTTCTTGACTGTAACCTGAGTTTTCTTAAAAATTTCTATGAAGAAACTAAAAACCAGTTCATTTTACGTTTTCCGAAGTTTTCTTTTCCTTTTAGTTATTTTTTTTCGAATAATTTCTTAGGATTACAATGAGCTCAACTGTCATTATCGGTGTAATAGATGGTAGGTTGTTTCTATCCTCTTATTTTATATTTGTATTTTTTTCTTATATTTCATTCTCAATAAGTACATATATTAATATGTGTGTGTACGTATATAGGTATATATATATCTACATAAATAGATATACATGTTTCTATTTCATTTCTTTACACAAAAACCATCCGGTTAATAAATTTTATTGCACTAGCGAAATGATTCAAAAATAGATCTCCCACTTACACCAGAGGACGTCTCTGTGAATCGGATTAATGACAAATACAATTAATGAAATTAATCGTAATTTGAGCGTATGAATCGTGGTAAAATTATCTTTCTGTCCGTATGTTGTATAAGCAAATTTTGATGTTGAGTATATGTTTGTTTGCGCATTTCTGCCAAAATTTTGTAGATATTTGTCAATCATGAGTGGTAACTGGCCTACACTGTATCTCCATTTTATCCCATGTACCCATGTCCGCATGATGTTGCAGAGAATATCGAGAAGATATGATATATGATATATATTGAAGATATATGTTTTTTTTGTTGTTGTTCCTCAGCGGTAACTTGAGTTTTCTTAAAATTTCCTTTAGGAAATTAAAAAACCATTCCATTTATACGTTTTTCGAAGTCCTTTTCTATTCCTTATCTTTCCTCAGGTTATTTCTTACGATTCATCAGAGCTTGGACTGTCATTTTAAATATTGAAAGAGTAAGATTATTTTTCATGTCTATTAGCATTTTTCTTATATTCGTTTTCAATACGTATATATATGAATATGTGTGTTAGTGTGTGCGTGAGTATGTACGTGTGCGCACGCAAACATAAATGTTTATGTATCAGTGTGTACATGCACACGTTTCGCACACATATATGCGCACATGTACATATATCGGTTTCTATTTCTACTTTTTGCATAAAAAGCAAAACCTCAAGACACATTACATTTTACCTAAAGCTCTGCGATCAGTTAACACTGCACCAAATTTCAGAAATAAACAAATTGATTGCGCTTGCTTTATGATTTATAAATCGATCTATCACGACCCCGAAGGGCATTTCTGTGAACAGAAGAAATTAAAAAGTATAAACAGACAAAGGAAATAAAGCACTCGTGCAAAAATTATCTCTATATTTGTATGCCGAACAAGCCATGCATTTCAATTTTGAGTGTAAGTTTGTTTACGCATTCCTAGATGTGCGTGCTGTGTTGCGCGATGTTCTTTACAAATTATTTCGAGACTATCTTTTTCTCAATACTTGATTGTCATTTACGGTGTTGTTTCAATCTAGTACGGTGTAGCGTTTTTTTGTATTTTTCCTACTTCGATGATCTTATAAATAATTCGAAAAATACTAAAGAATTCTTCGAAACTGCCAAGTTCTTAGTTGAAATTATCGAAGTAGGAAAAAGGCAAGAAGCGCTGTACCGGAATCTCTTGGAATATAAAATATCCAAGAGATGATATTTCTCATTTCTCATTCAACTACCCTTGACAGAGTTAAACTATTAGCACGACCCGTATGGTTTGTCTATTAGCACGCCTCGTATATTTTTTCTATTGATATGCCTCGTATGGTCTATCTATCTGTACACCTATGATAGTATTGTCTAATATTACATCTCGTATAGTTTGTCTATTATTATGCCTCGTACGGCTTATCTATTTGTACACCTCGTATGGTTTGTCAATTAGTATTCCTCGTATGGAACTTTGTTAGACTATTAGCACACCACGTGTGGTTTGTCTATTATAGTACGCCTCGTATATTATGTCTATTAATATGCCTCGTATGGTCTATCTATTTGTACACCTCTGATAGTTTATCTATTAGCACACCTCATATAGTTTGTCGATTATTATGCCTCGTATGGCTTATCTATTTTTACACCTCGGATGGTTTGTCAATTAATACTCCTCGTGTGGATCTTTTGTTTTAGGACGTCTTATATTAAGGAACTTTTAAAAGCCAATATGTTGGCATATGGATCTCATGTGACAACTTGGAAATAAACGGTTTTGTTTTTTTTTTGTTGTTTTTTGGATGTTAACGTACTGGATGTTGAAATACTGGATGTTAACGTACTGGATGTTGAAATACTGGATGTTAACGTACTGAATGTTGGAATACTGGATGTTAACGTACTGGATGTTGAAATACTGGATGTTAAAGTAACAGGATGTTGAAAAACTGGATGTTAACGTACTTGATGATAACGTACGTTAGTGCACTGGTTGTCAACAGAATCACGCTAACTCTTTAAAAAAAACTGCCATCAATACTTACGGCAAAATAATCTACTCTGAGAAACAACTTCAAAAAATAAAGGACCGGATCGGTGCCCTCACCTTTTTCTGCTGCCCTCCTGAGTGCCACCGTAGCAGGGCTACACACACGCACGCACACACACGTCGACCATGTGTCATCTTTCGCTGTGTGACAGACGCAAGTAGTTTCCATGACAAGAAAGTAGTTTCAAAGCCCGACGATAATTTTACGTGAAGGATCGTGTCTAGCAATCTTCAACATAGAAAGAATGAAAAAGACCAGTCAGTTCCTAATGAAGTTGACGCCAAAAATCATCAGCATTAGAAAGGAAACGATAAAACCCGTTTTTTCCCAAAAAAAGTCGATACATGAAATGTATTACAACACATTGGTTTTTGAAGGAGCCTTTGTGTCCCTCTCAGCACTGTAGGCAACGTTGAGTAGAAATGGAAGGTTGACTGGGATCACAGAATCTTGTATATTTGGTGCACCCCAGAAGATTTCAGAGTGAAGCACGGTAGACGAAACGAGGTAGGTTCAGACCAGTCTTTTTTCGTTGACGGTGTGGTTTTGCTGACGTCACGGCAACGAACCAACAGCGGCGCTCATATTGCTTCTGGTAGCACTGCTACCCCCAAATCTGGCCCCACTATTGGCCTAACGACAAAGCGTTTTGGTGACGTCATGAGGTTTGTTTGAAATAAAGCGTTTCTATTGGCTGCTAGTCGAACAAGAGGAGGTGTATTTTCCCCCATAGAAATGACCCTACCTTGTTTCCTCTACCGTGGTGCGAAGTTCACGTAGCATGACGCAAAGCTCAAATTAATTCGTTTGGGACATGAAATGAAGTTCCTGAATGTTTAAGTGCTGGTAGAACACATGTCTGCAGCACAACATTCAGTAACAAACTTCACTTGCAAGAACGCAAGTCACGATTTCATCGCGAGACATCATCACTGCCGAAATGCGATTCAAAATCAAAATTACAGTTTGCGGAAGTAAATCAATCAACGATGATTATTTTCTCGAATAAATTTTAAGGTCTGATGGGAATGTGCCGTACTCTCAATTAACGCAAGTTAATATAATAACTCACCTAGTAGCAAGACTTCAGGGAAAATATTTGAACTCATTTTTGAAGTAGTTCATTTTTTGTCGTCCCAAAGCGCAGATTTTGAAAACTTTCGAGTCTCGTTATGAAGGATGTCCACGATAAATGTGTCAACTGGTATTAAACGTTAAAACCATTATGTATCTATTACAACAAACAGTTTGATTCCAATTTATTCCTTCAGCTTTCTTCTGTTCAAAATGCAGCTCAACAAACATCAGCGGATTTCGATTATAAACAGTTTCACTGCATCATAGATACGTATTATTGTCGGAGGCTTACACCAGTGGATACATTTTTCGAGGACACCCTGCATGCGTGAACGCAACACAATGAATTACTGAAGTCCCAATGGGAAAAAGAACGGAAATAGCTCGGCTTAAGGAGACCGTCCCACTTTTTCAACTTTTTTAGTCCGATTCGTTTGAAAGTTGGCCAGTATATGTATTTTGTAAAAGTAAACCTTTTTTACTCATGTCATTTTTTCGATTTAGGCCTTACTTTTTTTTATTGACGAAAAATGTGTTTTTGGTATATTTTTATTGAATTTCAGATTCGAACTCCTCCTTCAGTTTTGATGGTAGAACAAAAACAAAGACAGTTTTAGAACCCTTGAAACATTTCTAACAAACTCAAATTCGGCTTTTTTTGAAATTCAAATTTTTTCTATTTTTTCAAAATTTTTTGATATTTAAAAAATCAGCAACATTTTTTTGGGTTTAGAGCTATATATTTTTTCAAAGAATTCGAATTTGAAAAAAAGCCGAATTTGAGTTTGCTAGAAATGTTTCAAGGATTCTAAACCTGTCTTTGGATTTGTTCTAGCATCAAAACTCGAGAACTAGTCCCAGGATGAATGTTGAAAATTCAAAGTGTTGGGTATGAGCAAAAAATAAAATTTTGAGTTGAAGTGTAATATAATGAACAATTGATGTAATTGAATGCAGTTTTAATTTTTATTTTGATAATTTCCATACATAACTTCATATTCAAAGTGTGAATTGTGATTTCAAAAAAAAAAAAATCTTTTTCAACAAAATGAATTTTTATTTTCAGTCTGATTCTTATAAAATTTGACTATGATATGTAACCTTTGAAAATAAACACAATTGATTCTATTCATTTTTTTGATTCAGGCCTTAGATTTTGCAAAAATTTGACATATTGGTTTTCAGATATTGATATTTCACTAATATTGATATTTCATAATGGAACTCCTCCTTCAGTTTTGATGCTAGAGCAAAAGCAAAGACCGTTTTAGAATCCTTGGAACATTTCTAACAAACTCAAATTCAGCTTTTTTTCCATTTCCGATTTGTTCTCTTTTTATGTGGGGCCAAAATCGGAAAAAAATGGAATATTTTGGGTGCTTTTCATTCATATTGATATTTCAAAATGGAACTCCTCCTTCAGTTTTGATGCTAGAAAAAAAGCAAAGACCGTTTTAGAATCCTTGGAACATTTCTAACAAACTCAAATTGAGCTTTTTTTCCATTTCCTATTTGTTCTCTTTTTATGTGGGGTCAAAATCGGAAAAATTGAAAAAATTTGGTCGCCTTACCCCCCCCCCCCGGGGGGGGGGGAAATTATTGTCCGTAGCGCCATAAAATTTTAGGAACGAATAGTCTACCACCTAAGGGTCCTTTTACAACAAAAGCATGCAAAATGACCATGGAATCGACAGCATCTGTCAAGGGCCTGGGGCGGTCTCCTTAAACAAAAAAAAATTATATTTACTGTGAATTTCCAATCGCTCGTACGAAGGACAGCGCACGAACACGTCATTTAAACATCCGAGACTTTAACAACATCTTTATATCTTTGAAAAAGCAAAAGAGTTCCCCTACATCTACTACCAAAAAACGTTAAAGGAAAAATATTACAAAGGAAACTGAAGAGCTCAACAATGTAAAAAATTTGCTTAAATATCAGAATGTACATCACTATATTTTCATCTTTCAAAAACCAAAGAAATTTTCCCACCTCTTCTACCAAAAAGCGCAAAAAGGAGAAATATCGCAGGGGGGAAGTTAAAGAACCCGAAAACGTCGAAAATTTGCTCAAATATCAAAAGGTACATCATATTTTCATCTTTGGAAAACCAAAGAAATTCCCCAACATCTAAAACAAAAAAAAGAAATATTCCAGGGGAAATTAAAGCGCCAAACAACGTCAAAAATTTGCTCAAATATCAAAAGGTACATCATCAAATTTTCATCTTGGAAAACCCAAACAAATTCTCCCAACATCTACCACCAAATAGCGCAAAAGGAGAAATATTCCCCAGGGAACTGGTGTGCGGCGTAGCCAGGATACAAAAACAAGACATAGAACAAGGTGCGTGTATTGTTCACGTAGACCGCGTGACCGCCGCGCGGCCACGCGGCAAATTAAGGACTCTACACAGACTAGATCCCGCTTTACAGCGTCATGCGGTTCAAAAAAAAAAGATAACAAAAAAATTAACTACAATAGAATTTGTGAAACCACCGAAGTCAATAACCGTAATACGAGTAACTAAAGGTGAGCAAATAAAGAAAAGGCTCTTATGCTACCGCTAAATCTTAGTAACGTTTACTTTTCATTAACTTGATACTCTACACAACTACAATTGATACGTCCCGTACTACAAAACAAAGTATTGCTTCCAAATCACAAAATTCCTAAGAATCCTTTTCAAGATGCATAAGAAATGATAAATTTCATTGAGTTCAAACACAACAAAAAATAAAATCTACTTTCAACGAGCTAAATTTAGGCGATTCAAGATACGTAGAACAATAAATATCCTCAGTTAAATATACAAGCCAGCACGCTACCGGAAACGAACAGAAAATTTCACAGAACTATTTTACAACAGCTAAGTAAAGATGGCTTCGTCCACGAGCTAAATGAACCGATTAAGTCGCCGAATTAATGAACTTTTAAATAGAACGCAAAAAATACACTAACTCTATTTATCCAGTAAGCCTAGGACACAACAGATCACTGGAAACACACTCGTGAGCGCCACCACCTACACCAATAACCAAAAATATCAACACGTCACCACACAACTTTGATCGATAGAGAGGTGCGGCCTACCAGCTAAAACTGGTCAACCTACAGTAACGGTACTGTTTGTGTCTTTCTAACGCCGTCTTCAGGCCCGAATGTGGTTTATGGGCAATTTTTGTCTTACGGACATGGATCTCAAGAAAATCAGTACAAGAATAAACGGGACACAATAGCCGCAAGACTTTCAAACTTGAGTAGACGACTAAAACAGGACACAACAGCCGCAGGACTAACTACCGCACAATCATCAGAGAAGAAACACCTCACAAGGCTAACGCTACCATAAACCTAGGCCCCGCTTCACGTCTACTTGGCTTTTCCTTGAGCGGCGACGGACTCGATGGCTTTCCTGACGGTCTCCTCGTCGCCCAGGAACTTCATGCTCACTACGGGCTTGAGGTTCTCGTCCAGCTCGTACACGAAGGGGATGCCCGTCGGCAGGTTCAGGCCCATGATGGCCTCGTCAGACATCGCTGCAGATTACATTAGATCTTAGTTTAAGCCTCCCTAACCACTTAAAAAAAGCGTTCCGAAGAGATGAAGGGGGAAGGCACCATTTAGTATGGAGATAAGGGAATGAGGAATCTAAGCAGAAGAGCCATAGAAACGGTAAGTTGAGAGAGAAGTACATGAAACATGATTAAAGTTGAAGAAAGTAGAAGGTGCTTAAAGAACAGGACAGCAGTGAACCGAAAAAAGTTGGTCTTTAACATAATTCCGGTAGTGCCATTTCCCTTAGATACAATAGTTGTAGCCCCTGAGGGAGACATCGCTGCAACAGGGCACGGGATCATGTCAGTAAGAAGGTAGGGTCTAACACTTGGACCTTGTAATTGCAGTCCTTAACAATAAAATCTATGATACAGGGAATTTTATTAACCAACTCCACCTCCCGTGGGGAATAAATTAGATATCAGGACAGGCTGTGGATTTGTCTGAAAAAAACACTAGTTGACTCACTTAGCCAGGGTGAGAGTGAACTAGAAACTAGGCCAAACACTCACTACTACCATAACCCTACAAAGAAATGGTCACCATTATAGCATCGCCCCAGTAGAACTACCAAGATTGCTCCCAGTATGGGGAGAGAAGGTATTTGACCGTGCAAAAATTAGCCCAGCTCGCATGAAGAAGCAACTCCAAGAAATGAGAAACTAATGAGAGATGACAAAAACAAGCGACCAAGCTCAGTATCCCTGCGCGCTCAGTATCCCTGCTCCCACCACGCAAGACAGGAAAAATAAAGAATAAACCTACACTAAAAGCGCCCACAGTAGACATAAGCAACTTGCATCACTGGGTACGGAGCGCGTAACTTCGAGCACAACAGAAAGTCATCATTTCTCAAGATAAGACTGACAATAAAAAAGTGGCGATGGTGGGTATTATGAGTATTCATCTGATGACGTCTCTCCAGAAATCCTTTCAACATGTTCTGAGTGAGCGCAGATGCAACACGATGCTACAGGCCGCCAATCTCCACCGCTAAAACACAACGAAGAACGCAAGCAGCATTCGCTCTCGAGAGGAGCTTAAGAATACCATCTCCAGCAAAATAGCGCCTAAAGTAAGTAGTGTGGGGCGAGGAGACTTTATGTAGCGAGTTGTTCATGAGAATAAATGAATTTTAGGGAGTCTATTGTTTGGAGTTATTATGTTCAATTTCTGCAATGGTTTTCATTTGATCATTGTATTAGTTTCAGAATCCCTAGCCAAAAGAGAGCAAAGAGAAGGAACTATTCAGTATGGACTGTGTAGAAGGAGGAATCTTCAGAAAAGGCGTACAGTATTCCCACCCAGGAAACCCTGCTTATAAAAACAGCAAGATAGTGAGGAAGAAAAGATAAAGAAGAGATAGCGAAGAAAGCATGTGAGCTATAAGTTGAAAGCAAAATGGATACTAAAGACAGATATCCAGAAGGGGATATCTTTCAGTCCGAGCGCATCAGTCCCCATTGACAAACCTAAGTAGCCTGCACCTATTGCCTATCCTATGCCTCCTGAGAAGGGTTGCATTTGGATGCATTGCAGCTGGTCAATAAGAACACAATACGTGATTAGATGTTAGTTCAAGCCGCCCTAACCGCAAAGAAGGCACACAGTAAGTGAAAGCCCACAACATTATTAAGAAAAGGAACTTCATTTGGGCACCTCAACTCATTCAATGTCAATAGAATGAACCCTTTTCCTTTTCCTCTTCAACGATATCAAGTAAGAAACTGTATAACAACGCGCCCGAATCATACAATACAAACTGATCGAAGCACTGGCTCTCTGATGTGTCTGCTTCCTATATGTCTCTGATGTGTCTGCTTCCAGCATCGAAATTCGTACCTTCACTCCAAAAATATTTAAATTCAGAGATATTAACACAGCGTTCAGACGAATTTTAGCATCAAATTTTTGAATGGAAGAGCACATAAAGTAACATCCGCCCTATCAACGTAAATACGACTGATGCATTACTCACCTTAACTTATGATAACGAAGAACAGAAAACAAATACCAAACACATGATTACCAAGAAACTACAGGGAGAGATAACTAACTCAAGTTTATGCACATATAGTCAACACCAAAACAATAAAACCAAGGATAGAAAATATATACATGAGTTAACACCCCAACTTAATGTATTCTAGTACGTTATACCCTATCAAAAAATAAAAACACTTTGAAATATGCAAATTTAAAGATGAATTAGCAAGCAATTAAACGCATGCAGTTTTAAAAACCAAAATTAAACTGTAAAACATCATGAAATATGAAGGAGTAATGATAGATGCCAGAGCGACAAAGCCCACACGGTTATAGAAGCAAAAATGAACTATATCAACTACAAACAAAAATGAACCATTAACTAAAACCAACTATATTGACTTTAAACAAAAATTATCTATATTAACTAACTGGAGCTCTAACAGCAAAGCCGCAGAGCAAACAGCTGCAACACTCCCCACCCACGCACACACCCAGACACCTCGCTACAGCACAAAACTCCACTCACCGTCCAAATGCTTGACGATGCCCCGCAAGGAGTTGCCATGGGCGGCGATGAGGATCTTTTTGCCCTCCTTGAGCTGCGGTACGATGGTGTCGTTCCAGTACGGCAGCGTGCGCGCGATCGTCCTGGGGACACAGTGACCATGTCAACATGGTGTTAATGAGCTAAATTGGCAAGAAAACTTGAGTCAGATACACGTTTCCTACGTCACATCCTCCCCGTTCAGTTTTTCCATCATGTGTATTACAAGTAGTTCAAGACTATCCTGCAAAGTGACCCACCGGTGACAACTTAGGTGATTTTCATAGTGCTGCTGACTGACCTGCAGTCACTAACTCATTTTGTTATTCATATTTAATGAAAGCTAAATAAACGCCCGATCCACTGAATGTTTGCTACTTTCAAAGTTGATTACCACAATTGACTTTAAATTTGAACTGAATATTAAACTTCAGTTTAACCCATCGCAGTTGACGTGTTAAAGCATCCCTAACCACAACAAAGGTGTTCCACAGCAAGGATGGATGAAGGCACCATTTGAAATGAAGTCCAGGGTACGAGGAAGTTATGCACAAGGTGTGTCCCCAACACAAGAATTCCTCTGCTTAGAGACAATAAGTAACAACAGAAGTTTATGAAATAAGATAAGAACCAAATAAAAATGTAATGGGTGCTGAAAAATAGGACAGCATTGAACAAAACAAAAGCCTATAGATGGCCTCCCAAACTCAACTCGGGACCCTACCTTTTCCCCTAGCGAGTACTAATTATCACTGATCCAATAACTGTCTCCCCCAGAGGGAATTTTTTCCATCAAGTGACAAAAGGCATCAAAGGCACTCTTTTCATAGAGTCTGCCACACGCGATCTAGAGCTGGAGACCAAGACACTAACAGCTTGAGGGTTATATTAGATTATAGGTTAGTTTGAGCCTCCCTAACCACTACAAAAAAAGCGTATCGAAGAAAGGAAGGAGGAAGGCAACATTTAGTATGAATATTAGGGAATGTGGAATCTATGCAGAAGGAGCATAGAAAAAGAAAGTTGGGAAAGAAGTTCATGAAATTAAGATAAGAGTTGACGAAAAAAGTAGTAGGTGGTGTAAAACAGGACAGCAGTGAACTAAAAAAAGTGTTCCTTAATAGTTAACATAGAAAAAATATTTTATTTAAACCAAAAGAAGGCCTACCTTACTCTCAGCTTGGGCCCTCATATATTTTCCCCCTGGGAGTGCTAATTCCCATAGGTGCAATAGTTATATCCCCCTGAGGAGTCACAACTTGAGGCACCTTACATTTCCCATTCGTAGCACAAATTCTTATTTTTGAAGTAACTGTATCCCCCTGAGGAAAATTTTCCCATTTAATGACAAAAAGCATCATAGGAACTCTTCTCAAAGAGTCTGGCACACGTGAGATAGGCGTGACGACTCACAGCTTGAGGGACTCGAACATGGGGAACTCGGCCTTGGAGGGGCCGTCAGCGTAGCGCGGGTCGTCCACGATTACCTTGAAGTACTCGTTGGTCTCGTCCATGGGCGGCGGGGGGATGTCAAAGCTGCGTCGCCAGATCTTCACCTGTTGGTTCAGCAGATGTTAGATGTTAGTTTATTACATTAAGCCTCCCTAACCGCAACAAAGGCGTTCCAAAGAGAAGAAGAAGTAAGGCACTATTTAGCATGGACTTAGAGAATGCAGAATCTAAGCATAAGCATAAGAGGAAGAAATGCAGGAGTTGCTCTGATATTAGTCAGCTTAGATACACTCTAAATAGGTATATTCTGCACACAAGTTTTGAAGATTAGATTAGATGTTAGTTTAAGCCTCCCTATCTGCAATAAAGATGTTCCAGAGAGAGGGAGGCACCATTTAGTATGTTTTTAAGGAAATGCAAATCTATGCACAAGGTACATAGGAACAGTAAGTTGATAGAGGAGTTTGTGAAAGCAACATAAAAGTTGTATAGGCACTGAAAACTGGACAGACAGTAGTGAACAGTAAAAAGATGTTCCTCAATAAAAAAAAGAAAAATTTTATTTCAATAAAAAGAACGCCTACTTAGCTCTCAGCTTGGGACCTGATTTATTCTCCCTGGGATGGTTCATGAGAGTTGGAACTGCAAATTACTGACCACCATACAGTGAATGGTACAAACCTGCTCCTCGCCGTGCTTGGCAGCAGTCTCAGCCTTGTTGAGGCCTGTGAGGCCACCGTAGTGGCGCTCATTGAGTCTCCAGGTCTTCTGGATTGGAATGTCAGTCTGGCCGATCTCCTGGAGGATGGCATCAAGCGTCTTGTTGGCTCGGGTCAGCACGGACGTGTGAGCAACGTCAAATTTGTATCCTGCGTCCTTGAGTGCAACTCCAGCGGCTTTGGCTTCATTGCGACCTGGAGGAAATTAGTAAATTAACCACCATATCTTGATAAATACAGTACACAGACACAAATGGTTAGGTTTGTGACACACAGAGAAAAGGAATTCAAACTAAAATCTGTGCATTTAGACATTCAGGAAAGGTAACTTATAATCTACCTTCCATTCAACTGTAAACTTAGTACTGGTATATTCATGGAAAAACTTCAAAATTTCTGCCTTCCATCCATATCACAAACACATTATCACCATATCTCAGACTAAGCAATATTTTTTTTTAACATATGGCAGAAGTACTGCTTCAACTTACTTCATACCCAGATTAGCTTTTTAGTGTCCAAGTGACATTAAACTATGCATAACCACTAAAGTCTACCTATTGAAAAAACTTTTAAATACCAAAGTTATTTTACACACACATGTATATTAGGGTTAACAATGGAACAATAAAAATTAAAACATTGTCAGTATCCTACTACGGTCATTGCTCACCTAGTAAAATCAATTTGTTCCAGAAGTGGTTTCATGGCGTGATTTTTTTCGTAAGTAGAGTCGCCTTTTAAAACCCCTCTAAACCCTTTAAAAATTCTAAAAGTATTTTGTCACAGCTGTTCAAAGAGTGATGAATAATTTTTGATATCAGAAGCTCCAATATTAATCACTCAACTTATTCAGATTTTAGTTTTTCATAACAAAGCTTCAAATTTGTGAATAAATTTGGCTTAAGATGAAGGTATCTAAAAAAATTGTAGCTGAGATTGAGAACATCTACTTTTCCGCTCGAAGAATGTGCATACTTCAAATATAAGTACATCACATTTATTTTGACCTTATTAGTAAGCATTTTTCTTGCCTCAAAAATTGGATTAACTTATTGAACATAAAATCCAATACGTTTCAAAATAGAATGTAATCTAATTACCATTACCAAATTATGCAGCTTAAAATCTGACAAAATGCAAATACACAAGTGTCCCAATCATATCATGCATCAGAATACTTGGACAAAATCAGAATTGTTAGGAAATGCAAGTGTTAGGTTTAAAATATAAAAAATATACTCAAAATTCTAAAATCACCATCTTAAAATTAGATATTATAACATACAGAGCAAAAAATGAGAAATGGAGAAATCTACCAGAAGTAATATCCTGGCAATCTACCTCAATAAATCAAATACAATTCAGGATACAGGATAACAGTATCATGCTAATGAGCATAATTGGATACATATATCATGCTAATGAGCATCATTGGATACATACATCATGCTAATGAGCATCATTGGATACATATATCATGCTAAAGAGCATCATTGGATATACACATAGGTAATAATTTTTAATTGGAAACTTTACAGTGTATTGCATACTAGGGTAATTCATCAAATATCGAACTGAACTGATTATCGAACAACTTTGGAAATATGCGCGTAATAAATTTAGTAAGCATCCAAACTAGCTCAGTGCCAGTGATCTTACATCTAAAACTCCTATTTTAGTGATAAAAACTCATTTCTGTGAGTTGCAAACTGCTACCAGCGGTTGCGAACGCATTTTCTGTACGACCCTTACAAATTGGTCGAATTTTTTCACTCGAAAAATCTTACGCACCTCGGGAAAATTGCGACGGTTTAATTGTTGTTGGGTCACCGTCAACCTCCCGTCATAACTAGAGAGTAGTGTTGTCATTTGATGTTCTGTTGCTGTATTTTTTTCTTTTCCGCCAAAAACTTGATAATTATTCCATGTTCGACATTCAGTTCCTTTTTCATGTCAGTATTAAATACTGAACAAAGGTGTTCGAATCAAAATTCCTTAAAAATCATGAATTTATGCCTCGAACAAGGCTTTTCGATTCTTAATTCTTTTAAATAACTGAATCGATCTATTCAACGCCTTTTTTATTTCATTAAAATATTGTATCAACGCTTGATAATAACATTGAATAGTTGAAGATGGGAATTCTGATGAGGGGCTACCAATCAGCTGCTGGTGTTCCAAGGCCCTCAAGATCATCAATGATTCGTCTGGCTACATTTACTGATGATCAATCCCTTGCCAATAAAATTGATGCAAGCATCAATAATAATTCATTGATGAGTGCTTTACATTCTACTCCAAAAAAGGTCACACAGGTTGATGATCACAATGATGGTTCAACAAACACTGCAAATGAAACATCGACATCATATTCAAATTTTGATAACTCTCCATTCAAATGCATCTTGAAAATAAGTAATGAGACAGTTATTTCGGTAAATGTAAAGGACTTGACCATAATGGATTTTCCACTCTTTGATCAATAAAGATTGTTGATGAGACCAAAATAAACAAGTTTTCTTCAATGCACTTTCCGGCGGAAATAAGTATATTAAAAGTTAGGGCATTAAATGAGTTACCGTAACTCCAGTGTTTGAGGCGGGGAAAAATACACCGCGCGGTCCGACGTGAAAGTAAACAGGCGTTCCCGCGCGCCAACCAAGCCGACGAAGAGCAAACCCCCTATTACAAACGTAAAGAGGTTGGGTCGTGAGGGGTAGCAACAGTTCTTTTAGTGAAAACTATAAAACTAAAAGAACTGTGGCTACCCCTCACGACCCAACCTCTTTACGTTTGTAATAGGGTGATGCACACAGGAGTTCCGGTAACTCATTTAACGCCATAACTTTTAAAATACTCATTTCCGCCGGAAAGTGCATTGAAGAAAAATTGTTTACTTTGGTCTGATCAACAATCTTTGTTGATCAAAAAGTGGAAAATCGATTATGGTCAAGTCCTTTACATTTACCGTTATTTCAAACAAACAAACAAAACAAACATCGGCATCTTTGGGATGCTTTATTTCCAATCAAGCCTGATACAAATGATCTTAAGCATTGGTTTTTCAAATGTCTTATAACTAACACTATATATAGGACACCATGACGGTTCCCCCGTAAAGCCGGTACCCATTTCCGACACCTGGGTCGAGTGGGGTATTGTGCTTGAGCTTTCCCTTATACCCAACGGGGAAAATCGCAGCGCCAGCGCCGGGATACGAACCCGCGACTCCAACATACAAGTCTGATCCCTTAACCGCTGTGCCACCGCAAGCATTTCCAAGAAAAGCCAGTGCACCAAAGAAAAAAAAGAATGAAAGAAAAACGTTTATTTTCCAAGTGGCCACATGAGATACATGTCAACATATTGGGTTTTAAAAAGTTCCTTAATATAGGACGTCCTAAAACAAAAGTTCCATACAAGGAGTACTAATAGACAAACCATACGTGGCATGCTAATAGTCTAACAAATGTTCCATACGAGGAGAACTAATTGACAAACCATCCTGTTCGAATCAAAATTCTTGTTCGATTAATGTTCGATATTGATGAAATTATGTTATTAAAGAATTCGATTTTTAGAACAATAAATAAATTCCAACAATCTATGTTGTCTTTAAAGCGACATCACAGAACAAGAAAGCAACTGTTCAAGAATAATCTTGAGGCCCGCAACAGTTATTCAGAGCAAAAGTTAAAGATTTATGAAGGTTGTTTCTAGACACACATGGTTTCTGTTCGATATTTGATGAATTACCCTAGTTAGCTCACACACACAGAAGCATTTAGCCTCAAATCAAGTTGAACATATTTGTCACCTGAATTTCTGTGAGTAACTTGTCTGCTCACAGGAACATGTCAGATCTGAGACTTCCACTGGGTACCTACAGTAGTCTAGTTACCACATTAGTACTGCTGCTGATCAAAGTGAGCATTTGCCATTCATTAAAAATGGTAGTCTCACACTATAGAATACCAATATGCAATAATGAGACACCAGTTTTTATAGACTATGCCTAAATGAATTTAAAAAACGATCAATTACTACAGTGAAAATACTTAGCTAGTACAACTCCAATGGGTCAATGTGAAGTTTCATGCAATCACGGAAAATAATAATGCCGGTCCCAGGAATCACTAAAGGAACACATTTCAGAACGTTTTACATGAATGACATTCTGCTCGCTGATGCGTTATTTTCGAATAATTGAACTTTGAAGTTGGCCTTGGCGCCAAAGGAAACGAGCGCGTGAAACGTAATTTAATTAATAACGGAAGCTATTACAAACGCAAAGAGGTTGGGTCGTGAGGGGGAGGCACAGTTCTTCTAGTGAAAATTATAAATAAAGCTTCTAACCCACCCATTAGGGTGACGACAGCAATCTTGTTGGCATCGGGTCCAAAATGGCGGCGCCCATGGTGGTCGCCATGTTAGACCCGATGTAAACAAGATTGCGGTCGTCACCCTAATGGGTGGTTTAGAAGCTTTATTTATACTTTTCACTAAAAGAACTGTGGCTACCCTTCACGACCCAACCTCTTTACGTTTGTAATAGGGGGTTAGCTTCCGTTTTTAATTAAATTACGCTCGCTTCCTTGGGCGCGCGACGGCCAACTTCAAAGTTCAATAATTCGAAAATAACGCATCAGCGAGCAGAATGTCGTTCGTGAAAAACGTTCTTAAATGGGTTCCTTTAGTGATTGTTTGGAATATCATTATCAATTTCCGTGATTGCATGAAACTTCACATTGACCCTCCAATGATCCAAAATACAATTTGGAAGCAAAAGTTTCTTCAAATAATTTAAACTAATGTAATGTAGGCCTATACAGCATGAAAAACACATAATTAGGCATTCTTTACCCACCTTGTTCGGAAAGATCAGCATCAAACCAACCGCAAAATTTATTGAGCTTATTCCACTCGCTCTCGCCATGTCGTACCATAACAATTTGATATTTAGCCATTTTGACAGAATAGTGACACAGCCTCTTCGTGACGCAACTTGATACCGCCCGTCCAAGTTCTCGACTGAATGTAGTTGCGGTATTTACAGAGCCGGTAGAAATTGAAGGTCGTCTGCTAAACAAAAGTACACATTTCAGTACCCTTGACAATATCATTTTGTAAGTGATTGTTTCCACTGCCAAATGAAGAAAGACATAATATCCACTAGCTAAATTTGAGTTTGATTAAATTAGCGTTTTAAAAATTCTCCATGTTCTGTAGGCGATCAAGACAGGTGACCGGATTGACCTTGAAAATGTGTTCAGCGGCACATGATGCTACTAGGGTGGTTTTCTTCCATATTATGCTGCTATTTCTCTTAAAACTCAATAAAAATATTTCTTTGATATTTTATACTATTTTGCAGCCCGCTAAATTTAAATTCGCATTCTATGTATTGCCCAACATAGTATCACTTAGCTACATCAGTCTGAAAAAATTCTTATCGTATTTATAGATTAAATTTGAGTAGAGAGAGGTCACCAATGTACATTTATTCTAACTTAATTGAAGTTATTCTCCTATGTTGTCTGATGTATGCCTGCGAGAAAATGTACTTCGCTTCCATCAGTCATCTTGGTATCCAAAATCAAAACGTCCATTTAAATATTCTAACTTCTCGTGTCAATTCCCTTCACTTTCATTGGCCTTCTATAATTCGAAAACGAGCATTAACAACTTTTGCTAGTGAATTAAAATTAGATGCATCCCCAAAACGGCTGACAAAAATTTCATGACTTGAAAGGTTTCTCCTTTATTTTGTTGTTTTTGCTGTTATTTTGCTGTTATTCTTGGCCAGAAATTATTGCTGGCCAAGAATTCCTGTTATTAAATTTTAATGACATTTCAAACAATCATTAACCAAATCATATGCTCATGAGCCCGATAATAAAAACTCGTATTAAACTTACACAGTTTTCTTCACAGAATGAAAAGAAAAAATAAATAATGAAGGCATCTACGGATGCTTTATTTCCAATCAAGCCTGATACATATCACCTTGTACATTGGATTGTCAAATGCCTTATAACTAACGCCAGGACGCCATGACGCTTTCCCCCGGTCAAGACCAGTACCCATTTCAGATACCTGGGTAGAATGGGGTATTGTGCTTGGAATTTTTCTCCTATACCCAACAGAGAAAATCGCCACCGCCAGCGCAGAGTTTTGAACCCGGGTCTCTGCCGCACGGCGGCAGAACCTCTAGCACATGGCTATCGCGAGCACTGGAAAAAGAAGAAAAACCAACAAACAAAAACTAGTAATAGTTTGAGCAGCTAAAACTCATGTCGCCAGTGCCTCCTGGGCTACAAATTGTTAAAAATTGACGTCACTCAGAGCACATTCATAATTGGCAATTTTAGTTTAGTTTCAAGTACCTTAAGTTCAATTTTACTCATCAACTTCGGAGCATCAGCTTTTGAGATACAGTACGCATCTGTAAACCTCCGCATTGGACTGAAAAATCAATAGTTTTCCTCTCGAGAATGCAAAACAATATAAGTAGTTAATGGAAAGAAAGAATGAAAGAAAAACCGTTTATTTTCAAAAAAGTTGTTACATGAATTGTGCTACACCACATTGGTATTTAAAACAGCATTGACATAGAGGTTCTTAATTGATAGACAAACCATACCAGGTATATTAATAAACAAGTCATACGAGATGTACTAATAAAGAAACCGTACGAAGTTTACTAATAAACAAGTCATACGAGATGTACTAATAAACAAACTGTAAGAAGTTTACTTATAGACAAACCATATGATGCGCTCTAATGGGCTAACCATGTCGGGGGCTAATTACGTTATGTGAGAGACTATCAGAATATCTTCTCTTGGATATTTTATACACAAAGAGATCGCTCACAACTTATTAATCATTTACATACTATAAGAGAATCCTACTGAAATCCTTCGTTACAAGTTGAAACGAAAGAAGAATAGACAAAAAGCGCTTCTCCGAAATCGACTGAAACACCGTCGTAAATGATTTCCAAGTAGTGAGACAATATTATCCGCAAGAACTTACATTGTAAATGTTCGTTCATTTGTTTTAGACGAGTGGGTTGAACGATGTTTTTCGTAAATTATGTTGGCTAATAATTTTTCATTACTCGAAAACCATATGCGGTGGAATTATTTCAATGTCATTTTCAAAACAAGTCAAACAAGTCCGAGTTAGTTATAAGGTACTTGTTCATATGTTTGCACGAAAAAACAGCTATCAGATTTCTGCGATGTCAACTTTTTTATTTTTACATGCAGAACCATTTGCTTCCACTTAGTATACTTATTTTCATATACATCTCCTAATAACTCTTTAGCCTGTATTATAAGTTCATGTGTTAATGAAGTAGAGACCGTTTTCTAATGCGCTTATCATCAATGTGTTGCCGTCTCCTTTGTTCTTATTTATGTTATTTCTTATTTATGTTATGTCATGTTATTTATGAGCCCTATATACCTTAGAGCATCTTAACGATTTCAAAATATTCCATGTTAATAATTTAAAATAGTAGCAGTGCAGTAGTAGTAGTAGTAGTAGTAGTAGTAGTAGTAGTAGTAACATCAATTTGCTAGCGCTTCAGTGCCTGCACTATAATAATAATTTAAAAAACAAATATATAAATTATAAAACAAATATTACTACTTTATTCAACCTATGGCATGGCTATTTTAATAAAGATGTCTCTAAAGTAACTAAGGTACTTCAGGCCAAAATTTCACATTGACATTATTGAAAACGAACTCTTTCATCATTTTAATTTTCGAATATAAGAGCGAAGCAGTCGTCAATTTAAAGAAACGGGATATGAAGTTATTTCATTTCGTTACAATTATCATAGCAGAAAATCTGCAGTGACTCACTCAACGCCCTGAAACCACCATGCATTAAATCATCAATTAGACATAAAATAGATATTTTAGCAAATAAAGTTGTCAGATTGACTCAATGCTTCATGAAGAAAACTATATATCCCTTCCCTTGTGCGCGTCACGTGTTGATTACCCAATACATAAATTAATCAACGTTATATAGGCCTTGGGATTATAAGCCATTCACCTCGCTTAGTCTTCCAATGTGAAATGATTGAGGCGCTTACTTTAGCGTGATGTTTTGGTTATATTTTCAGACGTGCGTGCTGTTAACTAGTTTTGTTCATTATGCAGACCAACTCTTGTCTATTACTTGAAATTATTTCTGACGGTTTTGTTTGCGCTCGTCATATTGGTCTGTTGCACGCACGTTCACGCCGATTAGTTCTTTCTCGCCATTTTCATAAATTAATCGACTGAAAAACCTTTTGGTTTGTAGACATCGTTTATTTTCCTCGTCACTGTTTACGAGTATTTATTACATCATCATAGTTCAAAATGAAATTTCGTCTCGTTATTTGCTCTACATTGAGCAACTCTGAAGTATTAAGTACTCAATTCGCATTGCCTGAGGGTTGTCAATATCAATGGGGGGCGACATTAAAAAAAAAACTCGTTAAGATTTTCTCATTATTAAAACCGCGCTGTAAAATAACTTTTCTTCAGCTTCCTAAGCTATAGGAAAAAGCGAAGAGCATGCTCAGTATAACCTGTTCTACCATTTTTCGCCGACAGTATAACCTGTTCTACCATTTTTCGCCGATTACTATGATCATCAGATAGCTGCGTCGTAATAAAAATGCCGCAAGTATCGAACTGGGATCAAATCATGGTCTTTTCAGTTCAAATTGCGATTATTAACAGCTCGCGCCACGGTCAAGACATTGTGTTGAGAAGTTCAGCTTCAAAATTAGCGACCGCATCACTTCGATAAATTGCTTTCGGTCTTTCAGACTAACGGCTGCCGGCTCAGAAAATTTCAGCTGACATTTTACAGCGAAACCATCAAGAAATAGTTCATCATAAGGTGAAATAATAACTGAACAAAAACAATCCTTTAATAAAATATCAACATGGAAAATTGTTCAGAGACTCTTGCAAAACGAGTCCCAAATAATCACATATCTGCGCATTTGAACTTCCGTATCCTGGCACGGAGACTAACTCGACAGGGTGTCTCAAAAAAATGTATGCACTCATTTCTTGACTGTCGACTTCATACGGATTTTTGTTTTTGTTTCAGGGACAAAGTTTTCAATGCCATTTGTTTCTTACATTTAATGTTCTTTCCTCTGATTGAACTCACTAGACTTGTATCTATGTCAACCAACACCTACACATAAACCAAATATATGAATACTGGGAAATCAAATACTGAGTACATATTTTAGAGACACCCTGTATGTTCCGCACATGCACGGCATCCCTAAATCATGTCTATACACATGCTAAGTTGAAATGCAAGCAACTCATTAAGATGTTCTATGAACAAATCCCAGTTTAAAAATCAGAAAAAAAACTCTTGCTGGTATGAAACCCTAAAACCAAGAAAGAACATTCTATAATTCTAAATTCAATTGACGCTTCTACGTAAAGCTAGATTGCAACAATGGAGTAATTTAAAAATATTTTCCTGTTAACCACAAAAACGGTCAAATACAACGATATTTTCTACTTGAAACAGCGTCCGCAATTAGGTCATTTCGAAGTTTACCCAACTGAGTGACACTAAAAATGACATTCCGCATATTGCTTACCGCTTCTAAAATTAAAAGAATAAAGATAATTTCTCAAGTTTCAAATAGAACAAACTTAACTGAACGGCAGAAACAGCTGCTGATGATTCATTCATACGAACTGATGAACTCGCATGAATTAAGCGTGTTTAAAGCTGGCACTATGTCTTTGGGAAAAAGTTATCGTCAAGCTTTCTGCTTACACAATTGGCAGAAAAATTTAAAAAAAATTCAGTATGTCATGTTTTCAGTCGCAGGTGAACTTGAACCATAGGTTTAACCTCTAAAATGACCTATAGTCGACATCATAGGGAAGTATATATTACTATTCAATAAAACATTTTTACTTTAAATGACGTATCTATGAGAGAATGTCTGGGATTGGCATATCTATGAGAGAATGTCTGGGATTGGCATATCTATGAGAGAATGTCTGGGATTGGCATATCTATGAGAGAATGTCTGGGAATTGGCATATCTATGAGAGAATGTCTGGGATTGGCGTATCTATGAGAGAATGTCTGGGATTGGCATATCTATGAGAGAATGTCTGGGATTGGCATATCTATGAGAGAATGTCTGGGAATTGGCATATCTATGAGAGAATGTCTGGGATTGGCATATCTATGAGAGAATGTCTGGGATTGGCATATCTAGGAGAGAATGTCTGGGAATTGGCATATCTAGGAGAGAATGTCTGGGAATTGGCAAATCTAGGAGAGAATGTCTGGGAATTGGCAAATCTAGGAGAGAATGTCTGGGAATTGGCAAATCTAGGAGAGAATGTCTGGGAATTGGCAAATCTAGGAGAGAATGTCTGGGAATTGGCAAATCTAGGAGAGAATGTCTGGGAATTGGCATATCTATGAGAGAATGTCTGGCAATTGGCATATCTATGAGAAAACGTCTGTCGTACACAAACATGTTTAAACGTGAACAAGCTGAACTCCTATAATAACGAATTATGAACAACAGTTCCGCAGTATAAGCAAGTTAAGAAAAAACAGAGTCCCGAAAGCAAAACATCACTGCCTCTGTGTACCAACTCGAAAAGTTAAGAAAAATCCACAGCTCTAAGCCAGTTCACAGGCCCGTACGATATTCATCAACTCGCTGAAATGAAGGTCATGATTTTCAGCTTTGATTTTCAACAGCGCCAAAAAAGTTTCAAGTTTGTATTGTAAATACACACAAACGACCATCCGACATGTCCCGGTGCGGTAGGACATGAAACAAATTTTCGAGCTTTAACTAATTTCTGACCAGTTGTTTTAGTATGTCATCTCGTATAAAATTCTAAAACTACTCGGAGTCAAAATCACCGCACGATGCGCTCCTGAAACACCACAATGATCACTCCATTAGGAACAGACATACGAGTTATTCCATTTGACAACTCGTTTCCACGAAGGTAACAGCACTCAACCACCACGGACCCTTCAAGACGTGACGGGCATTTTACAAGAAAGAATGAACGCATTTCTGCGCTGAGTAATATTTGATAACGACCGAACATGATTTACATGAATGGAAGTCCAACACTGAAGGATTATTGAGGTCAGAAATGTGATAGAAACGCGAACAAACGGGGCACACATTGCACACAAGTGCATTTTCAACACTCTGTGCACTCACTGGTCTACGTGCTAAAAAAAACTCAACAGGAGAAACGAGATTATCGGTCCTTTGACAGCAACCATCCTTAAGATTCATTGACGGAAAATAAAGCTAAGTGCACAAATGTGTGGGAAACGTGAATATTGAGTCGGTATCGTCAGACGAAATTTGACAGCAATAACACACAAAAGCAGAGTACTCCTAATAAATAATTGCCTTAATCGAGTGCTTCTAAACTAAATTTCATCATTGCAAACATCCATACGAGAACAAAAACTACTTAATAAACTAAAATTAAGACAAAGTGCAAAAAACAGTGGCGAAGTTTACCCCAACTTAGTGCGAATAAAATAACATTCCGCATATTGGTCAAAGCTTCTAAAATTAAAAGAATCAAGATAAGTTTCTCCAGTTTCAAATGAAACATACTCAACTGAACGGTAGAAACAGCTGCTGCCAGTCATTGCATTGCACTCCTACTGTGTTCAAGTTGAACTGTGGCGCAACTTTCAGTGCCTTGCCAGGCTTGAACAAAGCCAAGTAAAGCAAAAATTGCTCCCCACTCGCGGGCAAAACTTCTTTGCTGATTTTCATTCCATCCTCTACACTGATATTCTCGATCCTCCAGTCTTACATCTCCTGAGACCTCCAAATGGATAAGAATCAGTCTCATTCAGTTAATCACACCTTCAATCAAGCAGTCATAGTATAAATAACTAGGGTTAAAATCATCATAGACAAATTTAAATTCTCACTAATTATACCTAACTTTCACCCCAACGCAAGTTCCACACAAAATGTGAAAGTCGTAGATTGACTACACCTATGCTTGCGAGAAAGCGTGGAGCATCAATGAGATGGGGCACACCTCAGTGCCTAGTTGGAGTGAGGAAGAGGAGGGTCAGTTGGAGTGAGGAAGAGTAGGGTCAGTTGGAGTGAGGAAGAGTAGGGTCAGTTGGAGTGAGGAAGAGTAGGGTCAGTTGGAGTGAGGAAGAGTAGGGTCAGTTGGAGTGAGGAAGAGGAGGGTCAGTTGGAGTGAGGAAGAGGAGGGTCAGTTGGAGTGAGGAAGAGGAGGGTCAGTTGGAGTGAGGAAGAGGAGGGTCAGTTGGAGTGAGGAAGAGGAGGGTCAGTTGGAGTGAGGAAGAGGAGGGTCAGTTGGAGTGAGGAAGAGGAGGGTCAGTTGGAGTGAGGAAGAGGAGGGTCAGTTGGAGTGAGGAAGAGGAGGGTCAGTTGGAGTGAGGAAGAGGAGGGTCAGTTGGAGTGAGTAAGAGGAGGGTCAGTTGGAGTGAGGAAGAGGAGGGTCAGTTGGAGTGAGGAAGAGGAGGGTCAGTTGGAGTGAGGAAGAGGAGGGTCAGTTGGAGTGAGGAAGAGGAGAGAGAGGAGGGTCAGTTGGAGTGAGTAAGAGGAGGGTCAGTTGGAGTGAGGAAGAGGAGAGAGAGGAGGGTCAGTTGGAGTGAGGAAGAGGAGGGTCAGTTGGAGTGAGGAAGAGGAGGGTCAGTTGGAGTGAGGAAGAGGAGGGTCAGTTGGAGTGAGGAAGAGGAGGGTCAGTTGGAGTGAGGAAGAGGAGGGTCAGTTGGAGTGAGGAAGAGGAGGGTCAGTTGGAGTGAGGAAGAGGAGGGTCAGTTGGAGTGAGGAAGAGGAGGGTCAGTTGGAGTGAGGAAGAGGAGGGTCAGTTGGAGTGAGGAAGAGGAGGGTCAGTTGGAGTGAGTAAGAGGAGGGTCAGTTGGAGTGAGGAAGAGGAGGGTCAGTTGGAGTGAGGAAGAGGAGGGTCAGTTGGAGTGAGGAAGAGGAGGGTCAGTTGGAGTGAGGAAGAGGAGGGTCAGTTGGAGTGAGGAAGAGGAGGGTCAGTTGGAGTGAGGAAGAGGAGGGTCAGTTGGAGTGAGGAAGAGGAGGGTCAGTTGGAGTGAGGAAGAGGAGGGTCAGTTGGAGTGAGGAAGAGGAGGGTCAGTTGGAGTGAGTAAGAGGAGGGTCAGTTGGAGTGAGTAAGAGGAGGGTCAGTTGGAGTGAGGAAGAGGAGGGTCAGTTGGAGTGAGGAAGAGGAGGGTCAGTTGGAGTGAGGAAGAGGAGGGTCAGTTGGAGTGAGTAAGAGGAGGGTCAGTTGGAGTGAGGAAGAGGAGGGTCAGTTGGAGTGAGGAAGAGGAGGGTCAGTTGGAGTGAGGAAGAGGAGAGAGAGGAGGGTCAGTTGGAGTGAGGAAGAGGAGAGAGAGGAGGGTCAGTTGGAGTGAGGAAGAGGAGGGTCAGTTGGAGTGAGGAAGAGGAGGGTCAGTTGGAGTGAGGAAGAGGAGGGTCAGTTGGAGTGAGGAAGAGGAGGGTCAGTTGGAGTGAGGAAGAGGAGGGTCAGTTGGAGTGAGGAAGAGGAGGGTCAGTTGGAGTGAGGAAGAGGAGAGAGAGGAGGGTCAGTTGGAGTGAGTAAGAGGACGGTCAGTTGTAGCCCAGTTGGAGTGAGGAAGAGGCCGGTCAGTTGGAATGAGGAAAAGGCGGGTCAATTGGAGCGAGGAGGGACACTGGAGTAAGGCTAAGGCGGGTCAGTTGGAGGCGGAGGCGGGCAGGAGACCAGCAGCCAGCTTGGAGGGGGAGTTGGAGGGCGAGACGCCAGCGTACACAGCGGCGGCAGGCGGGCGGGTGTGAGGCACGTCTGGTGATGGCCGCAGCAGCAGTGCTATGTGCTCCTCCACTGTTTTCGTCCTGTCATTTTCACATTACGGATGTCAAGTTTATGTTCTGGGTGTCAAGTTAATTTTCACGAGAAACCTCCAACAATCACTGACTAGTGCTAGTCCAGAACCATAAGCTGTCGTTAAGATAGCTTGTCGATGGCTCAAAGATGCAACTTTGAGATGCTGACGTGAATGCAACAGAACTATAGACCAGCAGTACAGAAAATCAGCAGGTAGAATTGAGCTTCACATCAGCAATTTCATAGAAAAAATACACGAAACACGATTACATCACCGCGATAAATATTTTAAAAGGAGCATAAAAGTACGAGTGAAATGAATAGGAACTGTAGACACAGTGGGCATTTTAGCAAGTACACGCAGTTCCAGTACTTCTCGATAATCTCCTGATGAAGACATAAATAACATGCAAACACAATCCATACGCGGGTATGTTGTAATTGAGCAGAATTTCAAATCTTAAGGTCCTGAGTATCGCTTTTCGATAATCTCTAGATGACAATATCAATAACATTCAAACACAATCCAGAATAAGAAGTAAGACCTCAAGGATACTTCAGTGACTGTGCGAGAGGCATCGCAGACTGCAGGCAAATTTGCGCCAAAGTCCCTCGGCCAAGCGAGTTGCTCTATGGCTCATCACCTCGGACTGACACCATCTTTTGGCACCAGTCTATATTCGGGTCAGCCCAACATACTAGACATTACCGAACATCAACATAGACGAAAGATTTACCTTGAAAAAGCCATTAAAGAAAAAAAAAACAAAGCAAAGAACATGAATGCTTCAAGGAATGATCTTATACATACGCTAGAACTAGTGGAAAGTAAGACTTCCAGTGCAGCGAGCAAGCAGGTCAATAGTCCAACCAGAATGAAATGACTGTTTCGGGGCGGGGCATGAAACGCCATGTACGTTGCCAAATTGCAACTGGGGGTACATTTTCTTTAATACAAATAGTATCAAGGGCCAATTAATCTATAATTTGTATAGTTTCAGACAAGAAAAAATAACGATACCAAGAATATGTATTTTTTTTTAGTATAATCAAGTAATTAACAATTCAATATTACCAATAATAATTACAGCAATAGATAATAATAAGAAACAATAACAATAATTACTAATTTAAATATAATCGTTAGCTTTTCTTTGAAACTGTCATATTTCTTCTTTGTGACACCGACGTGACACGAATAAGATGTAGCAACAATGTATGAATTCCCAGAAAAGCTGTGCCAAACATACCAAGAGTGCGGACAGTATAAATGTAACATACACATATAGCTTAATGCATGTAAGAATATTTTAATAAATATATTTTGATAATAGAACTTACCTTTTTTCTGCTTTAATGTCTAATATTTTCGATAGGTAGAGGATCGTGATTTGGATACCGTGAATTTCTGGAAACCGCCCCTAAACGGTCATTTCATTCTGGTCGGACTTTAATCTTCTTTCTTTACACTATCAGAAGCAACAACACACTCAAACTAGAGTGAATTTCAATGAGAAATGAACGTCGCACAAAACCATAATAAACAAACAACTACCACATGCATTGAAACAATACATTTCGCCTAATTGACACTAAAACTAACCACTAATCAACACTAGAGAGCACACCACCAGCAAAGCTAGAAACACAACTCACATTTGCTCCAAGGTCATGTCGGAGGGGAGGACCAATAGGGGAGCAGGAAGGCTGGTCTCGCTGCTCAGCCAATCACGATGAAGCTCGTGCAGCTCGGTGAGGTAAGAGAGGGGGATTTTGGCCTCCTCCTCGCGCCCCCGCTGCCTGATGCGCTCCTGTGCCACACTGGGGCTCGCCGACAGGTACACTGCAACACCCCTCGATAGTTGAAAATTGTAAAAATATCGTCGATGTATCTAACATGCGTTTTTATGACTAAAAATAATTTTCCATATCAATCTTATTTAGAACATATTTGAGTTAATTTTCCAAATTAAATAAATGAAAATTGGCTCATGTGGGGTCCCAACATTATACTCATGAATACACTACAAACTTGGACGAATGCATTTTCTTTGAAACTCTTTACTTGAATGTACTTTAGTGATCAAACTATGGAATACCAAAAATTTCAAGTCAAGCGCAAGCTTTAGTTTGTCTTAGTCGTTCTGGAGAGAAGCAGTAGTCCCATCTTTCAGGAGACTGTCATTCATTCTTGATTACCTTTTTTATCCCTAACCGTTAAAAGTGCGGCAAGTGTCATTCGGTGAACACGGCTGGCAAACTTGCCCTAAATATGCAGTACTCAAGTTCTATTAGGCTGAAAGCAATAATAAAGCTTCTTATAATACCTGAAGTGCATAACCAAAAACTTGAAGAAAATATATATAAATTCAAGAACATGTGTATGTTTTATTCATGAGTAATATTGAAATATCTTAGGGGTGACGTTGTTCATATTAACCAACTCTAGAAATCAGTAGTACTTCAATACAAACTAAATGCTAATGAATCTTTCTTACACTAATGAATATCACCAACAATACTAAGATGCAAGTAATGAGAGCAGCAGGAGTAGAAACATGAGAAATTTACCCAGCCTCACCAATGAGATCAACGGGGATGTCCAGGTTGTCAGTGATGGTGCTGTACCACTCGCAGTACACGTTGTACTCTGGCTCAGACATGCGCCCGGTCTGGAACAGGTTCTCCACAAAGCAGTGCCTGCACAAAGTGATGGACAATAGAATACACAAAAGAAACGCCCATGAATGAACTTCAAAAGTGCCCCCTGAGTCCCATCTAGTCAGTCCACATGTTAATAATAATAAACCTTCATGTAATACTTTCCCTGAGCAACAGATCATTTGTTTCATTAATCATACACCATATATGTTTATAAATGGCCTTGCTCATACGGTTGGTCTATTGAGGTTATACATGACAGCATTTGGCTTGATTAATTAATTATAAATTAGTTTTAGCCTCCCTTTACCAAGACAAAAATGTTCAAAGAATAGAAGGATGAAGGCACCATTTAGTATGGAGTTAAGGAAACATGGAATCTAAGCACAAAGAGTGTTCCTGCAAGAGATCCTGTGCACATAAAAACAGCAAGATAAGAAGGAAGGTTTTGAAACCAGATAAAAGTTGAAGAAGAAAGTCAGAGGTGCTGAAAAAACAGGATAGCAGTTAACCAAAAAAAGATGGTCCTAAACAAAATAAAAAACATTTTATTTCAACAAAAAGGCTTACCTCTAAGCTAAGGATCTCACACTATCCCCTTGGAAGCACTAATTCTTATAGATACAGTAGCTGTACCCCCTGAGGGGGCAATTGGCTTGAATGCTCATAACTTGAGTTTATTCCTAAAAAACATCACACATAGTTGAGGTGTCATGAGCTGTTCACTGTCAGGCGTCATGCTAGCAGAAGTGGCTTAAAAATAACTTATGTTCTTTGTACAGAGGAATACGATAAGTTTTAAGAGAGAATAACCAGCTTAGAATTAAGTTCATACAGAACATCTTTTGCAGATTAAGGAAATTGCATTTAGTGGAATAACTGACTTGTTGCTTTTCAGTGCATGTCTTCATTTGACTCGTTCAAGATAATACTTCTTTTGATTTCTTTTAAAATAACCTCATCCACAAAAAATACACTAACAGGAGGCCTTGTGTATTACCATTTGGCTACTCTACCTAATAAATAAAAATTACACAAAAGATATAACAAGAGCATGCAATGGAACAAAAACAACAGGCATTCCTTTCCTAAATACATTTCATTGTGCACCAAGTTAACTAATGATTTAGGATTTTTGATTAGGATCAAGATATAGTGCTCTAAAAGCGTTCACAGGCTCAGAAATGGGACAACGATCTCCATAACAAAGTAATAAATGTACTAACTGTACATAATACAAAGTCAGTAACAAATGCAAAGTAAATTACCATTAAACCTCTTTGTCAAAAGTAGCACAAAATAGAAAACTAGACACAAAAAATTCCAAGTAGTAAAGAGTACATTACACTCTGCACATACTGAATACAAAGTTCACAACACTCCGCACATACTGAATACAAAGTTCACAACAAAGCCCCCTTCAATCAGTGGTCAGGGCTACACTCCCCCCAGAGTAGAGGGGCTGTTCCAAGCCTACCTGGCACTGTGGATGGAGCGCTCCATAACTTTTACTTTAGCTGTGGAAGGCTTCAAGTGCAGCTGCATCATGGTGAGCTGCACATACGTCTGGAACAGGTGCGACCACCGCACTGGATCTGAGTACATCAGGTCCTGTGGACGAAGTATGAGGTGTGAGCACAGGTTTGAAATCAAACAGTACCCTGAGTGGTGAGAAGTTATAAAACTGTCACAAAGCAATGATTGATGTATTTTGCTGAGATTTGAATGAATGAAATTTGTAGAGCACAATGCAATGATATATTAGGCCAAAATTTAAACGATTGGGTCAGCACTTTATTGTTAAAATCAATTTAATAAAAATCTAATATAAAAAACTTGAGAGGTAGAATAGGAAATACATGTAGTAAGAAGTTGAGACTGAAATTCAAGAGAATGGATAGAATACAGGAAACATCTTGACACGGAGACTTTTACAAAGGAAGCAATTAGCAGAATATGTTAGCTAACCATTGTTCAATCAAATGTTAAGTAGAAAAAGTGAGCATTATTTTAAGAAAAGAGGTTTAAATAAATCAATTAATAACAGCTGATTAAAATTATTGCCCTTAAAAAAATAGAATGAAAGAGTCTCATCAATGTAATCAACCAAACAAATCAACAAAGTCCACAAGAAAGTGGTTTAGAGGGACAGAAAATTAATAATCTTGAGATTTTCAATGTCAATTACATAACCTATTAAAATAAAAATTACTCAACATCCTAAATGGTATGAAATTTTTGAAAAATGCATATAAATAATCAAAATTTGAGCATCAAACCTTACCAATAAATTTTTGCCTCTGACATTCCTCCATTTATGGACAGGCTCTTCAAGAACTTCAACATCAGGGCTTACAGCCAGCCGGTTGAGCAAGGTGGTCTTCCCACTGCCAATGTTGCCTTCGATGCAAACAGTTATGGGACGAGGCAGGTTTTGCATCTTTCTTGCATTGGAAGAAACTTCATGGTTAGGGAAGAAGAGTTTTCTTGGTGAGGCTGACATTGTTCCAGGAGCTGTAAATCTGTGCACAGTGTTGGTGTGGATTGCCTTACAATTCAAACTATGACAAAAACATTGGAGTTGTGAGACCACATAAGCATTAGAATGCGCATTTAATGAATGGGAAGATGATTGAAGAATGGAGAAAGGTTTGGTTAGAAATGCTCGACTGGGAAATGAACCAAAATTCTCCAAAATAGGATATGCTGAACTTTTATAGAATCTGGCTACCAATAGTGGCCCCAATGATCTTTGGTGAAAAAAATTCAAGGCAAAAAATTTCCTTGGGCACTGATGGAATAATCGAATAACTGCATGGGAGTAAATAGAATTCATTGAATTATTCTACTTGAAAAATAATAGCTCTGAACCACAATTTATCCACCAACATTTGACTGTGGAAGAGAAAAATGAAAACAGTATCAGCATACCACCTTGAAATACTAAGTTTCCAGCTGAAATTTATGCTTTTAGAACAATATACTGATATGGAACAGCTTGCAATTAATCCACACTAAATCATTTCTGGACATAGTACATATGTATGGACATCTAAAAAATATTTATGATTTTTATTTTCAACAGGTGCAAATAATCTTCAAAAAAATATAAAAATAAACAAAAAACTCAAAAATAATTCATGATAATTTCAAAAACTCCATATAATAAAGCTAAACCAGCATTAACATTGATAAGAGACTAAACCTGGTAAGATTTTCCAGCATACTATTTACTTGCAAAATTTTTCATTGAATTTGAAATTTACGTTTAGCGTTTGCCTTACTGGCCTAGAACGGCTGACTGCCTTCAAAATGCAGCAGTTCTGTCAGAACACTTGTCAAGCCCTACCAACGCTTTAAATAAAACAGGAAAATTTTAAACATGACCAAATTATCATAGACATAGAAAAAATAACAAAATATAAACAAATGGAATTGTGCTTATAAAAAGTTGGCATACAACACAAAAACATCCAACAAAACCACAAGTTGCATATCATCATGTGTAGTGCATAACTTGTACTAATTATGGATATATGTGAGTGGTTTGCTTTCTGCATATTCGAATTATAAATGAAAGTGCTAAGGTACACGTCTTAAATGTCATTATTTATTAAGGAAAGTCAATGAATAAAAATTTTTATGGAACATTTTGACCACCTTATGGTCCTAGTTAGGAATGCATGTGGTACTTGTTCGTTTATTGTGGCTCTAAGTGACGTTCATTTCTCAATGAGATTCACTCTAATTTGAGTGTGCTGTTGCTCCTGATAGTGTGAAAGAAGAAAATGAGACCTGCTTGCTTGCTTCCACTGGAAGTCTTATTTTCTACTAGTTCTAGCATATGTATAAGAACATTCTTTGAAGCATTCATGTTCTTTGCTTTATTTTTTTCTTTAATGGGGCTTTTTAAAGGTAATCTTCTGTCTATGTTGAATTTTGGTAATGTCTATCAACCTGAAAACAAGTAGAAAAAACTAGTCAAGTGTCAAATTTACATCGATGATGAACGAAGAAAGCAAACAAATATGAAAGGAACAAATAAAAACGTTCAGTATTAAAATTACGTTAGTAGCAGAGGAAAGGCAGATTGCATATCATTTAAAACCAGTTTTTCTTTAAAAATATGGAGAGATTCTAAAATGCGGATGTTTATTTGGTTTAATGCTGCAAAAATTACTCTAAAATCATCTAATCTAACAGGAATGTTGCACTTCTCTGCGAGAGTGCAACAATTGTGTTGACATCAGCTCCAAGATGGTGGCGGCCACCCGGTATGGCAGCTGCCATCTTGGAGCTGATGTCAACACACTTTCGGACGTCACCCTAATGGGTGGGTTAGAACCTTTATTTATAATTTTCACTAGAAGAACTGTGGCTAATCCTCACGACCCAACCTCTTTACATTTGTAATAGGGGGTTAGCTTCCGTGATTAATTAAATTCTGTTCGGCGCGCTTGCTTCCTTTGGCAGCGACAGCCAATTTCAAAGTTTAATAATTCGAAAATAACACATCAGCAAGCAGAATGTCATTCTTGTAAAAGGTTTTTAAATGTGTTCCTTTAGTGATTCTCTGCAACAAAATTCCTAATTTCCGTGAGGCATCTAAAATACATATTGACCAAAAGTAATAGCAATATTTTAAAATTTTTGAGAAGAATCAATACCACAAGAGATTTCGGTCAATATGCAGTTTAGGGGATCCACCGAAAATGAAAATTTTATTCGTAAGAATCACTAAAGGAACCCATTTAAAAACGTTTTACATGAATGACATTCTGCTCGCAAATGCGTTTTTTTTGAATTATTCAATTTTGAACTTGGCTTTCGCATGCCAAAGAACAGGATGTTTCAACAACGCAGCGCGCGCACCAAGCGTAATTTAGTTAATAATGGAAGCTAAAGTCCTATTACCAACGTAAAGAGGTTGGGTCAGGAAGGAAAGCCACAGTTCTTCTAGCAAAAATTATAAATAAAGGCTAAAATGGCGGCGACCCGTTATGCTGTTTGGCGCACTGGCTCCAGAACTGAGCGTCCATGACAGTGTTGCCATACGTGCACTCCGGCTTCAAACATTTGAGTTTCGGTAACTAATTTACCGCGGACGTCACCCTCTTAGATAGGTTAGAACCTTTATTTTTAATTTTTACTAGAAGAACTGTGGCTCCTTCCCCTTCCAATCCAACCTCTTTACGTTTGTAATAGGGGGTTAGCTTCCGTTATTAATTAAATTCCGGTAGGCGCGCTTGCTGCGTTGTTGGAACATCCTGTCCTTTGGCACGCGAAAGCCATTTCATGAGCAACGCTCCTATAACTTAAAAGTACAATAACTCAAAAATAATGCATCTGCAAGCAGAATGTTATTCATGTAAAACGTTTTTGAATTGGTTCCTTTAGTGATTCTTTGGAATATAATTTTCAATTTTGGTGGATCCCCTAAACTGCATATTGACCAAGATTTCTAATCTACGGTAACAGTATGAAAGCACGGCTCAAGTCTTGCTGAGCGGCGAAGCCGCTCAGCGAGAATGAAAATATCGATTATAACTGGAATTTGATGCTGATTCCGAATATGCAATTTGTTTTGACCGCTCTCGATTTTTTTGACTTTTTTTTATTTTATTTTTGGAAAGACGGCTAGCAACAACTGAGGTGGTGCCCAAAGAATGCCAGGTCCGTACAGGTTGGGTGGAACCTGGCCCTATCCGGTACTCAGGTCTTCAAGGCACGGTCTGACCATGTTGGGTTGAGAATGGCAGAGTTCGGATCATGAGGTGGTGCAGGCCACAAAAAAACATTAAAAATGTATAAAAATTTGAAATTAAAAAAAATCACAAAAAATCAAAAAAATCGAGAGCGGTCAAAACAAATTGCAGATTCGGAATCAGCATCAAATTTCAGTTATAATCGATATTTTCATTCTCGCTGAGCGGCTTCGCTGCTCAGCGAGACTTGTTCCAAAAGCACAAGAGCAATAGTATAGAGATAACTAGCAGTTAGCACAGCAAAGTAGTTAGCAAAGCCAACACAGTAAATAGTTACCAGAAGTAAAGAAATTTCTACTTAGAAACAACATAAACTAGTGCTATTATAGACATTCAAGTGCACAAAATACAAGTTTATGAAATTTGCTTTCGAATTTATGAGACAAAGTAGTGCATTTTAAAAATTCATAGTATAAGAATAAGATGAGTTATATTCAATTGCTTAAATTAGAGATAATGATAAATTTAGGGAGCAAACATTTATTGGAACACATACATGGCAAATCAAATAATACCTATGAAAAGAGTGGGACAACATTAGCAGTGAGTCAAAATAGATCATTAATGCAAAAATATGAAATGCATATGACCCAACAAAAAATTATTAAAAGTTTTTTGGCAGTAGGCTTATATAAATGAATTATGTATTAAAACCAATAGATAGGCCTACTTAGATTATGGGCTATTAGTTTCCAAGTAAAACTTCACCATCTGATCAAAACAATTAGTGGAAATTAGAAGTTAAATTTATCAACAGCAATATCAAAACATCATTCATCATCAAAAATTAAAAGCTTCAATGACATGTTTTGTTACATTATCAACTCATTACTAGGCCTAGAGCATTACTGCTATTGCATATTTAGGTATGACCAAAAATTAACACACTCCATCAAATGTACAAAGTTTATATTGCTTTGTAGTTTACAAATTAGTGATTGCAATTTAAGGGTTTTAACTCAAAAAGTTAATAATTAATATAAACGAAATGTCCTTTTACTTTATCTTCAAATATTTTCACTGCGATATATTTTCAGCACTGATTTTATGCTTGATGACCATCTCTTCTTTTAAAAATTCTCCACTTAATCTAGAATGCTTTACGAATTGTCATGAAGTACAAATTGTCATGAAGAATGTTATACTGCTCACTTATCCCGTTGATCTGCTTTTTTAGTTCAATCGGTTTTAAAATTTACTCTAGATTTTCTCCACAGTCTGTCCTTGACCGGAAAAATTTAGTGGCAGTGCTTTTAAAATCAAATTGCAACAGAAAACTTTCGTAAGCAGCTCGAGTTCATCAATAAATTCAAATTTTTAGCATCACTGATCAGTGATGCAATCATACAACCACACCACGATGTGATCCTTTGAATTGCGCGCGTTAAAATGTTGCCCTAGTAGCGTTGGGGCCGGGTATTAACACGAGGGATTCGGAGGGAATATTCACCATGAGTTTAAATTGAAATACGATTATTAATGTGATTTACGATTAATACGACTAATAAAGTTGAAAAATTATTCGAATTTGTAAGCGCTTCATATATTGCGGTCAACAAATAAACTTAATGTTTCTATTTCGTAAACAATAAAATGTAGGTAACATTGTGGTTCAATTAAACTCATTTATTATTATGAAAGTCCTAAAAAGACTTTTACAACTAGTAATATAATTTTGTGGTTTACGTTTTTTTAAGAACTACAGATAGATTGAATTGGAAAAATATTTCAGATGATATTATATGAGAAGCTAATTTGTGAAATGCAAATCTACCATCCTTTCATTTTTGTTATAATGAGTTCCACTATCGAACTAAAAACAAAAAACGTGACCAATTTCATGAGAAAAAGTTTATCCTGAATTTGAAAAATCCATTCACTTGGAAATCGAATAGCACAACAATACATATATTCCATTGGTGGGCGTTCGGATCATAAGTCTGAACTTCCGATCACGATCGATCTTGGACTTGAAGATCGGAACCTCCAGGTGAAAAAGATCGAAAGTGCAAGGATCGCTCTTGCAAAATGTAGTCGGATCTTGATTCCGGGCCTTAATTGAAAAAAAAGAAAGCAAAAGGAAGACGACCAATACGTCTTGAGTAGATGTCTTTTCTTTTTGTACGCAGCTTCAAAAACCGTATAACATGTCGCTCTCGAGCTCCGCTTCGATTGAGCCCGTGCTTAGCTATGGGTCGGCTATCCTCCGGCCAAAGAGGGCGATCCTGGCTGCCGAGAACTTCGAGGCCCTCAGCTTCTTGAAAGGCAACCTTCCCTTCCTCAGGAAAGTTCACGAGGTGACGCTGAATGAGCAAGACGAGGTCTGAACGGGGCGATTCAAAAGAAAGGACAGATAGCGTCGCCTTTGTTTCATATAATGTAATTAAATTGAATAGAATTTGTTAGTCAGTAGAGTAGACATGTTGCTAAATGGCCTTTGAAATATACCTAATAAACAAATTAAATCTGAAGTCCACCTTTTCCATTCTATATCAGTATAATAGTATATACGTGACGTACGTCGTATACTCATATTGAATTTGAATTGCTATGAAAATGCTTTAAAATCCGGGCATCACTGTTAAAATCTTAGGAACGGAAGTTTGGGATCCCTTTAATTTTTTGGCGGCGGGATCGGAAGGTCATACTCGGAATTAGCCATTGACCGGGATAGGAAGTTCGGGATCAGACTAATATTTTGAGGATTGATGCCCACCACTGATATGTTCGTACAATTCCAATAACTTTCTTTAAAAGACGTGCATTAGAAGTGTGTTTTGAAGTAACAGAGATTGAGCATGAATATTTTTTAGTTATTTATTGCCGCTGCGCGTAGTTTAATATGTAACTTTTAGTGATAAATTTAAGGTTCAACGAATAAGCGATGAAACTTTTTCTCCAGGAAAATTACTGCAATTATAGAGGCACGGTGCACGGAAGAGACGCTCGGGTAAATGTTGAAAAGCTCTATGTTGAGAGTCTGTAACAGCGAAGAGTAAAGGCGGATAAAAAGGGCCCCCTGCTTGAATAGTAAATACCTGCAGTCTGTAAGAGCTGCAGTAAGTCCACAAGTTTTAGGTTAAAAAATGCACTTTTCAAAGTCCTCAGAAACAGTCACATCAGAATTAGGTATGAGCTTGACTTTAAATATTTATAACCATGTAAAAATGCACGTCTTTCAATCATGAATAAACACTGAATTAGTGAAAAACAAGACAATTTTACATAATTTTAAGCATTCATTTCTCAGGTGAGTACGAAGCATATGTTATCAATAGGTAATAGATTAATTTACCAGTAAACATGAAAGTTTGCCCCAACCTAACCTAAGCTGACGCTCATCTTACCTCGAACTTATCACCGCTAACACTTCGCAGAACGCTCACGGCTGCTGCACCTGCACTTCACGACTCACGTGAGGGCTGATCACGGTATACGATGACCCCCAACCCTGCATTTTACATCTGCCACTGTCGTGTTTGCAGTCTCAGCGAGAGCGATGTTGCCAGATATCCAGAATCTGAGGCTCATCACGTAGACTTTTGCGCCCTCACCGTAAGAATTCTATTACTTTTTGAGATGTAAAAATATAATGGAATAAATTAACAAAGAGATATGTCAATATTAAATTTTTGTAAGAGGTAGTCATTCAAGAATTTGCTTATGTCAAGAAACACCAGTGAAGATCGATGAAGTCGACGTTCGCTCGAACGTGTTCTGACGACGATATAATCCATGCCGAACTAGAGCTGCCAAATGAGCATTTTTTCCTTGCCAAAATCGCCCAGTTTCTGTCCTCTCTAAATATAACTTGGCCATAAAAACCTCTCAGCATCTCAGGTGCTGAAACCACGCAGCATTTGATATGTTTTATAGTTACGGTGAGTGATTTTTAGGATCAAATTTTATTCAAAAACACCCCAACTTGAGGATTTGGGCAAGAAAATAAGCTCGTTTGGCAGCAGTTGCAGCTTGACCTCGATATGTTGTGCTGTCAATACCCCCGTGTAGTTCCGCTGCTCACACCAAACTGCAGATTCAGCTGATCATGCGACTGCCGTTTTTGTATTTGCTCTAAAGTCTTGAGCACTAACTTCTTTGAACATTAGCATTGCCTTTGATGTTAATATAGAAAGCACTGGCAACACTAAGGTGTATTCAGAGTCTTACGTTCGTACATTCGCTCACTTCTCTCTCTTCTATGCAGCGTAAATACTTGCTAATTTTATTATTGTTTACAAGTTCTGGACAAATTGCTTTCTTTCTTGGAGAGAATTTTTTCATCTACAATGTCTACTACCTTTATACTACCAATGTCTACTAACTCCTGAACTGCACAAATGACGTGGTACTATTAAAAACTTTTCTACTGAAAGTCGTCACTTTGCGATCATGTTAAGCAACTGCGTTCAAGATTTTGAAGATTTTGGTTGCTTCTCTGATCTTAACTTTTGTCACATCTATTTGATTCTTGCTAAATACACCTACCCACGTCTCATTTTACTCTACGAGGTACTTTAATGATAGTTTAAGTGCAATAGCTTTTATTTCTATCCATTGCGATGGTAATTCAGTGAGACATGGTTATGAACGGTGTTATTGATCCAAAATATAAACCCTAAATTAAATTTACAGACTGTGCGTGTTTTTCCAGAGTGTGTCCGGCGTTCACCTCGTAACACCGTGCACTGCAATGCGCTTTCGTGTTTGTCACGTACGCACGCCACGTATTTCATGTGTGCTGTACATGCAAAAAATGCCGTGCTGCCCTAAGATAAATATACGATATATGCGCTGTTATCCAGGTTTAAATTTAACAAAAGAGCCTTTAAATGTTAATATAAGCCGATATACGATATATGCGCCGTTATTCAGGTTTTAATTTAACAATAAAGCCTTTAAACGGTAATATACGCCAATATACGATATATGCGCCGTTATTCAGGTTTTAATTTAACAATAAAGCCTTTAAACGGTAATATACGCCAATATACGATATATGCGCCGTTATTCAGGTTTTAATTTAACAATAAAGCCTTTAAACGGTAATATAAGCCGATATACGATATATGCGCCGTTATTCAGGTTTTAATTTAACAATAAAGCCTTTAAACGGTAATATACGCCAATATACGATATATGCGCCGTTATTCAGGTTTTAATTTAACAAAAGAGCCTGTAAAGAACCTCACACATCACTAATAGTGTCATCTCTGAGTGGTGCAGTACAGGCTACCAGACCTAGCTTGGCTGCTCTGTAGCCTGCGCAACTCGGTGTAGCGTTCCGTAATTTTCTATTTAAGAGCCTATTGCTTGCTGAGTAATTTTCGTCTAATACTTACCCATTATTTCATAATTTTTTCATTTCTTCTTCGACACACACGCCTACTTTTAAAAGACCCTTTTGAGCTCGCCATTTTTTCACTTTAACTTTTTGCGTTTGTCTCACAAACGTCAGTTTCTTTTTTGCAGTCGCACGCTTCTTGTTCGATTGTTCGATTCCGACATAGGATGCAAAGAAAAGAAAAAGAAAAACCGTTTATTTCCAAGAAAGTTGACGCATGAAATGTATTACAACATTTTGGCTGATAAAAAATTTCTTAATATAAAGATCCTTAAACAAACCATACGAGGTGTTCAATAGCCGTGTCAGGAGTTCATTATGTTACTGAGAAAAGCAGCTATTTTATCATGGATATTTTATCCGAAGCAAGATGACTGGAAGCTTATAAGTACATTAAAAACTACTGGAGAAGATATACGAATATATATATATATATATTGTATAAGTATTCAAAGTTCTTCCGTAAATCAGTATTCAGTATTCTTACCTTAAGGACATTGAGTCCTTCATATCTTCCTTGTGTACGTTAAACTAACGACCAATCTAATCCTTGTGTACGTACTGCTATTATACCTTGAGTGCATTTAAAGTGTGCTCACTTCTCCTCACTTCTCACTTCTCGGGGGAAATTGAACTAGAAACTCGTGCAAAGTTTGTTTGTTTTAGCGCATGTAAAGCTTCGTGAGCCAAACAGAAAACTGTCTATGAGAGAGTATGTTGCGAGTCCCTGAATTATGCCTGAAATCTCCCAGCATGATTCTTTTCTCCCTGCGTCGGCAGTACATATGTATAAAAAATACTTCAATTGATACGAACATTGTGTAGCTACATGACAATATTTACTTCATAGATAGCTGTGGGTTCTTTTGTTACGAATATTTTCGTTGAGTTTACAGTGAATATCACTTGTGACAGCGCAGCACTTGTAGCTACACGGTAAACCGAATATCATCGGGTCAGGCTTGATTGAAATTAGACATCCTTTCGATGTGCCGATCTCTGCACAGTGAAGCTCAGGTCGACTCCGAGTAGGTCGACGCCTAAATGGAGAGAAATTTAAAGAAGACAATTTCTATCTCACTGATGAGCCGCAAACGTGGAGAATGGATAATGAACTTTTGAAAAAAAAATAAATAAAAGAAAGAAAAACAGTTTACTTCTAATAAAGATGATACAAAATACATTATAGGTTCTTAAAATATCCTAAAAAAGTCCTTAGTTGATATACACACGTACATGGGTGTCGTGATACGCTAATAGTATAAACAAAATGATTGAGAGAAAAGCATATGGAAAATTGCATTCCCTATACTGCATAAGCTTGGTTTGATAGCTCATGTGGAAAAAGATCCTCGACAAACAATCGTAACATTGTCCCAAAAACTTGATGCACGTTGGTCTACTGTTCAGGGGCATCTGAAAAAATTAGATAGGTATATACTGTAAAGAGAAGGAGTCTGAGTTCTTCATAAGCTCTCCAAAAAACAAAGTAATGCGGGTGACAATCGAAATTGCCTTCTTCGAAGTTCAAATACCATCTATAGGGCAGTTTTTGACTCTCATGCCTTCTAGATAGACAGCTTTTATGTTTTTCACTGCTCATATAAGATTGCTACTTTTGTGGAATTCGTACATGAAATGACGCATATGATTCACTTTGAGACTTTTTTTTCCATGGGCTATAGATGTGTTTAAAATATTAACTGGCGTAGATTCAATTAAACGTGCAGTGTAACTGAATGTGTGACAACGACATCTGATCTGACATTGAAAACAGGTATGGCGACTTATTTTTTAGTTTTGAAGTTTGGTTAAAGAAAACAGGTATGGGGACATCTTCTTTAGTTTTAAAGTTTGGTTAAAGAAAACAGGACGGAAGCTTTTGTATACCCTAGTAAATTGGAACGGAAATCTCATTAATAAATTAGGTTTGGGAATTGATGATATTTTACAAAATTATCTTTGCATATAAGCGACGTCTGTTTATACTTTCATATTCCAAAGTGCAGAGCGAGAAAAACAAAAGATTCTATTTTTGCTAGTCAGACGAAGTGGTCATCACTGTGAACATTATTGCGCCTGAATCAAATGATCGTCAATAAAATGCTTGGAGCTGGTCACAAAATTGAAAAATTAGTAACTAATATGTCACTAAGCGCACGTTCTTATGATCGATTGTTTTTAGCAATCAATATGCAAAAAGTAAGGAACATTTTCTTGGTCCACCCTGTAAATACACTTTTTTGACCATTGTAAACCCTGCGTACAGCTGTTGAGTAGCAAGAGCAGGAGTCAGTCCTGAGTGATCGGGCTGAGGTGTGAGTCAGTACTGAGTGATCGGGTTGAGGTGTGAGTCAGTACTGAGTGATCGGGTTGAGGTGTGAGTCAGTACTGAGTGATCGGGTTGAGGTGTGAGTCAGTACTGAGTGATCGGGTTGAGGTGTGAGTCAGTACTGAGAGATCGGGTTGAGGTGTGAGTCAGTCCTGAGAAATCGGGTTGAGGTGTGAGTCAGTACTGAGTGATCGGGTTGAGTTGTGAGTCAGTTCTGAGAGATCGGGTTGAGTTGTGAGTCAGTTCTGAGAGATCGGGTTGAGTTGTGAGTCAGTCCTGAGAGATCGGGTTGAGTTGTGAGTCAGTCCTGAGAGATCGGGTTGAGTTGTGAGTCAGTCCTGAGAGATCGGGTTGAGTTGTGAGTCAGTCCTGAGAGATCGGGTTGAGTTGTGAGTCAGTCCTGAGATATCGGGTTGAGTTGTGAGTCAGTCCTGAGAGATCGGGTTGAGTTGTGAGTCAGTCCTGAGAGATCGGGTTGAGTTGTGAGTCAGTCCTGAGAGATCGGGTTGAGTTGTGAGTCAGTCCTGAGAGATCGGGTTGAGTTGTGAGTCAGTTCTGAGAGATCGGGTTGAGTTGTGAGTCAGTCCTGAGAGATCGGGTTGAGTTGTGAGTCAGTTCTGAGAGATCGGGTTGAGGTGTGAGTCAGTACTGAGTGATCGGGTTGAGTTGTGAGTCAGTCCTGAGAGATCGGGTTGAGTTGTGAGTCAGTCCTGAGAGATCGGGTTGAGTTGTGAGTCAGTTCTGAGAGATCGGGTTGAGGTGTGAGTCAGTACTGAGTGATCGGGTTGAGTTGTGAGTCAGTACTGAGTGATCGAGTTGAGGTGTGAGTCAGTTCTGAGAGATCGGGTTGAGGTGTGAGTCAGTAATGAGTGATCGGGTTGAGTTGTGAGTCAGTTCTGAGAGATCGGGTTGAGGTGTGAGTCAGTACTGAGTGATCGGGTTGAGTTGTGGGTCAGTACTGAGTGTTTGGGTTGAGGTGTGAGTCAGTTCTGAGAGATCGGGTTGAGTTGTGAGTCAGTACTGAGTGATCGGGTTGAGTTGTGAGTCAGTTCTGAGAGATCGGGTTGAGGTGTGAGTCAGTACTGAGTGATCGGGTTGAGGTGTGAGTCAGTTCTGAGAGATCGGGTTGAGGTGTGAGTCAGTTCTGAGAGATCGGGTTGAGTTGTGGGTCAGTACTGAGTGTTTGGGTTGAGTTGTGAGTCAGTTCTGAGAGATCGGGTTGAGTTGTGAGTCAGTACTGAGTGATCGGGTTGAGGTGTGAGTCAGTTCTGAGAGATCGGGTTGAGGTGTGAGTCAGTTCTGAGAGATCTGGTTGAGTTGTGGGTCAGTACTGAGTGTTTGGGTTGAGTTGTGAGTCAGTTCTGAGAGATCGGGTTGAGTTGTGGGTCAGTACTGAGTGTTTGGGTTGAGGTGTGAGTCAGTTCTGAGAGATCGGGTTGAGTTGTGAGTCAGTACTGAGTGATCGGGTTGAGGTGTGAGTCAGTTCTGAGAGATCGGGTTGAGTTGTGGGTCAGTACTGAGTGTTTGGGTTGAGTTGTGAGTCAGTTCTGAGAGATCGGGTTGAGTTGTGAGTCAGTCCTGATAGATCGGGTTGAGGTGTGAGTCGGTACTGAGTGATCGGGTTGAGGTGTGAGTCAGTTCTGAGAGATCGGGTTGAGGTGTGAGTCGGTACTGAGTGATCGGGTTGAGGTGTGAGTCAGTTCTGAGAGATCGGGTTGAGTTGTGAGTCAGTCCTGAGAGATCGGGTTGAGGTGTGAGTCAGTTCTGAGAGATCGGGTTGAGTTGTGAGTCAGTCCTGAGAGATCGGGTTGAGTTGTGAGTCAGTTCTGAGAGATCGGGTTGAGTTGTGAGTCAGTCCTGAGAGATCGGATTGAGGTGTGAGTCGGTACTGAGTGATCGGGTTGAGTTGTGAGTCAGTTCTGAGAGATCGGGTTGAGGTGTGAGTCGGTACTGAGTGATCGGGTTGAGGTGTGAGTCAGTTCTGAGAGATCGGGTTGAGGTGTGAGTCAGTTCTGAGAGATCGGGTTGAGGTGTGAGTCAGTACTGAGTGTTTGGGTTGAGAACAGAAAGTGAATAATACGAACAAATAACAATACGGTGACACGGATCAGTACACCTCCCTTCTGCAATGACTGCTGCATAAAGTCGACTATTCACTCCAATAGTCATTTTTTCACACGCTCAGTCCTATATAATTTTGTGCGCGGTCTAATGGACTATACTTATGCTAGTGCAGGCACTGTAAATTATATTTCAGGTTTTCGGAGGACAATATTCCGAAATGTTCAAATAGAATAAGACCAGAAAAGTGTACATTTCCGACTCATTAGCTTGAGTTTCAGTGCAATGAACCAGATCTTGACAGTGAACAGTGAACCTAATGATAAAAATATAAGCAATGTCATTATAAGTCAGTAGAGTGAAACATGATTATGTTGGTACGTTGCGAGACAGAGCTGATTCCCAGTCAAAGTTTTTAACCGGAACATGCATGGTTTTCGCCGCCGAAGCCATTTAATTACTTGGGCGGCGAAAAACATGCATGCAGGCACCGAAAAAGTTAGACTGGGTTGAGTTTTGGTGGCAGACGTCGATAAGTTGAATAATTACTCATAATTTTCTGCCGTTTTAAATGCATTTGCTCTGTAGTATTCACTAGATATGGATGACATCTGTTGAGTGTGTGTATGATACAAGCTTCACTACCTCACAGATATAAGTACATTATTCAAATCGCGGGGTTTTTTACGATAAATACCATAATGAAATGATGCAAACATGTCGATTTGTTTGCAAAAAAAATTAACCCATCTCGAACAAGATTTAAGTTGCATTTTGTGTGTGACGAAGTGAATTTCGGCCGTGATGATTTGAATTTCTTTTGCTGCAGCTAAATTTTGTTCGTGACGAATTAAATTTTATTCGTGACGTGTTAAATTTCGTCGTGAGCATATAAAATTTTGTCTGTGACGAGTAAAATTTTAACTGTGACAAATCGACATGCTGTAAAGTATAGACCACCCGTGACAGGTAGGGTTAGGCAGCTCATTTAACTAAGTTTTTGAAAAAAACATTCACCGTAATTTTATTCTAACAGATCGTATCCACCGTATAGTTTGTGGTAATTTCAAATTTATCTTCGTATTAATCATTCTCCATGTTTTTGCTGACAGCAGAATATTGACGGAGAGCAAACAAATAAACAACCAAGCAAGCCAACGTACGTACGAATTTCTCAGCATTTACAAAATATCTACCTATTTGGGTGACGTTTGCTTCAATGAATTATTAAGGAAAAAATCGAGAAGTATGCTGGGAAGCCGGTACTTCAGATACACTCATCACTCACTTGCAGTTGCCAAAGTATTAAGAGAGCAATGATATTCTGCATCAACACCAACGCCTTATTGAATAATGAACATGCTTAATCGAACATCCCCAAATGCCGTCATTTATGGCGGGCCGTGTAACCACGTAGGCTGGTACAGACATACCGTAATTCTTCCAGCCCGTGACTGTGAAAATGATTTTTATATTCTCCAAAAAATTTCAGACATATTATTTCAGACATTCACGAGATCCGCTTGGTTTCCAATATCTCCCAAAACAGAAAGAGCTCCTCTTTCACACATATCGAAATCCTGTATTAAGAAACTTCGACTCCAAAACGAGCAGCACTTGCACATACACAAAGCGGTAAGCAGAATGACTCACTTCAGCATAGAATGGTAAGCAGAATGACTGGACTCAGGTATAAAAACTCGGACCCTCGAGCCAGGTCACAGAAAGAAAGGAGACGGAAGCAGCGGCCACAAGATCATTTCATCTCTTGCCTAACGCCGACGTCGTGTCTGAAAGAACGTTAAGAAGATTGACATTCGTTTGATCATTGCAGGCCATAACTTTCCACGCAGTTGCAGGTTGTAAGTCTTGCTTCACGAGCTGCAACGGTTGCCGCGTTATGTGCACGTGAGGAAAATAAAATTTCCGCGAGAACAGGAACTAGTTCTCGTTTGCCATGTTCCTCTCCGCCCTCCCACATCGTGTGTACAAAAGAAGCAAAACCGGAGGACGGTCAATAAGCTAAGCAAAATATAGAGTTTTAATTTCCCAGAACACGAACAAATTCCAGGTCGAAGCTGAACACGAAGCATTATGAAAAAACTCATATATGGCTCAGTATATTCCAGTGAAAGTTGACAGAGTTGCAGCAACTGTAATGTTTGTTCTCTTTTCTCACATGAAGCTTTCACGGCGAGATGAAAGTGAGCATTACGTAATGAGTTCCATTTTTTATTGGATAGTATAAGTAACTTTCTTTAGTTATTAGTAATAGAAGAGGTAACCTTCCCTAGTTATTAGTAATAGAAGAGGTAACCTTCCCTAGTTAATAGTAATAGAAAAGGTAACCTAATGGTAGAGATAACCTTCCTTAGTTTATTAAGTAAGGTGACGTCACTAGCGTTAGTCTGACTCTCATTGGCAGCTACATGGACAGACTCATACGAAAATACGTAAAAAAAAGTTTACTCAGCGTACGAATGAGAAAATTGATGAATGTTAAGTTCAAATAGGAAGTACTTGCTGTCCATATTCTCTCCCATGATAAAATTACTTAATTTGAAATTATTATGGATGTAACCTCACAACGTTCACTTTCTGTTAAAAAGTCACTCAAGTTTTTTACTGCAGTCACTTCTATCCAGCAGCTACGTCAAAAAAAGGAAAATTTAAGGAGAAAGCCCAGTGTGGAGAAAGAATTTCGCTAAGATGTTTTACGGGCAACAAAAGAAAGGAATTTATGATTTAGGTTATAAGAATTTACAAGTCATGTAAAAAACTTCTGTCACTGTTGCTGAAATTGAAGAAAACTTCAGGCCTCTAATCTTGCTTTGTGTACTTGGCAATAAAGTTCAAAAACTTGGGAAAGGCTAGATGAACATTCTTTAAATGCTATCTTCACGGTTTGTTCATGCTCTATTGTAGGTATTTATTATTATCTATTTTGCTGTAGATATAATTAGGGTACAATAATTATGTTTTTATTTTTATCTTTCTCTAAAAAATGTTCACAGATACATTTTTTCATGCATGCGCATGAACATAGGAATAAGTAAAATACTGAAAGTACGAAATAAAATGAATAAAATTCTGTACCGACATCCTTTTGCATATCCTTCAGATCCAAATAATTAAAACCTATATGTTACGCGTAATTAAAATGTCCCTATAGGTACATTGATTATAAATATGTACGAATATATTGAGCTCACATGTATCCTCATTTGTGATGAAGGAATTATTGGAACATATATCACAGTACTATTAATTTTTACAACGAACATTGAGTTTATCAACCATGAAAATAATTAGTGCTCTAACAAAAAATAATTTGGGCTCTGACATTGAGCACTACAACTATATTTACGTATAATGGTCAGTACTGAAGGGTACGTAAAAATAACGTATTTCAGTAACGTGTAAATTAACGTAATTACGTAACTGCTCACATTAAGTGATCGGTACTGATAGGCAATTAATAATAACGACGTGTAATAACGTAAAATCCACGTAATTCGTAATTATTTACGTACAATATAGGTAAATACTAAGTAATTCGGCCAAGAGGTAAATAAAACTGAAGAAGAGGGTAACATTTTAATAAGGAAGTAAAATTGAACGACAGTAAAACCGCACAAGTTACAATAACATCAACATCAAGCAAAGAATTCCTCATGACGCCTCGAGTGAGCGGCAACAAAATAACTACATTCAACATAACAGAGAACACAGAACATTTGGATAATCTTATTTTACAGTTGTTCGAAATAGAGAAAAAAATGAACGACCATCGGATTATATGAATTTCGGGAGCAATTGTGTAGCAATTGAAATGTATTCAATTCTTACATGACTAGTGATGAGTTCAGAAATCAAAAGGCGTTTTTATGGAAACTACACAAATAACCTTGATGAAAATATCAACACCTACAAATACACAAAAAAATTAAATGCATTTTCATTCTCGCTCTTTTCGTAACGTCGTCGTAAATTTTCGTACCTACGAACACTTAAAACTAAATGCAATGCGTGACGCGTCGGGAACCCAGTCTAACTTTTTCGCCGCCTGCATGCATGTTTTTTGCCGCCTTAGCGATTTAAGTTATTAAATCGCTTAGGCGGCAAAAAACATGCATGCAGGCGGCGAAAAACTTAGACAGGGAAGAAGAAAAATGTGCTAAAATTTAAATGAACCGAGAAAAAATTCAATTTTTGTGTTAGGACTTGAAATTTTTCCAAGTCCAGCCTGTGTTGGGTTGTACTGTGTTTGATTGAAATTTAGGATTTTGAGAAGCGTGCCAAAAACTGCAGGGGATTTCTGACGAAGACGGACACTATCAGCACCCGAGGCAACCGAACCACACTAACCCTGTCTATCCCCAAGGGCAGAATTAGCTTTCAATATTCACAGAGAAGCAATCTCTTCGAAGTGGAATAACCGACACATTGTACATATATATACTCTTTTAAGATTAGCCACCAGAAAAGTAATACTGAGCAAAGAATAATTTTTAAATGAAGCTTCGAAGTTTGGAATAAATGCACGTCAACGCAAAGAGAGAAAAAAAACGAACGCGTCTTAGAATCTTTCTGGTTTAACATTGAGAGATAGATAATTAGCCCACCTATTGTAAGTAATATGTTGTTCGTGTAGACTGTGAAGGATGATCTGGAAGAGTTTGAAAGCTCAGTTTTTTACTTTTTCTGTTTGGTTGAATGAATGTTTGGCAAAATGCCACTGGTGCGCGCAAAATCTCCAGAAAATGAACTAAAACCAGAAGAAAGATCAGGACCATGGCTGTTGCTATAATCATAGTCGTACGCAGCATCGTTCCCAACGTGTACCGTGCTGTCATCGTCGCCGGGAGCGTAGTAGTCACCATCATAGTTGCCTTCGAAAGGGTCCGAGCTGCCGCCCGAGCTGCTGTAATCGAAGTCAAAAAAGTCACTGTCGAACTGTCTCTCAACGCCAGCGGCTCGGCGGGGAACAGATTTTTTATTTCTTGGACGGTTTTTGCTCAGAATGACCACTTCGTTAGATTTGGGGTAATCTTGAACTAAGGGGGTAAAGTTTTCCGATCCGAAGAAATTTGTGGTAGCTTTTGGAGCCTCAGGGAACTTTGCATCAGGATGCCCAGTTGATTGTTCGACACTGAAATCGTTGACCGAACTGGTCGCGGTTGCTGGGCCTTTCTTTTGGTGATCCTTGGCTTGATCGACTAGAGCGTGATGGTCGCCCTCAGGATGTTTAGGATCGGAGTGTTCCTTCACCTGGCGGTAATTATCGGGATATACCTTCACGTGGTAATCAGGGGCGATGTTGTTACCAGCAGATATGTCACTCTTAGGGTAATAGATCGTGGGGAACTCTTGAGTGTTGAGCAAACCGTGCTGGTCTCGTGTTCTTGAAAGGCTCACTCCCTGACCTTCTCCGCTATGGAACAACTCAGGATGGAAGTTGAAATCCTCATCTTGTTGGGAGGAGGTGAAGGCATCATTTTCCTCCCGAAGGAAAAAGTCACCCGCATTGAAGTCTACGTCCACATCATGCTGGAAAGAGTCTTTGTGTGGTCCTGACGAAATTGGCCCTCTAGCATCCACCTCGAAGGCAGACAGATCGATGACGTGGTCATCGTTAGATGGGCCGGAAAACAGGTGGACATGGTCGTCGTTAGACAGGGTAGGAAATCGCGCATGATCTGGTAGAGCCAAAGACGTTGCGGAAGCCAAGACTGCCAGAAGAAATACGAAGACCGTCGATGAAAAAAGCATCTTTGACGGTGGGTGGTGTGGTGGCGCTGATGTTGGTGCTTGCGGAGTCGGAGGGTCTGTGAGTAATGCGATCGTTGATATTAATCATAGCTATAAATTGGGTTCACATACTGACATCAATCTACGCGAAAATGTTAAAAACTAGCTCGTATAGAGAAAAATATTCGTGATCTTCCACGAAAATTCTATAGCGAATTTGATAACTGTTGTTAAAAATGATTAAGGTTAAGTTGGTATTGCACTTCTCGTGCAGTCTCATTATATCAGAATAGTTGAGCAAGTTCAGACTTTCAAAAGTGCATTACGTTTACAAAGCTGTGAGCACAAATCGCGTAATTAAGAACATCAAGAAATTCTTTGAGTTGCAAGTAAGGAAGTGGCAAAATTCCATTTCGATGTTTGTAAATATTTTTCCGTTGATATTGACGTCAATCTAAATTTCATTAAGGCGTGTTTGAGATCAATTTTTGACATCAACGACTTCTTGTTAAATTCTTTTGCACTTTATTGGTAATAGTTAGGCCAGTATGACCAGTAATGTACACGGTGCATGTTTTAAACGTAGCCCTGCAGCTCAGATTAACATCTGAAACTTCAGCCATGCAGACTATAACTACAGGCCGAGAAATAATTCACTATCCTATTCCTATCAGACCGTGAAATTAGAATAGGAATTGGATGAGGGATTTGAACACATCTATTTTAGAAGAGGGATTTTCGTGATAAAAACTAGTCACCAATCATGCAGACTATTATCTCTATTTCACTGGATTACGTTTGTCCATAGAAAGCAAGAGTTAGTCTGTAAAATTTGATGTTCATCAAATGACCGCTAGCACAAGCACGCTATCAATTCATGCAGCGAGATGAGAAAAGGAGAAGCGTTAATTTGAAATCTTTCCTTCCGAAACCGAAAGAAATGATTTTTTATTCCAAAATCATCTCGAACGTTGGTTTTTAGATTACCTTGAATGCAGCCACTCAAAGATAAATGTACTCAAAGATAAATGAAGCGTAAATTCGAAGCCTTTCATTCTGAAACCGAAAGAAATGATGTTTTATTCTAAAAAATCCTATCATCTTGTACGTTGGTTTTTTGAATGCTTTGAGTGCGGTCACTCAAAGATAAATGCACATGGAGCAGCGTTCGAACGTGTTCGGTGGAATGAAGGGTCTCACAAATACTCGAGTGTAGGTATAAAAATATTAAACTTCTATAGGTGAAATATATGTAGAGGCGAAAGGGATCGATGTGAATTTGAAAGAATGACGAGATTAAGTTAGAAAGAATAAAAGGCTCACGTTTATAATTTTAGTATAGATTTAAATTATTCATGATTAGAGTATTGGTGAAATGGACTTCAGTGCAACCAGAAATTTTAAAAATCAATTCTACTTTCTAAAAAAAATTAATTTTCTGTTATTTCCTTTCAATAGAGACCATAATCGTTAAGAAATGCGTCATGATTTTTTAATATATTATTTTCAGATGGTCATGTCTACATGTTCTTCCGACACAACAAACACGCGTCGAAAACTCGTCTGCTCATACTTTCTCGATGCCTTTATTGATTTATGTTCTTTATCGATGCTTTTTTCGGTCTGTCATAGCACTCGTGTTCTAGAAACATTTTTTTTTCATCCAAGCTAAAGAGCAAGAAGCACAGCACTAGATCACAGAATAGAGAAGTTTCCTCTGGAGCCTCTCCATCTCCACAAGGTCTTCTCAGTTGTCTACAATTCCCAGAGGAGATGCACTTAGGCAAAAATACCTCTGGTTTTGCGGGAATGTAAAGGCAATGCAACGATGTAAAATTAATTGAAATGTCTTAACTTGAAGGAATATGTTACGAGCGAGAAGTGTTCGGATGGTTTTATTGTTATATTGGAGTAATTCATCACTAATAAAAGCCCAATTGATTCTTAAGCACGTTTTCTGATTTTTTTTTGGAGCCACGTTGAATGTTTGAAGAATTCTGCTAGTCTAGCGTAATAAATACATGTTATGGCGTACGAGTTTTACCAACATTGACATAAGAAACTCTGACGTTACTTTATTAAAGTTCAATAAAGCTTTATATAAGTTGCTGAATAAATAATAAACTGCATATAATTTGCTGAATAAATAATCATCTGCATACGAGTCATTGAATAAATAATACACTTCATAACAGTTGTTAAATAAATGATATACTGCATAGGTGTTGTTGAATAAATGATAAACTGCATATGAGTTGTTGAATAAATAATAAACTACGTATGAGTTGTTGAACAAATAATAAACTACACATGAGTCGTTGAATAAATAATAAATTGCATATATGTTGTTGAATAAATAAACCAAAATTCATTCCTTCAAGGGGATTCGATCCACATCAGTGATATCATCTAATTGATCGGATTAATCCGATTCTAAATCGGATGATTCCCCCCTCCCCCCCTCCCCCCACACACAACCACAACAAAGGTGTCCCAACAGGAGGAAAGCACTATTTAGTGTGAAGTTGAGGGAACGGGGAAACTGTGCATATGGTGTGTTCCTCACAAGACATGGAAGAGTAAGTTATGAATGAAGCTTATGAAACAAGGCTATAATTGATGGTAGTAGTAAGTGCTGAAAAACAGGACAGCAGTGAACCAAAAAGAAAGGAAGAAGGAAAACAGTTTATTTCTTATAAAGAGGATACAAAAAAAATCATCAGCTTCTAAAATGTCTTAACATTAAGATCTTTAGTTGATATACACACAAAGGTAGTGTAATAACCATGTCAATTGTCGAAACACATGATCAAGAGAAAAGAATGAATAAGTGCATTCCTTTTTATTAGTTGTTTAATTTAAGTTTGAAAATGCGTGTATATACAAGTTATAAAAAGAAAGTAATACCATAGACGCATAGATAGAAAACTTGTTGTTAGTGCGCACTTATATTGAAGTACTAGCGTAGGAACATGCTATTTCAGGGATTAATTAAAAAAAAAGGTCTATAGCACAACAGAAAACCCATATTAGTTCAAGAAAAAGAAGGCCTATCTAACCTTCAGCTCAGGACCCCACTGATTCCCCCTTGGAGTGCTAATTCCCAAGATGCAATAATTATCTCCCCTGAGGAACGGTGGAATTCTCCCTCACCTAAAGGGGCGTCAGTAACACACCCTTCACTCAGGACGTCGCGGTCGCTAATGAGAGTTGACCGCTACTCGCGCCCTTATATAGGCGAGGTGGCTCAGGTGTGCCGGAGAACGGGGAAAAGGTTATGTGCTGCTTCCGTCAGAAATTCACCAGCTCTGCTATTACGGAGCGCATTTTCAGACAAAAAACTGCGTGCGGTTGAGGCTGTGAAGAAACATCCATTGCTCGAATGTTCCATTCCGGTGAAATGGAGGTGCAAATGTGATAATTTTCACTGTTTAATTTGTCATTCTCTGCTTTCTTATTTTGTGAATTTATTGAAGTTCATACACTTTCACACACATTAGGTGCTCACAACTTTATAACCAAGTCAGATTTTGAAATTAATTATATTTAGCTGCCGCAGTGATCCAGCCGGCGGTAAAAGTTCATCAGTTAACTTGGCTACTCTACATACAGTTAGTCGATAAAAATTCCTACATTTGAGCTTTTATCTTTTATAATAAAATGTGAGCAGCTCTTTAAATTTTTATATGTTGGATCCTCAAATTTTATTTTAAAAATTCTCAAACTTGATTAATTACGCTGAAAAAAAGCTGCAAAATGGTCAAGTCGAGAGAGAAATTTTTACTACCAGCCATACTGATAAAAGTTCGTACAAAACCGAAAATCCGTCCTTAAATGCTTCAAATTAACAACCGCCATGAACTGTTGACTTTTTGACCCGCGTTAACTCTTTTAATCCTTCCATGCACCATTTAAAAATGAAAACAAAAAATTAATCCTCTGAAATGCACTTATATGAAGCATGTAGTATAGAGTAAAGTACTTCCATTAACAAAGTAAAATATCGGTAGAAAAGTGATGGTTGCGTTGTACAGAAATGACATGGCGTACAAGCGTAGTAATTCATTCGCTGGCTTGCAGGATGCAAGCAAGAAACATTTTGCGGGTGTGGATGCCCAACAAATATATCCATCCCAACAGTACCCGCCATTAAATAAATCCTCCAGACGTGGATGCCCAACAAATATATCCATCCCAACAGTACCCGCCATTAAATAAATCCTCCAGACGTGGATGCCCAACAAATACATCCATCCCAACAGTACCCGCCATTAAATAAATCCTCCAGACGTGGGTGCCCAACAAATATATCCATCCCAACAGTACCCGCCATTAAATAAATCCTCCAGACGGGGATGTCCAACAAATATATCCATCCCAACAGTACCCGCCATTAAATAAATCCTCCAGACGTGGATGCCCAACAAATATATCCATCCCAACAGTACCCGCCATTAAATAAATCCTCCAGACGTGGATGCCCAACAAATATATCCATCCCAACAGTACCCGCCATTAAATAAATCCTCCAGACGTGGATGCCCAACAAATATATCCATCCCAACAGTACCCGCCATTAAATAAATCCTCCAGACGGGGATGCCCAACAAATATATCCATCCCAACAGTACCCGCCATTAAATAAATCCTCCAGACGTGGATGCACAACAAAGATATCCATCCCAACAGTACCCGTCATTAAATAAATCCTCCAGACGTGGATGCACAACAAATATATCCATCCCAACAGTACCCGCCATTAAATAAATCCTCCAGACGGGGATGCCCAACAAATATATCCATCCCAACAGTACCCGCCATTAAATAAATCCTCCAGACGGGGATGCCCAACAAATATATCCATCCCAACAGTACCCGTCATTAAATAAATCCTCCAGACGTGGATGCACAACAAATATATCCATCCCAACAGTACCCGCCATTAAATAAATCCTCCAGACGGGGATGCCCAACAAATATATCCATCCCAACAGTACCCGCCATTAAATAAATCCTCCAGACGTGGATGCCCAACAAATATATCCATCCCAACAGTACTCGCCATCAAAATATTCTTGTACTTGTGTGCTGGTGAAACTCGTATCACAGATACGGTCATTTAAGCATCCTTAAGAGTGTCACAGAAACGGAAGAAGCTGACACCAAACAAATGTGTAAATGTACACAGCAAGGGTATTATTTAATTTAAACACTTGCCCTAAGCCAACGCTGTACCTTAAACTAACTAATTCACAAACTGAAACAACTGCTGAGGATATTAGGCGGCATGGAATGATCCATCACAATTCTGAGCACTGTCACTGGAGACAACGCTAAAGCTCTATTCAGACTGATAATGCAAAATAAAAAGTCGTAATTTTACTTCGGGATGTTTTTGAGGGTGCGTAGTGTCACTGATTTCTTCCAGTGAAATAGAAATCAGAGTCTCTGGAGGTACCAAGAAAGAAATAAAAGGGCTTTCTGCATAATCTGGAGTTGATTCAAAACACAAAGTAACACAGAAATTAGACGGTCAGAAGGAGGGATGTGTGAGTGTGTGCGTGTGTGCGTGTGGGGGGAGAATTGCCGCACAGAACTCATTATTAAACGTTTTCTATCACCCAACTCTTCATCATTGTTCTCGTGCACTAGAGATAGATTTTTAATTTTTGATGGATATTTTTGGTAAATTAAAGTTTAAATATTTACTCACGTGTGTTTAAAAGCATGTTCATGAAGCTTAAATATACAGGAAGTTGATTCGTTCTTTTTTCGGTGGTTTTGTTGGATAATAACTAGCAGCTAGCAGCTGAGTAGCCCCATCTCTCTATGTGCTGCTGTGGGTACTTATAACTTAACTTGAACAGGAGATTTGCAACACTGGGTATGTGTGTCTAGTCATAAAATTTTTCCAACTGGCGAAACAATTCTTTTCTCACAAAGCTCTCATGTCCCTGAGCTCATTGCACGCGAGAGCGCCACGTGCAGCAGCTGCGAAAAAACAATTCATTTCCCTAATGATGATACAAAAAAACATTATTGGATCTTTAAATATAACATGAAGATCCTTTGATAAACTATGTAATCAATCAACATGGGTGTCGTAATAGCCATTTTTGAAAAGCATTGAAAAATGCATTTCTTTTTGATGCACATGGTTGTACTTTTGTGTTTTCAGACACGGTTGTGAATCTGTGCCATTCGTGGTCAACTTTTTGTTTGTTGGCACTTTTTATCATCATGAAACATTTATAGCGATTTTTATGCATATGTAGCACACATGAAGCATTTTTGACAATATGTTGCAATTTTTGGTCATGTGTCGTCTATTTATAAGCGTTTGTAGAAACTTTGCAGGATGCGTAGCAACTACCTAAGTCTTGTGATAATTTTGCAGTATTAGGAGCATTTGTGACAGCTTTATCTTTACAACTACTCCGTAATGTTGGTAACAACTCAACTGTATAGTGTATACTGTAACAATTTTACTAGGCATTAAGTGTTTTCTTGTCGTTCATGTCGTTTAATGTTATTGTAAGCCGTGTGTGAAAATTTCACGTCTCTGACGCTCATGAGCATATTATATATGACAGCATTATTTAGGTAGTCAGTTCCATGAATTGCTGTCAGTGGTAAAATATTTTGGTTTGCATTAATAATAATAATAATAATGGAGGCATCTACGGATGCTTCATTTCCAATTAAGCCTGATACATATCACCTTGTACGTTGGATTTTCGAATGCCTTATAACTAACGCCAGGACGCCATGACGCTTCCCCCGGTCAAGACCGGTACCCATTTCAGACACCTGGGTAGAGTGTATTGAGGATGTCCTCGTTAAGCGGCAATCGTGTGTATGTTTCTGATTCCAGCGAACTCTTTTGTACTGGCATTATTTGTGTAAAAAAAAATCATATATATGTGGTGTGGTAAATTATTTTCTCCGAATTCGTTATTTGACTGCCAGTTGATACGTAAAAATGAAAAGATAGTTCCGAATGTCGACCTCTTAATCTTAGACGCAAAACTATTTAAATCTTCCCATTTTACTCTGAATATTAACCTCTATTATCGCCAGTCCCTGAGCTCATATATCAATAAAAGTACGCACTAACAAGAGCGTGCTCATCAATGCGTGAATACTGGTGCGTATTATGCATTTTTTTATTTTCTGTTTGCTTGTTTTTACGTGCATTAACAAACTTAGATTAATGCAAAAAAGATAATGCATTTTTCATGCTTTTTTCTTCATCATTTATTTCGACAGCTGACATCGGTATTACGATTTCCTGTGCTTATATCAGCGAAGGATCTTAATGTTAAGACCTTTTAAAAACCAACGTTATGCATGTAAAATAATAAACTTGATTGGAAATAAGTTTTTTCCTACGTATACGAAAAATCTAGCGTGCGCAGTAGTTCTGAAACGCTTTGACTAGTTTTCGCAGTATTTTTAGTCTTTTAATCGCGTTTAAACTGTCCTGAAGCATTTATGATGTCGCTTTAGTAGTTAGAACCTGAAGCAAATTATAAATATTTTTAAGTACATAGTAGCAACATTGCGTTCCATCACGCAGCATTCCCTTTCACCTTTCTTCTTATATTTGAAAAACCAATGATGAGCTTTTTGTATCGTTTATATTTAAAATATACTTTTTATTTCTTTCACGAAAATGCTCACAGTTGACGTGTGCATTTCTCGCATTCTTAAGTTTAGTTTAGTTTAAAATAAAAACTCTCGTTTTCGCTTACGATATCTTCAAGTAGAAAACTTATTTCGATTGGTAACTAAAGTATTTTGGTGAAGCACGAATCGTGTTTTCGTTACTAATTCACCTTTGTGTGTGCCACTGAGCTGAGAACTGAAACTCCAGTTGTTCATGTAGTATTCCGGAAGTTAATTAGTATCTTCAATAATATTATGGTATGTTGAGCATTGCAATCGCATACTGAACAAGTTTAATCGTAAACTATATATACAATTCGTCACCCGTGCGGTCAGGTTGATAATATTCCTAATATTCGAAAAATATCCCTCGTAAAATGAGAATTTGTTACAAATTACATCCTCAATACAACGTGGTTGAATTTTGAATTTTGTCTCACTTTTTTACTGATTAAGGATACTCAATTTTACTTGTCACGTTCTGAGAAAAGGATACTCAATTTTAAAAGGATACTCAAGAAAAGGATACTCAAAAAAAAGGATACTCAATTAAGGATACTCAATTTTACTTGTCACGTTCTTAGAAAAAATTTAGGCAGTGGGGCTCTACAACCAGCCAATGAAGCGGGCATAGCAAGCGGGTCAATAAGATTATCAGTTTTATAAATATACTAGATCGCTATTCAACCACTAATTAGGGTTATTTTCATAGCTTATTTGCGTTCCTAAACGTGGATGCTGAGCGTGCATTTTCCGGAGGTAAAATAGTTAGAAGTTAATTGGAAGCATTTCAGAAAAGTTTTCAGAGGTTCCACTGGAAAACACTTTTCTGAAAAATGAACATTCGTAATTGACTCAATCCTTAAAACAATTTTTTTTGCAAACAAAAGTTACTCTCAAATACGTCAATTTATCCATACGTTTAAGTGAAAGATTTGCATTAAATTCACGTGAAAAAGAATGCTGAATTTGACCGAACCTTATAACAGGAAGCTGGGTGTTGAATTTGGCCTCCCGTGTGTTATAACTCAGAACAGAGCGCGAACAGTGATGAGCTACCAACCCAACAAATAAAATTGTCTTTGTAAAGAATGATTTTATTGATACATCGTTCGTGGCAAATATATAATTCATGTAGTTTACTAGGAAAAATAAGGATGGGTACACAGCAAGTGGTATCACGGTGTGTCAGATGATGTGGCGTTGCTCCTCAGCAACGATGAAATGCAAAATCAAATGCATGCGATGGGTTCATGTATACACACGCAACCGATTTACTTCACTCGTTGTTATCTATTCATACAATAACGATACAGTACAATGTTATCTATCCATACAATAACAATACAATAACAATTTTACCTATCCATTAAATAACAATACTAGGAACACTGAGATTGTAGGAGTATCCTGGATACCGTCCATTTGCGTATCGATGGGATGTACCCAGAACAAAATAAAGATGTGCTGGCACAAACATAAGAGACTAACTACTGGACTTGCGATCGTAAGCCATAACGGTCCTAAAGGCTGAAATAAGACTTGGATTGGTGGACTAGCTCACGCATTTTAATGTAGAGAAACTAATACAGATTGATGTGTTTGAAGATATGACATGTTTATAAGCCGGTGAAGTCTCGTTAGACAGACTCGCACGAGTGAACGTTGGGGAATAGTAAGACCGTTTAGTACAATCATAACACTAGGAAACTTCCCAATATACTTCCCTTCACTTGTTGTGATCTATTTTGTACAATAATAACACTAGGAAAACTTCACGATATACTTCCCTTCACTTTTTGTGATCTATTTTGTGCAATAACAACACTAGGAAAACTTCACGATATACTTCTCTTCACTTGTTGTGATCTATTTTGCACAATAATAACACTGGGAAAACTTCACAATATACTTCCCTTCACTTGATGTGATCTATTATGTACAATAATAACACTGGGAACACATCACGATTGAATTCTCCCCTTAACACTTTGCCTGCGACATGAGCCATCGGTGTTCACTGAGGGAGTTTTCACAGTGCTGCTGGCCGACCTGTGTTCACAAACTCAATTTTCTCAAATACTTACTTAAAACTAAATGACGGCAAGATCCAGTTAATGTTTGCTATTTTCCACATTGCTCACTACAATTTACTTTCAATTTGATATAAATATTAAACTCAAGTTTCACTTCCCGCAGTCAAAGTGTTAAAAAAACAGCTCTCAATTTCGTTTGATTGGGTGAACTTGTAATAAAAATGCACACGAAAATCCAAATTTCCGTTTCAAAATCCATCACAACAGATCAGAAACCACCCTCATTATACTGGCACCGGAGTCCCAGGTTCATGTAATTGATGGGGGCGCAGGGGACAAAGTTACGCCATAATATCGGCGTTATGACGGCGTAAGCGCGCCAATGGAAGCGATGGCTTGGTATCGGCTCCTGGATTTCCAGCGTCCGAGGTAATGAGATGCGCTCAAACTATGCCGCTCTCAGGCCTACTCATTTTTGGCCGCCGCCATTTCACGCACTTTTGTCACGGCCGCCAAATTATCGGACAATTTTTAATTAGTCGCCGATAGCATTAATGAAGAACCTGTTCCGGAACGTGGCCGGGGTGTGGGGTGGTACGGGTTCGGGGTATCGTGGTGGTGGGGGAGAGAGGGTGGTGGAGTGATGGTTAGATTAGATTAGATTAGTCGTTAGTTTTAGCCTCCCTACCCGCAGCAACAAATGCGATCTAAAGAGAGGAAGGAAGAAGGCACCATTTGGTATGGAGTAAAGGGAACGCGGAATCTATGCAGAAAGGGCATAGAAACAGTAAGGTGAGAAAGAAGTTCATGAAACAAGGTCAAAGTTGAAGAAGAAAGTAGTAGGTGCTGAAAAAAGGACAGCAGTGAACCGAAAAAAGATGGTCCGTAACAAAACAAAAACCTATTCTATTTCAACAAAAAGAAAGCCTACCTAACCTTTAGCTCGGGCCCTCACATTGTTCCCCTGGGAGCGCTAATTCCCATAGATACAATAGTTGTGGAGTGATAGTGGTAGGATGGTGAAGTGGGGGTGGTTAAGGTGTTGGGAGTACTACGCTGTATTGTGGTACTGTCGAAGGTAGCTTTAATTGAAGAATGAAGGATGGGAAAGCATCCTTAAACAGACTTCGAGGGTACAATTGAACTTTAGTGATTCTCTACGTCACTGCACCAGGGACTTTAATTTTTTGAAAGAGGCTTAATGGGCTATGAATATTTCCGAATTGTTTGATTTTATTTTGAATAGTTTTGAATATCGTTATTTGCTTGACTTTCCCCTGTTCCTGCGTACATATTGGAAAATCACAGATTTATTGAAAAAGAGGGAATGTCACAGTCATTATTCGCGTCTGTTGAAAGTAGCAAAAATTTATTGTTCGTACTTACCCTATTGAAATTCTGAGCCTTTTACAGAGCGTTTTCAGGCAGTTATAGGCCAAGAGATAGTCATTTTCAAGCAGTAAATTAGCCCTTTTCAGTGCAAATGTCGCTATTTTAAGCCCTGTTAAACGGCTATTTCTGGGCATCGAAACGGCTAAGGCTCGGCCATTTTGGGCTTCTCTACTACTTGAACGAGGCTAGAGGTTGTCAAAAAAGGCTTGAAAACGACTTTAAACGACCCGAATGAGCCCAAAAATAGCCATTGACTTGACCTATAAAAGGCCATTTGAATGAAGGGCCCTTTTCAAGCCCTAATAGGCCAAGTATAGGTAGGAGTCGGTTTGAAGTCGTGATTTTTGGCCCTTTTGTGCCGTTTTTGATCTTTTACGACTAATTTACTTTCTGAAAAGGGCGATAATTTTCAATTGGGTACATTGTAGTGGTCTGAGGTCGAGTTGGAGAAAGGCAATCATTCACGTTCCTTACGCTGTGGGTAGGTGAGTTACTCAAAGCTCTGCTTGATGACGCTTTTAATTTTGAAGGGTTTGGTGTGCCATGTGCATTGACGTGCATTGGCTCATTTTCTTTTTTAATAAGTGGTAGTACATGAATAGACGTTTTTACCAATAAAAGAATGATCAATCTTTTCTCTTGCAGACTGAATTCCACGAAGCTCAAAATAATGATAAGCAGCTCTAATTTCTATTCAAGCATTAAAATTTCTTAAAATTAGAATCTCTTAAAATTAGAAACTCTTAAAATTAAAATGTCTTAAAATTAAAATATCTTAAAATTAGAATCTCTTAAAATTAAAATCTCTTAAAATTAGAATCTCTTAAAATAAAAATCTCTTAAAATTAGAATCTCTTAAAATTAAAATCTCTTACAATTAGAATCTCTTAAAATAAAAATCTCTTTAAATTAGAATCTCTTAAAATTAGAATCTCTTGAAATTAAAATTTCTTAAAATTAGAATCTCTTAAAATTAGAAACTCTTAAAATTAAAATGTTTTAAAATTAAAATATCTTAAAATTAGAATCTCTTAAAATTAAAATCTCTTAAAATTAGAATCTCTTAAAATAAAAATCTCTTAAAATTAGAATCTCTTAAAATTAAAATCTCTTACAATTAGAATCTCTTAAAATAAAAATCTCTTTAAATTAGAATCTCTTAAAATTAGAATCTCTTGAAATTAAAATCTCTTACAATTAGAATCTCTTAAAACTAAAATCTCTTAAAACTAGAATCTCTTAAAATTAGAAACTCTAAAAACTAGAATCTCTTAAAATTAAAATCTCTTAAAATTAGAATCTCTTAAAATAAAAATCTCTTAAAATTAGAATCTCTTAAAATTAAAATCTCTTACAATTAGAATCTCTTAAAATTAAAATCTCTTAAAACTAGAATCTCTTAAAAATAAAATCTCTTAAAATTAGAATCTCTTAAAATTAAAATCTCTTAAAATTAGAATCTCTTAAAATGAAAATCTCTTAAAATTAGAATCTCTTAAAATTAAAATCTCCTAAAATTAGAATCTCTTAAAATTAAATTCTCTTAAAACTAGAATCTCTTAAAATTAAAATCTCTTAAAATTAGAATCTCTCAAAATAAAAATCCCTTAAAATTAGAATCTCTTAAAATAAAAATCTCTTAAAATTAGAATGTCTTAAAATTAAAATCTCTTAAATCAATGAAGTCCCAAAATATTTTGCATAGTTATATCATTCAGCTTGTGCACTTGTGCTAATATTGCTCTTTACGCGTTGTTTTTTCCATTGGCCTCACTAAATACTATCCAAGCTGAACTATGAAACAAAAAGTGAGTCGAATTGAGTTATGTTCAAAACAGCCCGTTGTTTCTAATTAATAATATTTCATCTGACTTTCTGACGTGCCTTCGTATTATATTCCAGTAATTTGGCTCATTCCAGTGCGCTGTGTACGTCTCACAAGTTCGTACAAAGCATGCAGTGTTATAACAAAGAATTATAATTGAAAATTGATTGTAATTGGCCAAGTGAGTAAAGTAGTAGTCCATGAATAAGAAACGGTTTGAGAAACATGAAACAAAGACGTTCCTCACATTGAACTAAAACATTCGAAACATGTTTCAGAAGTTTTTAACGAATGTTTTTAACATGTTTCCATATTTCCGTGCTTTGTGAACTCCTTACATGGAATGCTGGGCTTTTAATTCACAATTTGATATCACGTCGCATAAATAACGAGCAGCGAAAATAACCAAATCTTCATCCAGTTTTCGTAAGCGATTTTTTCAACAGCAAATTGGTCAATAACATTAGCGCACGCAACACGAAGTCTCCGAGGCTCAGAACCAATATTGAAAGCGGCACTAAAACACACAATAACGCAATTAGAACCCTCTTTGAATAAGAAATTGAGAGATACCAATAGGGCAAGCTTCTCTTAGCTTAGCCTGTAACGACAATACAACTCTTGTGAATGATGCTGTATGACATTTTCTTCGACCGGCAAATCAAACATTTTAGTTTGAAACGAAATTTTGAAATTTAAAGGCGTGTGTGTTATTCCAACAACTTATAGAAAAGGATAAATAAGTAGCAAACACTTCAGAAAAATATCCTTATAAGTATATTTGGCATATTTATCACAGCAAGAAACTGCTTGAGTCAACAAAATATTTGGTTCGTCGTTAAAATAACGCCATCGGTCTGGGCTCCAACGCGATACAGACAACACAGCAGTACACAGTTTACTTCGTAATTTAATACAGCACGACTCAAACGGATTTGCCTGTCGTAATTATTCATCAAAGGCCAAGATCGTCATCACGAGAAGGTCCAAGGGTATCCACACTTCGGGTTCAGTAATCAGTACAGCCCGAAAAGATACCTGAGGCAGCCCGAAGTCTGCGACCCGAAGTCCTCGTCCAGCTGAGGAGCAGAGTTGCCAGCTTCCAGGTGCCTCTGGTACTCCAGCAGCAGAGACTTGCTCATCCAGAAGCTATTGCCTGTACCGCATACCGGACACGGGCAGCTGGAAGAAGAACATTGCAAAGTTATCATTTTCAATTCTATTAAAGGGCATGGAACCGAATCTTAATGTTTACTGTCAATACATATAGTCACACAGAATACTAGTTCCCCAGAAGTAATTTTATGACTGCTATCAGGAGTTAACGCGCTGTGCAGCAGCGTTTCCATATTAATCTGGCTTAAATCAACGTGAGTACAGATGTCAAAGAGAACCAAGTTGTTGAGTGTTTGTCAGCTCATTCACTGTAAAAAAAAAAGTGTTAAAACAACGGAAAATTGTCTGGCAGCTTTTTCGCCAGAGAGTTTTTTTCTCTCTGTTAGTCCGCCAGATGCATCATTTGCTTCCGTTGTCGTTACAGACATCTGTTGAGTTAACGGACTGCTATAGACGCACCGTTAGTCTAACGGAACTATTGTTTCATCTCTGTTCAATTTACAGAAATATTGTGAACGTTCTGTATTTCGCACAGGGAACGTCTAGATGTCCGTTGTTAGAACGGGTGAGGCCGGCATTGTGCCGGACGAATTATAGGTTTCCGTCATTTCTCTAGAAACTATACGAGCTTCTGTTGAATTTACAGAAACATAAAGAAGCCTCTGGGTTAGTGACAGTTTCAAGAAATTCTGTTACTACGACAAAGGAACCGGAAATTGGACGGTCCTCTGATGCATCTGCCACGTGCAGATACATTATGGTGCCCAGTATATATTACATGCGATGTACTTTTGACACATTGAAGTATAGCTGCAAGGCTATGTGTACGGACCGCAGTGAAATGTGCAATAAAAGAACTAGTAACTTCCTATTAACGCGGAAGACTTCCCGCGTTAATAGGAAGTTTCGTAAAGTTCTTTTATTGCATCGTTCACTGCGGTTCGTAAATATAGCCTTGCAGCTATACTTCTATGTAACAAAAGTACATCGCATGTAATATATACTGGGCACCATAATGTATCTGCACGTGGCAGATGCATCAGAGGACCGTACAATTTCCGGTTCCTCTGTCGTAGTAGCAGAATCTCTTGAAACTGCCACTTACCCAGAAGCTTCTTTATGTTTCGGTTGATTCAACAGAAGCTCAAGTCTTCATTTTTATAAACCTCATAACCGCTGACGATTCAGACTGCTTGATGAAAATTTTTCGTACACTTCGTATATTTAATAAGAATCACATGGATACTTCTTGGGTTTGTCAAAAACGAATTACTTGCTTGAAAAGTGTACTGAAAAACAATTTGGTATACAAAGGGTTTTCACACACCGTATGACACACCTAGGAACGAATGATGAAAGACATGTATAACAAGATAAGGAATGCCGAAAGAAACCGGAAAGCATCGAGAGCTGAAAACTGTTTTCGGCGAAAAAGTCTTACCCATAGCGCAGCTCACTTCTATCCTCGCAGGAGCATTTTGAATGAAATATGCTTCACCGTTGGGCACCTCTATCAAGTATGAAATTATTTTTCAATCGAAAAAACAAAAAACTATATAACCAAAGAACTTATAATACACAAGCAATATTAATGAACCATACTGAAAAATCTATCGATGTTTCCATACCTCGTCTGTTGCTAAGAACGAAAAACGACACCGAGTTAAAATTAATATAGTACTTGAAACTGAGTATCCCCAGTAGTATTATTCTGAGCTATAGAGATACTCTGCAAACAGAAAAAATATTAACTGCTGCTGTCAATGGTGATGCGACCTGCTTCATCAAAATACTAGCCAAACATTTCAGAGTTCAAAGAAAAATGTATTTAAGTATAACTGAAAACATTGTCTTGGTACGTAATCCTTACGAAATTTAGTCAACAGTTCTTACAGACAATACAAAAGCAAAACCCACACAGAAGTACGAAATTACAGAAAAATCAACTCATTGCTATACATGAATAACGTTATACATATATTACGCGTAGTGTACAAACTTTCTAATAAATATCATCGGTTCACTCTATGATGAATCTGTACTGAACAATAAAATAAGTTCAACAAAGCGATGAACTCAATAATTAAAGTATATGGTTCAGAATAAACATATTCTGACGTCAGTACTATTGAATCTCGAAGATTAGATTATCAGTTAGTTTAAGCCTCCCTATCCGCAACTAAGGCTATCCAAAGAGAGGAAGGAAGACGGCACCATTTAGTATGGAGTTAAGGGAACGCGGAATCTATGCAGAAAGGCATAGAAACAGTAAGGTAAAACATAAGTTCATGAAACAAAATCAAAGATTGTAGATTGTAGATTATAAGTTAGTTTAAGCCTCCCTAACCGCTACAAAAAAGAGCGTATCGAAGAGAGGAAGGAGGAAGGCACCATTTAGTATGGAGATATGAGTAAGGCGTAAGGTAGTCAATTTTGTTTTATTTGGCAAAAATAATTTAACGCCTAGACAATGAGAAAGCATGGAGACCTGATACACAGAATGTTCACGTACAACTTTAAGACTCGAACATACCGCAGATCTATGCAAGCCTATCAGACGCGTTTAAAATAGAATTGAGAAACTATTTGAAAATCGCACCCCGATTTAAAAAAATCGTCATCCAAACAATTTAGCAGCTAACACGAGTCCAATAACACTTACTTAACCTTTCGTCAGAAAGTTGAACCATCTTTTATTATCTGAAGAACCTTAGCTTGAAAACCAGAATGGAAGTGAAATTCCTACAAGCATCCAAAACAAAACTAAAACGCAGGAACACACAAAAAACACAAAATTTCAGGGGTACGTTTCATAATACTTTCATAAGTTCAAGACAAGTATGTTGCAGAAGGCGCACTGGTCATGTGGGAACTACGAATCTAAAATGCACTATGTGTTTTCTAGCGAAGTATTGTCTTAAGCATAGTGAAAAGAAAAAACAAGAGTAGGAAATGAAAAGCATCAAGATTGAAGTTGAGGTGGTGAAAAGGGCAATACGGTCCAGAAGTCCTCAACCCACTGTAACGAGAAAGGAAGGCCAACTTGTCCTTAGGTCAGGGCCTACACAGCCTATTAGTATCTCTAAGTGCAAAGCACACATGAGGATTACCCATTTGTGTGAGGGGGAGGGGGGCAGTGATGAAAAAACAAGATTAAAATGAATCACCTGCTTCACATAGCCCACATTCCAGTCGTGACATATAAAACCCCTCTCCTTCTAGGTATTAAATTATATTGTGATAATGAGTTGTTCAATTTTTTACTATTAATTTATGAATGAACTGTATGGGAACCTTGGTTGTCAGCAATCTTACTTGAAAAGACCTATATAATGTTCAGAATGTACAAACTTGTCAGAAAATTGAATTAGCTGTCACTTAAACCTAACATAACATTCAATTGTGTCATTAAAAAAATGAAGACATCAATCACACTTGTGGAATACATCAGCAAGCAAGGTGGCAGGGTTGAGGCCAAGAGACTTCCGTGCTGCTGAGGCACGCGACCAACGACAGGACATTCGGATGCGTCCCGCAGTGGCGTTTTCTTCCATTCGCGGATCTTATTTTGAAGCTTCGTTGGGGGTTGACTTTCAGTAGTTATCTGGAATTGTTAAAAATACATTAGCGTTTGTAAGTTAGTGAAGTCATATTCATACTACTGAAAATGTACGAGCCAACAGAAATCAAATATGTGAAACTCTCAGCTTGACCTCAAGTAAATGTTTGGCAAAGGAATGCGCAGGAACATGCAAGTATGTACCTCTCTGAACTTAAACTGTTATGTACCAATATGTATATATATGTATGCATATACAATTATTATACACATTCATGTAGACACATACATATAAACATCTATACAAATTTGTGAGATTATTAGTCTTGATTCAGTTAGTTTTAACCATTTGAAAATGCTACAGCACTAAATTAATTTGTCGACATTCTCCCAACATGATGTTTTTATGAAAATCATTTTGAAAAATGATCATACTTGAAACCATTGATATTCTACTAAGAACAAGCGTTGTTCATTAATTTAACATCTGTAAATTAGTTTCTCCCTTCTTGATGCTCAAGTTCCTTTCCTGCATAAGAGAAAAAAAACTTAAATGACATCACAGTGAGAATGTTGCAGCAGCGCTTGTCGCATACATCCAAATATTACATTTACAATAGTAAACATCCTAATATTAAACGAATAACAAGCTGTCTTTTTTGGATTTCTTGGTGCAAAGGGTAAACAGCAAATTTAAAACACCAGTCTAATATAGAATACTTTTACTGGTAAGGATATGAGTCTTTTAGCTTATGTTATTTGTTTTTGCAACTAAAAAAATTTCAACAGATAAATGCGCCATTTTTGCATTTATTACAGCAACAAAAGCTCCATCACTTTTCAACGCAGAAACTTGATCCAGGTTTGCCTAAACCCAAAAATAAACAATATATAACAAATGGAAACAAAAATATTAATATTGAATTGGAAAAAGGTACATATTCGAAATCGAAATTTTTTAAAGAACACAAATTTCTGGCAACATTCAAGTTTAGAGAAGAACTTTAAATTTTTCTCTATTTTTGTAAACAGATCATTTCCGCATCAAATGAGAGTAGAATCAAGTTCCTACAAAGAGGGGCAGAGCTTTTGTTGATCTTATTGTCAATAACTTACAATAGCAGAGAAGGGTTATTGGATAATTTCAAAAATAATCTTGCAATGCTTGTGAATTATTCAATGAATGCATACAAAATGTATGGCTCAGGGTGTGTTAGCTCCTCATTAGTGCCCACACCATTTTAAAACACATTCCTTTGAGATACCAGAAACAAGTTATTTTTATGACTTCACATGCAAATTAATCACATTAGATACCTAATAATTCAAGTAAACCACCCTATTACCCAGCTGCTAACCTCTGTATCTTGAGAACCATTGTACAGATCCTAATGAATTTTTCACAGCTGACATTTGAAAACATCAAAAATTTAATTACGCAGAAAACAAAAATGTGACATTTCTTAATTATGTAGAGTGGTGCATGATAAATTAATGTGATTTTCAATTTTAACATGATCTGATTTTAAAATTCATTTCACTTTTTCAATATATCAATTAACATTCTCAGTGAGAACATTCTTATCTGAATAATCTTTTTTCATTCTAACTGGATTTCAATTCTTTACTAATTTTTCAGCATCACGATATATTTGAAGTTCATTACGTGGTAAAATTCTCAGCAAATTGCTTATCATTTTACTAAATCACACTATAGTCAATAGGTAAAATGCAACGTTTCAATGCCACTGGCATCATCCTCAGGCTGAAAAGACAAAAAGAAAACTGGTCACTCAATAGAAATGAAACAATCATACAGGCAAAAACAAAGACCATTAATAAAATTAATACAAAAAAAACACACATGGATGTAAAATACCAAGACTAACTTTCTCAACACATGTTCACTTGGCCGAAGAATAAAGCGAAATGGTGGACTGCAACGATTGTTCCAACAATTTACGGCACGGTTCTTTTAAACAATTTCAGAGCAAAAAAATCGTTCAATTTTCATTGAGGGAAGGTTTGAGTTTATGGATCTGTAAGGCTTCAATAATGTGTGTTACATTTACAATTACAATTGTAAATTACAATTACAATTACATCCATGTGTTTTTTTTTGTATTAATTTTATTAATGGTCTTTGTTTTTGCCTGTATGATTGTTTTATTTCTATGGAGTGACCAGTTTTCTTTTAGTCTTTTCAGCCTGTGGATTTCAATTCATTCAATTATAGTCAAAAAAATTTCAATTTGGGACTCAAGTTCATGAAAATGCAAATTCCATTCACCCTGAACAAAACTTTGCAGACAGATCCCATGATTATGTTTACCTTCAAGTAACTAAAACAAATTCTATGTACACTTTGCATGGTCACCTTTGGTGGCCAACTCTGTATGGCTGCCTAATGTGAACAACTTTGATCACTTTTCATTGCATTAAAGGCCACTTTTGAAAGTGACCAGGGTATTTGTAAAGGAGAGGATCATAATCAATTTTCTAATTTTTGCTGCCTAAATATAGTTAATTAGATCAAAATAAACAACTTTTCATCTATGCAAATTCCGTCGAAAATTAGAATTAAACCGAGTTATAGCAGTAGGTTTGGTTTGGGTAGCGTACGTTTGGGTACTTTGTAATTTATTATTAGCTGACCCCGCAGAGCCTAAATCGACTTCTAAGATCTTTTAGTTAATAACATAATAAAGGTTATCACCCATAAAATAACGAGCTATAGCGGTATGTCTTTCGTCTTTGCGCTCATCATTCCAGCGCGTCGGAAGGGAGAGTCCATTATAGTCTTCCCCTCCGCCCAATTTCTTTCTGCTTCAAACACAAGAGTTGCGGTCAGTAATTTACCGCTATGACTTGTTAAATACTCATTTGCAACGGAAATTGCATAGAATAAAATTTTTTTATTTAGATCTAATTAACTATGTTAAGGCACCGAAAAGTGGAAAATCAATTATGGTCCTCTCCTTAACATTTACCAGAGACCAGATATAGTATAGGAAGCTGGCATACTCAAAGCCTAATCATTCATTTTACAACTAAGTAAAGCAAGAGTAGGTACACTATATTTCTCTACAAGGCTACATAAATGCAGAAGCCTGCATGATATTATATTTTCAATTAAAATTCAAGCCATGAGTAAAGGAAAAACAACTATAATTTAACATGTTCACTGCATTTCTACAGTTGTTAACGGTGAGTTTGGTTAGGTTGTAACGATAAATGTGTAGCGTTGGTCAGTAATCGATTTTTGAGTTTTCAGTGACGAAACGTAGTTAATTGAACCGTGTAATAAACAATGGATGCACATACAAAGTAAGTCACTCATTCAAAAATAAAACTTTTAACGAGAGATTTTGATTGTAGTTTAATACAAGACAGTTACTCAGATACAAAATAAATAACATAACAGGCAATACAGCCAATTCAAGACATTTCAATTATGAATAATTATTTAAAAAATAACTTTTAGAATAGCATTTGTTATTAAATTTTGTATAAAAAGGCAACAATATACTAATCTTAATGTCAATTAAATTTTGGGGATGTCTAATGTTTTTTATTTTAGTTTCCACAAAAAATATTTAATTTTGCTCAGCCTCCATCAATGACAACATAAGTTAAAGCACATACAAATTTTTCTCTTCATAAACTCATGCTATTAAGGGTCAATAAAAAATCTACTCTTTTTTCAAACAATGGGTAATAAGAAACTCATTATTAATTTATGAAGCTTTGATTCAGTGAGTTAATTGGGATAAATGATGTAACTCAAGTTAAGTTTTACATTACCTTGGTTTGGCACAGCCCTTTCTGGAACTGGATTTGAAGTTCGAAGGACAGAAGTGCTTACACTTCACTCCACACAAGACTTCTTCGGCATTTTGGATATATAATGCATCTTCAAATGCATGTTGCATTCAACATATTTCAGTTTCATCAATAATTATCGAAAAACTTTTTCTTAAGCGTACGCAAGGAGCCATTTTAACTCCCGTAATCTACTTCGCATCACTTACGGCCGCCATAACCAGTTGTAAACAAAGTCACGTGACGATTTTTCGTCACGTGACGTTTTTTGCGTTCCGTCATTGGCCAATTGGCATCGCTCACGATCTTATATTAAGGAAACCATCTTACTCTTTCAACTTTTTCCGTCCGATGCGTTTGAAAGTTGGCCAGTATATGTATTTTGTAAAAGTAAACCTTTTTTACTCCTGTCATTTTTTCGATTTAGGCCTTACTTTTTTATTTTTTGACGAAAAATGTGTTTTTGGTATATTTTTATTGAAATTTCAGATTATGACTCCTCCTTCAGTTTTGATGTTAGAACAAAAACAAAGACAGTTTTAGAACCCTTGGAACATTTCTAACAAACGCTCAATTCGTTTTTTTTCATATTCAAATTTTTTCTATTTTTTCAAAAAATTTTAAAATTTCAAAAATCAGCAACAATTTTTTGGGTTTAGAGCTATATATTTTTTCAAAGAATTCGAATTTGAAAAAAAGCAAATTGAGCGTTTGTTAGAAATGTTTCAAGGATTCTAAAACTGTCTTTGGATTTGTTCTAGCATCAAAACTCGAGAACTAGTCCCAGGATGAATGTTGAAAATTCAAAGTGTTGGGTATAAGCAAAAAATGAAATTTTGTGTTGAAGTGTAATATAATGAACAATTGATGTAATTGAATGCAGTTTTAATTTTTATTTTGATAATTTCCATACATAACTTCATATTCGAAGTGTGAATTGTGATTTCAAAAAATAAAAAAAATAAAAAAAAATTATCATTTTTTTTCAACAAAATGATTTTTTTTATTTGCAGTCTGATTCTTATAAAATTTAACTATGATATGTAACCTTTGAAAATAAACACAATTGATTCCATTCATTTTTTTGATTCAGGCCTTAGATTTTGCAAAAATTTGACATATTGGTTTTTAGGTAGTGATATTTCACTAATATTGATATTTCAAAATGGGACTCCTCGTTCAGTTTTGATGCTAGAACAAAAGCAAAGACAGTTTTAGAATCCTTGGAACATTTCTAACAAACTCACATTGAGCTTTTTTTCCATTTCCTATTTGTTCTCTTTTTATATGGGGTCAAAATCGGGGAAAAATTTAAAATTTTGGGTGCTTTTCATTTATATTGATATTTCAAAATGTAACTCCTCCTTCAGTTTTGATGCTAGAACAAAAGCAAAGACAGTTTTAGAATCCTTGGAACATTTCTAACAAACTCACATTGAGCTTTTTTTCCATTTCCTATTTGTTCTCTTTTTATGTGGGGTCAAAATCGGAAAAATTGAAAAAGTTTGGTCGCCTTACCCCCCCCGGGGGGGGTGAAATTATTTTCCGTAGCGCCATAAAATTTTAGGAACGAATAGTCTACCACCTAAGGGTCCTTTTACAACAAAAACATGAAAAATGACCATGGAATCGACAGCATCTGGCAAGGGCCTAAGTTGGTCTCCTTAAATGGTCTTTAACCAGCTGGACGTTCAATTCCTTTGAAATTTAGTATCAATGATATAAAAATGTAAAATACACTTAGGTTATGCATTACATGCCCTCCACTGCGCTGAATTCCACTACGATGAATTCCACTCCGGGCCCAGGAACAGGGACTAGTTTGCGACAGACGTTCGAAAGTGGACACGAGTAACGAGTCCTTTCTATTGTTGAAAATATATTCTACTCGACGCATGACTGGACATGAATTGAAAATATTTCTAGCTTTTTAGAGAGCATAAACGACTCAATTAAGGTTGATAAACATTTTCTAACATTCATTCTTGCATCTAAAACACTTAGTTTATAGTGGAATTTATTACCACTAATAAATTCAATACGGCAACGACAGAGTGTCTTTCATTCAATAAACAGCTTCATTTTTCTTTATCCTTCTATTCTTTTCCGAAGAAGTAGAGAAATTTAAAAATTTGAAATAAATGAGCTCAACAAGTGTGCTCTATATTAAAGCTATATAACACAGCTCTATATTATTTGGTATATTGTTCACGGGAAACCAAAGTTTCTCAAAGAAAATATTATTTTAGTGAAGCACCAAATGAACTAATCAAGTATGGGTTAGGGTAGTTCCAGTCACTACCTGTTCCAGTTTCAGTCACAGCAGAAAAGTTTGAGAACCCCTGCTCTTATAAGGTATATTTGCGTTGAGTGTAAATAAAGTCGTGTGATCGAATTTGTCCGTTGATCATTTAGAAATGATTAACATAACTTATTTATGTATATATAAGGCTATGAAAACGGCTCGTGCTTCATTTCACTTTTTCAACATTGTAATTTTTATTTGCGTAAATTTAAATACCGCATTAACTTGTTGGGTAATACAGTATGTGATTCCATTACTGTATGCCATGCATTATTAGACTGTGTAATGTTTAAATAAGTTCAAAAATGGGAATAAAAATGCTGCATGTTTTCCTGTTTTTCTTTTAACGGAGCACAGTTCATGTATGAATAAAAAAATGAACTTCCTCCCTGACACAGGCTTATTAGCAAATTCATACAGATCTCAATGAACACTTTTATAGTATTTTTCACTTATTCGTATGTATGTTTACGCGTATGTACTTACGTATATATACACACACAAGTGAATGGACAATATATGTATGTACGTATAAACGCACAAGCCCCTTAGTTGCATTACGTTCCTCACATGCACAGAGAATGAAAATATACACGTTTAAGTACGGTAATTTGCCAACTTATATACGGGCTATCCAATTCTGGGGCAGAATACGTCAAATTGTATACCATCTTTACGCTGCGTTGTCTGCATCGTAAATGAGAGGGAATGGAATTTTCTGAATCAATTTGCACAGGCTTTTTATTGACGTTTCTCTTTCTGCCATGGCCATCATATATTTCTAGTTGGCAAATTGATGAATTTGCAACTTGAAACTTTTTACGCAGTGCTAATATTGTAAATTCTATTCTGAGAGTATTATTAATTTTTTAAATTAAGCTGTTCCGCAAGAATTATTAATTTTTTATCTCATACTTGGCAATCGCAAATCGGTAATGTGTTGGTTGAACAAAAAGTAAAACGACGACAGAGTGATACAAGACATACTGCCACATTAACAGCAATTGTGACAAATGTATGATCATGTTTTTACTGTTACGGACCATTGAAACAATGGAAATTTAATCGGATTCTGTATAATCCCCTGAAGAGTCAGTCGAATCTGTAATATTCAGTTTGTCTGTTAAAACTACTCCTAAATGTAAAGATAAGCCGTTGGATCAACGGACAACTTCCAAGATTCCGTTACGACAACGAAGAATTCAATTTACTCCCGTAATTTTTAATTGACCTGTAAAAACAACGGAAATTAGCAAAATTGTCCGGTATCGAACTGAATTACGGATGAATTTGTTGATTTAACAGATAATATTCAGAAAACGGACTAGAAGTAGCAATTTGTGTCATTTTAACAGATAATTCGTCTGTTTTTGTCTGTATTTTTGCAGTTTTTTTTTACAGTGTTCAGGGTAGACACGCTTTTTTATGCTCGAGTTAATTGCTATGTTTTGTTTATGAAGTTTGCGTTAACAGTTCATCTGAAAAATACTGAAAGACTATGACAAATGAAATGTTATCGAGGAGCAAGAGAGAGCTGAACAAAATTCACCGAGACAGCTTTCACATTGGAACTGTGTAAGTTGGAGAGCCAAACTTGGCAAAAAATAATCAATAACTTTAGTTTCATTTCACTCGGTGGCACTCATGAACTAAATTAATCATTAACAAAAATATCGAATGAGGCGCTCAAAACATGAGCATGCATATATTTCGAATCCCTCTCATTTTTGGGGCTTATAATCAGTGAAAATGTTTTCGTTCATTTATTCCCTAATTAGCGAATTATGAATCAATGTGCAATTATAAAAAACGACTAATGTTCTAACTAATGTTCAGAAACGAACTAGTACGTTACTTATGGTCTAATATCACATCTCATACACACAAAAATGAATTAAAAGACAAAATTTCATGAGCAAAATTATGGGTAAGCACTATGAAATATCGGAAAAACTAAATAAATAAAACAGCACCTACCATTGTGACTGAAAGCCACTGTGAGACATGGATGTAATTAACACCTGATGCCTAATTTCCCTGCAGGTAGTTAGCAATAAAATAAAACTCGCTCAGCGAATTATACTCACTGCGGCCAGAGGCGGGTGGGGACGCAGCGGTCGCAGAAGAGATGACGACAGCTCGACAGCACGCAGAACTCGTCGTCGTCCTGAATGGCGTCCTGGCAAACTGTACAGGCCTTCTGGGTCCCGCAGCCCAGCATCTCCTCCACCGTAGAGCAGGGCGTGATGGGCAGCTGGAGGGGACTGGTAGCAAAAGCCCCTTGCAGAATCAAAGGGAAGACCAAGCTGGCGATTAGATTCTGCATGTGGACGGCGCTGTGGAAGGTGATCCTGCCGTCAGGGTCGTCAGCCACGACGGAGCGCATCTCCTCATACAGGGGGTCGCAGAGCTGCACGTTGTAGAGGAAGAGAAACCTGGCGACGTCCTTCAGGTGAGCGGTGGCGTTCCCGTCGTAAAGTAGAGGCGACGTGATGCGCTCCAGGACAAGATTAATGCCTTCAACCACGTCCAAAACGTACCATTTCATTGACCGTACGAGAGGATAAGGAGAAGTCGGGGTGTACTCATCATAGATACTATCACCGCCCTCCAAAACAACGGTCAGCACGGACACCAGGGCCCCCACCTGACGTAGGGATGGACGCGAGAGGGCGGTGCCCAGGACTCTCCGGAGCTCGCGGAAGCACATCGGCAGGACGAGGTGCTGGTGGCTCCGCTGGGCTGTGGCGACATCCTGAGGACAAATGAAATTGTTTAATTAATTGGTCGACAACTTATAGTGTCTGGAAGAAAATACAGACACTCAAAGTTGAAACACTCTAAGTTTATTTCATCATTGTTGGGTGCAAATGTTCTATGTTGAATTCATTTTAATACGCAGATACAATTACACATTGTTGGTTTTTTACGATTTTAAAATTTTTTAATGAAAATCATCTTGCGATTTCTTCCTTCTATACTTTAAACTCGTTTAAAAATTGAATGCACTAATATTGCTCGTTTGATTAGATAAACATAAATTGTAAAAAATACGAACATTTGAACAAGGGTTATGTTGAATGGGATTACTGTCAGTGGAGTTTTTATTGCAATATAATTTCATACTTAATACCTTTTGAAATGCAAAAAACTTTCATTTTTAAAGGCAAAAAGTTAAAATTTGATCAGCGTATAACGATGTGATTTTAATTGTTAAAATAATGCGCTCTTTTCAGCATAAATACGAAAATAGAAAGATTAATAGGACATGATTGAATGAAAATATTTTGAAAGAAAACGAGCAATATATTTTTCAAGACCACCTAATGTAAAAAAGCATATTCAATGGAGGAACAAAGTCAATTTCAGAATGCAAATAAATCAAAACAGTATCAATGCAAATGCAACATTTCTAAATGCAAACAATTCAAAACAGAATATCATTGCAGATGCAACGTTCAAAGTAACACGGCAAATGACAGGCATTCTCACGGAGGATTTTAAGAACATTTATTCGTGGCAGGAATTCAAACTGAACAGAAAATTTGGAGGAAATTGAAAGTTTTTTTTTCAATATTCATGAGGAAATGAAAGTATTTCAAATCAAGTGGTTTTTAGACTATAAATTTAATCTCAAAGGGCGTGAGTTAATATTTACTTTAAAATAACATTAGTGTTCCAAAACTATCATAGAATTGTAGTTGAGAAGAGTAGAAAGTTTGAAAAATTCAAAAATTCTCCCTCAAAAATTTCAGACATTCGAAAGTAGAAAGTTTGAAAAATTTCAACATTCTCCCTAAAAATTTCAGACATTTGAAAGTAGAAAGTTTGAAAAATTTCAATATTCTCCCTAAAAAATTTCAGACATTTGAAAGTAGAAAGTTTGAAAAATTTCAACATTCTCCCTAAAAAATTTCAGACATTTGAAAGTAGAAAGTTTGAAAAATTTCAATATTCTCCCTCAAAAATTTCAGACATTTGCGTAGTTGTATGTAATACATACTTGGGAAATTAGAAAAAAAAGCCAGAGGCCTTAAAATACTGATAGCTTCTGAGGTTCGTATTTGACATATGACTTATAACAAAAATTGTGAAACACAAAATTGAATACCGTACCACTAAGTTCACCTAATCTTTTCAAACCGCATTTGTATTTAAAAGAGACGCAAAATAATGAACAGTCCAATGTTGTCGACTGCTAAGGACCTACTTTTCCCCATTGTTGCATTCAGCACCTTCTCAGTCCTGACGCCAACCCACACAACTGAAGGAAATGGAAAGCACTAGAGTTGTGACTCCCGAATGAAATTTAATAAATAAATTTACCGGTCAATTTGTGAATGGTTACAACGTGTCTTTAGAAAGAAAATTACTTAAAAAATACTACCATTGTGATAAATCATAAAAAAGGATCAATCACAGAAATTTTGCCGATCAGAGAATTTTGTCAATTTTTGTTTTGAGCATTTGACGAGTTTGAATGAATACGTGAACTCGTTAACTGTTGCATTGGACATTGTGACGTTGGGCTGTCGAATGAACAATTTATCAAAAATTGTTTGTTTTCTATCTCATAATAATATCGGTAATATCGGTAACACAAGGTCAATTAATTTTTCCCAAATTACAACCACGTGGTGGCTATTTTTGCAATATATCTATATGAAAAAAGTATGAGCGAACAATTCGCTCTGTTAAAATTTGAGATCTTTGGCAGGTTAACTTTCCAACACCACTTATACACCTGTGTGTGGTGTGGTCCTTTACACTTATTCTATCACAGCATAATATCACTGCGTACCATGAACACTGCTGTTAATTTAAATAACATCTAGAAAGACTAAGTGAGTAACTTCAACATCTAAAATGAACAACAATCGTCACCAAGTGATGGGTGCACTCACCATACTCAGGTAGGCCTCCTCATCTTCAGGCGATACAACATCCAAAATGGAATGGTCCACTTCACGGATGAACTCCCAAATCTTCTGCCGGTTCACAGCAGACCAGCTAACAGCGGAAGAAGCAGGCTGCTCCATCACTCTATGTGGCGCTGTTGGTACTTTAAACTTTAACTTGAACCGGAGATTTACAACACTGGGTATGTGTGTTTCTAGTCACAAAATTTTTATAACTGGGAAAAAAATTATTTTCTCACAAAACGCTGATCACTGTATCACACGTGTTGTTTGGAAGGCTGCAGAGTTCTGACTGTCTTCAAAATCAGGAGCTTGGAGGTACCAGGCCTACGATTCCACCCAGTAAGCCGATTTTATCATCGTGTAATTCGATACCTTCTATTCATCGAGTGTTCCGCACTGTGCAGAATACCTGCAGTATAGCTAAAAGGACTAAAATTAAGGTAACTTTAAACATGACCCAGGCGAAAGCTAAATCAATATGCAAAATTTAATTCCTTGAATTAATTAACTTAATGGTAATTGAAAGGAATTAAAATAAAACAATTTGGGAGAAAATATTAAAGTAATATTTAAAGTCACTCATATCACACCGCTCCTCTGATTAGCACAATTGTAACGCACTAGAACCGACTCTCCTTTTCCGCTACTAACTTGCGTGGAAGCTCTTCCTATTCCCGCAGTTCTTCATCAGATCCCGCAGAGTAATCATCTTATCTGCTTACCCCGGAATCCACTCTACTTCCGGTTAAATGGTCGGCACTTCGCTGGGACGCTGGATCTCAGTTGTCGCCGAATGTGCCAGGCACATTCTAATTGGCAAGATTACTCCTTCATCTGGAAGTTCCGCTGGACCTCACTTGTGTCTACGCGTGCCTCTACGAGTCCACTCGACCAAGAGGATAATTCCGTTATCAACTTCTACACCGTAACTTCAACCGTTATGGAAATGTACGAGTAAACCCCTGCGCTGGAAGGACGGACGGACCGGCAGCCGGCATCTCGGAGCGGACGGCAACACCCAGATCTACGTCACTCGGAGGTTGGTCTGGTGCATAGTTGCAAGTGGGCTGTTCGGGGACGGTGTGAACTTTAGGGTGACTGCTTCCCATGTTTAATAATAAATCCGCATTAAAAACTTACCTTGTCGTTCGACGTCTATAAACTTACCTTGTCGTTCGACGTCTATAAACTTACCTTGTCGTTCGACGTCTATAAACTTACCTTGTCGTTCGACGTCTATAAACTTACCTTGTCGTTCGACGTCCATAAACTTACCTTGTCGTTCGACGTCTATAAACTTACCTTGTCGTTCGACGTCTATAAACTTACCTTGTCGTTCGACGTCTATAAACTTACCTTGTCGTTCGACGTCTATAAACTTACCTTGTCGTTCGACGTCTATAAACTTACCTTGTCGTTCGACGTCTATGAACTTACCTTGTCGTTCGACGTCTATAAACTTACCTTGTCGTTCGACGTCTATAAACTTACCTTGTCGTTCGACGTCTATAAACTTACCTTGTCGTTCGACGTCTGTAACTTACCTTGTCGTTCGACGTCTATAAACTTACCTTGTCGTTCGACGTCTATAAACTTACCTTGTCGTTCGACGTCTATAAACTTACCTTGTCGTTCGACGTCTATAAACTTTAAACTTTGGTGGTAAACATTTTTAAACCTTGTAAACTATAAACTTTAAACTTTGGTGGTGACGCTATTTCAATTGTACTATGGATGTTCTCTGGAAGCTCCAATGACGGTTCGCGTTTTCATGCCTTTGCAGGATGGACGATGCCCGGACGGGATCTCGGACGTTGTATTGAACTGCTCACGGTTCCAGAAGCTCGTCCTGTTCCTGTACCCTGTGTCCGTTACAGCTGTTTACGTGTCCGTTCCAAATCTATTTCCTGAGTAAACCTTGAATGTCGATTGAACTTGATTTTTACCCCTTTCTATAGCTAATTTCACTGAAAATTGTACACGCACTAATGAAAAGGGACAATTCGTCATGGCTGCCATCGGTCGCAGGTTTGAGCGTTGGCGTTTCTAAGTCGTTTGGAAACGCCTTGCGAAAGAAAACCTTGACTGTTTATTTGCTTCGTTGGGAATTTTTTTTCTGATTTATTGGATTCATTGTCCCACGTTTTAGTATTAATTCAGTAAAATGTTCATCGGAGTAAAATGGCTATGCCCAAAAAAAGAAAAAGTAGTCTGATGATTCATGATCCAAAAAGCTCGACAAGTGTTCTCATATCTGTACCTCCCTTAGAGTAATGCAGATGTGGTAAAAAATTACGTCCAGTATTCCCAATAAAAAATCAAATCGGAGGAATGACGTTTTAGTCAGTTACCGTTCATCTAACGTGGGACAAAAAGCTCTCTCAGTTTCTGGAGCTTTTTTGTGGAACTAGCTTCCCCAGCATATCAAAGACTCTATAACTCTAAAAGAATTTAGAATAAATGTGTCCCGTCATTTCGCATCTCCGCCATTGGGCCTGCAACACTTCGGTGTAAATTTCCCACTCACCTGAAATTTAATTTTCCTGAAATTTCTGATAGAAAATTGGAAATATTTCTTTTTTTACGTTCGCCTAGTCATTCTAAAATTGATCTTAATTGTTTGTATCGACTATAATGAGCAACACAGCCGTCAGCTCAATGTAGCGGTACGAAGGTTTTTTTATAATTAGTATTATTTTCTCATTCTTTTCATTTTTTTATATCTACAGATATTCATCATTCGTCTGATGAATAAGCTCTGAAATAAATTTTCATGTGTACATCAGTTTAGATGTCTCAAGATGTGAGTGAAGTGCTATGTTTTTATATTTCTTTGGCAAATGTTGTCTTACTACTTTTAAATCATTTACGATGGTGTTGCAGTCGATTTCGGTAGAGCGTATCCGTGTCTTTTCTTTCTCGTTTTTCACCTATAGTGAAGGACTTACAATGCATTCTCTAGCAGTATTTATAAGTTTTCAATCATCTTACCATGTGTTAAATATCCCAGAGAATATTTTCTTTGTTTCTCTCATCGACATAATTAACTCCTCACAAGGCTATTGTACTTTTTGTTTGGTTTGTTCTCCTGAACTCCTCGTCTGGGGGGGAGGGCGTGGGGTTTGGGTGGTGAGGGCGTGGGTTTTGGGTGTAGAGGGGGAAATTTAGTATTTATTTCTTTCTCTGAGCACAGTTAGGACTGAACTTTCAAATCAGAAATAACTCTAAATTTCAGTACATAAAATTAGTACACTGGCCTACTATTTAATCTACGTACAAATTCCAAAATTTTGTAGATATTTGCTACTCATAAGTGAGATCCGGCAACAACAATTTCCCATTTTATCCCATGTACTCATGTCCTTATAATGTTTGAGAGAATACCGATAGGATGTGAAACGCAAGATTTTTTGTTTTGTTTTACTATAACTTGAAATCCCTTAAAATTTTATCAGAAAATTGGAAACCAGTTCATTTTTCGAAGCCTTTTTCCTTTTACTGATTTTTTCCAAAAAATTTCATGCGGTTACGGTGAGCTCGAATGTCATTTTCGTCGTAGTAGGAGGAAGGTTAATTTTTATGTTAATTTTTTTCCACATATAAATTTTCAATACGTATTTATATTGATATGCGTGCATATGTGTGTTTGTGCATATATACGTACACACGCAAGTACATGGATATTTCTCTATGTATGTGAATATCTAAATACATATATATATGTTTCTATTTATATTTTTTGAGTGAAAACAATACAGTAAATATATTTATTGCATTTGCTGAATAATCCAAAAATACATCCATTACTACCTCAGAAGGCGTTTCTGGGAATAGAAAAAATGGAAAACATGAATAGACAAATGAAATGCAGAACAATTTGGTCATATTACTAGTGAAAAATTATCGTTCCCGTCCGTATGTTGAACATGTTTTGAATTTCATTTTGCGTGCATGTTTGTTCATGTGTTTCTAGATGTGTGTGTTGTGTTGCGCGATGTTTTTGTTTTTTATGGAATTATTTCTGATAGAATTTTTCTCATTACTTGATAACTGTTTACGACGGTGTTTCAGTCTGCTTCGGGAAGGCGTTCTTTGTCTTTTTTTATTAGGTTTCAACCGATAAGTAAGGAACTCTTACAAATTCCATAGTAGTATTTAAAATATCATAAGGTAGCATTCTCTTCATAAAACACTCAAAAGATGATGTATGATTAGTTCTTTCAATAACATAATTAGCCCCCGACACGCGAATTGACCCCTGACATGGTAAGGCAATTAGCTCGCCCCGTATGGTTTGATGACTCGTATGGTTTGTCTATCAATTAAGGACTTTTTATATACTAATATTAATAAATTTTTAAAACTCAATATGTTGTAATACATTACCTGTAACATCTTTTTTTGAAAAAATATTTTTGTTCATTTCTTCGTGTTTCTCGAATCATAACTCGTTTCTATGTCATCTATCATAATAACCACTCGTTTCTATGTCATCTATCATAATAACCACTCGTTTCTATGTCATCTATCATAATAACCACTCGTTTCTATGTCATCTATCATAATAACCACTCGTTTCTATGTCATCTATCATAATAACCACTCGTTTCTATGTCATCTATCATAACAACCACTCGTTTCTATGTCATCTATCATAATAACCACTCGTTTCTATGTCATCTATCATAATAACCACTCGTTTCTATGTTATCTATCATAATAACCACTCGTTTCTATGTCATCTATCATAATAACCACTCGTTTCTATGTCATCTATCATAATAACCACTCGTTTCTATGTCATCTATCATAATAACCACTCGTTTCTATGTCATCTATCATAATAACCACTCGTTTCTATGTCATCTATCATAATAACCACTCGTTTCTATGTCATCTATCATAATAACCACTCGTTTCTATGTCATCTATCATAATAACCACTCGTTTCTATGTTATCTATCATAATAACCACTCGTTTCTATGTCATCTATCATAATAACCACTCGTTTCTATGTCATCTATCATAATAACCACTCGTTTCTATGTCATCTATCATAATAACCACTCGTTTCTATGTCATCTATCATAATAACCACTCGTTTCTATGTCATCTATCATAATAACCACTCGTTTCTATGTTATCTATCATAATAACCACTCGTTTCTATGTCATCTATCATAATAACCACTCGTTTCTATGTCATCTATCATAATAACCACTCATTTCTATGTCATCTATCATAATAACCACTCGTTTCTATGTCATCTATCATAATAACCACTCGTTTCTATGTCATCTATCATAATAACCACTCGTTTCTATGTCATCTATCATAATAACCACTCGTTTCTATGTCATCTATCATAATAACCACTCGTTTCTATGTCATCTATCATAATAACCACTCGTTTCTATGTCATCTATCATAATAACCACTCGTTTCTGTGTCATCTATCATAATAACCACTCGTTTCTATGTCATCTATCATAATAACCACTCGTTTCTGTGTCATCTATCATAATAACCACTCGTTTCTATGTCATCTATCATAATAACCACTCGTTTCTATGTCATCTATCATAATAACCACTCGTTTCTGTGTCATCTATCATAATAACCACTCGTTTCTATGTCATCTATCATAATAACCACTCGTTTCTGTGTCATCTATCATAATAACCACTCGTTTCTGTGTCATCTATCATAATAACCACTCGTTTCTGTGTCATCTATCATAATAACCACTCGTTTCTGTGTCATCTATCATAATAACCACTCGTTTCTGTGTCATCTATCATAATAACCACTCGTTTCTATGTCATCTATCATAATAACCACTCGTTTCTATGTCATCTATCATAATAACCACTCGTTTCTGTGTCATCTATCATAATAACCACTCGTTTCTGTGTCATCTATCATAATAACCACTCGTTTCTATGTCATCTATCATAATAACCACTCGTTTCTATGTCATCTATCATAATAACCACTCGTTTCTGTGTCATCTATCATAATAACCACTCGTTTCTATGTCATCTAAATCAGAATTACGACCTCATTTTGTATGATCTATCAGAATTACAAGTCGATTTTATACGATCAATCAGATTTAAAACTGTTTACACGTTTCTAGATCTGCGTGCTGCGCGATTAAGTTCATTAATTACTTTATAAATAAGCTTTCTGCACTACTTGATAACGTTTAACGAAAGTGTTCCATTCTGGTTTAGTAAGACGTTTTTCTATTTTTTTCTTATTTCGTGTCAACTGATAATTAAGGAATTCCAAAGAATTTTCTAGTAATAATTAAATTCTTTGTAAGTTGTCAGCCATCTCTATGTGTATAAAATATCCAAGAGATGATATTTTGACTGTTACTCTCAATAACATAATTGGCCCCCGATACGACTATAGTCGTATCGTAAGGTTGTCAATCAATTAATTATAAGTACCTTTATATCAAAAAATTTCTCAAATCCAATGTGTTATGCGACTCCTGTAATAACTTTATTTGAAATATACGTATTTTTATTATCTCTCTTTCTTTCATTCTTTCTTTCTTTCTTCCTTACATTGATGTCGAGAGATGAGCTACACAATTGGTGCGTCACACAAGACATAGGGAGTAGTAAGTCAGAGGCGACAACTAGGCCAGCGATGGCGAGGGTGAAGACTGCAGCAGAGTTCGAAGTGCGTGATTCGAAATATTGTGAGCGGTGTGCCAGAGGTGCCGACGTGGCGCTAGCCGTGAATGTGAAGTGCTGTTAAGGGTGAGCTTGGTGAGGGCGATTGGTGATTGGTGAGCGTGACTGGTGATTGGCAAGAGTAATGGGTGATTGGTGAGAGGGATTGGTGATTGATGGGAGTGACTGGTGATTGATGGGAGTGACTGGTGATTGGTGAGAGTGACTGGTGATTGATGGGAGTGACTGGAGATTGGTGAGAGTGACTGGTGATTGATGGGAGTGATTGGTGATTGGTGAGAGTGATTGGTGATTGGCGAGAGTAATGGGTGATTGGTGAGAGTGATTGGTGATTGGTGAGAGTAATGGGTAATTGGTGATAGCGATTGGTGATTGGTGACTGGTGAGAGCGATTGGTGATTGGTGAGAGTGATTGATGACTGGTACGGACACACAAGCATTCATGTAAAATCTACCAACATACAAACCTATCAAAATTTTACAGGCATATCAAGTTGTATGGGAAGTTAAACAGAGTAATGCTGATAAATAGTTTGAAAAAAAGCTAATAATTCCTATATCCATGCCCTCACATCTCTACCCTCACATCATTACCCTGAAATCATTACCCCCATCAATACCTTCTCACTCCTAATGCCTCATTACTACCTTCACGTCTCTACTCTCACATCAATACCCAAATATTATTATCCTATCATTACCCTCACATCCCTACCCTAAAATTTCTACTGTCACACCCCCATCCTCACAGTACTTCCCTTGTATCATCACCCTTACATCATTATGCGATTGCTACCCTTACATTCACACCCTCGTATTACTACCCTTATATTCATGCCGTCAAATCCCGACCACAACACCCAACAATCAAACCTTTATCCTCACATCTTACCCTCACATCACAATTCTCACATCTCTACCCTGACATCACCATTCTACCGCCAATACCCTCACATCACTACCCTCATATCACTACCCTCACACCACTATCCTCATATCATTATCCTCAAACCACTACCCTCACACCACTACCCTCACACCGCTGCCCACGCATCACTACCCTACCATCTCTACCCTCCCATCCCTACCCTAACATCCCAACCCTCACATCCCAACACTCGCACCAATACCCCTCACACCTCAACCTTCACATCCCAACAATCACAACCCTACCCTCACACCCCAGCCCGCACACCACAATCCCCTCTTTTCAGAACCCACCCCCACCACGACCCCGCCACACCTCCATCACGACCCCGCCCCACCTCCCCACACCCCCCACCGGCCCCAAGCTCCCACAGCCCCCAAGGGTCCCCAGAGGGCCCCACACATCTCCCCAGGCCGGGGGGAGGCCGGGAGGCAGCAATGCCGGGAATGCGAGCGACGTCGGGAATGTGGCCGATGCGCGCAATGCCAGGTATGAGACGGCGCTTTGATGGAATAAACGCTGAAGACATTGCAGTGTGTGGTGCAGTGTGTGGTGTGGTGCAGTGTGTGGTGTGGTGCAGTGTGTGGTGTGGTGCAGTGAGTGGTGTGGTGTGTGGTGTAGTGTGTGGTGTGTGAAGTGGTGCAGTGTGTGGTGTGGTGTGTGGTGCAGTGTGTGGTGTGTGGTGCAGTGTGTGGTGTGTAGTGCAGTGTGCGGTGCAGTGTGTGGTGTGGTGCAATGTGTGGTGCAGTGTGTTGGGCAGTGTGCGGTGCAGTGTGTGGTGTGGTGCAATGTGTGGTGCAGTATGTTGGGCAGTGTGCGGTGTGGTGTCTCTCATTTCACACATTGAAAAATTGCACCCAGTTATGCATCTACTCGTGATGGCGACACCAGCCGAACTGCTCTCATTAAATCTCTCCCGTAACTCTGTAGTGTCACTCCATTAACTTCTACTCGTTCCCTTGAGTTCAGAACTGCGTTGTTTCCATGCAGTGTTCTTGTTTGTGTAGGTAGGTACGGCGATTATATTTTTACTCAGCTTCTTTCAAAATCTAGTATTGGTATAGCGTCAACAGTTCATGAAGTGTGTTAATTATTTAAGGTTGACTAAGAACTATACTACCGCTATTTACTCACGTAATTAATCTATCTATGCTTCCTGCAACATTTCTATATTCCTGCTCCTTTCTTCTCTTCTTGGTCTGAGCCTTGAAGAAGAGTTACATCGAGCTAGGAGGATATTGAGGAGGTGAGTGAATTATTGTTGAACCTTGTGACTATTTAGGTGAGGTGCTCGCCGCGGCAGAGTGGTTTAAGGCCTAGCCCTTCCGTGAAAGTGTCGAGGGTTCTAATCCCGACGCTGCGCGGCGATTTCCCCGCTGGGCTTAAGGAAAACCTCAAGCACAATACCCCACTCAACCCAGGTGTCGGAAATTGGTACCGGCTTTACTGGGGAAACCGTCATGGTGTCCTAGTATTAGTTATAAGGCACGTGGAAAACCAATATACAAGATAAAATGTATCAGGCTTGATTGGAAATAAAGCATCCTTAGATGCCGATGTTTGTTTGTTTAGTGAGCAATGTACTATCCCCTCTTGTTGTGTCTATTTGCTACTACTTTCATGAACTGTTGCCGCTACCATTACGGACAACGCTATAAAAACGAATCTTGACTCCCTCTTCCTATCGAAATATTAATCAGAAAAGGCAATCAGTCAAACATTTTTTCTGCTAAATGACTTTTTTTGATAAGGTAATTTGCCATGATTAATGACATAGATCTCAAGTCTGCTACTAATTGTTTTATAGAATATAGTGTTCCCATCTAACCCATATAAATTATTTTTGTAATATTAAGCCTCGAATCTTGTGGGATCCAATTTATTGTTTCAGTCTAGTATGCCCCTAGGTTAAGTAAATTAGGTCTAACAGAACTATACACTTTAAAATAGCGCTGACGATAGGATGCCCGAAAAGTTGCTGAACTTATTCGGTCCCACAAGTTGCTATACTCAAATGTTACCATTGTACTAGACTAAATATACAACCTATTACTCTATCGCTCGTGGTAAATGAATTGAAATTGTAATTTTTTTAATTGCTTGAAAAATGTTATATTTCCAAAATATATAGTTGTTCGGCTACTCTTACTCTGCCCGAAATATTTACTAGGTTACCTCTACTCTGGCCAAATTTTTCAAATAGCTATTTTTACTCCGATTAAAATATTAACTCGAGCACCCCCATTGGCCTAAATGTTTACTCGGCTACCCTCAGTCGCGCCAAGATATTTACTCGGCTACCCTCAGTCGCGCCAAGATATTTAATCGGCTACCCTCAGTCGCGCCAAGATATTTAATCGGCTACCCTCAGTCGGGCCAAGATATTTAATCGGCTACCCTCAGTCGCGCCAAGATATTTAATCGGCTACCCTCAGTCGCGCCAAGATATTTAATCGGCTACCCTCAGTCGCGCAAAGATATTTATTCGGCTACCCTCAGTCGCGCCAAGATATTTAATCGGCTACCCTCAGTCGCACCAAGATATTTACTCGGCTACCCTCAGTCGCGCCAAGATATTTAATCGGCTACCCTCAGTCGCGCCAAGATATTTAATCGGCTACCCTCAGTCGCGCCAAGATATTTAATCGGCTACCCTCAGTCGCGCCAAGATATTTAATCGGCTACCCTCAGTCGCGCCAAGATATTTAATCGGCTACCCTCAGTCGCGCCAAGATATTTAATCGGCTACCCTCAGTCGCGCCAAGATATTTAATCGGCTACCCTCAGTCGCGCCAAGATATTTAATCGGCTACCCTCAGTCGCGCCAAGATATTTAATCGGCTACCCTCAGTCGCGCGAAGATATTTATTCGGCTACCCTCAGTCGCGCCAAGATATTTAATCGGCTACCCTCAGTCGCACCAAGATATTTACTCGGCTACCCTCAGTCGCGCCAAGATATTTACTCGGCTACCCTCAGTCGCGCGAAGATGTTTACTCGGCTACCCTCAGTCGCGCGAAGATGTTTACTCGGCTACCCTCAGTCGCGCCAAGATATTTACTCGGCTACCCTCAGTCGCGCGAAGATGTTTACTCGGCTACCCTCAGTCGCGCCAAGATATTTACTCGGCTACCCTCAGTCGCGCGAAGATGTTTACTAGGCTACCCTCAGTCGCGCCAAAATATTCACTCGGCTACCCTCAGTCGCGCCAAAATATTTATTCGGCTACCCTCAGTCGCGCCAAGATATTTAATCGGCTACCCTCAGTCGCGCCAAGATATTTAATCGGCTACCCTCAGTCGCGCCAAGATATTTAATCGGCTACCCTCAGTCGCGCCAAGATATTTAATCGGCTACCCTCAGTCGCGCCAAGATATTTACTCGGCTACCCTCAGTCGCGCGAAGATGTTTACTCGGCTACCCTCAGTCGCGCCAAGATATTTACTCGGCTACCCTCAGTCGCGCCAAGATATTTACTCGGCTACCCTCAGTCGCGCCAAAATATTTACTCGGCTACCCTCAGTCGCGCCAAGATATTTACTCGGCTACCCTCAGTCGCGCCAAAATATTTACTCGGCTACCCTCAGTCGCGCCAAGATATTTACTCAGCTGCCCTCAGTCGTGCCAAGATTTTTACTCGGCTACCCTCAGTCGCGCCAAGATATTTTCTCGGCTACCCTCAGTCGCGCCAAGATATTTACTCGGCTCCCCTCAGTCGCGCCAAGATATTTACTCGGCTACCCTCAGTCGCGCCAAGATATTTACTCGGCTACCCTCAGTCGCGCCAAGATATTTACTCGGCTACCCTCAGTCGCGCCAAGATATTTACTCGGCTACCCTCAGTCGCGCCAAGATATTTAGTCGGCTACTCTGAGTTAGCCTGAAAAATTTACCCCTCTACCCACATCCCCCAGAAATTTCCCACACTCAATTCCTTAAAAGAGAATCACATCAGCCCTCTTCAGTATCACTGATACCTCCCCAACGCCCCTCGATCTCCCCTCCCCCTCCCCTCCCGTCCCGTCCGTCCCCACCCCACGTCAAGTCAGCAGCGGCCGAGATTGTGGCCGTGGCAGGATTGGCAATCGGGTCTGCAATCGAGCGTCAATTGAACTACGCTAGTCTTTCCGGTCCTGTAATTACACCCGGGCCGCTCGAAATTAGAGCGTTTTTAGCGCCATTGAAGAGGCGCCATCATTGGCCGATGGCTGCGAGTCCCAGCTCTGGATCTTTACGATACGCGTGCCTTTTCTGCGATTGAGCGCAGCTACGATGGTCTAAAGCGCTTTAATGTGAGTATTTTTGTATTCAAATCGCAGTTATCACAACCACCGTCTGTAGACTGGCACTGGTATCAGGTAGTCACCGACATCAGGATGAGGAAGGGAACATATTCAACGAAGGTAAAATATATTGAGGCTATTTTCGACATAGGACCTTTTAGGCCTGGGGGTCATTTAAGGTTTAACTTTGCTGTTATAATGGGTAATTTTTTTTTGAAAATGGGGCCTTAAAGAATATTGAATAACTTGTAAATGATTGAATTGATTTAAAAAATCAAAGTGTTTATAAAATTCTGAAAAATCCTAGTTTTATTGGATGTGTTTGTAACCTCGACAGACCGTCCGGCATAAAAGCCACATTCAAATGAAAAATGTATATGATATGTGTTCCTGTATAAGTTGAGCAGTGCTCCTTTGCTGTTCTGAATACATTTCCGTCTCTTCTTCATTCATGTGTTCCTGTTTTTGCTGCTCTAAGTTTCTCTGTTGCTGTAAATACTGCGCCCTTCGGTCTTCAGTCAAGTTCTGTGTGCAATGATGAACTCTTACCCTATTTTTACCTATTGACTTTGATTTGCCTTCATAGCTGCTCTGCTCTGCTATATCCTTCATCTCTCTCCGGTAATGACCTCCACCTTTGCTTTATGCTAACTCTTTACCTGAATGTTCCATTTCTGATCCGAGCAGCTTAAGGCTAGTATTTGCTCACGATTCTTGGTGCAAGTGTGCAGGATCTCAAATGAACGTCAGTTGTTCTGAGGTGGAAAGAATTGAGCGAAGTTTTAGATTTTGAAACTAATTGAAAAGGATCCGATATTCGGCATCGATTTAGCAATGTTTAAGATATTTCATTGAATAAATAGCAAGTTTTACTAAAAGACAGGTGTCGTCATTCACAGGATTTGGCCCTGCTGCGGTAAGACCACGGCAACCCTGAGTCTGCGTCCAATGGAAGTGACGGAAAGAACTATACTGCGCTGAGGCACTTGCAGTAGACGGAATTAACAATTGTCTTGATGTAGCACCTGAGGGAAAATAATATTTAAATTTATTTTATGGGCCTGACGACATTAAGAAGAATGTCATTATCGCGGTAGAAGAAACAAAGTAGGGTCAAACCAGACTTTTTTCGTCGACCGTGTGGCAATGCTAACGTCATGGTAACGAACCAATAGCAGCGCTCAAATTGCATCTGGCAACACTGCTAGCCTCAAATCTGCCACCACTATTGGCCTAACGACATGTCGCAATGGTGACCTCATCAAATTCGTTTGAACCTGAAAATTTCTGAATGAAGTATCTAAAAACTGCAGAATTTAATGCAGAATAATGACCACGGGAGTCATTTTTATGGGGAAAATACGCCTCCTCTTGTTCGCCGATAGCATTATCGGCGAAGTTATTGCTACAAGTTTATTAAATTGTGGCGTGTACATATTTTTTCTGGCTTTCGTGAGCAAACATGTTTCTGACAGCCTCCAGTACTGTAACCACGGAGTAAATATTCTTAACGATATTTCATCGTTGAAAATCTTTCAACGCAGAAGGTGGTCGAGACAGAATAAAACAGTAAGTATACAGTAAATAGTTTAGGAAATGTGTTATTTTCATTTCGGGTTCCATTATTCGTGGGACGCCCTATATTAGTGAAATAAAATCCATAGGAAATTCAACCCCACCTCTCATTGTGAGCTAATGCGACCATCGAATTCCTGCATTCGTGCTGCTCAAAAAATAAAAAATAAATAATTAACAGATGGCGTAAAATTTAAAGCATTTCGTCGTTTCTAACTTCTCTAATTTTCTTAGCGCCGCCTTTCCTATTTGTCAAGAAAATTTGATTTCAGGGCTTTAGCCTTTATTTGCTCCCTCTTTATTTCAATCTTCCTATTGTTGCTTTTCAATTTTTTTTAACCGGCTGCTTTGTACTTATTTTCCTTTACTTCGTTATCATTACTTTTAGCAGTCGCCACCATTTAAGCTCACACATTTTTCTCGTGCAAATCAATACCGTTGTTTTTTCACGTCTTTTTATTTTGCCTCCCCTTTGCAATAAGCCCAAACTGAACTATTTATAAATATACAGAGAGAGAGAGAGAGAGAGGGATGTTTCCATCCCTTCTAGTTCTCTTCGCAGGAGTTCACGGGTTATTTTTATCTTATTTTTATTGCTTCTCCTGACGCATTTATGCATCCTCTCATTCTGTGTTCTTAGTCATCCTAGGATTTTATTGACATCACTTTCATTTTCATCTTTGCATTTATCCTTTTTGAGGTGCGAACATTATTTACGTTGGCTTCATTGTACTAGTTTCTTTCTGCTTTAACGCGCGTTTGCTGGTTTTTATTTCTTTCAAAGCCTTGTTTCACGCGCTCTATGTAAAATGTGATTTGGAACATCGATTTCCTGCACCGACGGCCGTATACGGGATATGTAACCCCATTGGAACATCAATTTCCAGCAGTGGCACCGTATACGGGATACGTAACCCGATTGGAATATCGATATCCAGCAGCAACGGGATACGTAACCCGATTGGAATATCGATATCCAGCAACAACAGGATACGTAACCCGACTGGAACATCGATTTCCAGCAGCGTCTGGATACGTAACCCGGCTGGAAGATCGATTTCCAGCAGCGACGGGATACGTAACCCGATTGGAACATCAATTTCCAGAACCGACGCCGTATACGGGAAACGTAACCCAATTGGAACACCGATTTCCAGCAGCAACGGGGGACATAACTCGATTGGAACATCGATTTCCAGCAGCGACGCAGCATATGGACTGCGTGCAGGAGGAATGCATCGCCCGCTCTCCCGTCGTCCCTCCTCTCGTCCTGCGCACGCGGAAGGGAGGCAATTAAAACACAGCAAAGACTGCAAAAAGTAGCCCTTAATTAAGTGTCGCTTCAATATTGCCCGGCAGATAAAAGCACCTCCAACAATACCGGCTAACTGAGCTGAACTGCGACCGATGCACCGGTGACTCGCTCTGACTAATGCTGTTGGAAAGACATCCATCCATCCATTGGCTGGATGTGTGGGTTGCGGGAATTGGATGGGTGGATAAAAGGAATATGAACTTAAGGTTAGTGAAATGGATTTGTGAGCCGGCACTGAACATGAATGCGAAGAAAATAACTTGCAAGTAGCGTTTTTGCTCACTTATTGGTAATGCTAACGGGCTTTTATAAACGACTTCATATAAACGTCACTATTTGTGTTCAGACTTCAGAGTAGCAAGCCACTACTCAAGAATATCAGTGCCTCCTGCTCAAATGATTGCTATTGAGTCTTGGAATTCATTGAATCGTGACGAACGTAAATTGACACTCGGTCCTTTATGTTCGGACCAATTTTGAGCTGCGACCAATACTTGCATAAAAACGAATTAAATTCGATGCAAAAGAAACTGTATTTTTGATCTGCAACGAACGTTTCAAGAACGCTCGCACCACGTTTGAAACACGACTACAACGCAAGAAAACGACAATAAAACAGTTCCAGCTCATCAACACATAAGTAGCACTTGTACGACTACTATAGCTCGACTAAAACACCTCTGCTACACGTGGACAACATAAGTGCTACACTGCAACATGACTTCTATATATCCACAACGCGTCTACAACGCGTCGAAATCGCGTCCACGACACGTAGAAAACACGTCTACATCGCGTACACAACGCGTCCACAACATGTATATAACACGTCTACTACACGTATACAACGCATCCGCACACGCTTACAGCACACCCACGACACGTCCACAACAGGTCCAGAACATGACGTGACCCACACGAAGACAATAAAGTATGATCCCTTGCCAGGGAAGTCCCACCTAATACACTCGTCCTGCCCCTTGTCAATAGGGAGCACCATCTGCAATTCCAATAAGCGTGATATAGCAAACACCTCCTCGACTGCCGCCTCCAAACTTCTTCAAGTCGCGGCATTTGCATATCGGACTCTGTTACTTGAGTCGTCGTGTTCGTGTGAGACATGATTGAGTAATAGGAATCTTCGAGGAGGTCCTCGGTGCCAGTACGTGCGCTGCTTCTCGGTGGAGGGTCGCGTGCAAAATTCGGTGCCTCGAGTTTTTCTGCGTTGTGTCAACTGGAAATTCGCGACTGGACTTTCTCTGCTTAGCGTGAATTAAAATTTTGCAAAAGGACTTTCTGTGCTCAGTTTGAACTCAAAAATCGGTACCTGAAATTTCTTCGTTTAGTGTGAATTGAAAAGTCGCAACTGGACTTTCTCAGGTCAGCGTGAACAGAAAAATCGGTGCCTGAACTTATTTTTGTTAGGGGTAAAATGAAAATTCCGCGTCCGATATGAAGTTTTGCAATCAGCGAGGAATTTTGCGATGTGAAATTTCTATTTCATAACAAAAATAAGAAACATAAACTCGAATTTCGCTGGAGTTTATACTTTAGCGTTTAAATATCGGAAATAACTGCATTTTTGAAATGAAGTTTATACATGAGCAGGCCATATTTTTTAAATAGTCTCGTTATTGAGACCTTTAAGTGGTGCAAATACACCGTTGGACACCACATCGAAACCTAGGTTTGCAAAGTTAAAATTTAAAGATAAAAGGTTAATTTGCTAATTTACACGGAATTTAAAAGTATCAATATGAATCGGAAGATGACGGCGAATTTCACAATAAGCAAAGTTCTATTTTGATTGATATTTAAATATAACTTTGAGGCTCATTCGACAGATGAAAGACCGTTCCCACATGGCCTGTTAACATAACTCAGATCGGCGATACTTATATCATGCAGGGTGACGAGAAACAGGCAATGTACGTATAAAGGATTTGTTCGAACACTCATCAAACAACTCAAATTTAGCAAAAGTGCATACGGAAAACAGTACAATACCCATTTGATAATAATACATTCAGCCGGTGTAGGGTACTCCCTTTGCGACGGTATATATTGAAAACTATAAAATGCCTATTTGGTAATAATATATTCAGTCGGTAAACTACCTTTGTGACGGTATAAAGCTTTAAACGTGCGATGAAATTCTCTGCGCTGCACCGCAAGCCTTCGGGCGATAGACTGTCTCTTTCGGCGCAGGGATTTCTTCAATGACTTTAAACTTTTGAGAGGCTTAGCCCACTTGCTTCCTAAATTGATCACACGCTGTATTTCATTGGCTTGAGATCCGGCGAGGGGAGCGGCCACCCAGCAGACGTGATGAAATCCGAGGCTTTGTACCAGTCTTCAGATATTTTCCCCTTGTGGGCCTGCGCTTAGTCCTGCTGCCTAGCGCGGTGTCGAAATGCTATTAGATCTACAGAAGTACTACGGTCACGAGAATATCGGAAAGCTGCACATCTCAATGGATTTTGACTCCTTAATCGATGAAAACTAGAAATGCTTCGCCACAGGCACAAGTCATCCCCAAGCCATGACAGACTCCGGATTTTGGCGGTGTTCGATGTTTCCAAAACTGTCGAAAAACTCAACGGACTAACTGCTGTCACTTTGACAGTTGTGCGCATTTCAAAACTGCATCTCGTCTGTGAAGATGTGCTCCTATTGCAGACTTGCTAACTTAGGTTAGAGTTAACGGTATCATTGGAGTCGCTCAACCATTTTGTCATCTGCTATAAAGAATTAATTTTTTTTTTTTGCATGAGTAGGGCTTGAGATCGAGATTATTTTTGATTATTAGTCGAAGACACTCATGATTGATTTCGGTCGAGGCGACCCTAGGATTACAGTCAATTCTCGTCTTTGATAAATTCGAACAGATATGCGATTGATTTTGGTTTTACGATCGATTGTACTCATGGACAACCTAGAATTACAAGTCAACTCTCTTTTCAGATCAGCGAGCGGCTTTCGGACGCGATGGCGGTGCACTTTATCGATCGTCCAGCACGACCACCAGCGTGGAAAAGCTCCTTATATTGCCGCACTGAGTCATTTGGAGAACACCAAGCAAACGGTAATTTTCCAAATTGCATTTATTTAAACGGAACCGCTCCAAAATAACACCTCGTGTAGGGTATTGCAGAAGCAAAATAATTAATTACCATAACACTGAAAAACACGTACATTTATAAAAAATACCGTGAATACAGAAAAACATTATTTATCTACAGCGTGATAAATTCCCATGAGGAAGCGGTAAACTTTCCGAGAGTCCTTTATCGTATCTCTGCACATAAGAAGAAGACACAGCGTTTTGAGAGTCGGTTGCACGGCGCTCCAGCCTCTTCTACAAGTAATATGTAAACAAAGAAAGTTAAATTCTCATTGAGGAAAAAGCAAGAAAACTCAGTTCACTCATTTCAGAAAAGCAATTACAATATGTTAGCAAACGTGTGCAAAATATATTAGCAAGTAATGCAGTGTTCAGGCTATGCCATATATATATGTATATAGGTATCAATACATATATACATATTTTAGTATATATATACTGTATATACGCATACTTCATCGCTGAGACAAAACACATCACTCCGTGTGCGCGAATCAAAGTTGAAGAAAGCCTGAATGTGGGTAAACTCAAGCCACAAGGAGCGGCAGGCTACCAGCATAGCCCGACACGACGCCCCCGAGATTGCGAGGCAATATCACGCACTAATTGCCGCATTTCCAGCACTGCGACAAGGGGGGGGGGGGGGAGGTGGGCCTCCGGTCCCCAGCTGGGGATGATCCACTCCATCACTGCTGCAAAAATGATCTCGCAGCCAATCACGGTATTGCTTATTGCTTTTCTTCTAATTGCAGTATTGGTTATTGTTATTGTTTTGTTCCAATTACGGTATTGATTATTGCTCTTCTTCTAATTGCAGTATTGGTTATTGTTATTGTTTTGTTCCAATTACGGTATTGATTATTGCTCTTCTTCTAATTGCAGTATTGGTTATTGTTATTGTTTTGTTCCAATTACGGTATTGATTATATAATTATTGCTCTTCTTGTAATTGCAGTATTGGTTATTGTTATTGTTTTGTTCCAATTACGGTATTGATTATTGCTCTTCTTCTAATTGCAGTATTGGTTATTGTTATTGTTTTGTTCCAATTACGGTATTGATTATTGCTCTTCTTATAATTGCAGTATTGGTTATTGTTATTGTTTTGTTCCAATTACAGTATTGATTTTTGCTCTTCTTCTAATTGCAGTATTGGTTATTGTTATTGTCATTGTTTTGTTCCAGTTACGGTATTGATTATTGCTCTTCTTCTAATAGCAGTATTGGTTATTGTTATGGTTTTGTTCCAATTACGGTATTGATTATTGCTCTTCTTCTAATTATCGTGTGTATAGTTGCTGTTGTTTACAATTATGGTATTGATTATTGCTACTGTTTACAATTACGATATTGATTATGGTTATTGCTTCCAGTTACGGTATTGATTGTAGCTATTGTTCCAATTAAGATATCAGTTAATGTGTGTGCTCTTTTGAATTAAAAATTTAAAACACTTAATTAATTACTGCATTTGTGGACGATATCGCTGGAGATTATATTGCTACTTTAATAATGACATTATTGATTATTGCCCCGAAGTCCTATCTGCAACTGAGGTAAGCTAGCATTATGTCATAGGCTGAGACTATAGCATAATTGACCCAGAAACAGCAACAGTACGCCTCGTATGGTCTATCAATAAAGGACCTGTGTAATCAAAAAAATTTTAAAATCCAGGGTGTTGTAAAAATTTTATGTATTAACTTTTTTTTGGAAATAAACAGTTTTTCTTTCCTTCTATCTTATGCTCCTCGAGGAGAGGCAAGAGCGGTAACGACCAATCAAGCCACTCAACAATGTTATTAAAGTTTCTTAGTATACTCTATAATCATACTTATGATTGCTTTTATAACAAGTGTCACTGATGCATTAGCATTAGTCCTTCCTGATGCTGAGTAGCTCTTAAAATTTATTGATAATGTTTTGTAATTGTTCATCATGATATAGACCACGAATAGTTATTATCGACCATATGCTTGACAAGTCTGGTCAACTCTTTTCCAAAATTGGTTTGCTACCCTAGAAATTTATTCGAAAGTTTACTTTTCACGAGGGTCAGGTCACTCCTTGACTATAAAAGCGTTGTAAAAACTCACTGATAGGTCAACGGAAGCATTTTTATTTCCCACCTAAGTAAAAATGGGTAAATAAATGAATATGTGGATAGATATAAGCTAAAACAATTAATTAAACAAGTTCCAACGTTTTTGCGATCGAAACATTGTCACCGACACACTCTCTTTTCCTATAATACAATAAAAAACCACAAATTTCCTATAATACCATAGAAAACTACAAAAAAATCAATTAATTCTTATTTCTATTTAATATCAGAGTTTTGGTATTCGTAATTCACTCCCGGCCGGAAGATTACCACAAAAGAAGTAATTTCCCAGTGCAGCTCAGGGAAGGAGATTTCTTTTATATTATAGGGTCATTAATTTCTGTCGGTCTCCCTCTCCCACACCCCGACACTCTCCCTCTCCCCACACCCCGACACTCTCCCTCTCCCCACACCCCGACACTCTCCCTCTCCCCACACCCCGACACTCTCCCTCTCCCCACACCCCGACACTCTCCCTCTCCCCACACCCCGACACACTCCCTGTCCCCACACCCTGACACTCTCCCTCTCCCCACACCCCGACACACTCCCTCTCCCCACACCCCGACACTCTCCCTCTCCCCACACCCCGACACACTCAATCTCCCCACACCCCGACGCTCTCCCTCTCCCCACACCCTGATACTCTCCCTCTCCCCACACCCCGACACTCTCCCTCTCCCCACACCCCGACACTCTCCCTCTCCCCACACCCCGACACACTCCCTGTCCCCACACCCCGACACACTCCCTGTCCCCACACCCTGACACTCTCCCTCTCCTCACACCCCGACACACTCAATCTCCCCACACCCCGACGCTCTCCCTCTCCCCACACCCTGATACTCTCCCTCTCCCCACACCCCGACACTCTCCCTCTCCCCACACCCCGACACTCTCCCTCTCCCCACACCCCGACACTCTCCCTCTCCCCACACCCCGACACTCTCCCTCTCCCCACACCCCGACACTCTCCCTCTCCCCACACCCCGGCACTCTCACTCTCCCCACACCCTGACACTCTCCCTCTCCCCACACCCCGACTCACTCCCATTATTGCCATTGAACCTCCGATACTATGTGCATTGTCGGGCTTTGCATTCATTAGTGCAGACACGGTGTACAGCCGGTGTACACACGATGTACAGACGGTGCACACACGGTGTACAGACGGTGCACAAACGGTGTACAGACGGTGCACACACGGTGTACGGACGGTGCACACACGGTGTACGAACGGTGCACACAAGGTGTACGGACGGTGCACACACGGTGTTCGGACGGTGCACACACGGTGTACGGACGGTGCACACACGGTGTACGGACGCTGCACACACGGTGTACGGACGGTGCACACACGGTGTACAGACGGTGCACACACGGTGTACAGACGGTGTACACACGGTGTACAGACGGTGTACACACGGTGTACAGACGGTGCACACACGGTGTACGGACGGTGCACACACGGTGTACAGACGGTGCACACACGGTGTACGGACGGTGCACACACGGTGTACGGACGGTACACACACACACACACGGTGTACGGACGGTGCACACACGGTGTACGGACGGTGCAGCCTGTCAAGGGCCACACCACAGATTACCAGCTTGCAATTGTCTCACCGAGTGCCTGGAACAGATTGCAGAATTGCCCTCACATCGCTTCCCTCAGTTCGCTTCCCTCACATCGCTTCCCTCACTTTGCTTCCCTCACGCTGCGTCCCTCTGTCGACGTGAGGGGAGAGTCGCCAGCACGAAGATCATGCCACCAATGATGCAATAACATCTGTTCGATTTGCTCTCCATCCGTCGATGGAACGACTGACTTGATAGTCCGCAAGGTGATGAAGCTTCCAATGGCTGCTTGTGGGATCATTATAAAGAGTTATGTCTTTCTTGAGATGTTATGTTATTATGAATGTTTTATATTTCTAATAGGGCGATTCTTCGAGAATCTTATTCGTAGAATAAAAAGAAGAACCAGATTAAAAACGAACATTACATTTAATGCAAACATTTCGGAATTAAAACTCCATCATCAGTGCTGGAACAAAAGAGAAAAAAAAATGAATTGTCTATTTTAAAGACAAAAATTATATATATTCCACAAAATTCTCTAAATGTCTAAAAAGCCAAATTTTTTCATTCATACTCATACAATGGCATACTCCTAATTCACACAAGCACACGTCTACACGCTAATTCAGATACAACAGGGAAAGACACTATGCATACACACACACATACTGTACATACATACAGAATTACGTCAGTAGATGGGGGCAATTGATAACTTTACGGCACTAATGTCTTTGTTGAGGTTTGGTTTATGAATGAATATGAAAAGAGACTCTAGAATTCTAAGGTCATGCTCACTATTAGCTCGGCATAAAGTTGAAAAATTGGTAGTTTTGAACGAGTGATTTGAATTTTCACAGTGAACGTTTGCATTAAATGTAATGTTCGTTTTTACTCTGGTTCTTCTTTTTATTCTATGAATGTTTTATATGTTTATGGAGCGTAGGGTAAGAGTGCGAGTAAGTTTTTTCAAATAGATTTTCTTCAAATTCGTGAACATCTACACATTCGAGGTGTTTGAGTGAAAATAAACACGGAATTCTCCACTCAACCCAGTTGTATTAATGGGTCCCGGCTAACGTCACACAAATAATGAAAAACCGCTCATTTACAAGAAACTTATTCATGATATGTAAAACATCGTGATTTTTTAGAAATTTCTCAATTTATAGATTGGCAGAAAAACTCTACGAGGTGTACAAAAGCAGTGTCAGGGGTTGATTATGTTATTAAGAGAAACAGTCAGGCGATTTTCTCTTGGATATTTTATCAAAGGCACGATTCAATGCCTCCTACATCTCCAAGCCTGCTCATAGAAATCGTGACGTCACATGAGCGGTCAGAGATTTCGTCCCATTTGTGTTAAATCAAGTGGCGAAGTTTAGTCTGTCGTTGATTTTCGTAAGAACGGGGCTGATCAGGTTTTGAAAATCGCTATGAAATATGCAATGAAATTTTCATGTCACTGCTGGAACACTTGAGCTCCTGCAATGGTCACGCCTTGAGTGACCGAATTTGACTTTTTCAGTCATATGAGCGGGCAAAGAATTGTTTCACAATTTTTTTCATGATTTGATAAAAAATAGAAATGAAGTTGATCTAATTAGGGTCCGGCATTAGCCCGCGCAGTTACGCTGGACGATTGGAATCAAGGAAATATTGCACTCACGCATTTTCTTCTAGTATCAACAGGATTGAAGTCTATACTTTATTATTGATGCATGAGATTTACGTATGATAATGCCAAATCTTACAATTTCCCCTTTAATAAAAATGAAATACACATTATACAGGGTGGCGAGAAAAAGGCGTGGAGTTCAAATTAGTGTTATTAGCTTTATATAATTATATAGCGATTGCATTAGGTATAATTACACTAATTATAACTGGTATAATGGATCATTCCACTCCCACTACTGATACTACGCAAGTCGTTTTCATGTGTTCTTTTTGCGCCACCCTACATGAACAAATCGTCAAACATCGTCAGTACCGACCAAAGTCTGGTGCAGCTCAAGAAACAACGGAAATGTTTTCATAACTCGACATTATGATTTTGAAAATCGTCGTAGCTACAATTTCGTTTTTCCAAACCCTGCACTGTTTCACACCGCTATTGTGATTCCCTAATTTAGTCATAAATAAATCTGGAAAATATATCCGTGTCCACACTATTATACATTAGTCATTTGCATACTTCCACAACATATGGGTATTTTTTTATCACTCTCACACAATGTCGCAAAAGTTCTGACTTATATTATACAGAGAAACTGATTTCCGCCGTAGGATTTTATTAGAAATTACTGCCATCCTAGAACCACCAGTGTGACGTCATTGCATTGTTGCCACGTCTAGGAGCAGGCGTGGAGATATAGGAAGCATTGTTAACGTATGTCATCATTGTACAACGTTGATAATTCTAACGAACGTGAAAAAAATTGTTGGCATTTTGAATGTGTTGAATGTGTCATGTATCATCTTGATGGTGCCCATAATGTCGAATTGGCCATGAATCAACTCGCTTGGAATGTTGAACAAGTATCACCTTTGTTGACAAGTCGACTCACTATGTACCATATCAGCTCAAATTATAATACCATTTATTAATACCATTAAATTATAATACCATTCAATAATACCATTAAATTATAATACCATTTATTAATACCATTACATTTTAATACCAATTATTAATACCATTATATTATAATCACACTTTTTAAAACCATTAAATTATTATACCATTTATTAATACCATTAAATTATAATACCATTTATTAATACCATTAAATTATAATACCATGTATCATTGAGTCGTTACATCATTTGCCAGCAATTCTTACCCCATAGTATTGGACTGTAGATCTGAAAAATTGAACAGTCGCTGCTGTGAGTTGCGCACAATTGTCATGTGAGCCCTGAACTTCATTTTCTCGTAAGTAGGATAATGGAGTAGAATTTTTTCAGTATCCTAACGTGACGTCGGCATGACGTCACGAAATTTCTGTACCGGAGGGGCAGAGCATCGGAGTAGAATTTTACGTACTAGGAATCAGCTGGCGCATTCTGTGGTGCGAAATCATGCCGAAAAATGCGATGTCCCTCTATCTTTTACCGATTTAAAATATTTAGACTCTGCTTTGACCCCGTATGACCTTAGGATTTTAGAGTTACGTATTTTCGAGCGAAACCCTGATCTGAACAATATGGACAGTTCATACCCTTAGCGAGTAAATAGATAAAACCTTTTCATTACCAGCCCAATTTTATTTTATACTGATGTTTTGCGTGATTATTTTTTCTTCTTTGACATACTTTGCTTTTTCCTCTAATGATATATTTTAATACCTACAATTCACTGTCCTTTGATCTTTGATTTCAGTCATTATGATTTGTATTTAAAGATGGTTAATTTCCTCAGAATTATTTTTTTCATTTTTTGTTTCTGATAAGGTTGCGAGTGAAGCAAACCACTGACTTGTTCAGATATAATATATTCAATCATGATGACTGTTATATTGATAATGACTTTGTCACATAATATTGTATTTAATTAATCATGGAACGACGGTTCATTTGTAACATACATAAATAAATTTGATTGTAATTTGTTACGTTTAAACGATTTCAATCTATCACCGAGTTTTCAATTTGTCTAACTGATGTGTGAACGTTGGTACACCTCTGATAGTTTGTCTATTAGTACACCTCGTATAGTTTGCCCATTATTATGCCTCGCATGGCTTATCTATTTGTACACCTCGGATGGTTTGTCAATTAGTACTCCTCGTATGGAACCTTTGTTTTAGGACGTCCCATATTAAGAAACTTTTACAAGCCAACATGTTGGCATGTATGTCATGTGGCAACTTGGAAAATAAACGTTTTTTCTTTTTTCTTTTTAGGAATAATGAGAGAATGAGAAACCTAAAACGTTTATTGTACTTAGACTGTAAATTTATTTTCCCGATGTTCCATGAGGAAATCAGAAACTAGCTTATCTGTACCCTGATCAAGCTAACTTACACTTAGCAATACAGGCTGCAATGTAACAAAAAGGAGCGCTTCATTTTATTCCAAAAAGTGGAAACTGAATATCATGACGATGACATTCGCCCTACGTTCTGCGACCAGTTATTATTCAATTATTAATCAGAAGTAACTAGGTATTTCAGTGTATAAAATGAGCACACTTGCTCATGCACTGCTTCAAATAGACATTTATCGTTACCCCAGTGAATAAATACAATTAAGAGTAATCAGGGCTAAGGATTTATAGTTAAATGACTTCACCTTTCTCTCACACGATGTATTATGAACACATATTTATATTTATATTTATTTCAGCATCGTGTTTGTTTATTTGTTTCACACACGGTTGTTGCGCAATGTTTTTTTGTAAATTGTTTTGGCCGATCCTTTCTCATTAACTGAAAACCATTTAGGACGGTATTCTAGTCTGTTCTGTTGGGCACGTTCGGTCTGTTTTTCCCCTAACCTGTAGCGAACTAAGAAATAATTTTTTTTATAGTTGATTCAATAATTGCCATTTGCAATAGGACATTTTCAAATATATCAGCAATTTTATACCATGGAGTTTCAAAAATCTAAGATGGTAACTTATCGGATATAGCTTGTGGAAAAAATCAGGTTTTTTATTTTTTTTTGAGGGGTATTTTAAAATGTTTTGTTGCCTTCATGCGACAGCTCTTCCTCGTTTCTGACTTTTATGTATCCTTCGAGCCAGCATTATTTTGGTAAGAAATTTTACAATAATTATTATGTGGTAAAGCAACTTCACCGAGATGGGGACTTGGTACGCACTTACTAATACGCGTACGGTTAAAAAAACTAGATTAAAATTCCCTAGATTAGATTAACTAGATTAAATTTCTCGATTTTAGTTGCAAAATCCTTTTCTTTCGTCGATTATACTTATATTTATCGATTATTTTTGCGAGAATGTGAGTTGAAACTATCTTTCAAGGTATTTTTGAGTAGTATTTACAACATTTATAAGTTTTCTGTTCCTGCGCTTCGAACAAAATGTCTTAAGACTAAAAAAGAAAGAAAAAAAGAAAAACGTTTTTTTTTTCCAATAGAGATGGTACAAAAGTACCATCATTGGTTTTTAAAATATCTTAAAATTAATACACTTAGATGATACACACACACGAGTATTGAAAAACTCGTGTCACTAGTCGAAAAGAAATGATTGAGGGCAATGAACTCCTAATCTAGCTTAATCTACATTTGATAATACATGTAATGATAATTGTAAGAGATAACACAATTTCATGGACGATGCTTTTTCATTGTGGGGTGAAAACAAGTTTGACAGTTTACATGTACATGACATAAAACTTCGCAATTCTTGACGCCAGGAAATAATGTATGAAATCGCTTGTTTCGGTCAATGTTCACAAGTGTCATTTTAAGGAAGCATGAAAAAAAGAAAAATATATATATATAAATATATATCCATATACACACATATGTACATATACGTATGCATGTGTGTATATATCCATACACACACTCACACACACACACACATACACACACACACACACACACATATACATATGTGTACATATAAGCATGAGGACCAAGAAGATTATAGGTTTTGTGTTTCTGATTCAACAATTTTAACATAACGGTCATTAGTTAACAAGCATTTTATTTAAATATAAATGGATGATCGCACAACAAATGTATAGTTTTTACATGAATGCTTTACAATACTAAAGATATGACGAGTAAGGTAATGTTACAAGTTGAGAGTGCACAGAAAAAAGACCATTATCTCTAGTAAAATGCTAGTTGTCAGTCTAGTACACACATATGTGCACGTATACATGTAAATATTTACACATACACATGCATACATATACCCACGCACATACTTACTAAATTTATATTTCGTTTTTACAAATTTAATGTTTGACCCCAGACATGACTATGGTCTACTTCTTATTGTTTTATTATCAATTTAGAACGGTAATGGCTTCATTTGTCATTTATTGGAAATTAGAAAAAAGTTTCTATTTTTTTTCTTTTAATGGCTTGCTGAGTAATACATCATCTTACCTGAATCTCAATTTATTAAAAGGTTGAAAATCATTAAATAATTCATCATTTTACTTAATTAGTAGAATAAGCGGGACTTATTTTATTCATTTATTAAGCTGAGGTTTGCGTAAGATGACATCACAGAACTCAATGACAGGCTAAATTGAACATGGAAATGCAGATCATTTGAGTCTGGCCACGAGAGAATTCTCTCATTCAAACTCACAAAAAACGAACTGTGGGAGCAGGCAAACTTTCGATGGAAGACTGCGGTATTGGGTGTAGGTCTCGGAATTACCAAGTTGGATCTGCAAGAGCTGTGGTGTTAGAGCTCTTTTCTTTGATTTATTTCTAATACTTATCGTTTCATCATCACAAATTTTAATTTTCTTGCAATATTTACTGATGAAGAATACGGGTTTTAATACTTTGTGCCGATTATGAATGGTGAAAAAAGTAGCGTAGGCAAAAATATTTACAAAGAACAGCTAGTGACCACAAAGAAGGATTTTGTAAAGCGATTTAATAACCTATTATAAGTAATAGGGTCTAATATTCATAGCCACATTGGATTCAACTGTGAACCTTGTTTGAGACAGTTCTGGTTTTATCAATTAAATCAGTGTGTTAGATCGGAGATATTCTTGTTCCAGTGGCTTGTATTAAAATATCGGGGACGTTTTTCATGCTCGGACGGAGAGCCGTTCTGCGTAAATTTTTAGGATTTACTAACGTTCGATTCTTATCCAAAAACGTACTTTTACCTAGCAGAAAGTGTGTCCATGCAAAGTGTTGTGTTTCTATATGGCTGCAAAACACTATAATTTTACTTGGATTATCTTTATGCACATCACTGCCCATGGTACACCAAATCCTTCAAAATTGATTGCGTCATCAAGCAGAGGTCTGAGTAACTCACTCACCCACAGCATGAGGAACGTAAATAAGCCTGAGCCTTTCCCTGATTCGATCTCAGACAAATATAATGTCAGTACGAAAAATAAATTTGCGTTACTTGCAACAGACACAAATAGTGATTGCGACATGCCCTCCTTTTCAACCAATTCTCAACTTTCCAGTGAGTACGCAGGAACCAAGGAAAGTCAAGCGAATACCGATATTCAAAACTATTCCAAAGAAAATCAAATTATTCGAAAAAAATCTGATGCCTCTGCTGGGCCTCCGTCGAACGACCAAACTAATACTGCTACCGAAAAATCAACAGTGAATCAAATCTGCACACGCGTTGCACACACACTGGACGACTTGAAACGATCGCTCAAATTGGAGCCTGCTTACACTGTAGGTGACGGACACTGTCTCCTCCACGCCGTAACGACGCAGCTTGCTTCACAACAAAAATCGAAATGGAATTATATATCTCTGAAAAAAGCCATCAAAACTGAGAGCTCCAGAAACAAGGACCAGTATGCAAAATTCGTTGACAAGAACAGTGGCAGTTTCGAACAACTCATCGATAAATACATCGATAGAAAAGTCTTCGATCACGCAGTTGGAGACCTCATACCCCAAATACTTTCTAATGTAACGAGAACACCAATTCACGTATTTGATGAAAGAGACAATGGGATTTGGAAGACGACAATCTCCCCTACATCAAATGCTCTGATAAACTGTCCTCCGGTAAACATACACCGGAAACAGGACCACTATAGCGCCCTCTTGAAAATGCGTGATGAAAATCGTGTTGCTCCCTCCCCCATTTTGTGACTAAATAACAGTGATCAAATTGAATATGAAGCTGAAATCACAAACAATGAACGCGGCAATAAAAACCTAGAGACGAATACTAAATGCCCTGCTAGACCTAAAAAATGCAATAACTCCACTAAAGATCTGCCTATTGAGGTAAATAATATCAAAATATTGCACATAAATGCTCGCAGCCTCAATGGTAAAATGGATGACGTACGAGTAATGTTGATCACTAACGATATCGATATTTTATGCGTGTCTGAAACATGGTTCGATTCACGAGTCGAAAGCTCATATCTCAGCATTACCGGGTACAAATTGTACCGTTATGACGGGGTCAAGAGTAAGAGAGGTAGCGGTTCATGCATTTTCGTCAAAGATGTCTACTCTACATCCTTAGTTCCGATAAAAGAAAAATGCGAAGACATAGAAATGGTTTGGCTCAATGTTCAAGTAAAAAAACACAAGTCTTTCATTATCGGCAGTCTTTACAGACATCCGTCAGCATCTCTTCGTCCAACATTAGATTTCATTGAAAATACGCTTAGATCAATCTCTGCAGCCAAAAAGTCTTTCTATGTTTTCGGAGATTTTAACGTGGATCTGACAAATAAAAACAATCAGCTAAGCAAGATGCTGCACAGACTTAATCTTTCTCAAATGGTCCAAGAACCAACGCGAATTACCAACACTTCTAAAACTCTTCTTGACCTAGCAATTACCAACAATCCCCAAGCAGTACTCAGCACAGAAATCTTACCGTCCTTTTCTGATCACCATTCTGTAGAATGCCAAATCAATATTGCAAAAGAGAAACAGAAATCTAGTTACATTACATATCGCATGAAAAACCACTACTCCCCTGAAATATTTCAAGAAAAGCTATCAGACAGATGGAGTGAATTTCAAGGCATGGAAAACACCGATGATGTCAATCTACAAGTTTCGCTTTTCAACGAAAATTTCGTATCAGCTCTTAACGAATGCGCACCTTTCACTACGAAGAAAGTGAAGCCAAGAATTTCTAAATGGATAACAGATGAGATAAAACATTTGAGCAGAGCTAAAAGAAATTTGCAGCGTGAGTACAAACTGAATAAATCAGACAGTACGCGTCGAAAATTATATAAAGATCATGAGAAGATCCTACGAAGAAAAGTTAAGGAAGCAAAACGGGACTACTTCCACAAAGAACTCTTGGCGGCAAAACAAAACCCTAAAAGAACTTGGGAAATCATTAGAGAAGCTGCTCAGCATAAAAATTCAGACTGCAAAAGCACTTTTGACAACCCCTCAGAAATGGCGAATGACTTTAACACTTTCTTCTCAAAAGTTGGCGAAGATGTTTTCAATGAAGTATCCAGGACAGTTTCAGACACATCTACAGAGGCAAATCTGAGCGATGTTTCATCCCCAAATAGTAGCAACAAGTGGAGACCAAAGCCAGTTAGCGTCATAGAGATACGAAACATCTTATACTCACTAAAGAATACTAAAGCGACTGGACATGATGGCATAAGCCTCCAACATATAAAAGACAGCTTCCCTGTCACAGCACCCTTTATTCGCTTGATAATAAATACATCTATAGTCACAAACAAGTTTCCCGATCAATGGAAACTATCCATAATTAAGCCATTACATAAATCTGGTGATATCGACATAGCGTCAAACTACAGACCAATCAGTCTCCTGCCTGTTATGTCCAAAATATTAGAAAAAGTAATAACAAACCAGCTCTCGTCTTACATAGACGAGTCACATCTACTACATCGCAATCAATATGCTTACAGGAGGAATACCAGTACTCAGGACGCCCTGTTAAACATAACAGAAAAAATTTACAATGATATTGACCAAAAAAAATTAACTCTCTTACTATTGCTTGATCTCTCCAAAGCTTTCGACAGTGATGAGCATAAGAAACTTCTACAAAAAATTTCAAACCTCAGAATAGACACTCAGTGGTTTGAAAGCTACCTACGAAACCGTTCTCATGCAGTGTGCTTGAATAACAAAATGTCATCATTCATACCAAATAACTTTGGCGTTCCTCAAGGTTCAATCATCGGCCCACTCCTATTTTCAATTTTCATCAACGATTTCCCCACCATGCCGGCAAACACAAAAATATCAATGTATGCTGATGACGTACAAATTGCCATGACAAGCTCAACAGCGGATTTAACAGAAACACAAGCCAACGCTGAAAACCTTCTGAGAAATCTGAAATTGTGGTATGACCATAATGGCCTCAAACTTAACGCAAGTAAAACGCAATGCATTATTTTTGGATCACAGAATGCGACTGAAAATTTACCACCATTCCAGCTAACATTTGGAGACGATACAATTAAACCAGTCGATAAGGTTAAAAATCTGGGTGTTTGGTTTGACAAAAATATGACTTTCAATTCACACGTCGAAACAATGTGCAACAAAATTAACGGAACCTTAATGTTCTTTCATCGTATAAAGAACACACTTGACGAAAAATCTAGATTATTAGTGATTCAGTCTCTAGTTTTATCGCGTCTGGACTACTGCAGTCTTGTGTGGGGAGACTTACCTAAATGTCGTCAGGAAGAGTTGCAAAAATGTGTAAACTTCGCCGCCAAAGTGGTATGCAAAGGAAATTTCAATAAATACGATCATGTCACCCCTCTTTTAAGAAAACTCGACTGGATCCCTATACCGAACAGATTCATGATCCAGAAAGCTCGACGAGTATTCTCCTCTCTGTACCTCCCCCAAAGTAATGCAGAGGTGGTAAAATTTTTTCCATCTAATATCCCAAACGAAAGACCAAACCGGAGGAACGATGTTTTAGTCAGTTACCGTTCATCTAACGTGGGACAAAAAGCTCTCTCAGTTTCTGGAGCTTTTTTGTGGAACAAGCTTCCCCAGCATATCAAAAACTCTAAAACTGGAAAAGAATTTAGAGTAAATGTGTCACGTCATTTTGCATCTCTGTCATAGGGCCTGCAGCATCTCGGTGTGAACTTCCCATCTATCAGAAATTTTAATTTTTCCTGAAATTTATGTTAGAAATTTAGAAACTATTTCATTTTACGTTTGCTAAGCGATTCGTATATTCATCTTACTTATTTCTGTCGACAACAATGAGCACCACAGCCGTCAGTTCAGTGCAGCAGAACGAACGTTCTTTCCATAATATAATTAGGAGTATTTCCTCATCTTTATTTTGTTATTTCTTTCTCTTTATGTATTTAATATTTAAAGTCCGTATGACAAATATACCATGAAATACATTTTGTGTGTACACCAATAAACAGGTTTATAGATGTGAGGGTTGTGCAAAGTTTATAATGAATTAAATTTTTGGCTAACGTTGTCTCGCTATTTCAAAATCATTCTCGAAGATGTTTTCAATCGATTTTCGGCTGAGCTGGGGGGAAAGGGGTTATTTAAGCATTGCATTTAGTCTTTTTATTTATTTTTTTTTCGTGCGTTCAGCGCACACTAGCACTGAACTTTCAAATCGGAAAAACTCTAAATTTCTGTAATCAAAATTATTATTTTTGGATCAAGGCCTAATCTTCCTATATGTGCCAATTTTGCGAATATTCTCCAATCAGATGGGATATCCGGCCACAATGTTACTCCATTTTATCCCACGTACACATGTCCGTATAATGCTGAAGAGTTGTGTTGATTCTTGACTATAACCTGACTTTTCTTAAAAATTTCTGTGAAGAAATTAAAAAACAGCTCATTTTTATGTTTTTCGAAGTCTTCTCTTCCTTTTAGTTATTTTTATGCGAAAATTTCTTAGGATTACAGTGAGCTCAGCTGTCATTTTCTGTGTAGTAGATGGTAGGTTGCTTCTTTCTTTTATCTTATATATGTATTTTTTTTCTAATATTTTATTTTCAATAAGTATATATTAATATGTGTGTGTACGTGTGTAGGTATATATATGTATCTACATAAATAGATATACATGTTTCTATTTCATTTCTTTACGCAAAAACCTTTCGGTTAATATATTTTATTGCAACAGCGAAATGATTCAAAAATAGATCTATCACTTCCCCAGAGGGCGTTTCTGTGAATCGTATTAATGTCATATATAATTAATGAAATAAAGTGCAATTTGAGCATATGAATCGTAGTAAAATTATCTTTCTGTCCGTATGTTGTACAAGCTATGAATTTTGATATTGAATATATGTTTGTTTACCCATTTCTACCAATATTTTGTAGATATTTGTCAATCATGAGTGGTAACCGGCTCACACTGTATCTCTATTTTATCCCATGTACCCATGTCCGCATGATGTGGTGAATATCCAGAAGACATGAAATATGTTTTTGGTGGTGATAGGGCTTTGCGTATTTTTAGTGCATAATTTTCATTTCTCATTCAACTACCCTTGACAGAGATAGACTATTGGCAAGCCACGTGTGGTTTGTCTATTAGTACGCCTCGTATATTTTGTCTATTAATATGCCTCGTATGGTCTATCTATTTTGTACACCTCTGATAGCTTGTCTATTAGTACACCTCGTATAGTTTGCCTATTATTATTATGCCTCGTATGGCTTATCTATTTGTACACCTCGGATGGTTTGTCAATTAGTACTCCTAGTATAGAACTTTTGTTAGACTACTAGCACACCACGAATGGTTTGTCTATTAGTACGCCTCGTATATTTTGTCAATTAATATGCCTCGTATGGTCTATCTACTTGTACACCTCTGACAGTTTGTCTAATAGTACACCTCGTATAGTTTGTCTATTATTATGCCTCGTATGGCTCATCTACTTGTACACCTCGGATGGTTTGTCAATTAGTACTCCTCGTATGGAATATTTGTTTTAGGATGTCCTATATTTAAGAAACTTTTAAAAGCCAATATGTTGGCATGTATCTCATGTGACAATTTGGAAATAAACATTTTTTCTTTTTTTTTTCTTTGTAACATGTGGTATGGTATGCATACAACAAAAACCTTTTCATTTGGTATACCACATCATCAGCAAATTACTCCAAAGATGATGTTAATAAGAATTTTCCTCTCAGTCCCAACTTCATGACGTCTCGTAATGACTCCGTAATGTTCAGAGTTGGTAGAGGTGGTGACCAAGAGGAATGATATTCTGAAACCAACAAAAGTGCAAAAATATAAGGATTATAATAAAACGGGCCTAATAATGAAACAATCAAAAGCTCAAAAATATCAGGATTATAATGAAACGAACCCAATAATGAAACAATCAAAGTTCAAAAATATCAGGATTATAATAAAACGGGCCCAATAATGAAACAATCAAAGTTCAAAAATATCAGGATTATAATAAAACGGACCCAATAATGAAACAATCAAAGTTCAAAAATATCAGGATTATAATAAAACGGGCCCAATAATGAAACAACCAAAAGTGCAAAAATAAATTAGCAAAAGGTGAATATCGTAAAACGGAACATTCCGGGTCTCCAAGTATGTACGGCCAAGATACAAGTTCGACACAGTTTACATCACGTTGACGGTTAACATTGAAACACAAAATGGGAAAAAAATTATTTAAATTAAAAAAAACGGGACTCAAAAATATTCAACGGATGAGAATTTTACTGTTTGTTGATCGGCATTCCAGTTTCAAATCCCCCAAAATTCCAAAACCTTAATATTTAAAGGACTTGATGATTGCCTCAAGACTGGAAATTAACTAGAATCTGGTACTAAATCCCAAGATAATGTGTGATGCATGACCGCGTCAGTGATACGCTAACACAGAACTGTTCGCACTCTGACTCACCTATACTCCGTAGCCCTAGTCTATAGATTAGATTCGATGTTTGTTAGCAAAGACGTTTCAAAGAGGGGAAGGAGGAAGGCACCTTTTAGTATGGATAGGAATTAATAATAATAATAATAATGCACGGCGGCAGAACCTCTAGCCACATGGCTATGGCGAATGGCGAATTGAGGGACTTCCTCTTCTCTGGAGGGAAGGGAGCGCGGAATCCATGCACAATGTGCTTATAAACGGAAAGTTGAGAAAGAAGTGTACGAAACAAGATAAAAGTTCAAGAAGAAAGTAGTATGTGCTGAAAAACAGGACACCAGTGAACTGACAAAAAATGGTCCTAAACAAAACAAAAAACCTATTCTATTTCAACGAAAGGAAGGCCTACCTAACCGTTAGCTAGCTGTAGATCCTAGTCTACAGGGCACGCTCGGTCGCCGCAACTTAAAATACATTGGGCAGAAATTCAAACTCTAACTCCTTTGAACTGGAGATGATCGGACAAAAAGCATCAAATTCTCTATGAAGCGAAAAATGAACCTATAGCTTAAACAGGCCATTGTGACGTTTTAAATTCAGAATGTAGCACACTGGAAATTTCAATAGATCTGCCAGCAAATTACCTGAATATGATTTCAAGTAGAGCTTTGACGAATTGGTGGATTGGGTCACGAGATTACGGTGACAAAATTAGAGACTGTGATAAAATTACAAAGAGAAAACAAAATTTTTTCTGCCAAATGATTCCCTACCTGTCTCTCGTGCAAGGATGAACAATAATTATCATTTTTTACAACATTATCTTCAGGAAAATATGATTTTATCATTAACCTAAAAACCTATAGACTCCCAAGTGCGAAGTTTTGATAGAATTCGACAGAAAATTCCAGGCTGGTAGTCCTTTATTTAACTTTTCTCTAGGAGTATACTTTCTTTTTAGAATGCGGCAGTGTTTTGATGTTCTATTTGGTTACGAGACGTCATCGCATTGGTTGTAAAGATACATACCAGCATTAGAAAGATAAAATTAATGCTGAGATGGTAGTAATTGCTGTTATATATATTATCTCGTTTTATATATATATATATATATCAGTTATATATATGTCTGTTATATATATATCTGTTATATATATTATCTATATCATTACCGATAAAACCACAAAATTTGTGCTTCTAGCGCGCATTTCGAGTTTATTCGAGTTTCCAGCAGAGTTTATTGAACGTGAAAGTGACTTATTGGAATTACGAGTCAGTTGCATTCTGAACTCTAAATAATATATCATGTTTTCGCGAAAACGATTCCTCCTGTTTTGGTGAAAATGATTCCTGGGATATTCGATCTATGAATTGAAGGGTGGAAAGGTTTAGTGGACTACTTGCATAGGAAATCCATTCAAAGTAGTCCACTAAAGCTTTCCACCCTTCAATTTTTCAATTTTATGAATGAATTGTTGTTTTTTTACACATTTCTTTATTGTTCACAGCATCTGAAAATTAGCCCTTTTATGAGGCTTTATAGTGACAAACTCATGAGATCATCTAGTTTTCGTATCTACTCATTCATCTCTTAATGTAAATTTGGATACAAACACAGAATATGGTGACAACAAAATTTCACGCAATATCATGGTGTCTGTGTGCTACACACCACGACGCCCACACTCCACACTATCCATTCACCACCACGCCTTCACAAACATATGAGTTCTTGAAATAATTACTTCAGGCATCGAGGGAAATTTCTTCAAAAAAATTATTCATAGTTTCATCCTGAGCTAAGAAATTCTATAAACCTGTGCGCGTAAGGCTTTGGTAGAGAAAATTCCAGGTTGTTTCGACCTTGATTAAACTATCTAAAGTTATGAACTCCCTGCTACATCTCCTACATATACCTTCTACATGTGAGAGCTGCAGATCAGTTACAGCCGGCCAGGCGGCAGCTGTATGTAAGCATACATACATACATATACCGGGCTTATCCTCCCTATGGGAGGGTAGCCGACAGCAGGCCACAAACACCACACTTAGTCACTAGGAGGCGAGAGAGGCAGCACTTGCCGCACCTGAACTGCCAGGATCAGCAGCAGCCCAGCACAACCCCCTTCCACTGTCAGGCCCGACAGCCATAGCTGGTTTACCCCGACCACTTCAATGAGTGCAGCCCCTCCCCCGCACAGGACAGATCAACCCATCACATGCGGGCAACTTCCAGTACCGCGTCAAAAATAAAATTACCTTCTTATGCACTGCCCCCACTCACTTCTGTCCGCAGCCATCCCTCTCGCCATATCCACAGTCAGACCCCTCTCATACAAAGCACGCTTCACCCCATCCATCCAACTCATCCGTGGTCTACCTCGCGCTCGAAGACCACTCACTTCCGACATATATATCTTTTTCACCAGCCGCTCAACATTAATTCTTTCAACATGCCCAAACCATCCAAGCACTCTTTCATCCACTCGCCTGCTCAACTTTTTGATAACACCCGTCTGCCCCCTAACCAACTCATTCCTGATCCTATCTCTTCTTGTTACTCCATACATGCTCCTCAAACACTTCATCTCAAACACATCCAACTTCCTCCTCTCAGCTGCTCTCAACCCCCAGGACTCTGCTCCATACAACAAAACTGGCACAATCAAGCTTTCATAAAGTCCCCTCTCAGCATTCATACTCAAACTCCTGCATTCAAAACTTTCCTCATTGCACCCAATGTCTTACAGCCTTCACTCACTCGATGCCTCACTTCTACTTCCATACTTCCATACTACTTCCAACAGCCACATCCGACCCGAGGTACCTAAAATGCTCTACCTCCTCTAAAACTTCACCATTCAACCTCACATCCAAAGTTCCAAACACTCCACCTTTGAAAATCTCATCACCTTACTTTTATTCACATTTACCCTCAATTTCCGCCTTTCGCACACTCTACCAAACTCTGCAACCAGTCTCCTCAGTTTTTCCTCTGAATCTGCCACAAGCGCTGTATCATATGCAAACAACAGCTGACACACTTCCCGATACCTACTATTTCGTCCCACCAACTGCGCACTTTTTTCCCAACACTCTGGCATTCACTTCTCTCACCACACCATCCATAAATAAGTTAAACAACCACTGCGACATCACACAACCCTGTCTCACACCTGTCACAACTGGAAACCATTCACTCACCTCATTCCCTACTCTCACACATGCTCTGCTATCAATGTAGAAACTCTTGATCGCATTCAACAGTCTCCCACCCACTCCATACAAACTTACCACTTGCCATAGAGCCTCACGATTAACTCTGTCATACGCCTTCTCTCTCTATAAATCCATAAATGCCCAATATATATCTTTTCCCTTTAATAAGTATTTTTCATTCACCTGCCTCACAGCAAACATTTGATCCACACAACCTCTACCACACCTAAAACCACACTGTTCTTCGGCAAGCACACGATCTGTCAACACTCTCAAGCGTCTCAAGTATGTAAGCGACGACGTTAAAAAGAACTTACTCCACAGTCTCTATTTCATGATACCTCATTATGATTGCTGTATGCTTAGAATAGGTAATGATGGTATTCTTGAGGAACCCTGTACTGACACAAACAAATAAATTCTAACGTCGCAGCCATACGATGCTTTGGGAAATAATTTAAATCAGTGCATTTAAATACAGTGCATAAAATTGATTTTTACCATCAGTAACCTTTGCGAGAATTACGAGTATGTCAAAACGATGATGCTACGAAAAATAATTTAAACTAGCGATTTAAATCACTCACCTTGACCAGATTTTTAGGGAAAGTACAGAAAATTTAGAAATGATTAAAATAAGTTAGCGATGAATATCAGTTGCCTTGACCAGATTTTTAGGGAAATGAAGATACTATTAAAAATGAATTTAAATCTCTGATTATCCTCTTTGCCAGAATTGTAAGGACATGGAATTCTTCGCCAGCGTTCTATAATTCTACACTATAACAAACAACGAAACGCTGATAGCAATTAGAAACTCAAATAGATTCTTCCCAGGAATTCACAGTTTCTCAGCGTGATGAGGCGCCATAGCTTTGCTACAAGTATACTCCTGTATGTAGCAGGTGTTAGACAGTTTCAAAGAAAACTACGTATCACATCGCCCGCAGATAAAATGCTCTTCCGGTCATTCACTCGAGTTCTTCATACGACGTTGCAGGTGAGTGATGTGAGGAATTTTGGTGCATAGTTAAAGAAACTCTGAAATTTAATGCCACATGGAATGCTAACCGTCTTGCACGTACAAAATGAACGTTCTTTGTGAAAATGGTTGTTTGGAATGTTAGCAAATGTTCCTGTATCTATATTAAAATTCTGCTTGTTCTTCCATTACTTAGTAACTTAGTACAACCGTGGCGTTTGATAACCCAATGATAAGAGTTGTAGTAATACCACGACACAGTTAAATTACCTACACATGTTCATAAACAAGAATTGCGCCACAAAAGCACGAAAAAATTACGAGAGAGACGACCAATCTATCGGTCGTTCAAAAAAGTTAAACAACCTTTTAGAATCATTGGTATCTCATGGACCCAGTTAATGCTTGGTATTATAAAATTTCACACGTCTTAGGACTTTAAATGTGAGTAGAATATTCAAATTTAGTTTAGCTCATCACAGTCAACGCGTTAAATACTGATAGCAATCATCTAACAACTCTGCTTGATGTTTGCTTGCGCGCCTCCTCGCTTGTCTGTTTAGTGTCGCCGTGCACTGTCTCGCCTCGTAATGTAAATGACAGCAAATGTACAGAATGACAGCAAATGTCTGTAATGTACAGAATGACAGCAAATGTCTGTAATGTACAGAATGACAGCAAATGTCTGTAATGTACAGAATGACAGCAAATGTCTGTAATGTGCAGAATGACAGCAAATGTCTGTAATGTACAGAATGACAGCAAATGTCTGTAATGTACAGAATGACAGCAAATGTCTGTAATGTACAGAATGACAGCAAATGTCTGTAATGTACAGAATGACAGCAAATGTCTGTAATGTGCAGAATGACAGCAAATGTCTGTAATGTACAGAATGACAGCAAATGTCTGTAATGTACAGAATGACAGCAAATGTCTGTAATGTACAGAATGACAGCAAATGTCTGTAATGTGCAGAATGACAGCAAATGTCTGTAATGTACAGAATGACAGCAAATGTCTGTAATGTACAGAATGACAGCAAATGTCTGTAATGTACAGAATGACAGCAAATGTCTGTAATGTACAGAATGACAGCAAATGTCTGTAATGTACAGAATGACAGCAAATGTCTGTAATGTACAGAATGACAGCAAATGTCTGTAATGTACAGAATGACAGCAAATGTCTGTAATGTACTGAATGACAGCAAATGTCGGTAATGTAGAGAATGACAGCAAATGTCTGTAATGTACAGAATGACAGCAAATGTCTGTAATGTACAGAATGACAGCAAATGTCTGTAATGTACAGAATGACAGCAAATGTCTGTAATGTACAGAATGACAGCAAATGTCTGTAATGTGCAGAATGACAGTAAATGTCTGTAATGTACAGAATGACAGCAAATGTCTGTAATGTACAGAATGACAGTAAATGTCTGTAATGTACAGAATGACAGCAAATGTCTGTAATGTACAGAATGACAGCAAATGTCTGTAATGTGCAGAATGACAGCAAATGTCTGTAATGTACAGAATGACAGCAAATGTCTGTAATGTACAGAACGACAGCAAACGTCTGTAATGTACAGAATGACAGCAAATGTCTGTAATGTACAGAATGACAGCAAATGTCTGTAATGTACAGAATGACAGCAAATATCTGTAATGTACAGAATGACAGCAAATGTCTGTAATGTACAGAATGACAGCAAATGTCTGTAATGTACAGAATTACAGCAAAGGTCTGTAATGTACAGAATGACAGCAAATGTCTGTAATGTACAGAATGACAGCAAATGTCTGTAATGTACAGAATGACAGCAAATGTCTGTAATGTACAGAATGACAGCAAATGTCTGTAATGTGCAGAATGACAGCAAATGTCTGTAATGTACAGAATGACAGTAAATGTCTGTAATGTACAGAATGACAGCAAATGTCTGTAATGTGCAGAATGACAGCAAATGTCTGTAATGTACAGAATGACAGTAAATGTCTGTAATGTACAGAATGACAGCAAATGTCTGTAATGTACATAATGACAGCAAATGTCTGTAATGTGCAGAATGACAGTAAATATCTGTAATGTACAGAATGACAGCAAATGTCTGTAATGTACAGAATGACAGCAAATGTCTGCAATATACAGAATGACAGTAAATGTCTGTAATGTACAGAATGACAGCAAATGTCTGTAATGTACAGAATGACAGCAAATGTCTGTAATGTACAGAATGATAGCAAATGTCTGTAATGTACAGAATGACAGCAAATGTCTGTAATGTACAGAATGACAGCAAATGTCTGTAATGTACAGAATGACAGCAAATGTCTGTAATGTACAGAATGACAGCAAATGTCTGTAATGTACAGAATGACAGCAAATGTCTGTAATGTGCAGAATGACAGCAAATGTCTGTAATGTACAGAATGACAGCAAATGTCTGTAATGTACAGAATGACAGCAAATGTCTGTAATGTACAGAATGACAGCAAATGTCTGTAATGTACAGAATGACAGCAAATGTCTGTAATGTACAGAATGATAGCAAATGTCTGTAATGTACAGAATGACAGCAAATGTCTGTAATGTACAGAATGACAGCAAATGTCTGTAATGTACAGAATGATAGCAAATGTCTGTAATGTACAGAATGACAGCAAATGTCTGTAATGTACAGAATGATAGCAAATGTCTGTAATGTACAGAATGATAGCAAATGTCTGTAATGTACAGAATGACAGCAAATGTCTGTAATGTACAGAATGACAGCAAATGTCTGTAATGTACAGAATGACAGCAAATGTCTGTAATGTACAGAATGATAGCAAATGTCTGTAATGTACAGAATGACAGCAAATGTCTGTAATGTACAGAATGACAGCAAATGTCTGTAATGTACAGAATGACAGCAAATGTCTGTAATGTACAGAATGAAAGCAAATGTCTGTAATGTACAGAATGACAGCAAATGTCTGTAATGTACAGAATGACAGCAAATGTCTGTAATGTACAGAATGACAGCAAATGTCTGTAATGTACAGAATGATAGCAAATGTCTGTAATGTACAGAATGACAGCAAATGTCTGTAATGTACAGAATGATAGCAAATGTCTGTAATGTACAGAATGACAGCAAATGTCTGTAATGTACAGAATGACAGCAAATGTCTGTAATGTACAGAATGACAGCAAATGTCTGTAATGTACAGAATGACAGCAAATGTCTGTAATGTACAGAATGACAGCAAATGTCTGTAATGTACAGAATGACAGCAAATGTCTGTAATGTACAGAATGACAGCAAATGTCTGTAATGTACAGAATGACAGCAAATGTCTGTAATGTACAGAATGACAGCAAATGTCTGTAATGTACAGAATGACAGCAAATGTCTGTAATGTACAGAATGATAGCAAATGTCTGTAATGTACAGAATGACAGCAAATGTCTGTAATGTACAGAATGACAGCAAATGTCTGTAATGTACAGAATGACAGCAAATGTCTGTAATGTACAGAATGATAGCAAATGTCTGTAATGTACAGAATGACAGCAAATGTCTGTAATGTACAGAATGATAGCAAATGTCTGTAATGTACAGAATGACAGCAAATGTCTGTAATGTACAGAATGACAGCAAATGTCTGTAATGTACAGAATGACAGCAAATGTCTGCTCTGGGATTGCAACTTGTTCGTACTGACCCTAATACATTCCGACGTTATCTTCACGCAATAATAAAGGAGCTGAAAGAAAAAGGAGCACTCATTCGAACAAATAATGTGAGAAGGGTTTCCTGAACGAGTTGTAACTCAATCATAATATCTAAAGAAAATGCGGTAATTTTTGAAAGCAAATATGATAAGTATCGAATTTTATATAAATAAATATGATTACATATGATTAGTATCTAACCATATTTGGTTGGTGTGATTAGATATGATTACATATCACCAGTATCGAATAATTGGAGGTGTGATTATTATCTAATTTTACTTAGATACGACTGAAAATGATGAGATATGGTTAGTATCTATTCATATTAAGGGGCATCAATACGGACGTGTTGCTTCTTAAAATAACCTGAATGCACACAGAAAACTTTATTGCATAATCCACTCCACTTCAGAAACAATATCTCAGTATCTCCTGCGTCAATTGCAGAACACTTCAGCAGGTTACAAAGTTTGAGTGCTATTTATTCACGTCTTCGTATCAGGACTACGAATATATTTCGCCGTTTTTCTCTATTTAACGCGTCAGAAATATGTCTTCAATTTCCCGCCTATGATAATTGCCAAAAATTTGCCCTTGCTTTCAGTTTTTTCTCCAGTGAGCTGAATTAACTGATGCTGCAGGATCGTGATGGTATCGAAGTCAATTTGTCTTCAAAGTATTGGAAACTCACAATGTGTTTGTATGTAATTATATGTTGCAGCGCACGCAGGTATATTTAAATAGGAAGCCATTAATCAATTATCTAATTTTTAGCAACGGCACATTTTATTCACGCGAAAGCTTAACCAACAAAAATTGAAAGCTTGTAAGGGTGTCTTAAAACCGAAGGATTAATTAATAATTTCGTCTAAATTTAGAAGTGTGTTCGTGTAGGAACTCGGACGTTCAAAGGAGCGAGTATGTTTATGGAAGCGTGTTTCTCTATCGCGATTAGCGTATTTGATGAAAAACGTACGTTTATATAAACAGGTACCGGCTTACCAACAGGTTCTTGTCTAAAACAGGTACATATACAAGCAAAATGGAACCTGTACGCAAGTACGCACAAAATGGTACCTGTATAATAACAGGCACATGTAGAGCAATCAAATTTGGACAAAAAAGGTGCCAGTAGAGAAACGTAAAAGTATGAGTGAACATGAAGACATTTAAGATTATGTACTTACAAACGAACAGGCTCTTGTGTAAAAACAGGTACCTTTATAGAAAAGCATACCTATATTTAAAAAGATACATAATTAGAGGTTTCTTCAGAGAAATATTTGCGCACATTAGATACTTCCCTGATATATCCCTACGCACATGTAAGTGTTTTGAATAAACATCTGGTGCGTATCTACGCACATGAGTAATTAACCGAACGCTGCTTACACTGAACAGGTGCTGATATAAAACAGGTGCTTCTTCAAAACCGGTTGCTTTCTCAAAAAAATGATTATACAAAACTAGTGTTAAGAACAACACAGGTCAGGTGCTTATTCAAATCAGGTTTCTGCACATGTAAGAGAAAATGGTTGTACGGAAATTCGAAAACCGTATTCATACAAAAGAGGTCCTTGTGCATGTAAGAAAGGTGCTTATACTTAATAAAAAATAAGTACCTTACTTACTAAAATGTAAGTACCTTACTTACTAAAATGTAAGTACCTCACTTACCAAAATGTAAGTACCTTACTTACCAAAAAGTAAGTAGCTTACTTACCAAAAAGCCACTTACCGTATATGAAACAAGGCGCATTGCACAAGTTGAAGCTAAGCCATTCACATGTGTGTAATTACATTTATATAGCTATATGCATGTAAATAACTGTGGTATCGACCAGAAACCTTCTAACGGGTAAAAGTTCTTCTCCATGACAATATTGGCGGTGTGATCATCTGTAACGCACGCAGAACACGATCAATATGAACTATTTTGTGAAAGCGTTGAGAATTATAAATGCACAATGAAGCATAGAATGTAAAACTATACCACAAATAAAATGACCATCCACGATCAAGAAAACGATTTACATCAATTGAGTTCTAGAAAGGTTGCAGCGATGTAGGTAGCTAAGCATAAGATGTGCGATAAACAACGCAAAATAATGAAATGTATAAATAACACAAAATAATAAAATGCATGAATAACACAAAAAATAGGATCGTCATCAACTGAATTTCAGTAACGCTGAGAAATGTATAGATTCGAGCTATATAATTCATATAAAGATTTGAGATTTGAATACAAAGATTCACGTACAAAATATAACGATTCCAGGTATATAATATAATTTAAAGGTTCGGAATATATTATATACATATTCGAAAGACATTATATAAAGATTTGAGGTATGTAATAAGATTCGAGATACATATTATAAAGAGTGGAGACATATAAGATAAAGATTTACGATACTTAATATAAAGGTTCGTGATATTTAATGCAAAAATTTAATATTCGAGATACATGATACAAAAATTCGAAATATTACTGAGCCCAGGAAAAGCTGAGCAGGCGACGACCTACACTGGCCTGCACAAGAGCAGGCCGTCAGAGCCGCACGATGGAGCGGCCTGCACCACCGCACGGAATATAATGGATTTCTCTTCCACGAACGCCCGCTCCATCTTTTTGTGTCATAAGCAACCCACCTGAAACTCCGGTCCCCAGCACACGGTGCAACAAACGTCCATTACATAACGCAAACACTCATTACGCTTAACTGAGAGTGCTGGTCAAGTTGAGTAAAAGGTTAACACTCAAATGGGTTTCCTGTTGTTGGCGGGCATTTGCTTAATGATGTCCAGAAGAAACAGGTGCGCCGGTGTTCGCAATAGCGAGCGATTATCTGAGAAATGTAAGACCGGGAGAGCCGCCAACTAAAGTACAGGTTGGACAGTCTAATGGCCTCTCTCTCTCCGAGTCTATCTTGCCTGGACTCCGACCAACACTCCCAAGAATCTCGCCAATGTTGACCCTCCTGCCGAGCTTTCTCCTCAATTTTTGGCTCACAAGCGGCCTCCCGCGCTGAGTTTGGATGATATTTTCACTTGCAGGGCACGCGAAAATGTGCACGTGTGTCCGTGCGAGTTTCCAAAAACTTTTGCGTGGGATTAAGCGCAAACAAAGCTGGAAAGTTTGCAAGTGTGGCGGCGTGTGGCATTCGCGCAAGAATCCCCCGTATGCGGGGCTGCGTTCCAGGAGTGTTTGGAGAGTTTCGCATTAAGAGGAAGCGAAAATATAGGCAGGATCATTTCTTGATGATCATAGGAGGTTTTTGTGCGGGTTTCGGGACGATGAGAAATCGTTTATGTGATGACTCGGGGCCTCATAAAGAGTGGACGCCATCGCCGACATTGCGCTCGGTCCAGGCAAGGACACCGTTCGTTGGAGCGGTGAGACGAAGGAGAGGACGGACGCAGGCAACATGGACGTCCATTTACAAGTTAAATGGACGTGTTTCTTAGGGGGGACACGATAACGCAGCAATGGAAACGTCCGCTGAATACCTCAAGTATGGCCGCAATGCTTGGAATGCGGGGTACCCACTGCTGCTCCGGCTCCGGCATACGTCAGATGCCGGGACTGTGGCATGAAATGCTGCCACGGCTTCATGGCAGGTGGTGATGGTGGCATGAAATGCTGCCACGGCTTCATGGCAGGTGGTGATGGTGGCATGAAATGCTGCCACGGCTTCATGGCAGGTGGTAACGGTGGCATGAAATGCTGCCACGGCTTCATGGCAGGTGGTGATGGTGGCATGAAATGCTGTCACGGATTCATGGCAGGTGGTGATGGTGGCATGAAATGCTGCCATGACTTCATGGCAGGTGGTGATGGTGGCATGAACAGCTGCCACGGTTAATGTTTATTAATTACCTACAATGAGGCTACTGTTGTTACTGACATAAGTTTGTAATAACTCCTTGTAACTATACATTTTTTGTCACTAACCGTAAATTTTCTACCACTGTAAGTTTTCGGTAATTACTAACTGTTTTTAGTTAAATATTAGCGGTAAATTTATTTTGACAAACTCGACGTTTATATTTAATAACTTATTATGTTTGTATTAGTCACTCACAGTTTAAATGTGGAAGGTGGACGAATTTTAACGAAGTAACAGAAATGTACTGTCATTGGCCACATGTACGCAGTAATTAATATCTTTCATTAATACCTTTATTAATGACTTGCTGGTTGTTCATAACAAGTAAGTAGTCATTAATGATAAGTTAGTACTTTTTTAGGACGATACAGTGGTTATTGATTAGTTAGTGAATATTAACGACAAGTTAGTGTTTGGTAACTGCAGGTATAGGTTCTCGGTTGTGATGGTAGATTATCAATTTGTGATGATAGATTATTGATAGGTGATGGTAGAATATTAATTTGTGATGATAGATTATTGATTTGTAATGGTAGATTATCGATTCGTGGTGGTGGATTATGGTTAGCGTGAGCCACATGCAGGTCAGAGGTAGAGGCTAGATTCGTTGATTGTGAAAATGCAAGGCAAATTCAAATCACTGATTGGTGACTGGCAGAACGCTAACCGTTATCCAAAAATAGTTGAAGGTTAGGAAATAAATACTACGCCCATACATGTGCCATGTTTCTGGTAAAGTTCAGGACTGAAAAGTCATAGGCAGAGCTCAGGCACAGCAACCTCGGCCCTAATCTTGGATTTAGGTTTGGTTGTGTCGGATTTCAAAAACTTGAGCCATCGAACACAAGCCCTCACATCTATAGGAAACATTGCTTCTACTAAGCTGCATTAGGAGGGAAAAATTGTGAACCAGAAAGTCATTTGTAGATCGTAATGAATGAATTCTCAACAAATCGAGTAGTGATCTAAGAAGGGATGCAAAAGATGTTTTTCAAACGTTTTTAAAGGAGGGTTTGGAAGGAAATAAAATTATGGCACGAGGGATGTTTTTGAAATGCTTTTAAAGGATTTTTTTAAAGGATCTGAGAAGTGAGGTAAAGGATGCTTTTAAACTGTATTTAAATGATGCTTTTAAAGGATCTTTACTAAAAGGATCAAAGGATGCATTTAAAACGCTTTTAAAGGAAGTTTTTAAAGGATTTAAGAAGTGAGGCAAAGAATGTTTCAAAAAAGATTCCAATCAAGCCTGATTGGAATCTTTTGGGATCCTTGTTCTATCCTTGTTCTATTCCAATTATTCCAATTATTCCAATTATTCCAATCCTTGTTCAATCCTTGTCCTATTCCAATCAAGCCTGACGCTTGTTGACTTGCGCATTGTTTATCAAATGCCTCATGACGGTCACCAGATCGCAATGACGGTTACCCCCGGTTGAGCTTATATCCAACACCTAGAGGGAATGGGGAATTATATCCAACCCCTGGGGGAGTGGGGGAACTATATCCAACACCTGGGGGAGTGGGGAATTATATCAAACACCTGGGGGGAGTGGGGAATTATATCCAACCCCTGGGGGGAGTGGGGAATTATATCCAACCCCTTGGGGAGTGGGGAATTATATTCAACCCCTGGGGGGAGTGGGGAATTATATCCAACACCTGGGGGAGTGGGGAATTATATCCAACCCCTGGGGGGAGTGGGGAATTATATCCAACCCCTTGGGGAGTGGGGAATTATATCTAACCCCTGGGGGGAGTGGGGAATTATATCCAACACCTGGGGGAGTGGGGAATTATATCCAACACCTGGGGGAGTGGGGAATTATATCCAACCCCTTGGGGAGTGGGGAATTATATCCAACACCTGGGGGGAGTGGGGAATTATATCCAACCCCTTGGGGAGTGGGGAATTATATCCAACACCTGGGGGGAGTGGGGAATTATATCCAAGCCCTTGGAGAGTAAGGAATTATATCCAACACCTGGGGGGAGTGGGGAATTATATCCAACCACTTGGGGAGTGGGGAATTATATCCAACCCCTGGGGGGATTGGGGAATTACATCCAACCCCTGGGGGGAGTGGGGAATTATATCCAACACCTGGGGGGAGTGGGGAATCACATCCAACCCCTGGGGGGAGTGGGGAATTATATCCAACACCTGGGGGGAGTGGGGAATTATATCCAACACCTGGGGGGAGTGGGGAATTATATCCAACCCCTGGGGGGAGTAGGGAATTATAACCAACACCTGGGGGTAGTGGGGAATTATATCCAACCCCTGGGGGGAGTGGGGAATTATATCCAATCCTTGAGGGAGTGGGGAATTATATCCAACCCCTGGGGGGAGTAGGGAATTACATCCAACACCTGGGGGAGTGGGGAATTACATCCAACACCTGGGGGGGAGTGGGGAATTACATCCAACACCTGGGGGAGTGGGGAATTACATCCAACACCTGTGGGGAGTGGGGAATTGTATCCAACCCCTGGGGGAGTGGGGAATTACATCCAACACCTGGGGGAGTGGGGAATTACATCCAACACCTGGGGGAGTGGGGAATTATATCCAACACCTGGGGGTAGTGGGGAATTATATCCAGCTCCTGGGGGAGTGGGGAATTACATCCAACACCTGTGGGGAGTGGGGAATTATATCCAACACCTGGGGGGAGTGGGGAATTACATCCAACACCTGGGGGGAGTGGGGAATTACATCCAACACCTGGGGGAGTGGAGAATTACATCCAACACCTGGGGGGAGTGGGGAATTACATCCAACACCTGGGGGAGTGGGGAATTACATCCAACACCTGTGGGGAGTGGGGAATTATATCCAACACCTGGGGGGAGTGGGAAATTATATCCAACCCCTGGGGGGAGTGGGGAATTATATCCAACCCCTGGGGGAGTGGGGAATTACATCCAACACCTGTGGGGAGTGGGGAATTATATCCAACACCTGGGGGGAGTGGGGAATTACATCCAACACCTGGGGGGAGTGGGGAATTACATCCAACACCTGGGGGAGTGGAGAATTACATCCAACACCTGGGGGGAGTGGGGAATTACATCCAACACCTGGGGGAGTGGGGAATTACATCCAACACCTGTGGGGAGTGGGGAATTATATCCAACACCTGGGGGGAGTGGGAAATTATATCCAACCCCTGGGGGGAGTGGGGAATTATATCCAACACCTGGGGGAGTGGGGAATTACATCCAACACCTGGGGGAGTGGGGAATTACATCCAACACCTGTGGGGAATGTGGAATTACATCCAACACCTGTGGGGAGTGGGGAATTACATCCAACACCTGGGGGGAAGTGAGAAATTACATCCAACACCTGGGGGGAGTGGGGAATAACATCCAACACCTCTGGGGAATGGGCAATTACATCCAACACCTGTGGGGAGTGGGGAATTACATCCAACACCTGGGGGAGAGTGAGGAATTACATCCAACACCTGGGGGGAGTGGGGAATCACATCCAACACCTGGGGTAGTGGGGAATTACATCCAACACCTGTGGGGAGTGGGGAATTACATCCAACACCCTGGGGGGGGGGGGTGAGGAATTACATCCAACACCTGGGGGAGTGGGGAATTATATCCAACACCTGGGGGGAGTGGGGAATTACATCCAACACCTGGGGGGGAGTGAGGAATTACATCCAACACCTGGGGGGAGTCGGGAATCACATCCAATACCTGTGGGGAGTGGGGAATTACATCAAACACCTGTGGGGAGTGGGGAATTACATCAAACACCTGTGGGGAGTGGGGAATTACATCAAACAACTGTGGGGAGTGGGGAATTACATCCAACACCTGTGGGGAGTGAGGAATTACATCAAACACCTGTGGGGAGTGGGGAATTACATCCAACACCTGTGGGGAGTGGGGAATTACATCAAAGACCTGTGGGGAGTGGGGAATTACATCAAACACCTGTGGGGAGTGGGGAATTACATCCAACACCTGGGGGGGTGGGGAATTACATCCAACACCTGGGGGGAGTGGGGAATCACATCCAACACCTGTGGGGAGTGGGGAATTACATCAAACACCTGTGGAGAGTGGGGAATTACATCCAACATCTTGGGGAGTGGATGATTACATCAAACACCTGTGGGGAGTGGGGAATTACATCAAACACCTGGGGAAGTGAGGAATTACATCCAACATCTTGGGGAGTGGGGGATTACATCCAACACCTGGGGGGAGTGGGGAATCACATCCAATACCTGTGGGGAGTGGGGAATTACATCAAACACCTGTGGGGAGTGGGGAATTACATCCAACACCTGGGGGAGTGGGGAATTACATCCAACACCTGGGGGGAGTGGGGAATTACATCCAACACCTGGGGGAGTGGGGAATTACATCCAACACCTGGGGGAGTGGGGAATTACATCCAACACCTGGGGGGAGTGGGGAATCACATCCAACACCTGGGGGGAGTGGGGAATTACATCAAACACCTGTGGGGAATGGGGAATTACATCCAACACCTGGGGGAGTGAGGAATTACATCCAACATCTTGGGGAGTGGGGGATTCTAACTCTCTCAACAGTATTTATTTTTCTACTTTGCGATATTGTTCGTCACCCGTTGAAATACGGAGGTAAATCTCTAATCATTATTATGAAAAACACTAATGTACTAAAATCCAACAACTGCCAGTCTATAAACCTCCACGTTTCGATGTTTGAGATGTGTGTGAAACATCGAAACATCATAAGAAAAGTGTGAAACATCAAAACGTTGCCTTTTAAAGACTGACAGTTATAGAATGTTGGCAGTTGAGTTGTTTTTAGTAAAATGATAAGTGGCTATCTTCGTATCTTACGAGGGAAAATAACTCTCAGGTACTTGCTTATTAGTAGCAGGTGGCTGGTTCCAATGTCTTCTATTTCTCCAGTCCTGCTCCGTGACGTGACACACAGCAGTGACGTCACTCCAGTGGTCAGAAGATGAGTCAGTTTTGAACACAATCCTGTCCTGGTAAAACGTTTCTCCATATAATGTTCGTCAGAACTTCTGTGATGTTGTGTGTAGATTTTCAAAAACTACTATGTGGCGTTTGAATACTTGTACATAACGCATTTATGTTCTTTCTATGATCACAGAGTAAGTGTTTTTCTGATCTATTCAAAATTAAATGAAATAATTGTGGTTTTGTGTGTAGAATCTTCGTTTTTATACTGTGTACGCTCATACAGTGAGTATTTTCTGTTCTATGATACTTAAAGTTAATGAAAGAATAGCGGTTTTGGTGAGAAAGAAATTGTTGAGAAAAAAGAAATCGCAACTATTGCAATTTTTAAAATTGTTTATGGAGGTTTTCCGTTGGTTCGTTGCACTGAGCCGTACTTTTGTTGCAACTGACGGTTATTGACGATCCCGTGTTGTTGAAGATTCTGTGTTATTGATGATCCTGTGTTATCTAAAATTCTGTGTTATTGACGATCCCGTGTTGTTGAAGATTCTGTGTTATTGACGAACCTGTGTTATCGAAAATTCTGTGTTATTGACGATCCCGTGTTGTTGAAGATTCTGTGTTATTGACGATCCTGTGTTATTGAAGATTCTGTGTTATTGACGATCCTGTGTTATTGAAGATTCTGTGTTATTGACGATCCCGTGTTGTTGAAGATTCGGTGTTATTGACGATCCCGTGTTGTTAAATATTCTGTGTTATTGACGATCCCGTGTTGTTGAAGATTCTGTGTTATTGACGATCCCGTGTTGTTGAAGATTCTGTGTTATTAACGATCCCGTGTTGTTAAAGATTCTGTGTTATTGAAGATCCCGTGTTGTTGAAGATTCGGTGTTATTGACGACCCCGTGTTGTTAAAAATTCTGTGTTATTGACGATTCCGTGTTGTTAAAGATTCTGTGTTATTGACGATCCCGTGTTGTTGAAAATTCGGTGTTATTGACGATCCCGTGTTGTTGAAGATTCTGTGTTATTGACGATCCCGTGTTGTTGAAGATTCGGTGTTATTGACGATCCCGTGTTGTTGAAGATTCTGTGTTATTGAAGATTCTGTGTTATCTAAAATTCTGTGTTATTGACGATCCCGTGTTGTTGAAGATTCTGTGTTATTGACGATCCCGTGTTGTTGAAGATTCTGTGTTATTGATGATCCTGTGTTATCTAAAATTCTGTGTTATTGACGATCCCGTGTTGTTGAAGATTCTGTGTTATTGACGAACCTGTGTTATCGAAAATTCTGTGTTATTGACGATCCCGTGTTGTTGAAGATTCTGTGTTATTGACGATCCTGTGTTATTGAAGATTCTGTGTTATTGACGATCCTGTGTTATTGAAGATTCTGTGTTATTGACGATCCCGTGTTGTTGAAGATTCGGTGTTATTGACGATCCCGTGTTGTTAAATATTCTGTGTTATTGACGATCCCGTGTTGTTGAAGATTCTGTGTTATTGACGATCCCGTGTTGTTGAAGATTCTGTGTTATTAACGATCCCGTGTTGTTAAAGATTCTGTGTTATTGAAGATCCCGTGTTGTTGAAGATTCGGTGTTATTGACGACCCCGTGTTGTTAAAAATTCTGTGTTATTGACGATTCCGTGTTGTTAAAGATTCTGTGTTATTGACGATCCCGTGTTGTTGAAAATTCGGTGTTATTGACGATCCCGTGTTGTTGAAGATTCTGTGTTATTGACGATCCCGTGTTGTTGAAGATTCGGTGTTATTGACGATCCCGTGTTGTTGAAGATTCTGTGTTATTGAAGATTCTGTGTTATCTAAAATTCTGTGTTATTGACGATCCCGTGTTGTTGAAGATTCTGTGTTATTGACGATCCCGTGTTGTTGAAGATTCTGTGTTATTGATGATCCTGTGTTATCTAAAATTCTGTGTTATTGACGATCCCGTGTTGTTGAAGATTCTGTGTTATTGACGAACCTGTGTTATCGAAAATTCTGTGTTATTGACGATCCCGTGTTGTTGAAGATTCTGTGTTATTGACGATCCTGTGTTATTGAAGATTCTGTGTTATTGACGATCCTGTGTTATTGAAGATTCTGTGTTATTGACGATCCCGTGTTGTTGAAGATTCGGTGTTATTGACGATCCCGTGTTGTTAAATATTCTGTGTTATTGACGATCCCGTGTTGTTGAAGATTCTGTGTTATTGACGATCCCGTGTTGTTGAAGATTCTGTGTTATTGACGATCCCGTGTTGTTGAAAATTCGGTGTTATTGACGATCCCGTGTTGTTGAAGATTCTGTGTTATTGACGATCCCGTGTTGTTGAAAATTCAGTGTTATTGACGATCCCGTGTTGTTGAAGATTCTGTGTTATTAACGATCCCGTGTTGTTGAAGATTCTGTGTTATTGACGATCCCGTGTGGTTAAAGATTCTGTGTTATTGAAGATCCCATTTTGTTGAAGATTCGGTGTTATTGACGATCCCGTGTTGTTAAAAATTCTGTGTTATTGACGATTCCGTGTTGTTAAAGATTCTGTGTTATTGACGATTCCGTGTTGTTGAAGATTCGGTGTTATTGACGATCCCGTGTTGTTGAAGATTCTGTGTTATTGACGATCCCGTGTTGTTGAAGATTCTGTGTTATTGACGATCCCGTGTTGTTGAAAATTCGGTGTTATTGACGATCCCGTGTTGTTGAAGATTCTGTGTTATTGACGATCCCGTGTTGTTAAAGATTCTGTGTTATTGACGATCCCGTGTTGTTATAGATTCTGTGTTATTGAAGATCCCGTGTTGTTGAATATTCGGTGTTATTTACGATTCCGTGTTATTGAAGATTCTGTGTTATTTACGATCCCGTGTTGTTGAAGATTCTGTGTTATTGACGATCCCGTGTTGTTGAAGATTCGGTGTTATTTAAGATCCCGTGTTGTTGAAGATTCTGTGTTATTGACGATCCCGTGTTGTTAAAGATTTTGTGTTATTGAAGATCCCGTGTTGTTGAAGATTCGGTGTTATTGACGATCCCGTGTTGTTAAAGATTCTGTGTTATTGACGATCCCGTGTTGTTGAAGATTCTGTGTTATTGACGATCCCGTGTTGATGAAGATTCGGTGTTATTGACGATCCCGTGTTGTTAAAGATTCTGTGTTATTGACGATCCCGTGTTTTGAAGATTCAGTGTTATTGACGATCCCGTGTTGTTAAAAATTCTGTGTTATTGACGATTCCGTGTTGTTAAAGATTCTGTGTTATTGACGATCCCGTGTTGTTGAAGATTCGGTGTTATTGACGATCCCGTGTTTTGAAGATTCTGTGTTATTGACGATCCCGTGTTGTTGAAGATTCGGTGTTATTGACGATCCCGTGTTGTTGAAGATTCGGTGTTAGTGACGATCCCGTGTTGTTGAAGATTCTGTGTTATTGAAGATTCTGTGTTATTGACGATCCCGTGTTATTGAAGATTCTGTGTTATTTACGATCCCGTTTTGTTGAAGATTCTTTGTTATTGACGATCCCGTGTTGTTGAAGATTCGGTGTTATTTAAGATCCCGTGTTGTTGAAGATTCTGTGTTATTGACGATCCCGTGTTGGTAAAGATTTTGTGTTATTGAAGATTCTGTGTTATTGAAGATTCTGTGTTATTGATGATCCCGTGTTGTTGAAGATTCTGTGTTATTGACGATCCCGTGTTGTTGAAGATTCGGTGTTATTGACGATCCCGTGTTGTTAAATATTCTGTGTTATTGACGATCCCGTGTTGTTGAAGATTCTGTGTTATTGACGATCCCGTGTTGTTGAAGATTCGGTGTTATTGACGATCCCGTGTTGTTAAAAATTCTGTGTTATTGACGATTCCGTGTTTTTAAAGATTCTGTGTTATTGACGATCCCGTGTTGTTGAAGATTCGGTGTTATTGACGATCCCGTGTTGTTGAAGATTCTGTGTTATTGACGATCCCGTGTTGTTGAAGATTCTGTGTTATTGACGATCCCGTGTTGTTGAAAATTCGGTGTTATTGACGATCCCGTGTTGTTGAAGATTCTGTGTTATTGACGATCCCGTGTTGTTGAAAATTCAGTGTTATTGACGATCCCGTGTTGTTAAAGATTCTGTGTTATTGACGATCCCGTGTTGTTGAAAATTCGGTGTTATTGACGATCCCGTGTGGTTAAAGATTCTGTGTTATTGAAGATCCCATTTTGTTGAAGATTCGGTGTTATTGACGATCCCGTGTTGTTAAAAATTCTGTGTTATTGACGATCCCGTGTTGTTGAAGATTCTGTGTTATTGACGATCCCGTGTTGTTGAAAATTCGGTGTTATTGACGATCCCGTGTTGTTGAAGATTCTGTGTTATTAACGATCCCGTGTTGTTGAAGATTCTGTGTTATTGACGATCCCGTGTGGTTAAAGATTCTGTGTTATTGAAGATCCCATTTTGTTGAAGATTCGGTGTTATTGACGATCTCGTGTTGTTAAAAATTCTGTGTTATTGACGATTCCGTGTTGTTAAAGATTCTGTGTTATTGACGATTCCGTGTTGTTGAAGATTCGGTGTTATTGACGATCCCGTGTTGTTGAAGATTCTGTGTTATTGACGATCCCGTGTTGTTGAAGATTCTGTGTTATTGACGATCCCGTGTTGTTGAAAATTCGGTGTCATTGACGATCCCGTGTTGTTGAAGATTCTGTGTTATTGACGATCCCGTGTTGTTAAAGATTCTGTGTTATTGACGATCCCGTGTTGTTATAGATTCTGTGTTATTGAAGATCCCGTGTTGTTGAATATTCGGTGTTATTTACGATTCCGTGTTATTGAAGATTCTGTGTTATTTACGATCCCGTGTTGTTGAAGATTCTGTGTTATTGACGATCCCGTGTTGTTGAAGATTCGGTGTTATTTAAGATCCCGTGTTGTTGAAGATTCTGTGTTATTGACGATCCCGTGTTGTTAAAGATTTTGTGTTATTGAAGATCCCGTGTTGTTGAAGATTCGGTGTTATTGACGATCCCGTGTTGTTAAAGATTCTGTGTTATTGACGATCCCGTGTTGTTGAAGATTCTGTGTTATTGACGATCCCGTGTTGATGAAGATTCGGTGTTATTGACGATCCCGTGTTGTTAAAGATTCTGTGTTATTGACGATCCCGTGTTTTGAAGATTCAGTGTTATTGACGATCCCGTGTTGTTAAAAATTCTGTGTTATTGACGATTCCGTGTTGTTAAAGATTCTGTGTTATTGACGATCCCGTGTTGTTGAAGATTCGGTGTTATTGACGATCCCGTGTTTTGAAGATTCTGTGTTATTGACGATCCCGTGTTGTTGAAGATTCGGTGTTATTGACGATCCCGTGTTGTTGAAGATTCGGTGTTAGTGACGATCCCGTGTTGTTGAAGATTCTGTGTTATTGAAGATTCTGTGTTATTGACGATCCCGTGTTATTGAAGATTCTGTGTTATTTACGATCCCGTTTTGTTGAAGATTCTTTGTTATTGACGATCCCGTGTTGTTGAAGATTCGGTGTTATTTAAGATCCCGTGTTGTTGAAGATTCTGTGTTATTGACGATCCCGTGTTGGTAAAGATTTTGTGTTATTGAAGATCCCGTGTTGTTGAAGATTCGGTGTTATTGACGATCCCGTGTTGTTAAAGATTCTGTGTTATTGACGATCCCGTGTTGTTGAAGATTCTGTGTTATTGACGATCCCGTGTTGATGAAGATTCGGTGTTATTTAAGATCCCGTGTTGTTGAAGATTCTGTGTTATTGACGATCCCGTGTTGTTAAAGATTTTGTGTTATTGAAGATCCCGTGTTGTTGAAGATTCGGTGTTATTGACGATCCCGTGTTGTTAAAGATTCTGTGTTATTGACGATCCCGTGTTGTTGAAGATTCTGTGTTATTGACGATCCCGTGTTGTTGAAGATTCGGTGTTATTTAAGATCCCGTGTTATTGAAGATTCTGTGTTATTGACGATCCCGTGTTGTTAAAGATTCTGTGTTATTGAAGATCCCGTGTTGTTAAAGATTCTGTGTTATTGACGATCCCGTGTTTTTGAAGATTCAGTGTTATTGACGATCCCGTGTTGTTAAAGATTCTGTGTCATTGACGATCCCGTGTTGTCGAAGATTCTGTGTTATTGACGATCCTGTGTTTTTGAAGATTCTGTGTTATTGACGATCCCGTGTTGTTGAAGATATTCTGTGTTATTGACGATCCCGTGTTGTTAAAGATTCTGTGTTATTGACGATCCCGTGTTGTTAAAGATTCTGTGTTATTGACGATCCCGTGTTGTTGAAGATTCAGTGTTATTGACGATCCCGTGTTGTTGAAGATTCAGTGTTATTGACGATCCCGTGTTGTTAAAGATTCTGTGTCATTGACGATCCCGTGTTGTCGAAGATTCTGTGTTATGGACGATCCTGTGTTTTTGAAGATTCTGTGTTATTGACGATCCCGTGTTGTTTAAGATATTCTGTGTTATTGACGATCCTATGTTATTGAAGATCGATACAACGCAGCAAATTGTGTGAAGTAGCTTCACTCTATTTTTGCTCGAGTCATAAAGTGACGACTCCAACCTTGCCGACGCAAAAAGTGTATATGAATGCAATACTTACATTGTTTAACCTTTTGGATGCGATAATTCAAATGGTTTAGGAAAAATTTTTAGGGGAAAAAGTTGTCATTGTCAGTGAAATTATCGTTGTGTGGGTGTTTTTAGCTTAAACAAGTGCCTACTTCTTTATTGTTATTTTAAAAAATACGAACCTTTAAAGCTCTATGCTTGGCGCCGGAAATTTTCGACAATGGTATTATAGTTTTTGAATTTAAGAAGAAATTATCCATAAGTTTTTGCCAGGAATATATGAAAAACAAACGAAGTTTAGAAAAACTTGTTCAAGTTAAATACAAAGGTTATTGAATACGTTGCACAGACCCTGCAGCATGAACTTAGGGGTAACTGATGGTAATTTATACGAACTGGCTTTTGGAATGTCCCAAAAATAGTTGTATGAATGCTTGTAATTTCCCTAATTTTGTTACTTACTTTAAAATATTATCTCACTAGTTAAATTACGTTATGTTAGATACCCCAAACTGGACGCACTAGCCATCTTGACACTAGAGTACCGTCAGTACTCAAAGGGTTAAACTGTTTAATCTGATTGCGGGTGGGCTGACGTCAGATTCGAAGGTGTGACAACGCTCTTATTTACCGTCGTATCGAAACTAATAACAGGAAATTGAACTTATAATACTCCCACTTGACAGTAAAAGCGTTTATCCATGAAGTTTTTTTATGGGAACTCAACTAATGATTTGAGCTAACTCAATTTCAAGTCTTTGATTCATCACACATGACGCGATATCTCGGACCTCTGGTGTTGCGTCACGGATTCCGTGATCACATGTGGAGATGCTGTTGGCATTGCACATTGTATGTGGCGCTGGTCTCTCATCAGCAGCAGGGTCACCATCCCTAGCACGGTAACCACAACCTGCACGGAAACCAACACTAGTATTGTAACAACAACCATCACGGTAACCACAACCAGCACAGTTACCACCACTAGCACAGTCACCACAACCAGTATTGTAACCACAACCAGCACGTTAACCACAACCAGCACGTTAACCACCGCCATAACCACAACCACCACCAACCCACACGACTGCCGTTCGGGGTGGGTTGGACTTGAGAAAATTAGCCACTTTCTGGAACGTAGTCATTGTGACCTTCTTTTAAATATTACGCGAAAAATAAGCGAATGAGTGAAAGCCGCCAACACGGTGACGCACCAAACCATGCAACGAATAAAAATGTTTTTTTTTTATCACGTTGAAACATTTCGCATTGTTTGGCAACGCTTCACAAATATCACCTGAACCCAATGACGGTTACCATCATTTACCCCGGTTACCGCCCAGTTACCCCCCGTTGACCCCCGGTTACCGCCCAATTACCCCTCCCCCCGTTGACCCCCGGTTACAGCCCAGTTACCCTCCCGTTGACCCCCGATTACCACCCGGTTTCCCCTACGCTGACCCCTGGTTACCACCCGGTTACCCCCCCCAGTTACCCCAGTTACCACCCGGTTACCCCCCTTCAGTTTCCCCCAGTTACCACCCGGTTACCCCCAGTTACCCCCAGTTACCCCCACGTTGATCCCTGGTCACCACCCGGTTACCCCCCCCCCCCAGTTACCCCCGGTTACCGTTCAGCTACTCCGTTGACCTCCGGTTACCACCCGGTTACCATCAATTACCTTCAAATGAAGTAAAAAAATGACCAGGGTACTCCCTCATCCGGTGCTTCAGCCATGTACACCTGGGCTTCCTTTTTCCCAAAGAGAAGAATTACACCGAGTAGGTTGAGCGAGAAATTTTTCCTAAGTACTTTTTTCCCCAAGAGGAGATACACCTGTACTTACTCACCTAGGTTGTGCGAGTATTTCAGGCACAGAGCTTTTTTCCTAAAGAGAAGAAACACCGGGCTCTCACTAACATGGGTTGTTAGAGGAATGGCGGCAAAGTGCTTCCTTTTCCTAAAGAGAAGAAACGCCGGGCTCTCACTCACATGGGTTGTTTGAGGAATGGTGGCTAAGTGCTTCCTTTTCCTAAAGAGAAGAAACACCGGGCTCTCACTCACATGGGTTGTTAGAGGAATGGTGGCTAAGTGTTTCCTTTTCCTAAAGAGAAGAAACACCGGGCTCTCACTCACATGGGTTGTTAGAGGAATGGTGGCTAAGTGCTTCCTTTTCCTAAAGAGAAGAAACACCGGGCTCTCACTCACATGGGTTGTTAGAGGAATGGTGGCTAAGTGTTTCCTTTTCCTAAAGAGAAGCAACACCGGGCTCCCACTCACATGGGTTGTTTGAGGGATGGTGGCTAAGTGCTTCCTTTTCCTACAGAGAAGCAACACCGGGCTCCCACTCACATGGGTTGTTTGAAGGATGGTGGCTAAGTGCTTCCTTTTCCTTAAAAGAGAAAAACGCCGGGCTTGAAGTCGGCATCTCAGCCATTTCGCATGAAATGCAAGCGTTTCCATACCTGAAAACCAATTGAGCATTCAATGATATCTTCAACTTGTATGTTGCTGTACTAGGCCTATGTTTAACAAAGGACTCGGTGGAGGTCAAATTCTCCTGCTACTGAGCGGCCTTGCGAGTTATTCCTCTCCTCAGGGGGATACAGCTATTGTATTTAAACAGTTTAAACAATTTAATCAATTTATTTACCACAGGTGATACAGAGGTAGAATGTTTCTTAAGTCTAGTACAATGGTCAAACTAGAGTATAGCTACCTGTGGGCCCGAACAAGTTCAGCGACTTCTAGGGCATAATTTGCACTCCCAGGGGGAACATGTGAAGTCCTGAGCTGATAATTAACTTGGCTCTCATTCTGTTAGATGAGAGCGGTTTTTAGTTTTTCGTTGACGGCTGTTCTGTTTTTAGAACCTCTGACTTTCTTCTTCAATTTTCATTGATGCAAAACCATATTTCTAAACTTACTGTTTCTATACGTACGGGATCTTGAGTTGGAAAACACTTAGCGCAGAGATTCCGCGTTCCCTCAACTCTACACTAAATGGTGCCTTCGCTCATACTCTCTTCGGACACCTATATTGGGATTTGGGAGGCTGACAGTAACTTATCAACCAATCATGCTAGCTATTCCTTCCCTCCCTCTACGTTCAACTACTTCAGTCTTTAGGTATATAAATTTCTATTATAGCTCGCCTCTCATGTATACATTCTTATATCCATCCACACATGTACATTCATATATCCATCCACACATACTACCTCTATATCCTCACACACACCACTTTTACATGCACACACACACTCTTCCTGTTTTTACACTCACACACATTCTTAATACATCAGATGAAACACCCTTTCCTACTGTATCTACATACACGCACTTTCTTCATTTCTACCCACGCACACACACACACACGTCCCCTTATCTATTCGCACACAAACGCACACACACACGCACATCCCTGCACCAAAACCACAGTCACCAAAACGCTCCCTGCTCCATTATTACTCGAAGGTCATTTTTGAACTCCATTCACATGCAAGAAAAATCTGCAACTCCCTCCCTCATCCACTCCCTCTTTCCCTCCCTCTCCCTCTTCTCCTCTTCCTCAGGTCCCGTCAGCCCAGAGGGAGGGAGTGGACAGCCCTCTAAGGAAGGGGGACGGGGGGTTGAAAGGGGGTGCGGATGCGGACAGTCGGCCCCGTCGATCCAATAAACACCATTTTTACGGATGCGGATTGCGGGGTGCGCAAAATTTCTGCGCTCGGACCTTTGTGTGACGTGCGGGGCAGCTGGGCGGGGGGTGGTGTGTGCTGGACGCGGCGTGTGCTGGACACGACTTGTGCTGGACGCAAATAATGCTGGACACAACTTGTGCTGGGCACCACGGCCACACCTGGACACCACAGCCACACCTGGACACCACAGCCACACCTGGACACCACAGCCACACCTGGACACAACAGCCACACCTGGACACCACAGCCACACCTGGACACCACAGCCACACCTGGACACCACAGCCACACCTGGACACCACAGCCACACCTGGATACCACAGCCACTCCTGGACACCACAGCCACACCTGGACACCACAGCCACACCTGGACACCACAGCCACACCTGGACACCATAGTCACACCGGGACACCATAGCCCGCTCAACACCGCACAATAACCACACAATAACCACAATAACCACACAATAACCACACAATAACCACACAATAACCACACAATAACCACACAATAACCACACAATAACCACGCAATAACCATACAATAACCACACAATACCCACACAATAACCACACACACACCACCAAGGCACGCCACAGCCGACGGTTCATTAATCAGACCCGAGATAGCGCGCAGAGCCAGACACGCTGTCCGCTCTGCCCTTTGTTCTCGCTGTTGAATCTTTAACAAGTCGGTGTAAATGACTATAAGTTGGTGAAATTGGTAGCGAGTACATATTGATATTAATTATCGTAAGATGGTATAACTAGCTAGCGAGTACACATTGGTGTAAATGATTATTGTATAAATTGGCAACGGGTAGACATTTGTGTAAATGATTATAAATTGATAGGGGGTACACACTGGTATAAATGATTATAAATTGATAGGGGTACACACTGGTGTAAATGATTATAAATTGATAGGGGGTACACACTGGTATGAATGATTATAAATTGATAGGGGGTACACACTGGTATAAATGATTATAAATTGATAGGGGTACACACTGGTGTAAATGATTATAAATTGATAGGGGGTACACACTGGTATAAATGATTATAAATTGATATGGGGTACACACTGGTATAAATGATTATAAATTGATAGGGGGTACACACTGGTATAAATGATTATAAATTGATAGGGGGTACACACTGGTACATGACCCATTCAGGTCACAGGTACGGTCATCACCCATTCAGGTGACAGGTACGGTCATCCCCCATTCAGGTCACAGGTACGGTCATCACCCATTCAGGTGACAGGTACGGTCATCCCCCATTCAGGTCACAGGTACGGTCATCACCCATTCAGGTCACAGGTACGGTCATCCCCCATTAAGGTCACAGGTACGGTCATCACCCATTCAGGTCACAGGTACGGTCATCACCCATTCAGGTGACAGGTACGGTCATCCCCCATTCAGGTCACAGGTACGGTCATCACCCATTCAGGTGACAGGTACGGTCATCCCCCGTTCAGGTCACAGGTACGGTCGTCACCCATTCAGGTCACAGGTACGGTCATCACCCATTCAGGTCACAGGTACGGTCATCACCCATTCAGGTGACAGATACGGTCATCCCCCATTCAGGTCACAGGTACGGTCATCACTCATTCAGGTCACAGGTACGGTCATCACCCATTCAGGTCACAGGTACGGTCATCACCCATTCAGGTCACAGGTACGGTCATCACCCATTCAGGTCACAAGTACGGTCGGTCATCACCCATTCAAGTCACAAGTACGGTCATCGCCCATTCAGATGACAGGTACGGTCATCACCCATTCAGGTGACAGGTACGGTCATCCCCCATTCAGGTCACAGGTACGGTCACCACCCATTCAGGTCACAATTACGGTCATCACCCATTTAGGTGACAGGTACGGTCATCCCCCATTCAGGTCACAGGTACGGTCATCACCCAATCAGGTCACAGGTACGGTCATCACCCATTCAGGTCACAAGTACGGTCGGTCATCACCCATTCAGGTCACAGGTACGGTCATCACCCATTCAGGTGACAGGTACGGTCATCCCCCATTCAGGTCACAGGTACGGTCATCACCCATTCAGGTCACAGGTACGGTCATCACCCATTCAGGTCACAAGTACGGTCGGTCATCACCAATTCAGGTCACAGGTACGGTCATCACCCATTCAGGTGACAGGTGCGGTCATCCCCCCTTCAGGTCACAGATACGGTCATCACCCCTTCAGGTCACAGGTACGGTCATCACCCATTCAGGTCACAAGTACGGTCGGTCATCACCCATTCAGGTCACATGTACGGTCATCACCCATTCAGGTGACAGGTACGGTCATCCCCCATTCAGGTCGCAGGTACGGTCATCACCCATTGAGGCCACAGGTACGGTCATCACCAATTCAGGTCACAGGTACGGTCATCACGCATTCAGGTCACAGGTACGGTCATCACCCATTGAGGCCACAGATACGATCATCACCCATTCAGGTCACAGGTACGGTCATCACCCATTGAGGCCACAGATACGGTCATCACCAATTCAGGTCACAGGTACGGTCATCACTCATTCAGGTCACAGGTACGGTCATCACCCATTGAGGCCACAGGTACGATCATCACCCATTCAGGTCACAGGTACGGTCATCACCCATTCAGGTCACAGGTACGCTCATCACCAATTCAGGTGACAGGTACGGTCATCCCCCATTCAGGTCACAGGTATGGTCATCAATCATTCAGGTCACAGGTACTGTCATCACCCATTCAGGTCACAGGGTACGGTCATCACCCATTGAGATCACAGGTACGGTCATCACCCATTGTGGCCACAGGTACGGTCATCACCCATTGAGGTCACAGGTACGGTCATCACCCATTGAGGTCACAGGTACGGCCATCACCCATTGAGGTCACAGGTACGGTCATCACCCATTGATGCCACAGGTACGGTCATCACCTATTGAGGCCACAGGTACGGTCATCACCCCTTGAGGTCACAGGTACGGTCATCACCTATTGAGGTCACAGGTGCGGTCATCACCCATTGAGGCCACTGGTACGGTCATCACCCATTGAGGTCACAGGTACGGTCATCACCTATTGAGGCCACAGGTACGGTCATCACCCATTGAGGTCACAGGTACGGTCATCACCCATTGAGGTCACAGGTGCGGTCATCACCCATTGAGGCCACAGGTACGGTCATCACCCATTGAGGTCACAAGTACGGTCATCACCCATTGAGGTCACTGGTACGGTCATCACCGATTCAGGTCACAGGTACGGTCATCACCCATTGAGGTCACAGGTGCGGTCATCACCCATTGAGGCCACAGGTACGGTCATCACCCATTGAGGTCACAGGTACGGCCATCACCCATTGAGGTCACAGGTACGGTCATCACCCATTGAGGTCACAGGTGCGGTCATCACCCATTGAGGTCACAAGTACGGTCATCACCCATTCAGGTCACAGGTACGGTCATCACCCATTGAGGTCACAGGTACGGTCATCACCCATTCAGGTCACAGGTGCGGTCATCACCCATTGAGGCCACAGGTACGGTCATCACCCATTGAGGTCACAGGTACGGTCATCACCCATTGAGGTCACAGGTACGGTCATCACCCATTGAGGTCACAGGTACGGTCATCACCCATTGAGGCCACAGGTACGGTCATCACCCATTGAGGACACAGGTACGGTCATCACCCATTCAGGTCACAGGTACGGTCATCACCCATTGAGGTCACAGGTACGGTCATCACCCATTGAGGTCACAGGTACGGTCATCACCCATTGAGGCCACAGGTACGGTCATCACCCATTGAGGCCACAGGTACGGTCATCACCCATTGAGGTCACAGGTACGGTCATCACCCATTCAGGTCACAGGTACGGTCATCGCCCATTGAGGTCACAGGTACGGTCATCATTCATTGAGGTCACAGGTACGGTCATCACCCATTGAGGTCATAGGTACGGTCATCACCCATTGAGGCCACAGGTACGGTCATCACCCATTGAGGTCACAGGTACGGTCATCACCCATTGAGGTCACAGGTACGGTCATCACCCATTGAGGTCACAGGTACGGTCATCACCCATTGAGGTCACAGGTACGGTCATCACCCATTGAGGTCACAGGTACGGTCATCACCCATTGAGGCCACATGTACGGTCATCACCCATTGAGGCCACAGGTACGGTCATCACCCATTGAGGTCACAGGTACGGTCATCACCCATTGAGGTCACAGGTACGGTCATCGCCCAGTGTGTCCACAGGTACGGTCATCACCCATTAAGGTCACAGGTGCGGTCATCACCCATTGAGGCCACAGGTACGGTCATCACCCATTGAGGTCACAAGTACGGTCATCACCCATTGAGGTCACTGGTACGGTCATCACCGATTCAGGTCACAGGTACGGTCATCACCCATTGAGGTCACAGGTGCGGTCATCACCCATTGAGGCCACAGGTACGGTCATCACCCATTGAGGTCACAGGTACGGCCATCACCCATTGAGGTCACAGGTGCGGTCATCCCCCATTGAGGTCACAGGTGCGGTCATCACCCATTCAGGTCACAGGTACGGTCATCACCCATTCAGGTCACAGGTACGGTCATCACCCATTCAGGTCACAAGTACGGTCGGTCATCACCCATTCAAGTCACAAGTACGGTCATCGCCCATTCAGATGACAGGTACGGTCATCACCCATTCAGGTGACAGGTACGGTCATCCCCCATTCAGGTCACAGGTACGGTCACCACCCATTCAGGTCACAATTACGGTCATCACCCATTTAGGTGACAGGTACGGTCATCCCCCATTCAGGTCACAGGTACGGTCATCACCCAATCAGGTCACAGATACGGTCATCACCCATTCAGGTCACAAGTACGGTCGGTCATCACCCATTCAGGTCACAGGTACGGTCATCACCCATTCAGGTGACAGGTACGGTCATCCCCCATTCAGGTCACAGGTACGGTCATCACCCATTCAGGTCACAGGTACGGTCATCACCCATTCAGGTCACAAGTACGGTCGGTCATCACCCATTCAGGTCACAGGTACGGTCATCACCCATTCAGGTGACAGGTGCGGTCATCACCCATTCAGGTGACAGGTACGGTCATCCCCCATTCAGGTCACAAGTACGGTCATCACCCATTCAGGTGACAGGTACAGTCATCCCCCGTTCAGGTCACAGGTACGGTCGTCACCCATTCAGGTCACAGGTACGGTCATCACCCATTCAGGTCACAGGTACGGTCATCACCCATTCAGGTGACAGGTACGGTCATCCCCCATTCAGGTCACAGGTACGGTCATCACTCATTCAGGTCACAGGTACGGTCATCACCCATTCAGGTCACAGGTACGGTCATCACCCAATCAGGTCACAGGTACGGTCATCACCCATTCAGGTCACAAGTACGGTCGGTCATTACCCATTCAAGTCACAAGTACGGTCATCGCCCATTCAGATGACAGGTACGGTCATCACCCATTCAGGTGACAGGTACGGTCATCCCCCATTCAGGTCACAGGTACGGTCACCACCCATTCAGGTCACAATTACGGTCATCACCCATTTAGGTGACAGGTACGGTCATCCCCCATTCAGGTCACAGGTACGGTCATCACCCAATCAGGTCACAGGTACGGTCATCACCCATTCAGGTCACAAGTACGGTCGGTCATCACCCATTCAGGTCACAGGTACGGTCATCACCCATTCAGGTGACAGGTACGGTCATCCCCCATTCAGGTCACAGGTACGGTCATCACCCATTCAGGTCACAGGTACGGTCATCACCCATTCAGGTCACAAGTACGGTCGGTCATCACCAATTCAGGTCACAGGTACGGTCATCACCCATTCAGGTGACAGGTGCGGTCATCCCCCCTTCAGGTCACAGATACGGTCATCACCCCTTCAGGTCACAGGTACGGTCATCACCCATTCAGGTCACAAGTACGGTCGGTCATCACCCATTCAGGTCACATGTACGGTCATCACCCATTCAGGTGACAGGTACGGTCATCCCCCATTCAGGTCGCAGGTACGGTCATCACCCATTGAGGCCACAGGTACGGTCATCACCAATTCAGGTCACAGGTACGGTCATCACGCATTCAGGTCACAGGTACGGTCATCACCCATTGAGGCCACAGGTACGATCATCACCCATTCAGGTCACAGGTACGGTCATCACCCATTGACGCCACAGATACGGTCATCACCAATTCAGGTCACAGGTACGGTCATCACTCATTCAGGTCACAGGTACGGTCATCACCCATTGAGGCCACAGGTACGATCATCACCCATTCAGGTCACAGGTACGGTCATCACCCATTCAGGTCACAGGTACGCTCATCACCAATTCAGGTGACAGGTACGGTCATCCCCCATTCAGGTCACAGGTATGGTCATCAATCATTCAGGTCACAGGTACTGTCATCACCCATTCAGGTCACAGGGTACGGTCATCACCCATTGAGATCACAGGTACGGTCATCACCCATTGTGGCCACAGGTACGGTCATCACCCATTGAGGTCACAGGTACGGTCATCACCCATTGAGGTCACAGGTACGGCCATCACCCATTGAGGTCACAGGTACGGTCATCACCCATTGATGCCACAGGTACGGTCATCACCTATTGAGGCCACAGGTACGGTCATCACCCCTTGAGGTCACAGGTACGGTCATCACCTATTGAGGTCACAAGTGCGGTCATCACCCATTGAGGCCACTGGTACGGTCATCACCCATTGAGGTCACAGGTACGGTCATCACCTATTGAGGCCACAGGTACGGTCATCACCCATTGAGGTCACAGGTACGGTCATCACCCATTGAGGTCACAGGTACGGTCATCACCCATTGAGGTCACAGGTACGGTCATCACCCATTGAGGTCACAGGTACGGTCATCACCCATTGAGGCCACATGTACGGTCATCACCCATTGAGGCCACAGGTACGGTCATCACCCATTGAGGTCACAGGTACGGTCATCACCCATTGAGGTCACAGGTACGGTCATCGCCCAGTGTGTCCACAGGTACGGTCATCACCCATTAAGGTCACAGGTGCGGTCATCACCCATTGAGGCCACAGGTACGGTCATCACCCATTGAGGTCACAAGTACGGTCATCACCCATTGAGGTCACTGGTACGGTCATCACCGATTCAGGTCACAGGTACGGTCATCACCCATTGAGGTCACAGGTGCGGTCATCACCCATTGAGGCCACAGGTACGGTCATCACCCATTGAGGTCACAGGTACGGCCATCACCCATTGAGGTCACAGGTGCGGTCATCCCCCATTGAGGTCACAGGTGCGGTCATCACCCATTCAGGTCACAGGTACGGTCATCACCCATTCAGGTCACAGGTACGGTCATCACCCATTCAGGTCACAAGTACGGTCGGTCATCACCCATTCAAGTCACAAGTACGGTCATCGCCCATTCAGATGACAGGTACGGTCATCACCCATTCAGGTGACAGGTACGGTCATCCCCCATTCAGGTCACAGGTACGGTCACCACCCATTCAGGTCACAATTACGGTCATCACCCATTTAGGTGACAGGTACGGTCATCCCCCATTCAGGTCACAGGTACGGTCATCAATCATTCAGGTCACAGGTACTGTCATCACCCATTCAGGTCACAGGGTACGGTCATCACCCATTGAGATCACAGGTACGGTCATCACCCATTGTGGCCAGAGGTACGGTCATCACCCATTGAGGTCACAGGTACGGTCATCACCCATTGAGGTCACAGGTACGGCCATCACCCATTGAGGTCACAGGTACGGTCATCACCCATTGATGCCACAGGTACGGTCATCACCTATTGAGGCCACAGGTACGGTCATCACCCCTTGAGGTCACAGGTACGGTCATCACCTATTGAGGTCACAGGTGCGGTCATCACCCATTGAGGCCACTGGTACGGTCATCACCCATTGAGGTCACAGGTACGGTCATCACCTATTGAGGCCACAGGTACGGTCATCACCCATTGAGGTCACAGGTACGGTCATCACTCATTGAGGTCACAGGTGCGGTCATCACCCATTGAGGCCACAGGTACGGTCATCACCCATTGAGGTCACAAGTACGGTCATCACCCATTGAGGTCACTGGTACGGTCATCACCGATTCAGGTCACAGGTACGGTCATCACCCATTGAGGTCACAGGTGCGGTCATCACCCATTGAGGCCACAGGTACGGTCATCACCCATTGAGGTCACAGGTACGGCCATCACCCATTGAGGTCACAGGTACGGTCATCATCCATTGAGGTCACAGGTGCGGTCATCACCCATTGAGGTCACAAGTACGGTCATCACCCATTCAGGTCACAGGTACGGTCATCACCCATTGAGGTCACAGGTACGGTCATCACCCATTCAGGTCACAGGTGCGGTCATCACCCATTGAGGCCACAGGTACGGTCATCACCCATTCATGTCACAGGTACGGTCATCACCCATTGAGGTCACAGGTACGGTCATCACCCATTGAGGTCACAGGTACGGTCATCACCCATTGAGGCCACAGGTACGGTCATCACCCATTGAGGACACAGGTACGGTCATCACCCATTCAGGTCACAGGTACGGTCATCACCCATTGAGGTCACAGGTACGGTCATCACCCATTGAGGTCACAGGTACGGTCATCACCCATTGAGGCCACAGGTACGGTCATCACCCATTGAGGCCACAGGTACGGTCATCGCCCATTGAGGTCATAGGTACGGTCATCACCCATTCAGGTCACAGGTACGGTCATCGCCCATTGAGGTCACAGGTACGGTCATCATTCATTGAGGTCACAGGTACGGTCATCACCCATTGAGGTCACAGGTACGGTCATCACCCATTGAGGCCACAGGTACGGTCATCACCCATTGAGGTCACAGGTACGGTCATCACCCATTGAGGTCACAGGTACGGTCATCACCCATTGAGGTCACAGGTACGGTCATCACCCATTGAGGTCACAGGTACGGTCATCACCCATTGAGGTCACAGGTACGGTCATCACCCATTGAGGCCACATGTACGGTCATCACCCATTGAGGCCACAGGTACGGTCATCACCCATTGAGGTCACAGGTACGGTCATCACCCATTGAGGTCACAGGTACGGTCATCGCCCAGTGTGTTCACAGGTACGGTCATCACCCATTGAGGTCACAGGTGCGGTCATCACCCATTGAGGCCACAGGTAAGGTCATCACCCATTGAGGTCACAAGTACGGTCATCACCCATTGAGGTCACTGGTACGGTCATCACCGATTCAGGTCACAGGTACGGTCATCACCCATTGAGGTCACAGGTGCGGTCATCACCCATTGAGGCCACAGGTACGGTCATCACCCATTGAGGTCACAGGTACGGCCATCACCCATTGAGGTCACAGGTGCGGTCATCCCCCATTGAGGTCACAGGTGCGGTCATCACCCATTGAGGTCACAGGTACGGTCATCACCCATTCAGGTCACAGGTACGGTCATCACCCATTGAGGTCACAGGTACGGTCATCACCCATTCAGGTCACAGGTGCGGTCATCAGCCATTGAGGCCACAGGTACGGTCATCACCCATTCAGGTCACAGGTACGGTCATCACCCATTGAGGTCACAGGTACGGTCATCACCCATTGAGGTCACAGGTACGGTCATCACCCATTGAGGCCACAGGTACGGTCATCACCCATTGAGGCCACAGGTACGGTCATCACCCATTCAGGTCACAGGTACGGTCATCACCCATTGAGGTCACAGGTACGGTCATCACCCATTGAGGTCACAGGTACGGTCATCACCCATTGAGGCCACAGGTACGGTCATCACCCATTGAGGCCACAGGTACGGTCATCACCCATTGAGGTCACAGGTAAGGGCATCACCCATTCAGGTCACAGGTACGATCATCGCCCATTGAGGTCACAGGTACGGTCATCACCCATTGAGGTCACAGGTACGGTCATCACCCATTGAGTTCACAGGTACGGTCATCACCCATTGAGGCCACAGGTACGGTCATCACCCATTGAGGTCACAGGTACGGTCATCACCCATTGAGGTCACAGGTACGGTCATCACCCATTGAGGTCACAGGTACGGTCATCACCCATTGAGGTCACAGGTACGGTCATCACCCATTGAGGTCACAGGTACGGTCATCACCCATTGAGGTCACAGGTACGGTCATCACCCATTGAGGTCACAGGTACGGTCATCACCCATTGAGGCCACATGTACGGTCATCACCCATTGAGGCCACAGGTACGGTCATCACCCATTGAGGTCACAGGTACGGTCATCACCCATTGAGGTCACAGGTACGGTCATCGCCCAGTGTGTTCACAGGTACGGTCATCACCCATTGAGGTCACAGGTGCGGTCATCACCCATTGAGGCCACAGGTACGGTCATCACCCATTCAGGTCACAAGTACGGTCATCACCCATTGAGGCCACAGGTACGGTCATCACCCATTGAGGTCACAGGTACGGTCATCGCCCATTGAGGTCACAGGTACGGTCATCACCCATTGAGGTCACAGGTACGGTCATCACCCATTGAGGTCACAGGTACGGTCATCACCCATTGAGGTCACAGGTACGGTCATCACCCATTGAGGTCACAGGTACGGTCATCACCCATTGAGGTCACAGGTACGGTCATCACCCATTGAGGCCACATGTACGGTCATCACCCATTGAGGCCACAGGTACGGTCATCACCCATTGAGGTCACAGGTACGGTCATCACCCATTGAGGTCACAGGTACGGTCATCGCCCAGTGTGTTCACAGGTACGGTCATCACCCATTGAGGTCACAGGTGCGGTCATCACCCATTGAGGCCACAGGTACGGTCATCACCCATTCAGGTCACAAGTACGGTCATCACCCATTCAGGTCACAGGTACGGTCATCACCCATTGAGGTCACAGGTACGGTCATCACCCATTGAGGTCACAGGTATGGTCATCACCCATTCAGGCCACAGGTACGGTCATCACCCATTGAGGTCACAGGTACGGTCATCACCCATTGAGGCCACAGGTACGGTCATCACCCATTCAGGCCACAGGTACGGTCATCACCCATTGAGGTCACAGGTACGGTCATCACCCATTGAGGTCACAGGTACGGTCATCACCCATTGAGGTCACAGGTACGGTCATCACCCATTGAGGCCACAGGTACGGTCATCACCCATTGAGGTCACAGGTACGGTCATCACCCATTCAGGCCACAGGTACGGTCATCACCCATTGAGGCCACAGGTACGGTCATCACCCATTGAGGTCACAGGTACGGTCATCACCCATTGAGGTCACAGGTACGGTCATCACCCATTGAGGTCACAGGTACGGTCATCACCCATTCAGGCCACAGGTACGGTCATCACCCATTCAGGCCACAGGTACGGTCATCACCCATTCAGGCCACAGGTACGGTCATCACCCATTGAGGTCACAGGTACGGTCATCACCCATTGAGGTCACAGGTACGGTCATCACCCATTGAGGTCACAGGTACGGTCATCACCCATTGAGGTCACAGGTACGGTCATCACCCATTGAGGCCACAGGTACGGTCATCACCCATTGAGGTCACAGGTACGGTCATCACCCATTCAGGCCACAGGTACGGTCATCACCCATTGAGGGGGGAAGCGTAAGCAGTGAACCGGAACGATCAGACTCCCCCCCCTTCGTTCTCCCCTATCACCCCCCCTTCGGGGGGGGGGGGTTACATGGGTATGGGGAAAGGGGGTGGGTAAACCAGTGGGGGTAAACACAGGAGGGTGGACACTTGGGAAGGATGCAAAGGAGGATGAGAAGAATCGTTGAAAATAGTTTCCAAGCTTGAAATTTACCTGCGATGGAAAAGCGCGTGAAAAAAAGCTATATTGGTGGTTTTGATGAGAAATTGAATTCATTAGGAAAACTATGGTTGGAACATTGGAAAGGTTTTAGTCCCGTCAACATCAATGCATTGGATAATGGAAGCATGAGCATAAATGCCTGATTTCGCATGTGAACTTCATTTGCTATGACAACCTCCGGCCGAGTATCGATTATTTCCTGTTTAGAAACTTATCCATTTCTTGCGAAGGGGCCCACCGGTGGTCACTGAGGGAATTTTCCTAATGCTGCTGACTGACCAGCAGTCACAAATACAATTTTCATAAATACTTAACCAACGCTAAATGAATGTCTATTAAATGTTTGTTTTTCTCAAAATTTATCTCCAAAATTAACTCTGATTTGAGTTAAATATCGAAATTCAGTTTTACCAGCAGCAATTATCGTGTTGATACTTTAATCTTTCCTCGACCGCTCTTAAATGAAGAAGATAGCGAAATTTTCAGTATCAAATACATGTACACAAGTACATATTAAACGTCTCGTATTAAGAGTGCGCTATCATCCATGGCTTATAAGCCTTCTAACACTTTACGGGACTAAATGGTCCTCTTTCAAAAACAGCCCCTGTATTTTTTCTTGCTAATTTCGTCCCTTAATTTGTTCTTTGGAATTTACTGCCGAATGTGAATGCCTTCTTCATCCTGATATCAGTGACGACCTGATGTCAGAGCCAGTTTAATGATGGTGGTTGTGACATAAGCAGTATGAGTACAGACATGCCAGCGTTAATGTGTTAAGTCTACATTGCGTGGTGAGTATGATGACCGCACTTAATACAAAGAAAATGATATGTTCGGAGATGCACGCCACCAGACACGATATATGAGCGAATGCCAGTCAGTGGAGTTAAGTGGTGGAATCACTGCAGTGGCGGGCACAGCCTCGATGCAGAGAACTGCTTCACAAGCGGACATGACGGCGATATCGCTGCGCTCTCGACACTGCGCCGGCCTATTGCAGCACAGCGCAGATTTTCAACAGGAAGTGAACCGAAAGATGTAAGAAGATGGTCATTTGTCTCCGTTTTTTTTTATTAGCTCAATTTTTACCCAATTCATTTTCATCTTATTTTTTTTCGTAGCTAATGTTCGCCTGAGTTTTTTCATAGTTTATCTTCATTTTAAATTTTTATCAGTTCATGTTAGCCTCTGCATTTTCTTACTGTAGTTACCACAGCCACAATTTCTTCAAATTTGTATTAACTATATTTTGTTCTTGTGATATCTTAGCCTAGAGAGCTGACGTAAGATTTTCCACAGTTCCGTAAATAAAATAATACTTTTAACGCTTTTTATTGAAGCAGGGGTAAACCACGTAACATCCTTCACTGATTGTTTTGCGGACATTAGCTAGTATGCGTATTTCTTTCTAGTCTCAGGATCCATTTTTTGGAAAAAAATAGGGGCATAGAGTTTTGGTGGCAGATTCTTTCTCCTGTTGGGTAGGGTAAAGTTAGTTCGCCCCCTACCCCTCTGTTCCCTCATATAGAGGGAACATGTTCCTCGTTGTGTTGACGTTTGGAGATAACTGAAGACCTTACAAAAACAATGCTTTTAAGCATTACATTATTTCAAATTAGCTTCTCATGAGAAACAAAAACAAAGTTCTCCATGACTTATTTCACTCGAATACACATCGGCAGATGAAAGACAAAAGCCTATTAAAATATCACTAATCAATGTACCAAAATTAATTAATTATATATGGATACGAGCCTAATACGAATATTGTACTCTCAGAGCTCCTTCAAATTACTTCAAGAATGCATTTTACGACGAATGTTAACTTTACGAGTCAATTGATTTCGATTTCGGATTTTCTGCCTGTTTTGTACATCACTCTCAGATCAGATGTAGCTTGGCCGAGTGCCGTTTCGTTGTGAAATATTTAAGAAGAAACATTTGTGAGGAAATATTTGTGATGAAATATTTGTGATGAAATGGTAGTGAGGAAATATTTGTGAGGAAATATTCGTGATGAAATATTTATAATTAAATATTTGTGATGAAATATAAGTGAGGAAATATTTGTGATGAAATATTAGTGAGGAAATACAAGTGCCGTAATGTGAAAATTTAACGTTCTATGCCACCAGCAAAGAATTTTTTAACCTAGACCCGCAAAATTACAAAATATATGAAACTAAAAGAGAAAATCGGATAGAGTTACGAGAAGCTCTGGAGGAATTAGAACATCGTTGCATGTTGCAGTCTTTGAGAACCAAGTCCTTGTTTAGCACTGCCACAGTCTATTTCCTTGGTTCTGTAAAATTGCATCCACAGAAAATATTCGTTTTTACCCCAATTCAAAGACAGATGTATGATATTGAAATGAATGAATTCGTGCCAAATTCAATAAATTCATGCATTCACGTTTTCATCTTCTGTAAAAATGTATCTGCTAAAAAAAGCTTCAGAACATCAGTCCATCGCGCGATTGAAAAAGCAACTCTAAAAAATGAAAGTAAAATTATGATTGTTGTGTTAAATAATGTCCTTTACTTCAGACATGTTACTCACCGAGGCGCGAGAAGTTCAGTTGACGGTGATTGAAAATAAGAACTTGATCACATGAATTAAACTTAAGAACTTGATCACATGATCACATGATCACATGATCACATGATCACATGATCACATAAGAACTGGATCACATGAATTAAACTTAGCTGGCCTAAAACTGTTAATTTTAAATTCTTCACTCATCTAAAACTATAAGCTAAATTAAAAATTAATCCATCTAAATCTGTTAACTTACCAACAACTTAACTCACCTAAAACGGTTAATTTACCTATAATTGCAACCTCATCTAAAACTATTAACTAAATTAAGACTTGATTCAGCTAAAGCTGAAAATTTAACTAGAACTTTTTGCACCTAAAACTCACAACTCAACTAAAAAATAACTCACAAAAAACTTCTATAGAAACATCAATCATCTTCCAACCACGGTAAAAACTCACGACAACTCAAAGAACAACAAAATGAGCGAAGTACCATCAATATTAAAAATCGAAATATAATACACACTACTGGCACTCGGAGAAACCATGCAGAAAAATACAAATAAACTACAAACCACAAAGAACTGGATAAACATCACATAAGAACTGGATCACATGAATTAAACTTAGCTGGCCTAAAACTGTTAATTTTAAATTCTTCACTCATCTAAAACTATAAGCTAAATTAAAAATTAATCCATCTAAATCTGTTAACTTACCAACAACTTAACTCACCTAAAACGGTTAATTTACCTATAATTGCAACCTCATCTAAAACTATTAACTAAATTAAGACTTGATTCAGCTAAAGCTGAAAATTTAACTAGAACTTTTTGCACCTAAAACTCATAACTCAACTAAAAAATAACTCACAAAAAACTTCTATAGAAACATCAATCATCTTCCAACCACGGTAAAAACTCACGACAACTCAAAGAACAACAAAATGAGCGAAGTACCATCAATATTAAAAATCGAAATATAATACACACTACTGGCACTCGGAGAAACCATGCAGAAAAATACAAATAAACTACAAACCACAAAGAACGATAACGTTTGAAAATATAGGCCAAACCTCAACATAGATTGTTCGGACAAGTGTATCACCGGGTAGAGCCTTTTAAGTTAACACTTCGACAAGTAAAACTAAATTTTAGTATTCAACTCAAATTTAAAGTCAATTTTAGTGAGTAATGTTGAAAATAGCAAACATCAACTGGATCGTACCTTCTTTTAGTTTTCATTAAGTATTTTTCAAATTTGAGTGAGTACTGGTCGAAGAGCAGCATTATGAAAATTCTCTCCGTGGCTACCGGTGGCTCACGTCGCAGTCTAAGGTGTACGTGAATGTACGACGCCAGTGTCTGTACGCTACATACTCTGCATGTTCACCGCATACTCTGTTCACCAAGTTCACCGCATACTCTGTTCACCGTATACTCTCTGTTCACTCTGTTCTCCGCATACTCTGTTCACCTTGTTCACCGTATACTCTGTTCACCGTACGCTTTATTCACTTTGTTCGCCGTATACTCTGTTCACCTAGTTCATCGTATACCCTGTTTACCTTGTTCACCGTATACTCTATTTACCGTATACTCTGTTCACTCTGTCCACCGTATGCTCTGTTCACCGAATGCTCTATTCACTCTGATCACCGTATATGGCCGGGGCGGACACCCATGCGATGTTTCCTGCCGGGTTTATTGCCAAGGTGCGTTAGGTTGAGCCAATGTATCACACGTCAACTGGAAACATTGATGAGCAGCTCTTATTCTTGGCAGTTATAGTATGCATGACTTCTAAAGAATGACTTCAATCTATTAACGAGTTCTTTCTTTTGTGGAGAATGCTGGGCTTCTGTTTGTGAAAGAAAGACACGTATAAATTACTCACATTCCGCAAAGCTTCATTCGTGTGCTTCTATTAAAATTTTTAAAGAGCCTTATATATTCAATCGTCCCTTAATTTTATATCACTATGATGTAAACATGAATATTAAACCAATCTGCAACGAACTGTCATGTCCTTTTCACAAAGCCAGCCACATTTTCTTTGATTCTTTTGAGTCGAGAGCAGAGCGTGTTCGTTAGGTGAGGACCCGACCAAAAATTAGAATAAAAGCCAAATTAGAGCCAGAGGGAAGCGGGCGGCGACAGCGTGATGACACTCAGGGGACACTGCAGCACTTCTGTCTCGCTGCGATTACTTGCATTTCTTATGGGGCTGACGATTCCAAATTTACGAGCTGGAGATCAAGTGTCCGAGTTTTGCGTGCGGTGATCACCGGTTGAAGACACCCCTGAGATCTGCGACCCGCGCTAAGTGCAGCCACGTCTTCACTTGACGCCGGGGTTGCGTCAAAGCCTGGGGTGACTTCACGGGATCACGTCACTTTGGGGTTCGGGTGATTTAGACAATCAAGGGGATTTGAAACGTCGGGGGGTGACTTCGGAGACCTGGGTGACTTCGGGAACTGGGGAGATTCAGGCAACCATGGTGATCTCGTGAGTACGAGTTGACTATAAAGACCAAGATGAATTTGGGGACTTTAGGCCGTGGTGGGTTCAAAGGCCGGGATACCTTCAGAAACAGGGATGACTCAAGAGTTGAAAAGTAAGTTCACTAACAGTTATTGGGCAAATTCAATAACAGTTATACGCTAATTTTAAAAACAGTACGAGTTAAATTCAATAACAATTATTGGGTAAATTCAATACCAGTTAAAAGCTAATTTTAAAAACAGTTACGAGGTAAATTCAGTAACAGTTACAAGGTAAATTCAATAACAGTTATGCGGTAAATTCAATAAAAGTAACGAGGTAAATTCAATAACGGTTACATGGTAAATTCAATAAAAGTTACAAGGTAAATTCAATAACAGTTATGCGGTAAATTCAATAAAAGTAACGAGGTAAATTCAATAACGGTTACATGGTAAATTCAATAACAGTTACGAGGTAAATTCAATAAAAGTTATGCGGTAAATTCAAAAACAGTTCCTAGGTAAATTCAATAACAGTTACGAGGTAAATTCAATAAAAGTTATACGGTAAATTCAAGAACAGTTCCTAGGTAAATTCAATAACAGTTACGAGGTAAATTCAATAACAGTTATGCAGTAAATTCAATAACAGTTACGAGGTAAATTAAATAACAGTTACGAGGTAAATTCAATAAAAGTTACGAGGTAAATTCAATAAAAGTTACAAGGTAAATTCAATAACAGTTACGAGGTAAATTCAATAACAGTTATGCGGTAAATTCAATAAAAGTTACGACGTAAATTCAATAAGAGTTATGTGGTAAATTCAATAAAAATTAAAAAGTAAATTCAATAACAGTTACGAGGTAAATTCAATAGCAGTTATGCGGTAAATTCAATAAAAGTTACGAGGTAATTTCAATAACAGTTACAAGGTAAATTCAATAAAATTTACGAGGTAAATTCAATAAGAGTTATGTGGTAAATTCAATAAAAATTAAAAGGTAAATTCAATACCAGTTATGCGGTAAATTCAATAAAAGTTCCGAGGTAAATTCAATTACAGTTACAAGGTAAATTCAATAACGGTTACAAAGTAAATTCAATAACAGTTATGAGGTAAGTTCAATAAGAGTTATGCGGTAAATTCAATAACAGTTACAAGAATTCAATAACAGTTACGAGGTGAATTCAATAACAGTTACGAGGTAAGTTCAATAACAGTTACGAGGTAAATTCAATAACAGTTATGCGGTAAATTCAATAACAGTTACGAGGTAAATTCAATAACAGTTACGAGGTAAATTCAATAAAAGTTACGATGTAAATTCAATAACAGTTACGAGGTAAATTCAATAACAGTTACAAGGTAAATTCAATAACAGTTACGATGTAAATTCAATAACAGTTACAAGGTAAATTCAATAACAGTTACGATGTAAATTCAATAACATTTACGAGGTAAATTCTAGTACAGCTACTATGTAACTAACATAAGTTCGAGCCAGCCAAGTATGTACGGAACAGCTGCGTAAGTCAACTTCGCACCGTCGTTGTAGTGCTGCAGGCAGTAAAAGTTCTTCTATCGACTCGGCCGCGCTACATGTTGCTTTTAATCTGACCTAAATTATTAAGTTTGAGCTTTTCTATGGACGAAATGTGAGTATTTGAGCCAGAAAAAATATGCTCAGTAATCAAATCCAGAGAAGAAGAACGACCACGTACATAGTTTGGGAATCCGGTTCCTGGACAAGTACAATTTGAAGGCATTTGCTAATTTTCTGCATCTTTTGTTTTTTATTTTAACAGAAAAGCACGTCAGTCAAAGCTGGTCCGGTGGTGGACTTGCTTCAATGGGGTCTGTTGTATCATTTGGGGGCAAAAAGATGAAAGTGAAATAAATGTGACGAAACACTATGAAGATAAGATAAAAAATTATTCAGAATTTTACAATCAATATCCTCGGGCTTAAAATGACATACATAAAGTGGCATAAAGAATTGACTTACAAAATTAATATACGTGCAGCCTAATACTACATGGTGAGAAAAATTCGCAAATTAATCTTATATTCGACAATGCCGACAACAGAACAATATTAATAGGTGTAAAAATGCGTACAAAACACATGACATGTTTCCTTCACAGGGAACTGCGTTTTAACAGGAATATGGTCTTCTAATAGAGATAGTCTCCCCGTCTACCTCAAAATCGCTCTATTCTACTCTGACATGTGATTTATATGTATATATATATTTCTCACCATGTTCTCATATGCTGCACGCGTATCAATTTTGTTATTCAATTCTTTGTGCCGAGTCATTTTATGCCTGAGGATACATACATTCATTGCAAAACTTTAAAGTACTTATATTTTTACCTTCGTAGTACTTCATCACATTTAGATCACTTTCATTTCTCCGTGATTAGATGATACAACAGACCGTAGTGAAGCAAGTTTAGCCATTGGATCTTTGTCTAACCTGCTTTCCTTTTAAAATCCAAAACAACTGGTTCAGAAAATTGAAAATGGTTAAATCCTTACTGTAGAACTTTGACTTTTCAAATATAGGATCTAAACCAGTGGTTCTTAACCTTGTTGGAGGTACTGAACTCCACGAGTTCCATACATGCATTAATCGAACCCTCCGTAGTTGGAAAAATGAAATACGCTTTTCTTTTCTTCAGCTTCAAAAGACACAAATTCTTCAAATTCAATGGGGTGAACCAAACCGCCCGAACCCCTAAAACTGACTCACCGAACTCCTGGGGTGCGATCGAACACAGGTTAAGAACCACTGAATTCTAAATTTTTGCTGGCAACAAATAGACAAACCTATGACCTTTTCCCGTGACAGCAAATAAATGCTTTCGGGCGCGGACGACTGACTTGGCTGATATGAGACTTATTTTTTGTTCCCTATACTGTAACATTTTCCTCGTCCAATAAAAACGGGTAGGTCAATTTTGAGCTGTGTGGAATCTACATTTAGATAAAGAAAATGAAAGAAAAATGTTTATTTCCAAGTTGTCACATGAGATACATGCCAACATATTGGCTTTTAAAAGTTTCTTAAATATAGGGCATCCTAAAACAAATGTTCCATACGAGGAGTACTAATTGACAAACCATCCGAGGTGTACAAGTAGATGAGCCATACGAGGCATAATAATAGACAAACTATACGAGGTGTACTAATAGACAAACTGTCAGAGGTGTACAAGTAGACAGACAAAACGAGGCATATTAATTGACAAAATATGCGAGGCGTACTAATAGACAAACCATTCGTGGTGTGCTAGTAGTCTAACAAAAGTTCTATACTAGGAGTACTAATTGACAAACCATCCGAGGTGTACAAATAGATAAGCCATACGAGGCATAATAATAATAGGCAAACTATACGAGGTGTACTAATAGACAAGCTATCAGAGGTGTACAAAATAGATAGACCATACGAGGCATATTATACAAAATATACGAGGCGTACTAATAGACAAACCACACGTGGCTTGCCAATAGTCTATCTCTGTCAAGGGTAGTTGAATGAGAAATGAAAAATATGCCCTAAAAATATGCAAAGCCCTATCACCACCAAAAACATATTTCATATCTTCTCGATATTCACCACATCATGCGGACATGGGTACATGGGATAAAATAGAGATACAGTGTAAGCCGGTTACCACTCATGATTGACAAATATCTACAAAATATTGGTAGAAATGGGTAAACAAACATATATTCAATATCAAAAATTCATAGCTTGTACAACATACGGACAGAAAGATAATTTTACTACGATTCATATGCTCAAATTGCACTTTATTTCATTAATTATATATGACATTAATCCGATTCACAGAAACGCCCTCTGGGGAAGTGATAGATCTATTTTTGAATCATTTCGCTATTGCCATAAAATTTATTAACCGAATGGTTTTTGCGTAAAGAAATGAAATAGAAACATGTATATCTATTTATGTAGATACATATATATACCTACGGTGTACTGTGCAGAATGTGAAGTACAATTGGTCCTTGTGTAGTTTGAATGATATCCATCGTAGTGACGATAAAAGATGTCTTCAGTATTGGGTGTCAAATAGCTCAAAGATTTCAAGAAGACACATCTTAATTGCCACCGTATTCTGAATGACGGAGTTAAAAAAAGCGTATTAACTGCGTAACGTACGCAGTGTATCTGCAGTTTCAGCAAAGTATGTTGCACGTCATTTCATTGTGCTGCCCTCTGGCCACCATTTAATGTTCACCTTTCCCACACCTGGATTGTCTTAAAATCGTATTTCGGTGAACAAACAACTGCATGTTCATGAGCAGCCTTCGACCTCTTACAATGCACCTGAGCCAATACATGAACAGTTCAAAATAGAGACCTCTTTTCCCCACTCTGCCCAGGTGTCGAAAATGGGTACAGGCTTGACCGGAGGTAACCGCCAATGCGTCCTGGTGTTAGCAGTAAGTCATTTGAAGACCCAATGAACAAGATGATTGATATGCATCAGGATTGATTGGAATAAATCATCCTTTATCATGACGAGCAATTCAGTGATGCAGGTTGGGATTGGTATCTTGGGGTTGGGCATCGGTGGCCTTTCCAGAAGTGTCCCTGCGGGGAAGACCGATCTAGAAAATGTCCCTAAGGGGAATACTAACCCCAGATACGAAGGCCTCACAAATCATCGTTTGGGCGACAGTTAGCCAGCTCAGGGCGCGTATTGGACTGCTCTCAGGACCCTCATGGGACCTCAACGTGGTCTTAAAATCGGCGGATCGCGCCCCTGAGGCCTGCGGCTCAAAATGCGTGAGAAGTTCTGCCCTTGAGAGAAATGTGCGACTCTTGGCGCGTCTAAACGCCGTGAAATAACGGATCGACGGGATCAGGCATTGAGGAATTACGTGAACCCTTTATCGAGCAACGTCGTGTCAGAAAGACGTAAAGAAAACATTCACAACGGTTTTATACTTAGATTTTCGATGAAAAGTTTACAACGTTAAGTTCACAAAAGTTCATGGATGATAATTTAAGGGAAATTACTGGTGAAATATTCAGAAAAGATCATGGATGATAATGTAAGGGAAATTACTGGTGAAAAGTTCAGAAAAGATCATGGATGATAATGTAAGGGAAATAACTGGTGAAAAGTTCAGAAAAGATCATGGATGATAATGTAAGGGAAATAACTGGTGAAAAGTTCAGAAAAGATCATGGATGATAATGTAAGGGAAATAACTGGTGAAAAGTTCAGAAAAGATCATGGATGATAATGTAAGGGAAATAACTGGTGAAAAGTTCAGAAAAGATCATGGATGATAATGTAAGGGAAATTACTGGTGAAAAGTTCAGAAAAGGTCATGGATGATAATGTAAGGGAAATAACTGGTGAAAAGTTCAGAAAAGATCATGGATGATAATGTAAGGGAAATAACTGGTGAAAAGTTCAGAAAAGATCATGGATGATAATGTAAGGGAAATTACTGGTGAAAAGTTCAGAAAAGATCATGGATGATAATGTAAGGGAAATAACTGGTGAAAAGCTCAGAAAAGATCATGGATGATAATGTAAGGGAAATAACTGGTGAAAAGTTCAGAAAAGATCATGGATGATAATGTAAGGGAAATTACTGGTGAAAAGTTCAGAAAAGATCATGGATGATAATGTAAGGGAAATAACTGGTGAAAAGTTCAGAAAAGATCATGGATGATAATGTAAGGGAAATTACTGGTGAAAAGTTCAGAAAAGATCATGGATGATAATGTAAGGGAAATAACTGGTGAAAAGTTCAGAAAAGATCATGGATGATAATGTAAGGGAAATTACTGGTGAAAAGTTCAGAAAAGATCATGGATGATAATGTAAGGGAAATAACTGGTGAAAAGTTCAGAAAAGATCATGGATGATAATGTAAGGGAAATTACTGGTGAAAAGTTCAGAAAAGATCATGGATGATAATGTAAGGGAAATAACTGGTGAAAAGTTCAGAAAAGATCATGGATGATAATGTAAGGGAAATTACTGGTGAAAAGTTCAGAAAAGATCATGGATGATAATGTAAGGGAAATTAATGATGAAAAGTTCAGATAGTTTATGAATCCTAATTTAAGGGTAATTACCGTCAAATTTTGTTCCAAAACAAAACACCGTTACAAGGTTAAAAACTCGCCGAATTTCTCAGAAATTAGAAAAATGAATGCGAGTTTTTGAATAAAAATTTCACAGCGAGGCAGCGTCATCGTAAAGTCGGAACGTAACTTTAACGTCAACTTTATTTATTAAATTGATGTTGAAACTGATGTGCGATGAGTTCTTAAATATAGTTCATCTTAGTAAATGAAACTTGACCCACATCTTAAGGTTAAAAATTGCCTTCACTTATTTTGTTTAGAATACTGCTAAAGTTTGAAGCAACAGAGAAACGCGTTTTAATTTAAAGGTAACACTGACTTGATCATTTTTTACGAGTCTCACAGAAATGATTCCCAAAACCCCATTTACGATTCCCAAAAATCGAATGGGAATCTAACATTACCTCGTTTCTGAAATGCAGAGTAACTGCTTGAGAAAAATTAACTCTCCACCCGTCTGCCGTAATCATTTTTGTACTCATATTCCCAGTCTAAATTTTTCACCGCCGGCATGCATGTTTTTCGCCACCTCAGCGATTTAAGCGCTTAAATCGCTTTGGCAGCGAAGAACATGCATGCAGGCGGCAGAAAAGTTCGGCTGGGCTGCTGCTCTCACAACCACCATCGTTACGCTGGCATCAGCATGAGGGAGTGACCGATATTAGCATGATGAGGGAAGTGTCACTCGGCAGCGAACTTCAAACAGCACACATGAGATCAAAGTTAGCACAAAACACAACGAAGTAAGGCTGTTTTCAACAGACATGGTCACTGGAGCGCAAAAAAGTTCAAACACTCAGTAAAGGACCCATGGAAAACTCACTAAAATAAGTATTAGAATGAAATCTCGATAAAATTTATTGACCGGTTTTAAGAGGAAAACTTTTTGATAACTACTCCGTAGTTGAGTAACCTGAGATCTAATTCTTCAAAATATCTGGCGCAGCAAAATATTTTCTATGCCAGATATTTTCATGCCAGAATTTATAAATTAACTCCAATATTAACAATATCCAACTGCAACACAATATCCAGCTGCAACACAATATCCAGCTGCAACACAATATCCAGCTGCAACACAATATCCAGCTGCAACACAATATCCAGCTGCAACACAATATACAGCTGCAACACAATATCCAGCTGCAACACAATATACAGCTGCAACACAATATCCAGCTGCAACACAATATCCAACTGCAACACAATATCCAGCTGCAACACAATATCCAGCTGCAACACAATATCCAGCTGCAACACAATATCCAGCTGCAACACAATATCCAGCTGCAACACAATATCCAGCTGCAACACAATATCCAGCTGCAACACAATATACAGCTGCAACACAATATCCAGCTGCAACACAATATCCAGCTGCAACACAATATCCAGCTGCAACACAATATCCAGCTGCAACACAATATCCAGCTGCAACACAATATCCAGCTGCAACACAATATCCAGCTGCAACACAATATCCAGCTGCAACACAATATCCAGCTGCAACACAATATCCAGCTGCAACACAATATCCAGCTGCAACACAATATCCAGCTGCAACACAATATACAGCTGCAACACAATATCCAGCTGCAACACAATATCCAGCTGCAACACAATATCCAGCTGCAACACAATATCCAGCTGCAACACAATATCCAGCTGCAACACAATATCCAGCTGCAACACAATATCCAGCTGCAACACAATATCCAGCTGCAACACAATATCCAGCTGCAACACAATATCCAGCTGCAACACAATATCCAGCTGCAACACAATATACAGCTGCAAAACAACACACAGCGGCAACACAATCCGCAGCTGCAACAAGGAGCAACACAGGGATGCCCTCAGGACGCAGGAAGCGCTTAGGGCGCTCCTCCTTGACCCTCAGCAGGGTGTCGCTGAGTGTGTAGTGCTCCCTTTGGTGCTCCATCTGGTGCTCCATCTGGTGCTCCATCTGGTGCTTCATCTGGTGCTCCATCTGGTGCTCCATCTGGTGCTCCCTCTGGTGCTCCGGACTGTGTTTCCATGGATTGTCAGGTTGGGTTTTTCTTAGCCACAAACCTCGAGTTTGGGCTTTTCAAATTATTTTTGATCAAACCGGGCACTCAGCAATTCGAAACCCTGCCGGGGGAAGGTGCTGCGTTCCAATTATGTTCAAAGTTCATTTTGAAAAACAATCTTGATGCAGCCCTTGTCGCAGCCAAGTCTACCTTGGACTTGAGCTGCCAGCCATCCCGCAATGACATTTCAAATTGATGTAAATCTTCCACATAATCAACGCATAACCAGTCCAACTTTGTCGCCGTTTTATTTATAACTAGTGCACCCCCTTTATTTGAAATAAGAAAGAAGGCGAAATGAAAGAAAGGCCGTAAGAAGTAAAAAATCCAGGCCACATTTTTTTCTCTTGGGATCTAGTGACACATTTTCTTTCTTTTCATATCTTATCTTTATTTTTTTCTCTTGTGACACACTTTTTTTAGCTCAGGACACAACGCCTTCCTTCCCCAAAAAGCAAATGTTCATTTGCTTTTTCATTTAAGACCAATAACCTTTTCCTCCCTCTTACGTAAAATGTGTGTACCCGAAATTTGTTGTTTTTGCGCTCAAATACGGTGTTTTTCTGACGTATCCAAAATCAAATGATGGAATCGCATACCTGATGAGAAACGGCGCAGCGTGTGGAAGAACAAAAAAAGGAACAGCGTGTAGAAGAGAAAATGTAGAAGAATAAAAATTGCATAAAACAAAAATTGTGGAAGACAGATTGCGGAATAAAATTTGTGGAAGAACAAAAAAAAGGTTCATCTGGTAGAACAAGAATAATTTTTGTGGACGAAAATAAGTGGAAGAACAAAAAAAGGCGCAGCATGTGGATGAACAAAAATTGTGGAGAACCGAAAATTGCTGAGCAAAAATTGTGGAAAAATAAAAAAGGTTCATCTGGTAGAACAAGAATAATTACTGTGGACGGAAAAAAGTGGAAGAACAAAAAATGGAGAAGCATGTGGAAGAACAAAAATTGTAGGTAAAGATAATTTTAAGGGCGTGATGCCTAATTTTGAGCGAACTATTTTCTTGAACAATGCCAAACTTTAGTTGTAACTAATGATTTTCGACGATATTGTGTTGTATAGGACCAATAGGAGAAGAAAAATTGTCAAAATTACCCTTACCTCATCTAATTCCCATGCATCAGTAATAAAATGAAGGTATCGGCCAGCTGATATTGCTAGAGCATGCGTTAATACATTTCCTTCGTCTAAATTGTCTACTCTAATTGAATTGTGTACTCTAATTAAATTTTCTACTGTAAATAAATTGTCTGCACTAATTAAATTTTTAACGCTTATTAAATTGCTTACATTAATTAAATTTTCTACGATAATTAAACTGCCTACACTAATAAAACTGCTTACGCTAATTAAATTGTCTACTCTAATTAAATTGTCTACTTTAATTAAATTATCTACTCTAATTAAATTGTCTACTCTAATAAAATTGTCTAATCTAATTAAATTGTCTGCGCTAATTAAATTACCTCCGATAATTAAATTGTCTACCCTAATTAAATAGTGTACGCTGATTAAATTGTCTACTCTAATTAAATTATCTACTCTAACGAATTGTCTACTCCAATCAAATTGTCTACGCTAATTAAATTGTCTACTCTAATTAAATTTTCTACGCTAATTGAATTGTCTACGCTGAATAAATTATTGTCTACTCTAATTAAATTGTCTACTCCGATTAAATTGTCTACGCTAGTTAAATTGTCTACACTAACTAAATTGTCTATGTGAATTAGATTGTCTACGCTAGTTAAATTGTCTACACTAACTAAATTGTCTATGCTAATTAAATTGTCAACGCTAGTTAAATTGTCTACACTAACTAAATTGTCTACGCTAATTAAATTGTCTACACTAACTAAATTGTCTACTCAACTTAAATCGTCTACGCTAATTATATTGTCTACCCTAATGAAATCATCTACTCTACTGTAATTAAACTGTCTACGCTAATAGCGCGGGTTAACGCCAGGTCTAAACGACCTAAACTACGCTTCTTTTTTCCATCGTATCAGGATTAATTAGCGTAAACTGAATGCTTCGTTAGCTCACCTTATGATTCACTCATCTCTTATTCACTCAAAATCCTATGATGTACGTCGAAATTTTTTTCTGATTGGAAAATTTTTTTTTCCGCTGAGAGAAAAATTTTGACATATGTACATTATAAGGTTTTCCGAAGCCCAGCAAGCCTCGTTTCATGGAAAATGAACTAAAGATTCCAGTTAACTTAATTTCACCTCTCCAATTTCAATTTCTCCCCTTGAATTTTGCCACATGAACTTTGTCCCTTCAATTTCAATTTGAACCCTTAAATTTCAATTTGAACCCTTCAATTTCAATTTGAACCCTTAAATTTCAATTTGAACCCTTCAATTTCAATTTGAACAATTCAATTTCAATTTGAACCCTTCAATTTCAATTTGAACCCTTCAATTTCAATTTGAACAATTCAATTTCAATTTGAACCCTTCAATTTCAATTTGAACCCTTCAATTTCAATTTGAACTCTTCAATATCAATTTGAACCCTTCAATTTCAATTTGAACAATTCAATTTCAATTTGAACCCTTAAATTTCAATTTGAACCCTTAAATTTCAATTTGAACCCTTCAATTTCAATTTGAACAATTCAATTTCAATTTGAACCCTTCAATTTCAATTTGAACCCTTCAATTTCAATTTGAACAATTCAATTTCAATTTGAACCCTTCAATTTCAATTTGAACCCTTCAATTTCAATTTGAACCCTTCAATTTCAATTTGAACCCTTCAATTTCAATTTGAACCCTTCAATTTCAATTTGAACCCTTCAATTTCAATTTGAACCCTACAATTTCAATTTGAACAATTCAATTTCAATTTGAACCCTTCAATTTCAATTTGAACCCTTCGATTTCAATTTGAACCCTTCAATTTCAATTTGAACCCTTCGATTTCAATTTGAACCCTTCAATTTCAATTTGAACCCTTCAATTTCAATTTACCCCTTCAATTCATCACTCATGACGCGAAATCTCACACCACTGGAGTGTCGTCAGGATGTCTGTGAGCTGAGCTGAAGATGTGAGAGACTTTAGTGAGGCTTGGCATCGCACACATGCATCCAGCTCATTGTAATACGAGTATATTCATAAAGTTATGAGAACTGAAACTTTAATCGGTATCTTGATAAAGAGAATATTGGTGTACCTCCACATGATGAGACAGTTTGTTGCTTGCTTCATCTGTTCATACCTACCCCCGCCCTGTAAACTGGATACCTGAATGCTACATAACGTCTGAAAAATTTATTTCTGAATAATTTGAATTGCAGTTTACTTATTTTGATTGAAATTCACTCGAACCTTATCCATGTATAAAAATACAAGAACCAAATGATGAAATGCTACGCATTCAAACTGTTTGTTCAATGGAGTTTTCACGCACGAATCAAATCACTAATTTGAATATCGGGTTTATTTTCGATGATGTAGCACACTTGTTCTAAGAAATAATAATAGGTCAGTTGTAGGCACAGTGAGCTGCGAGCATTAAAGACTTAAAAAAAACTACATTAATTAGTAACACAATAATAACCAGGTTAGCAGTAGGCACAGGGAGCTGCGAGCATTAAAAACTTGAAAAAATCTACATTAATTAGTAACACAATAATAACCAGGTTAGCAGTAGGCGCAGTGAGCTGCGAGCATTAAAAACTTTAAAAAATCTACATTAATTAGTAACACAATAATAACCAGGTTAGCAGTAGGCGCAGTGAGCTGCGAGCATTAAAAACTTAAAAAAATCTACATTAATTAGTAACACAATAATAACCAGGTTAGCAGTAGGCGCAGTGAGCTGCGAGCATTAAAAACTTAAAAAAATCTACATTAATTAGTAACACAATAATAACCAGGTTAGCAGTAGGCGCAGTGAGCTGCGAGCATTAAAAACTTAAAAAAACCTACATTAATTAGTAACACAATAATAACCAGGTTAGCAGTAGGCGCAGTGAGCTGCGAGCATTAAAAACTTAAAAAAACCTACATTAATTAGTAACACAATAATAACCAGGTTAGCAGTAGGCGCAGTGAGCTGCAAGCATTAAAGACTTGAATAAAAAACTAAAAACTGTTCGACTTGGTGACGCAAGGACCGCCGTTCTGAGAAGCGTTGTCCGTCAGTTGAAAATTTACGGAAGGAAAATCGTGAACGATATGAGTTACGTCACGTTCACGTTGTGATTTATGTCACATAAATGTCGTGATTTACGTCACTCATACGTTGTAATTTACGTTACGTATATGTTGCGATTTACGTCACGTAATACAATCTCATAATGGTATACAGCTTGTGGGATGTCACACTTACCGGTCGTAAATCATATCGTCTCTTATTTACATTCACGAGGTATTTGTGTAGTCATTCTCCACTCAATATTGTAGCTCTTTTTATGGGGAAATTATACTCAATTTATGCTGTGAACGAAATGACGTTTCTCTTTAAATGTCATCTTTCTCTAAGCCAAAATGGACCGCTATTCTCCAGTTTAACTCTTTCGCTGATGCACTCATGATTTTAGCCGCCCTAGCGTAGTTTCTGCACTGGGCGGCTAAAATTATTAATGCCTCGACGAAACACGCCGAGCACGCGTTCTCTACATAAATTTACTGCACTCAAATCATGGACTAAAATGTCACGCCAGGTGACTTTTTCCAAGTGATTAACCTGAGTTACCCGAAAGTATGCGTTGGATGGATAATGATTAGCATCAGTTTGTAAAGAGAATGATATCAATTTGTTCACTACAGGAATAGAGTATAATTTGCTCAAAAAAGAGCTACAATGATGAGAAGTGTAGCGAGGAAGCTGTGTGTTGCCTCACAATACACACTGCGTGTTTACCCCCTGGGGAGCTGGAAATGCTAAAATGTCTGTGTAGAAGAAAATGTTCTTTTATAGTGTGCACATTTTTACAGGTTATGCATGATTTGAATTGTGGCGTGAACATTGGGTGAACAAGGGTGAAATTTTTACTTTTTTTATAGGGTGAACATTTTTACAAAAAGTAAATGATTTTCATTTGGGAAGTGAACAATTTCGTGAATGATTCATCTTTCATGTTAAAGAGTGATAGTTTTCTAAAAAGAACTTCTCCACTGAAAAGTAAATGTTTCTTCTTCAATTCGAATTTTTTTTTTCGAGAAATGTACAATTTTTTGAAAAGTGAGTTTTGTAATACAAGTGGAGAGTTTTACATCAGGAAGAAACAATGTTTTTTATCACATGAATGTTTTACTAAATGCAAACGTTGTTACAACGAAGTGGACGTTTCTGTTGAAAAAAAATGAAAATCTTTGACAAGCAGTGAACGTTTATGATGAAAGATAGACATTCGTATGTGCAATCAAACATTTTTCAGGCTAAGTACGTTATCAGAAGAAGAACATTTTAAATAAAGGGAATGTTTGAAATGAAAGATGAGCGTTCTTATAAAGAAGGAATTGTTTTGACCAAAAAATACTTTTATCGAAACTTACACATACACATTTTATCAGAAAGAAAAAACATTTTCATGAAATTGAGAACATGTTTTTGTAGAATTGAACCTAGTGCAGAAGAAGCAAAGGCTTTCCTAAAAGATGGCAGGTATGACAATCTAAAGAAATCAGAGTCACATCCGTCACACCACGCCAAGTTTTCACAGAAGTAAAGTGCTTAAATTGTATTTGAAAAAAAAATCGACGTAGCACGGCTACATAAGAACTTTTTCAAGTCCACTTAGAACATCTTACACTATTTGGTGCACCGGTTCTGCCACCCCAGTCTAACTTTTTCGCCACCTGCATGCATTTTTTTCGCCGCCATGGCGATTTAATCGCTTAAATCGCTTAGGCGGCGAAAAACATGCATGCAGGCGGCAAAAAAGTTAGACTGGAACGTAATTGGGTCTCATATTCCAACCACACAGCGATGAGACTTGTGCTTCTGTCTGCGTCCCGTCGTCTGCGTCCGGTGAGACGCTTCATAGCTCGCTGATCAATTAATATCGATAATATAATAATTATACTACGCGATATCTCCCCTGCATTTGCCTCGCAAGCACCAGGGTCGCAAACAAGTGTAAATTTCTGTCGTGATAATGCGTCGTGGGGCGAGGGAGTGACGTCATGGTTGCAGCGTAGAACTTTGGGAGCGGGAAAATTGGCTGCACCAACAAAAAGGGAGCTCTAAAGCGGCCCTTAGACGATCAAATTAATTGTCAATATCATCGACTCGATATATATATGAAATTTTTTTTTGCCCACTGAGTCAATTAATTGACGGTCTTCAATCAAGCCCACGGACGATCAATTAAATTGTCAATATTTATCATTGTCAATTATATTGACAATAAAATTGATCGTCTATGGGTTGCTTAAAAGTCGCTTCGTCGAAATTGGGGAGCGGTGAAGATCGCTGCTCGAAAATAGAGGGAGTGAAAAGCGGTTCCATGTGAAGAAAGGGGGTGGGAAAATTGCTTACCGAAAAAGGGAGCATTAAAAATATCTACGCAAAAATGAAGGAGTGTTGGAAATTGCTGCACCAAAATAGGGAACCAGTAAAAATTGTTTCACAGAAATTGGGATGGAATAATAAAAATGACTTTACGAAAATGAACGAGCAGTGAAAATTGCTCTGTCGAAATAGAAGAGCAGTGAGAATTACTTGATCGAAATAAAAGAGCAGTAATAATTATTCGAGGGAAAATAGAATCACAGTGAAAATTAAAAATTACCCAACCGGAATAAGGGAGCTGCAAAGATTATACCACGAAAATTGGGAAGCGGGAAAAATAAAATAATGAACATTTGGGTCAAAGAAAATTCGCAGCTGCCCTCGTATCTCCAACATGTCGATGGGGCCTCCATAAAAAGGGTTTCACGAGCCTGTTGATTTGTGACAATTTTGACTAGTTTAACTGCCGCAGGTACTAAATAATATGACTCTGATGACAACATTATTGATAAATTAATTATAAATCAAAGGCTAAATATGTCTTGCGTTTCAACACAGGTGAGGTCATACGTTTTTATAAATAAAAAGTAATCATTTTGCATCGGACAACCCGATTCATATTTATACAATGTGCTGTATATGATAACCTTTGTTTCGAAAACACTGGAGTTACGTTTGTAATGGCGTTTTTGATAAGCTCTGTACGATGATGTATGACTTGTATCTATACTTGGGACGTCATGGCTGTCAAACGCCCCTGGAGGTAGTAATTGAAGAGAAAGAGATCTGGAGATTGGGGAGGCCACTCTACAACACGACCTACACAGCACGGCCTGCACAACACGGCCTGCACAACACGGCCTGCACAACACGGCCTGCACAACACGGCCTGCACAACACGGCCTGCACAACACGGCCTTCACAACACGGCCTGCACAACACGGCTGTGCTATTCAGCATGTCGGGCGTTTCTAGAACTTTAGTAGAACTCTCCAGGATCTGTTGTATACCTGCAACATATCAATAAGTAACTCTAAGAACTCATAGTTTCAATAATTGTGGCTGCAATTGTATCGGTTTCTGTATTAACTACGAAACAATTCTACTTCATATCCAAATTTCAAAATTTCAATGTTCTCTGTATTTCAATCGTTAAATCTCTTTTTTTCAGCATTTTAATATCCAGCATCTCAATTTTATCTTTATTAGTCTAATCGTGAGTTTGCTAATTTTAATTTTAGAATGTCAATCTTCAGAATTTGAATTTTATTTTAAGGACTTCATTTTCTAGTTTACTTATTTTATTTTTCAAATTTTTTGTGTCTCAATTTTTCAGAATTTCAAATTCCAGAGGCTGAACTTTTAGCATTCTAATTTCCTCCCAATTCACCCACTCCAGCATTCTAATTTCCTCCCAATTCACCCACTCCAACATTCTAATTTCCTCCCAATTCACCCACTCTAGCATTCTAATTTCCTCCCAATTCACCCACTCCAGCATTCTAATTTCCTCCCAATTCACCCACTCCAGCATTCTAATTTCCTCCCAATTCACCCACTCTAGCATTCTAATTTCCTCCCAATTCACCCACTCTAGCATTCTAATTTCCTCCCAATTCACCCACTCCAGCATTCTAATTTCCTCCCAATTCACCCACTCCAGCATTCTAATTTCCTCCCAATTCACCCACTCCAGCATTCTAATTTCCTCCCAATTCACCCACTCCAGCATTCTAATTTCCTCCCAATTCACCCACTCCAGCATTCTAATTTCCTCCCAATTCACCCACTCTAGCATTCTAATTTCCTCCCAATTCACCCACTCAAGCATTCTAATTTCCTCCCAATTCACCCACTCTAGCATTCTAATTTCCTCCCAATTCACCCACTCCAGCATTCTAATTTCCTCCCAATTCACCCACTCCAGCATTCTAATTTCCTCCCAATTCACCCACTCCAGCATTCAATTTTCTCCCAATTCACCCACTCCAGCATTCTAATTTCCTCCCAATTCACCCACTCTAGCATTCTAATTTCCTCCCAATTCACCCACTCCAGCATTCTAATTTCCTCCCAATTCACCCACTCCAGCATTCTAATTTCCTCCCAATTCACCCACTCCAGCATTCTAATTTCCTCCCAATTCACCCACTCCAGCATTCTAATTTCCTCCCAATTCACCCACTCCAGCATTCTAATTTCCTCCCAATTCACCCACTCCAGCATTCTAATTTCCTCCCAATTCACCCACTCTAGCATTCTAATTTCCTCCCAATTCACCCACTCCAGCATTCTAATTTCCTCCCAATTCACCCACTCCAGCATTCTAATTTCCTCCCAATTCACCCACTCCAGCATTCTAATTTCCTCCCAATTCACCCACTCCAGCATTCTAATTTCCTCCCAATTCACCCACTCCAGCATTCTAATTTCCTCCCACTTCACCCACTCCAGCATTCTGGAATTGGTGTCGGACGTTCTCTAGCCTCTGCATAACTTTTATCGTTCAAATTTTCCGTAAGTCAATTTTACTGCAAGCTTATTTTCAACGACATTCAATTTTCTCATTCAATTTTCGGGGTTTCAGATTTCCACATTGCAATATCGTTATTATTTAAACTCTCAATATTTCAATTTTCAACACTTCAATTTTTGAACACTTATTTCTAATATTGGCATTCTAATTATTTCAACTTTCGTTTCAATTTTCAAAACATCAATTTTTAGTACTTCACTTCATAGTATCTTGTTTACCAATCCTTCAACTTCAAGGGTCAAAACTTTCAGCATTTAAAATATTAAGTTTTCCGATTTCCTGTACTTCAATTTCAGCACACAGGACCAATTTTCAATTTTCTAAAATCAGTTTTTGAACATTTCAATTTCTGAATTTATAGATTTACAGTTTCTAGCATTCAAGCAGTCGACGTGGCAAGTTACTTCAATGCTCCATCATGCAATGCCAATATATCTCCTAAATTTCCATGCGTCATATCCTTTATTATCATTATTATGATCATTATTATTTGTATCATTATGATATGAACTACTTCAAAGCTACCGACAACGGCAACTACGATGTCATGAGCGGGATTCCTGAGCTATCACCCAGTCTTACTACCCTCATCAGCCACCACACACTCTCTTGCCTCTGCAAAATAATTTGAAATGAGTTCTTGAGACAAACACTTGCCTTGTAATATACCGTAAAAAATACTGGCTATGATAGCAATCAAAAGTCATTACTTTACTTTAAGATAAGCCATCCAAGGAAAACTGTGGGATTTTAGTAAAAACCGCAGCTCTAAAACTTGGTTTTCAAAACAAATTTACTTGATCTATTTAAAAGAATTTATCGTGCTAGTGACGCTACTGCAACCATGGAAATTATTCGAAAATCTGTCTGAGGGTTAGCGGTAGGAGATACTGAAAGAGACACTAGAGATAATCTCACGTTCGGAGGGGAAATTAAAAACTCCGTATGGCTTTAAAATGACGTACGTAAAACGAAGACCCGAAGAAATGATTGAGAGCCTTGAAAAACGGAATAAAATAAGAAGGAAATGAATAGTGCACTCTCAACTACCGTCTTGTTGTGACATGTACATTAGAACAATTGCACGTTCGTAAGTAACAGATCATCTTATTGTGACATGGAAATTAGAACAATTGCACGTTCGTAAGCAACAGACCGTCTTGTTGTGACATGTACATTAGAACAATTGCACGTTCGTAAGTAACAGATCATCTTATTGTGACATGGAAATTAGAACAATTAAACGTTCGTAAGCAACAGACCGTCTTGTTGTGACATGGACATTAGAACAATTACACGTTCGTAAGTAACAGATCATCTTATTGTGACATGGAAATTAGAACAATTAAACGTTCGTAAGCAACAGACCGTCTTGTTGTGACATGGACATTAGAACAATTACACGTTCGTAAGCAACAGACCGTCTTATTGTGACATGTACATTAAAACAATTACACGTTCGTAAGTAATCTCAATGTGACATGGACATTAGAACAATTACACGTCCGTAAGTAACAGACCGTCTTGTAGTGACATAGACATCAGAACAATTAGACGTTTGCAAACAATAGACCATTTCGTTGGGACAAAACGCCGCCACGGCGACGGAACATTTGCAGGGCGGGGGGAGGAGCGCAGGATGAGCGGAGCTGAGGTTGAGGACAGCGCAAGGTGACGCGCAGGCTCCACACGCCCCACAGCACGCGCCACACATGCTCAGGCGGCTCCCTAACGACCGGGGCTAGGGATGAAGTGGGTTACGAACGATAGACTAGGGATAAAGCAGCTTACGAACGATATTAAGAGATAAAACCGCTTAGGAATGACTGGGACCAGCCATAAAGCAGGTAAAGATCGACAGAAACTAAGGAGATAAGCGGCCACAAATTATTGAAACGTGGAGCAAAGCAGGTCAAGACTAATAGGAATTATATAGGAATATCACAGAGGGTAAAGAAAATAGTAAATAGCTCAAGAAAGATTGAGATTAAGGACAAAATATATTACCTAGAACAGAGACAAAGGATAAAAACAGTTAATAAAAATGAGACTAACGACGAACAGGTTACGAGCGACTAAAACTAAGGACAAAATAAGGACAAAGAATTGGGACGTAGGACAAAAGAGGTTTCAAACAACCGGGACTAGACCAAAACAAGTTGCGCACCCCTGAAACTAGGGTAAAAGTATCACGTGAACAAATGAGACGAAGGAGAAAACAGGCTATGAACAACCAAACTTAAAGACAAAACAGGTAATGGACAGGTAAGGCTATGCTCAAAATAGGTTAAAAAATCAGGACGGAAAACAAACATGATCCAGACATTCAAGAGAAAAGACAAAGTAGATAACGAACGACCAGACCAAGGCCACTAACAGGTTGCGGACAACAAGACTAAAGACAAAGGATATTACGAACAAGCAAGACAGAGGGTAAAACAGATTACGAACAAGCAAGACAGAGGGCAAAACAGATTACGAACAAGCAAGACAGAGGGCAAAACAGATTACGAACAAGCAAGACAGAGGGTAAAACAGACTACGAACAAGCAAGACAGAGGGCAAAACAGATTACGAACAAGCAAGACAGAGGGCAAAACAGATTACGAACAAGCAAGACAGAGGGTAAAACAGATTACGAACAAGCAAGACAGAGGGCAAAACAGATTACGAACAAGCAAGACAGAGGGCAAAACAGATTACGAACAAGCAAGACAGAGGGCAAAACAGATTACGAACAAGCAAGACAGAGGGCAAAACAGATTACGAACAAGCAAGACAGAGGGCAAAACAGATTACGAACAAGCAAGACAGAGGGTAAAACAGATTACAAACTAACAAGACTTGGGACAAAGGAGATTACGAACTAGCACGACTAAAGGCAGAACAGATTAAATATAAGCAAGGCAAAGGGCAAAACAGATTACGAACTAGCAAGACAAAGGACCAAACAGATTACGGACAAGCATGACAAAGGACCAAGCAGATTAAAGATAAGCGAGACAAAGGGCCAAACAGATTAAGGATAAGCAAGACCACGAACAAAGCGAGCTACGAGCAAGCAACACTGAAGATGGACCAGATTCCAAACACCCGGGAGTGAAGGACAGAACAGGATACAGACAACCGAGACCGAAGATAAAGCAGATTACGAACGGAGAACAAAAACAGGTTGCGAAGAGCGCGGGACAAGCAAAAGAAGGAGTGCGCAGGAGAAGACTGCGCATTAGAGGTTAAGGGCCAGGCGCCCTCAGGGCAGCCCCGGAGGTGGCCGGCATTAAGCACTGCTTTATTGGACTCACTTAGACGTGTTCTTTTTATTCAGCAGCCAAGCTTAGTTGCGAGATGTGCCCTCGGGCACCCTGATAACGACAGCGCCGCTTCCGCCGCCCCTGCTGCTGCTCCCGTGCCCGCCGGCGACCTGCTCTGGCCGTGTAAATATGTTTATGTTAATTCTGCTATGTTAATGCCATCGTCCCAGCTTAATGAAGGTCGGGATAAAAGCTCGACAATGAAGGTCATGATAAAAGTTCTATAATGAAGGTTATGATGAAAGTTCTATAATGAAGGTTATGATAAAAGTTATAATGAAGGTCATAATAAAAGTTCTACGAGATTCATGGTAAAATTCTTAGAAATGATATTATGTTACATTCAGGGCATCATTACAACTTGCACATTGGAGATTATGGTAAAATCTCTACCGGATTTATAGTTCAGTTTTTGAAAATGCTGTTTAGTTATACTTCTATATTGATACCATAATTTCAGCGTAATGAGGTGATAGTAAAAACTCAAAGAGATTCGAAGTTAAATTCTTCGAAATTACTTGTTTGTACTTGGTACTGAGATGTCACGGGATGGCTTTGTGTTGTCAATATCACTAACATAAAATTCTAGCTTTTGGCTTTGTATTTCAACTTGAGCTAAAACCTGACGACACGGTAAATGAAATAAGTTTACTAATGAGCTCGTGAAAAAAAGGAAAGGAGGTTTACAAAAATTGTTTTGTAGAAGCGTACGAGTTGCGTGTAGTTCTGTGATCGCCCAGCTATTTGCCCTGACCATAAAATCTTGCTTTGTTCTTTGATAAATCATTCGAGATTTGAGCTCACGCCCTGCTCCACATACATGGAGAAGCTTCAAGAATGTTCCTCAATTCGATGCCTCAAAGTCCCGTAAATTTACGAAGAGCAGGGAGTTTTCTGGACGAGCGCTGAAAATTTAATGTCTCCATTGTTTTCATTCACGTTTTTCAATTGTTTTCTTCTCACCGACTTGACAGAACGCAGTTTTCTCAAGATCAATCACATTACACCATAATTTCCATTCACATTTTCTCAATTGTTTTCTTCCCGTCGACTTGACAGAACTCAGTTATCTCATTATCAGTTGCGTAACACCATAATAATTAGTGCATGCCGACTATCGCCAATGGGACAGTTCTCTAAACAGTGTATAAAGAGAGGAATCAAAAAGATGCCTTCCTCAGAGTGTGATGTAAACATGAAATTTTTTCAAAAGTTTGCTTAAATAATTAAATCAAATTAAAATAAAGTTATCATTGCTCGTTTTAATACAATGAATAGGATAATACGTTAACCTTGCAATTATTAAATACGTTTCGATGTTTAACGCCCTTTATTCCTCATCATTATGTGAAGCGCAACCGATCTGAATGGTTGCCTCTTGTTCAGCCACTCAAGTACGGTCACGCTGAACAAGGTAAGGAACGCAAACTAATCACGTCTGCTTGGATGTGTATTGGATTATTTCTTCAAGATGCCATTGTTTGGGTGCCAATAACTAATGTTGAAGCGCATACTCCCTTTTCCAGGATCCCAACACATTGATCGACTTAAAAATGCGCAACCCTAAGCGTACCGGGAAGTCTGTCTCTACCAGCAGAAAACTGTACCTCGTCAGTTCGGAATCGGCCACGCGGGAATCGATTCAGGGTCGTTTCAGACTGTCAACTGTTCAGTATTTTTCTCCCTACGTCTGGGGAGGAGTATTTGGCCCCGTTCGGGCCCATTAAAGTGGAGTTTCAGGGTTTCCTTTGTCTTGCGTCACCATTCTTAGGTTGTTGCCGCCCTCGGCCGCCCGAATAACTGCTGCCTCCACCCTGTCTTCTCCTTTTGCGCTCAAAACAGAGCACCCCGCCTCAGTCACGGACACCACCGGAACGCTTAGAAGCAGGCATGCTTCTATCAGCAGTTCTTCCATCACTAGACATGCTTGCGTGTAGTATGTTTTTCAGTTTTCGCGATAACTCTCATTAGCATGTTAAGCTAAGCTCTGGGTTAAACTAAAGTTCATTATCCAACTCAAATTTAAATTCAATTGTTGTACGTTGTTTAAAAAATAGTAAATACTAATTAAATCGTGCTTTCAATTAGTTTTGATTAAGTATTTATGAAATTGGAGTTTGTGATTACTGGTCGGTCAGCAGCGTTTTGAAAATCCCCTCCGTGTACCATCGGTGGCTCGCATAGCCTGTAACGCCTTAATAGCTCATAAAAATACCTTTAGCATTGGTGTAGAATATCCAGTTGTGTTAACAACGAATTGATCAGCGTGTTAAGCATTTCAAAATGCGGAATGATTATTAACCGTAAATGAAACTTTAATCAGTATTCATCGATGACAACTTTTTCAAGAGCAAACAAAACGTTGATATTTAACTAAAATACTATATGGTTTAAACTTTAATTCAAGACATTTTTTAATAATTATACTTCAAGATGACTCCACAGCTTGAGAGGTTTCTTTCATTATTTACATGCGTTATGTGTACTTTTGTTTGCGCGTCGCACAGCGTTCCTAAACAGGTACTAGCAATCGGCTGCTTGGGAGACATTTTTAATAAGTCCCAGCGACTGCTTAGCAATTATAATGAGTTTTTGTGATAAGCTCCACCAAATGAGCGTGTTTGTCTTCATATGATGCTCGTTAAATAGTTAACATGATCAACACGATGTTAAATGCGCATAACACTGCAGTAATTTATGCACATGTAAAATGTGTTGTGTAGAAGCAATTCCGGTAACTGATGGCGTATGGACAATACGCACGTAGTGGTATAGACAAATATATGGTCATTTCTCTTGCTTCAACTTATAGGGGAATCTATATTTAATCCTCGAGTAATACATCTCTTGCGAATCTCGGATAATTGAAAGCATTCCCTATTCACCTTAAACGATGCTTGATTCAAGTTACGAATTGTTGAGACCCTCATTAGTTAAGACTCACACAGGACTAGATTAAATTTATGTGGTATATTTGATATGCTTGATTTTATTTATGTGGTATATTTGATATGTTTGATTTTATTTATGTGGTATATTTGATATGTTTGATTATATTTATGTGGTATATTTCATATGTTTGATTTTATTTATGTTGTATATTTGATATGTTTGATTTTATTTATGTGGTATATTTGATATGTTTGATTTTATTTATGTGGTATATTTGATATCTTTGATTATATTTATGTGGTATATTTCATATGTTTGATTTTATTTATGTTGTATATTTGATATGTTTGATTTTATTTATTTGTTATATTTTGATTTCGGTAATTATAATATAAATTAAATTGATATATTTCCAGAGGAGGTTCACGTAAGAAGGTGTCGCATAGTTTGAGGATAGAATCAATGTCAATGATTTAGTTCAATGGAAGTCAAGTAAGTCTCTCTCGTCTCAAGTGTAAGCGCGGAACTATGAGACCCGAGGAAAGATTTTCTAGCTTCAGCTCAGTTTCCTTTGCTTACAGAGCACGATCGCCCTTCTGCATTTATTCAACCATTTTACGGGCTTAAAGGCAATTAAAATAGCACAATCTGGACATGAAGAGGATCACATAAAAATCAAATGCAACACGACGTGGAGGAGAAATTTAAAAAACTTCAAAGGATAGAATAAAATAACATTAACATTTACCATTAACATTTTTTAACATTTCAACACTGGTTTCAGAATGTTTGAACTGGTTTTAGGCTGTTTGCACTGGTTATAGGATGTTTGCACTGGTTTTAGGCTGTTTGCACTGGTTTTTTGGATGTTTGCTCTGGTTTCAGAATGTTTGCAGTGATTTTAGGATGTTTGCACTGGTTTTAGGCTGTTTTCACTGGTTTTAGGCTGTTTGCACTGGTTTTTGGATTTTTGCACTGGTTACAGGATGTTTGCACTGATTTTAGGATGTTTTCACTGGTTTTAGGATGTTTGAACTGGTTTTAGGCTGTTTGCACTGGTTTTTGGATGTTTTCACTGGTTACAGGATGTTTGCACTGATTTTAGGATGTTTTCACTGGTTTTAGGATGTTTGCACTGGCTTTAGGCTGTTTGCACTGGTTTTTGGATGTTTTCACTGGTTACAGGATGTTTGCACTGATTTTAGGATGTTTGCACTGGTTTTAGGATGTTTGCTCTGGTTTCAGAATGTTTGAAGTGATTTTAGGATGTTTGCACTGGTTTTAGGCTGTTTGCACTGGTTTTAGGATGTTTGCACTGGTTTTAGAATGTTTTTACTGGTTTTTGGATGTTTACTCTGGCAGTGCACACCACACCAAATAACTTCAAGAGAATTGACCCAGCGAAGGCTCAGGAACGTTCTCGAAAATTTCAGTTTTTAGAGCCAGTCAATTAAAATAGATCTAATGTAAACGTGCGAACGAAACGCGCTCAGAATAAAAAATACTGACATTAAAAGCTCAGAGGAAATAATTTATTTTCGTCCAAAGAGCAGCAGGTGCGCCGATATCATTCAGGAAAGTCAGAATTACCAAAATTAACGTGAAAGTAAGTGCATCTATATAGGTACTATGTACCATGTACAATAGTATCTAAACCTGAAATCTTTACCTCATAATTGTGTAGTTATTCGCTTTTGCAGCCAAACACTACAATTCACGAGCATGCTGCACAAAATATTGCACAGTAAGCCTCATGGATCTTATTTCAATACTACTGTAGTGTACATAACCCTCCAAAAATGGCAGGATTCGATATTTTCTTTAGACAAATCTTTCAGTTGTGGATGACCAACAAATAAATCCATCCCAACAGTACCCGCCATTAAATAAATCCTCCAGATGTGGATGCCCACCAAATATATTCATCCCAACAGTACCCGCCATTAAATAAATCCTCCAGACGTGGATGCCCAACAAATATATCCATCCCAACAGTACCCGCCATTCAATAAATCCTCCAGATGTGGATGCCCAACAAATATATCAATCCCAACAGTACCCGCCATTAAATAAATCCTCCAGACGTGGATGCCCAACAAATATATCCATCCCAACAGTACCCGCCATTCAATAAATCCTCCAGATGTGGATGCCCAACAAATATATCCATCCCAACAGTACCCGCCATTAAAGTGGATGCCCAACAAATGTATCCATCCCAACAGTACCCGCCATTGAATAAATCCTCCAGACGTGAATGACCTACAAATATATCCATCCCAACAGTACCCGCCATTAGATAAATCATCCAGACGTGGATGCCCAACAAATATATCCATCCCAACAGTACCCGCCATCAAATAAATCCTCCAGACGTGGATGCCCAACAAATATATCCATCCCAACATTACCCGCCATCAAATAAATCCTCTAGACGTGGATGCCCAACAAATATATCCATCCCAACAGTACCCGCCATTAAATAAATCCCCCAGACGTGGAAGCTCAACAAATATATCCATCCCAACAGTACCCGCCATTAAATAAATCCTTCAGACGTGGATGCCCAATAAATATATCCATCCCAACAGTACCCGCCATTAAATAAATCCTCCAGACGTGGATGCCCAACAAATATATCCATCCCAACAGTACCCGCCATTAAATAAATCCTCCAGACGTGGATGCCCAACAAATATATCCATCCCAACAGTACCCGCCATTAAATAAATCCTCCAGACGTGGATGCCCAACAAATATATCCATCCCAACAGTACCCGCCATTAAATGAATCCTTCAGACGTGGATGCCCAACAAATATATCCATCCCAACAGTACCCGCCATTAAATAAATCCTCCAGACGTGGATGCCCAACAAATATATCCATCCCAACAGTACCCGCCATTAAATAAATCCTCCAGACGTGGATGCCCAACAAATATATCCATCCCAACATTACCCGCCATCAAATAAATCCTCCAGACGTGGATGCCCAACAAATATATCCATCCCAACAGTACCCGCCATTAAATAAATCCTCCAGACGTGGATGCCCAACAAATATATCCATCCCAACAGTACCCGCCATTAAATAAATCCTCCAGACGTGGATGCCCAACAAATATATCCATCCCAACAGTACCCGCCATTAAATAAATCCTCCAGACGTGGATGCCCAACAAATATATCCATCCCAACAGTACCCGCCATCAAATAAATCCTCCAGACGTGGATGCCCAACAAATATATCCATCCCAACAGTACCCGCCATTAAATAAATCCTCCAGACGTGGATGCCCAACAAATATATCCATCCCAACAGTACCCGCCATTAAATAAATCCTCCAGACGTGGATGCCCAACAAATATATCCATCCCAACAGTACCCGCCATCAAATAAATCCTCCAGACGTGGATGCCCAACAAATATATCCATCCCAACAGTACCCGCCATTAAATAAATCCTCCAGACGTGGATGCCCAACAAATATATCCATCCCAACAGTACCCGCCATTAAATAAATCCTCCAGACGTGGATGCCCAACAAATATATCCATCCCAACAGTACCCGCCATCAAATAAATCCTCCAGACGTGGATGCCCAACAAATATATCCATCCCAACAGTACCCGCCATTAAATAAATCCTCCAGACGTGGATGCCCAACAAATATATCCATCCCAACAGTACCCGCCATTGAATAAATCCTTCAGACGTGGATGCCCAACAAATATATCCATCCCAACAGTACCCGCCATTAAATAAATCCTCCAGACGTGGATGTCCAACAAATATATCCATCCCAACAGTACTCGCCATTAAATAAATCCTCCAGACGTGGATGCCCAACAAATATATCCATCCCAACAGTACCCGCCATTAAATAAATCCTCCAGACGTGGATGTCCAACAAATGTATCCATACCCAACAGTACCCGCCATCAAATAAATCCTCCAGACGTGGATGCCCAACAAATATATCCATACCCAACAGTACCCGCCATCAAATAAATCCTCCAGACGTGGATGTCCAACAAATATATCCATACCCAACAGTACCCGCCATCAAATAAATCCTCCAGACGTGGATGTCCAACAAATATATCCTTACCCAACAGTACCCGCCATCAAATAAATCCTCCAGACGTGGATGCCCAACAAATATATCCATCCCAACAGTGCCCGCCATTAAATAAATCCTCCAGGCGTGGATGCACAACAAATATATCCATCCCAACAGTACCCGCCATTAAATAAATCCTCCAGACGTGGATGCCCAACAAATATATCCATCCCAACAGTACCCGCCATTAAATAAATCCTCCAGACGTGGATGCACAACAAATATATCCATCCCAACAGTACCCGCCATTAAATAAATCCTCCAGACGTGGATGCACAACAAATATATCCATCCCAACAGTACCCGCCATCAAAATATTCTTGTACTTGTGCACTGGTGAAACTCGTATCACAGATACGGTCATTGAGCGTCCTGGTGAGCGGCACAGACACACGCAAGAAGCAGACACCAAACAAATATATACATAAATAAATACAATAAGGTTATTATTAGGTAAGAAGCATTATTATTCATTACCATTACTGTTCATTGTTGTTCATTAGAATTACTCATTATTACAATGCACTTGTCACTAACAACAAGCATACTGTGTTGTAGTGCCCTAAAGTTTAGTGTGTGAGGCATGTGAGGCACGTAATGTGTGAGGCATGTGAAGCATATGAGGCATGTGAGGCATGTAATGTGTGAGGCATGTGAGGCATGTTATGTGTGAGGCATGTGAGGCATGTTATGTGTGAGGCATGTGAGGCATGTTATGTGTGAGGCATGTGAAGCATGTGAGGCATGTAATGTGTGAGGCATGTGAGGCATGTTATGTGTGAGGCATGTGAAGCATGTGAGGCATGTAATGTGTGAGGCATGTGAGGCATGTTATGTGTGAGGCATGTGAGGCATGTTATGTGTGAGGCATGTGAGGCATGTTATGTGTGAGGCATGTGAGGCATGTTATGTGTGAGGCATGTGAAGCATGTGAGGCATGTAATGTGTGAGGCATGTGAGGCATGTTATGTGTGAGGCATGTGAGGCATGTTATGTGTGAGGCATGTGAGGCATGTTATGTGTGAGGCATGTGAAGCATGTGAGGCATGTAATGTGTGAGGCATATGAGGAATGTGAGGCATGTGAGGAATGTGAGGCATGTGAGGCATGTGAGGCATGTGAGGCATGTGAGGCGTGTGAGGCATGTAATGTGTGAGGCATGTGAAGCATATGAGGCATGTGAGGCATGTAATGTGTGAGGCATGTGAGGCATGTTATGTGTGAGGCATGTGAGGCATGTTATGTGTGAGGCATGTGAAGCATGTGAGGCATGTAATGTGTGAGGCATGTGAAGCATGTGAGGCATGTGAGGCGTGTGAGGCATGTAATGTGTGAGGCATGTGAAGCATGTGAGGCATGAGAGGCATGTAATGTCTGAGGCATGTGAGGCATGTTATGTGTGAGGCATGTGAGGCATGTTATGTGTGAGGCATGTGGAGCATGTGAGGCATGTAATGTGTGAGGCATGTGAGGCATGTAATGTGTGAGGCATGTGAGGCATGTAATGTGTGAGGCATGTGGGGCATGTTATGTGTGAGGCATGGGAGGCATGTTATGTGTGAGGCATGGGAGGCATGTGAGGCATGTAATGTGTGAGGCATGTGGGGCATGTAATGTATGAGGCATGGGAGGCATGTTATGTGTGAGGCATGGGAGGCATGTGAGGCATGTAATGTGTGAGGCATGTGATGTGTGAGGCATGTAAGGCATGTAATGTGTGAGGCATGTGATGTGTGAGGCATGTGAGGCATGTAATGTAGGAGGCATGTGAGGCATGTGATGTGTCAGGCATGTGAGATATGTGAGGCATGTGAGGCATGTGATGTGTGAGGCATGTGAGGCATGTAATGAGTAAAGCCATTTTATCTATATAATCATCAACGTAACCAAACGACGCGCGCTGGGTCGAACATCACGGAACGACGACAGTCTTCAATGGTTGCGAACATAAGGTCACGAGAAAATATTAATCAACGCGTTCAAGTACTGACCACTGTTACTCGCAAAAACGAGAGCAACAATGGAACAAATTATAAGGGCGAGTTTATCGTTCTTTTCAGGTTTTAGGGGAGGTGAGGTACCATGTTTTATGTAATGTAATCATTAGGAAGATATACTGAGCTAATTATTATAGGTTATTGAGCTGATTGCTTTAGATAACTAGTATATATTAATGTTTGAAAAATCACATGACATACGTTCCTATTTCTTAAAAATACACGTTATATTCATTCTGACTCTAAATCTAATGGATTAATACATCGAAAATTGTGGAGTTGATGAAGCTTGAATCACAGATACGCTCATCACACACTGCAGGCTGGTGGGTGTGACGGACTGGCGGACGGACGTGGCTGCTATTTTAGTATATGTAACTTGAAATGAGTATTATATTTTGCTGGTTTTTATTATAGCACTACAGCTTCTTAACTTTAATTTAAAAAATCTCAAGTTTAATTTAAAAAAGCTCAAGTTTAATTTAAAAAAGGTCAAGTTCAATTTAACAAAGGTCAAGTTTAATATAAAAAAGTCAAGTTCAATTTAAAAAAGCTCCATTTTAATTTTAAAAAGTTCAAGGTCAATTTAAAAAAAAGCTCAAGTTTAATTTAAAAAATATCAAGTTTAAGTTAAAAAGTCTCAAGCAGGCTATATTTAAAAATAGATGATTTTCAATTTTGAAAAGCTTATGTTTCTAAAATTTTATACTTATGTATTAATAATATAAGTAAAGTTTATTTGTGAGAAGGCATATTTATTTAAAAGTACTGGCCCTGAAAATAGAGTATATATATCGAACATCAGACAAACAAAGCTGTTGTGATTTTGTATTTAAATTTGACATTAGCCTACTTGAGACTTTTTTAATTCAACTTGATCTTTTTTAAATTAAACTTGATATTTTTTAAATTGACCTTGTACCTTTTTAAAAATTAAACTTGAACTTTTTAAAATTGAACTTGAGCTTTTTTAAATTGAACTCGAGCTTTTTTAAATTGAACTTGAGCTTTTTTAAATTGAACTTGAGCTTTTTTAAATTAAAGTTAAAAAGCTGTAGTCTGCATGGCCCATCAAAAATGATGGGATTTTATGTCTTTCATGAAGAAATTTTTGAGAAGTGGATGACAAACAAATATACCCATCCTATCAGTACCTGTGGTAGGAAATATTCTTGTATGTGTGCACAGTGAGACTCGTATATCAGATACGGTCATTATAACTATCCTTATGAGTGTGACAGAGAAATGGAAGAAGCGGACACCAAACAAATATATAAATAAATAAATATATAAATAAACACACAATGGGCATTATTAGGTTAGATATTGGATGGGTTGGTGGAGACAAGCAATCCCAAATTGTGATTGTTAAGAAAAATGCGGAGCAAGATTATCAAAAACACGAACTCAAGACGGTAAACGGAAAAGTTGACGTAACTGTTAGAAATATCAAAAGCAATATTTCTAAGGAAAATCAGTGAATGAGGTTCATGCGGAAAAATAAGGACGAGATTGTAGGCAAAAATCAGAAGAGAATATTGCTTTGGAAAATTTTAGAATGAGAATGTTAGGAAAAGTTAGCGAGCAAGATTGTTAAGAAAAATTCGAGAGTGACATTGCTAGGAAAAGTTAAACAACAAAATTGCTATGCCACATTCGACGGAAGGATTTCCACAAAAAGTTATAGAACAAGATTAATACAGAAAATTTGAAAAGCAACTACTATTCAAGGTATCCACAAAAAATGTACCCACTAACTAATGTGTGAATTTGTAAATATATGATACCGAAAATTAAACTGTTGTTTGATTCCGATATCATACACACACATATTCATATATATATATATATATATATATATATATACATATATATATATATATATATCGGTCAGTGGATACATTTTTTGTGGACACCCAGTAATTTAGAAAAGTTTCAAGAAATTAATAGCAGAGAAATAATGTACGTGGGGTAGAGTTGGAGGCACGAAGGTGCCCCGGGCCGGCGACGGCACCGATGGATTTCGGGAAGAAAGGGAGGAAGAGGGGGATTAAAAGGGTGGGATTTAAGGGATGCAGGAGGAGGCAGGGGTGCGAGGGGTGAGGGGTGAGGGTGCGTCTCAACTTTGAGGATTTATTGAGTAAGTTGCGCAGCCGCGCCGCACCTCCACGCCGCTCCAAAAATGCCAAGAGCCGCAGATAAACGACCGAAAATACTGCGTTCTGCTGAGTGGGGCGGAGTGGGTGGAGTGGGGCTGAGTGGAACGAAGTGGGGCAGAGTGGGATGAAGTGGGGCACAGTGGAATGAAGTGGGGCAGAGTGGAATGAAGTGGGGCAGAGTGGAATGAAGTGGGGCAGAGTGGAATGAAGTGGGGCAGAGTAGGATGAAGTGGGGCAGAGTGGAATGAATTAAAAATGTTAAGGTTCCAATCTTTGGAAAGTTTAACTATAAAAAGGAAGACTAAAGCCACGCTTCTTAAAACCATTTCTTATAAAAGAAAGACAATTCATGAAAGTAAACGTTTCGACCATTTTCACTGGTCATTATCAACACTGAAAAGATAAAACAATAGTACAGTTAAATGATGATCTATTACTACATTCTAAACAATATATGGTGATCGATAGAAACTATGAATTAACAATTTGTAGAGGGTATGCTGACTGCATATCGTTCAAACTTGGTTTTAATTTGGAGATGAACAAAGATTCTAGAATTTTGAGTTCAGTTGGATTAGAAGCTCTACCTAATATCTGGAAATCTGAAAGTCTGATAGGTGAATCACATTTTTCAGCGTGTGCACGTATGGCAGAATGGGATGGTGCGGATAACAGATTATTGGTTCGATGGCTCTGACCAGCATGCTCAGATACTCGAATACGTAGGTTACGCGAGGTAGAGCCCACATACTCTGATGCACCACATCGTGCACAACTATGACTGTAAACAACAGAGCTGAGCATGCCCTTAGGAAGACCATCCTTAAATCTGAAAAAAGACCCAACAGAGAGCGGATTGACCTGGATGAACTTAAATTCACACTGCATGAAATATTTAGACAGTAGCTGAGACAATTCTAATTTTAATTTTTCAGACTGAGCTCCAAAGTACAGTAACGGAACATACAACAGTTTTCTATTGACATATGGGATTGGTTCAACTTTGGTACGAACAGAGAAGAGGAACTTTTTTAAAAAATTGTCATATAGTCCTACCGGAAATCCGTTCTTTACAAAAAAATTCCTAAGGAAAACAAATTCATTGTGAAGATTAGGATATGAACTGCATATGCTATAAGCCCTATGAAGAAGGGTTTTAATACTATTGACTTTAAATTGGAAGCTGCAGAAACTAAAATAGCTAAGTCCTAAACCAGTAAAAGTGGGCTTGCGAAAAACAGAACAATCAAAATTATTGCACTTCCTAGTCATCCTCACATCTAAAAACGGCAAACAGTTATCATTTTCTTCGACCATGGTAAACTTAATGTTTGGATGTTTCGAGTTCAGGTAATCTAAAAATAAGGTACAATGAGTCTGGTCTCTAAATAAAATGAAAGTGTCGTCAATGTAGCGTTTGTTAAAGGTTGGCTTAAAATGGCTAGGACAATCATCTATCCATGATTTCTCATGGTGGCATATAAAAATATTAGCAAAGGTAGGTCCTAGTGGAAGGCCCATACCCAAACCATCTTGTTGTCTGTATAATTTTCTATTGAAAATGAAAAAACTATTTAGAACAGAGAGCTCTAGAAATTTTTTGAATAATTCGCGGGTTAGGCCCAAAACGGTAGTACAGTCACTAAATAAACAATTCAAGCAAATGGTTATTGTCTCCTGTAACGGAATGTTTGTAAACAGATTTTCTATATGAAATGATGCCATATAAAGTGAATTTGCATTGGGGATGCGAGTAATTTGCTCAACGAATGATTTAGAATTTTCGACTGTATATGTATTAGTGGTGAATGGCGAGAGAATAGGAACTAAAAACTTAGCTAATTTAAAACTTAGCGTTTGATACGCGGCAAAAATAGGTCTAAACGGGTAAGACACGTTAAAGTTAGGTTTATGAATTTTAGCCAGACCATAGAGAATACCGGGGGCTGATCCAGAAATAAAAAGACGTTTATATAAATCTTCAGGAATCAAGCTAACTTTCGTCAATTTACGTAAGAAGTTGTTAATTTTGTCTTCTATTCTAAGTGTATATACATGCATCTCCTCAGAAATCTCTTTAAATTTACTATTCACCACTAATACATATACAGTCGAAAATTCTAAATCATTCGTTGAGCAAATTACTCGCATCCCCAATGCAAATTCACTTTATATGGCATCATTTCATATAGAAAATCTGTTTACAAACATTCCGTTACAGGAGACAATAACCATTTGCTTGAATTGTTTATTTAGTGACTGTACTACCGTTTTGGGCCTAACCCGCGAATTATTCAAAAAATTTCTAGAGCTCTCTGTTCTAAATAGTTTTTTCATTTTCAATAGAAAATTATACAGACAACTAGATGGTTTGGGTATGGGCCTTCCACTAGGACCTACCTTTGCTAATATTTTTATATGCCACCATGAGAAATCATGGATAGATGATTGTCCTAGCCATTTTAAGCCAACCTTTTACAAACGCTACATTGACGACACTTTCATTTTATTTAGAGACCAGACTCATTGTACCTTATTTTTAGATTACCTGAACTCGAAACATCCAAATATTAAGTTTACCATGGTCGAAGAAAATGATAACTGTTTGCCGTTTTTAGATGTGAGGGTGACTAGGAAGTGCAATAATTTTGATTGTTCTGTTTTTCGCAAGCCCACTTTTACTGGTTTAGGACTTAGCTATTTTAGTTTCTGCAGCTTCCAATTTAAAGTCAATAGTATTAAAACCCTTCTTCATAGGGCTTATAGCATATGCAGTTCATATCCTAATCTTCACAATGAATTTGTTTTCCTTAGGAATTTTTTTGTAAAGAACGGATTTCCGGTAGGACTATATGACAATTTTTTAAAAAAGTTCCTCTTCTCTGTTCGTACCAAAGTTGAACCAATCCCATATGTCAATAGAAAACTGTTGTATGTTCCGTTACTGTACTTTGGAGCTCAGTCTGAAAAATTAAAATTAGAATTGTCTCAGCTACTGTCGAAATATTTCATGCAGTGTGAATTTAAGTTCATCCAGGTCAATCCGCTCTCTGTTGGGTCTTTTTTCAGATTTAAGGATGGTCTTCCTAAGGGCATGCTCAGCTCTGTTGTTTACAGTCATAGTTGTGCACGATGTGGTGCATCAGAGTATGTGGGCTCTACCTCGCGTAACCTACGTATTCGAGTATCTGAGCATGCTGGTCGGAGCCATCGAACCAATAATCTGTTATCCGCACCATCCCATTCTGCCATACGTGCACACGCTGAAAAATGTGATTCACCTATCAGACTTTCAGATTTCCAGATATTAGGTAGAGCTTCTAATCCAACTGAACTCAAAATTCTAGAATCTTTGTTCATCTCCAAATTAAAACCAAGTTTGAACGATATGCAGTCAGCATACCCTCTACAAATTGTTAATTCATAGTTTCTATCGATCACCATATATTGTTTAGAATGTAGTAATAGATCATCATTTAACTGTACTATTGTTTTATCTTTTCAGTGTTGATAATGACCAGTGAAAATGGTCGAAACGTTCACTTTCATGAATTGTCTTTCTTTTATAAGAAATGGTTTTAAGAAGCGTGGCTTTAGTCTTCCTTTTTAGAGTGGAATGAAGTGGGGCAGAGTGGAATGAAGTGGGGCAGAGTAGGATGAAGTGGGGCAGAGTGGAATGAAGTGGGGCAGAGTGGAATGAAGTGGGGCCGAGTAGGATGAAGTGGGGTAGAGTGGAATGAAGTGGGGCATAGTGGAATGAAGTGGGGTCTGAGTGAAATGAAGTGGGGCGAGTGGAATGAAGTGGGGCAAAATAGGATGAAGTGGGGCAGAGTGTGATGAAGTGGGGCAGAGTGGAATGAAGTGGGGCAGAGTGGAATGAAGTGGGGTAGAGTGGAATGAAGTGGGGCAGAGTATGATGAAGTGGAGCAGAGTAAAATGAAGTGGGGCATAGTGGAATGAAGTGGGGTAGAGTGGAATTAAGTGGGGCAGAGTATGATGAAGTGGGGCGGAGTGGAATGAAGTGGGGCAGAGTGGAATGAAGTGGGGTAGAGTGGAATGAAGTGGGGCAGAGTATGATGAAGTGGGGCAGAGTGGAATGAAGTGGGGCATAGTGGAATGAAGTAGGGTCTGAGTGAAATGAAGTGGGGCAGAGTGGAATGAAGTGGGGCAGAATAGGATGAAGTGGGGCAGAGTGGAATGAAGTGGGGCAGAGTAGGACGAAGTGGGGCGGAGTGGAATGAAGTGGGGCAGAGTGGAATGAAGTGGGGTAGAGTGGAATGAAGTGGGGCAGAGTATGATGATGTGGGGCAGAGTGGAATGAAGTGGGGCAGAGTGGGAAAACTTGAAACCACGTTCCCAACGCTGGTGGACGAGAATCAGAGCGGGGGGAAGGAGGCAAAGCAGGGTAGGGGGGACAGCAGATAGAATTAGGTAAAATGTAACGGAAAAGAGCGCTAGAGAGCAAGATAGGTCACATGGGGACCTTTGTAAATACATTATCAGGAGCCACTTAGATATCGCTGCCACCAACTAAACATAACGCGGACATCAAACATTTCACATTCAGATCTGCACTACCAAGAATTCACAAATAACGGACCTTGGGTCATTCCTAAATACTCTGCAGAAATTACGTGCATAGACTGTGCCCGTGTGGCCCACACACATGTATGATACCATCATACCATCATGACAATACCTTATGGTATATTATGACGATCCGATCAAGGAATCGCATCATGCCAATACCATCATGGGACATTTTCCGGCAGGTTCGAGCATGTTCAGCTGGGAGATTACGTCCATGAAGATGACTGGCGTCATGATGAAGACATTCCGATTTAATTGAATTATTTTGAAATTCAAAATGATTAAATTTTGTTTAAATTTAAAATAAAAATTATTTAAAAATGATGAAGATTTAATTAAATCGTAATCTGCCATAATTAACTGGGCAGATTGTTGTAACGAATGGAATTATTAAATGAGCTGAATCGTAAGCCCGTAGCGAAACTTCCTTTCTGACAAAATTGACTTACAATTAATTTCATGCCTAGTCACGCTCCTCTCTCAACAGCACAGTGATATACCATTATTTGTCAATTTCATTAGTGAAATAGATGCTCTTTCATACTTTTAACATTTTCTTTGTAAGTTAGGAAGAGCGAGAGCGAGAGTGAGGAATGGGAAGAAGGGAGAAGAGAATAATAACGAAATAATACTGCCGATATTGAACTTGCAGGAATGAATGACCGTCTCAAATATATATAAAATATTTATATATATATATATGTATATATATATATATATTTCATTAAAAGGACAACATATAGGCATGACAACTATGACAACTACCACCCTATCAAGACGCCTAACCATGCACCTATCCACAGGAGGCCCAAAACAACACTCTTCGGAAACACACGGCCAAGCCCTAACAAGAAACCAATTAGTGAGCAACACAAAAATTCTACGCAAAGAAACAGACTTCAATAGATTACAGATCATAGAAGCAATACTGATAGAACAGAAAAAAACAACAATTAACAACCAGAGCACCGGGACCCATCGCATTCTCAAACTTTTTTGACGCTGACCGCGTGAGTTGCACGTGGTCGCGTCGACCGACTGTACGCCCCACCGGTTCGACATAAGCCGCCAACAAAGCCAATCCACATTGGCGACTCTGCCACCCTACCTTTCATTTGATCTCGAGCAGCCATTACAGTAGCACCTCAGAAATCATAGCTGCATTTTATTTACATAGCTTGAGAATGGCGCAAGAGCGCCGAAACGCGTCGACTATTAGCGACCTTTTTAACCTCCTTAGCAATGATGCTAGAAATATATTTAGGAAAATAGAAAATCTTAATAGAAAACTAATCAATAATAAAAACGGCGTACTTTTTAATGAAATATGCTTGAAAGAAAGACTGTTTCCAAAATATATATATATTTATATATATATATAATGTGATGTAGTCAACCCGCTTACAAGCTCAATCACATGATCACGATTGTGGAAATAACTCATTCAGTCATATGACTCAGTAAACGTATTGTATGTAATTATTCTAAAATCATTTGTGTCATTTGTATACTGATATCATTATACCGACATCGTTTGTATCATTCGTAGACCGATATCATTATACTTTCATTTATAATATTTGTAAGCCAATATCATTTATATTATTTGCAGGCTAATATCATACACTGATATCATTTGTATCATTTTTACACCAGTATCATTGCACCAATATCATCTGTATCATTTGAGACAGGCGGTCGCGGATCCTAAACATCTCGTTGAGACGATGCATAAAGGCGCGTAACTCTGTTCAGGTGTTGAGATTAGGCATTCATGTCTGATACCGCAACGCTGGGGTGAACACAAAATCAGGGAACCCCAAACAAACTATTGACTTCTAGTGCTCGTCATAGCCGTGTGTCTATAGACCCTACCGCCGTGAGGGCAACGCGGGTTCCAGTCCCGGCGCTGGATGGCGATTTTCTCCGTTGGGAATAGGGGAAAAATTCCAAGCACAATACCCCACTCTACCCAGGTGTCTGAAATGGGTACCGGTCTTGACCGGGGGAAAGCGTCATGGCGTCCTGGTGTTAGTTATAAGGCATTTGAAAATCCAATGTACAAGGTGATATGTAGCAGACTTGATTGGAAACAAAGCATCCGTAGATACCGATGTTTGTTTTGTTTGTTTGTTTCTGGAACCAAACATTCAAACAAACTATTGACTTCTGGAACCAAGCAATCAATAGTTTGAGACCAAACATTTATGTTCAATTTAATCATGATGCATGAACCAAAATCACTTTCGAGCGTTTCCTCCTCCGCATATGACACCAGTGAGCCCAGAAGTCATTCAAAGAATCTTAGTCATCGTAGCGATACAGCGGTCAGTGTACGTTCTTATGAGTGAACTTACGTTAGTCTGGACCGCAACAATTACATGTACTGTTTGAAAAAGTGACATCTGTTTGTGTATATCTCAATATTCTCTCAATTATTAGAAAACATCAGAGTGGAATTTTAGCTAAAGTTAGTTAAAAAGTTGCCAGAAGTTTCACAGTTGCACGAAGCACGTACGAGTATAAGCTGTCAATAACGGTCACAGATCCACAACAGATTCAATATACTCGCGTTGTTTAAGCCATCTTTGAACGTCAATTCACCCTGCCATGTCACCCACCACAGCAAGCACACCCACATCAACAGCAGCACACTCTGAGCACACTTGTTGACCCTTTAACTTCTTTCAGGACTATGTATACGATTCTTCTTCGAAAATAGCCTCAGTGTCCTACTGTCTTTATCGTTAAATAGGTTCCCTAATGTGTTCTTTAAAGTCCGCTGCCGAGTGGTAGATTCTTCCTCATCCTGATATCGCCAGTGACATTCAAATGATGGTTTACAACAATCGGGTGGCAAATATTCAGAGTGTCCTAACCCACAAAACACAGAATTTTAGGACACTCAAGTTAGAGGCGTGGTGTTCATCGCAGGGTTGCCAAACTGGCTTTTCCTAGCCAAGTTACTAACTAGGAACTGAACTAGGAACTACAGTAGGATAAGGTGAAATGATCTCTTAATCTACTCTTCCAGTTTTGACTTCTGGTTTGTGGGTTAGGACACTGTGCAAATTTGCACTCCAATTACAATATGAGCACAAAAATGCTGGAGCTAAAGGCACAGAACATTTACATAAGCATATGGTCTGTGCTAAAGGGTTAACCGAGCACAAAAATGCTGACGCTAAATGTCGAGTATCCAAGATACGTGAAATTCCCTGCAGCTCAGGCTCTGTGGGAGTCGATGTTGCCAGATGGGCGGTTTTCCGGCAAAAATTGCGATATTTTGCCCCTTCAAATGTAATTTGGTCTTTAAAACCACTCAGTCACTCATCCGTGCAGAGTAGCCTTAACTGAGTGGTTTTTACCGATATATTTGGTGGGAATAAATATCAAATAAATGATTGTGAGGCGGTAAAATAAATATCCAAGGAAGTATACAATAATTTGAATAATCTTTACTATAATAAGAAGGGTGTCTGTCTGTCTGTCTGTCTGTCCGAACCCAGGAGAAAGTGTGTGATGAGCGTATCTGTGATACAAGCTCCATCAACTCCACAATTTCCAGTGCATTAATACATAAGATTCGAGCAGGAACGAATATCACGAGAATTCTTATGAAATAGGAACGTGTGTCATGTGATTTGTCGAACATTATTGTACATTTTTGACGGGCCGTGGGCACTCGGCCTCATCAACTCTCGAGAGATTTAATTTTTTTATTTCTTACTGTCTTTTTTTCATTCCGCCTTCTTTCTTATTTCAAATAAAGGGGGGTGGACTAGTGTATGTATAATACCAGTCCAATCACAAGTCCATATCTATGCTTATAAAAATCAGGTAATCTTTGTTTGCCTGCATGCTCGCCTGCCACTGTCCTATGGCTGTCATGCAGTAATGACATAAGGCAAAACTCAGCGCCCAGCTTCCAGTAATAAGATGGGGGGAAATTCAACACCCAGCGAGGAGTTTGTATTCTTCTTGGCCCAACTTATGATATTAAGTCCCAACACTGAAGTGTGAGTGCAGATTGTAACAAATCTCCATTGCACAGAGGATGCTTCCTGTTCTCCACTGGTGAGTTTGTCAAGGTATTATTTGCGATTGATTTTGAATAAGTTTACTCTGCATGAAAGAATGAATATCAGTCAATACGTGGGTTAGAAATATAGTTACTCAAGCAATCTTTCCCCTAGGGAAAGAGATTTAGTACACCAATAACACAAGTTTACCTGGCAATTACCGTCCTTGATATGTTTTCATTAAAAACACAGGGTTGGTCATAAATAACGGCAGAATTGGAATTCCCTCACACTTTTTTGCAAATCTGTTCTATAACAAGTACTAAATGATAAAAATAAGAATTATCAATACTTATGACACGGTTCGTATCCTGGCCGAACTGGTCATGGGTTGCATCGTTTTTTATAACAACATATCTCACTCAGTTTGTATTCTGTGAACAAATCTGTTGAACGATGTGCAAGCCGTATACTTTGTTACTGCCCATACTGAGTTATTATGTCATCTTGTTGTTTCTACTTTTACTGGGTTACTTACAACGATATTCCTACTCTGTTACTGATTGTGTTACTACATCATTCTTCCTCTGTTACTGTCCTTACTGTGTTACTGCGTCATTCTTCCTCTGTTACTGCCCTCTCATATTTAATATCTAATTCCCTCTTCTCGTGCTTCGTTGCTTCCAACAATATTGAAGGAAAATCTTGTCCGTCTCGAAATATAAAGATCACTGCCTTAAAATTAACCTTCATTTCGTCTTGCAGTTCAGAATATGGCTCATGAATTCGTTGTTTTTCTAAAATTAGCGCCCAAAATATAGTTTCATAACAAAGTTTTTGTACATAATATTATTTTCGTTTCGCCTTAAACCTCATCACTTCCTACGAGCTTGACCATTTGCATTATATCATTTCTTTCTCTTAATTAATGCGTAAAATTCCTTCTATTCATCCGTCCCTCTTCTTTTCCTTCAAGACTCACCAGCGTTCATTCACTCTACAATGACATTGATTCTTCGAACTTTTGGCGTCTACCAACTCATTCCTACCTTCAGCCTTCCACCACGCCTTAAAATTTAATCAATTTCACTTATACTGTTCTTCCACCACTTTCCTGTGCCGTTTCAGCCTCGGAAAATGCACCGTAGGTGAAATTTCACTTGCCCCTCCACCCTCACTTCACGTGTTCTTTTTTTCAATATCAAGAGCCACGGCGTCGTATTTTTCGGTGGGATTTATCTCATTTTTGCTTGCTCTTTTTCCTCATATACGCTTGCCGTGCTCCCACCCCTCGCTCCCAGCCCCTCACTTCCCCTCAGCTCGCACAATCAACATTCCAGAGCCCGCCATGAGAGGGGAAAGGTCTCGGCAAAAATGGATCGCTGTAAAACTCCCGTCAAATAAAAGATCGACCGACCCAGTTCCGATATTAACACGGAATCTAGTCTCAAATTAATTGAGGTCTTGCATAATTCAGAAGGGGTCTGTCTTCATCATCAGTCATAATAATGGGGCGCTCAGGGCGGCCGCGAGAGGGCGCTGCTGCGGAGTTCAAGTGGGGATGTGCAGTCATACGCAGATGTAGGAGCAGTTTTAAACAATTTAAACAATTTATTTACCACAAGTGATACAGCAATAGATCGTATCTTAAGTCTAGTACAATGGACATACTTTAGTATAGCTACTTGTGGGCCCGAATTTGTATCTTAAGTCTAGTACAATGGACACACTTGAGTACAGCTACTTGATAAGTTCAGCGAAATTTTTAAGACAAGGAACGGATTTTCTATACATTTACGTCGTCGCAACTGTACAGATGGAAGACTTAGCTCTTCTAAGTGAACTTACGCTACCATATAGTTGTTTGTTCGGAACTTCTGCCCCCTGGGTGTAATGGCTGCTCATTGATTTGGTCGACGAGCTGTGGGCAAAATATCCAAGTAAATTCGACGCAAAAGCTATGAAAAATTATGTTTGAAAATTCGAAAGAGGCAATACAGAACTCAAATGCAATTAAATTTTACTGGTCCCATGACATGGATGGCTTTGATTTAGCGTTCGTATCAAGATTCAAAAGAGAAAACTATGCTCTGATTCCAGTAAATCGGTGTATTTGTTAGAAGTTTCCTATATTAGTATGAAACGTAGAAACGATGGTTCAACATCCCATATGGAAGAAAGCTAGCATGTAAAAAGAAACTTGAAAAGTATTTTTTCAAGTAAAAATACACTGGGAACATCCAAGTGGCTTTGAAACTTTTTATGTACTAAAAAATATTGTTAAGCTCCTCCCCACTCTCTCAACTGTCACAACATGCGCATTTCTATTATCTCAGTAGTAAGTACAGGGAAAATGAACAAAGACGTGTGATTAATCTAATTTTGTCGGCATCTGCACGTGTCATGAAAAATCCAGTCCAGCTTACGAGGATTTGTGTTGTTGTTCGTGCACTGATTCTCCCGTGCATTAAGTTGCGGTCTGAAATCCCCCCAGCCTCTGAACTCCCGTCTTGGTCTGAACTCCCGTCTGGGTCTGAAATCATCCCAGCCTCTGAACTCCCGTCTGGGTCTGAACTCCCGTCTGGGTCTGAACTCCCGTCTGGGTCTGAACTCCCGTCTGGGTCTGAAATCATCCCAGCCTCTGAACTCCCGTCTTGGTCTGAACTCCCGTCTGGGTCTGAACTCCCGTCTGGGTCTGAACTCCCGTCTGGGTCTGAAATCATCCCAGCCTCTGAACTCCCGTCTCGGTCTGAACTCCCGTCTGGGTCTGAAATCATCCCAGCCTCTGAACTCCCGTCGGGTTCTGAAATCATCCCAGCCTCGGGATGCCCGGTGGAGTTCTTTGTTATAATTCAAGTTTTGTTGCATTGCAAATTAATTTGCAGCGTTGAGCACAGTTTTGATGAATACAATGCTAACGCACAATTTAATTCATGAAATGATGGCAGCAGAAATTTGGTCCGGTAATAAATCATTTTATTGGCGGGCTTTTTATTTTATGGCGATAATTTCACCTCGATGAGTCAATTATGGAGTCGAAATCCATTAACCACAGTAGCAAAAATATGAAGAACTATACCTTAAATACGTTAGAGATAATATAAATAGACAGAAAATGAATATTACGAAACAGTTTTTACAGCTGAACTAAAGAAAGATGAGACAAAAATTTAGTGTCATCGTGATAATTACAGTTATGACGCCGTAACTCTACAGTTTAGTGAGGTAATAACAGTTATGACGCGGTAACTCTACAGTTTAGTGAGGTAATTACAATTTTGACGCCGTAACTCTACAGTTTAGTGAGATAATTACAGTTATGACGCGGTAGCTCTACAGTTTAGTGAGATAATTACAGTTATGACGCGGTAACTCTACAGTTTAGTGAGATAATTACAGTTATGACGCGGTAACTCTACAGTTTTGTGAGATAATTACAGTTATGACGCGGTAACTCTACAGTTTAGTGAGATAATTACAGTTATGACGCGGTAACTCTACAGTTTAGTGAGATAATTACAGTTATGACGCGGTAACTACAGTTTTGTGAGATAATTACAGTTATGACGCGGTAACTCTACAGTTTAGTGAGATAATTACAGTTATGACGCGGTAACCCTACAGTTTAGTGAGGTAATTACAGTTATGACGCGGTAACTCTACAGTTTAGTGCGATAATTACAGTTATGACGCGGTAACTACACATACAGTTCGTAAGTAATAAGTACGGGGTGGCCTAGAAGTAACTTATACTTTTTGAAATTCGATAATGAGAAAACTCCGAAGCATCAAAAGTTCGGGTTGTTTTAAAACAATGCAAGCGAGTTTGAACCTTTATCTATACGTTGGAATTGAAAGTACTATTTTTTGAATGACGACCATTTTCGTTGAAACAAACGTGCCCTATTTCATGGAACTGTTCAGTACTTTACCCCTGACCTCTGAAGTTGTACTGTTTACTTCTTGATAGAAGTTGCGTTTTAATTGCTTTGAAGTTAATGTTGTGTTGATGCAAACTCTTTCCTTCGAATATTCAGAGAGGGAGAAATCAAAAGTAAGTAAATCTGAATATCAAGGAGCCTACGACACTTCATCATTACGTGAAATTAGTCGGGATTGAAAAGTTATTCAAACCTTGGCCATTGACCCTCTTCCTGTGTGAGGTGTACTTCATACAACAGGCACAACAACAAGCTCAAAATTATTTCGGTCATTTAAATGTATTCCAAACTCTTTGTGGTTCACAATCTTGTCACTATTGATAGGCAAAGATTGTGAATTACTTAAATAGTCCAGTAATCCTGAGAGCTTGTGAGACAGAGACCAGCGTCAAGTTTTCCAGCTTTGGAGGTAACAGGAAAATGCGTTGATAGCCGAAGAGGGTATGTTACTCACACCCCTTCTGCATAATCCTGCAATTCTAAAAGCCTGCGATACAGAGATGGGAGTTTAAGTGTTCCAGGACCTCCTGTACAACCCTGTAATCTTAAACTCAGCAATCCAATGTGCGTTTAAGTATTCCAGTTTTAAGAACATCAGCTAAAATAAACAACCACTTGAGTCAAGGGTGAAAAAACTTCTTCTTTGACGTACTTTGTTTTTACCTCTCATAGTATATTTTAACGCCTAAAATTCAAAGTACTTTGATCTTTAATTTCAGAGGCATAATGACTTGTTTTTGAAGTGGCTATGGGGTTGGACTCTGAAACGATTTCGTAGCAAAGATGAATAACGTCCTCTGAATTTTCTTCATCTTCAACTTTGTGAGAAGGAAGCTTCGCTACGCGGCTGAGGCGACGCTGGCGCAGGATGCAGCCCATCAATACTCGCTCTAATATTACACATCGGATGCAGCTTATTTTGATACCAATTTGCCATTATCAGCGTAGGGCGAAGACGCGAGAAACGTTAAAGAATTAATTATGTAACTCGTTTGTTTTTATTATACCTGCGCTGTTTATTTCAGACTTCCTCAATTAGGGAGTAGTTTTGTGGCAATTGGAGACAGCACTGAGGTTTGTGGTATTGCCCAGCACTGAGGTTTGTGGTGTTGCCCAGCACTGGGTTTTGTGGTGTTGCCCAGCACTGGGATTTGTGGCGTTGCCCAGCACTGAGGTTTGTGGTGTTGCCCAGCACTGGGATTTGTGGCGTTGCCCAGCACTGGGATTTGTGGTGTTGCAAAGCACTGGGATTTGTGGTGTTGCTCAGCACTGAGGTTTGTGGTGTTGCCCAGCACTGGGATTTGTGGTGTTGCCCAGCACTGGGTTTTGTGGTGTTGCAAAGCACTGGGGTTTGTGGCGTTGCCCAGCACTGGGGTTTGTGGTGTTGCCCAGCACTGGGTTTTGTGGTGTTGCAAAGCACTGGGGTTTGTGGCGTTGCCCAGCACTGGGGTTTGTGGTGTTGCCCAGCGCTGGGGTTTGTGGTGTTGCCCAGCGCTGGGGTTAGTGGTGTTGCCCAGGGCTGGGGTTTGTGGTGTTGCCCAGCGCTGGGGTTAGTGATGTCGCCCAGCGCTGGGGTTTGTGGTGTTGCCCAGCGCTGGGGTTTGTGCTACTGCCCAGCACTGGGATTTTTTCCTAACTAGTCACCTAACTCGAAGAGAGGCCTATGCTGATTATGTAATTTCCAGTCTTTTTCATAAACATGGATTCGAAGGCTCAATTTAGAGTGAACTTGAAAACGCAAATTAAAAAACTGGCGAAATAGGAGTCTGATTATTATATAATAAGTGCCAATCTGACCTTAATATATTAAGTGAGAGTTTGATTGAAATATAATGAATGGGAGTCTGATTAAAATATAATGAGTGGGAGTCTGATCGAAATATAATGAGTGGGAGTCTGATTAAAATACAATGAGTGGGAGTCTGATTGTATTATCAAGGTAACGCTGCGTCTGCATCTCCTACTGCAGTCGATCCTAGAAATGTACATCATATCACCTGAACCTAAACTCACTCGTGCTAACATTACTCTGAGTTTTCCAATGAATAAGGTCCCCTATTCAAGTTTTGAATAACTGGAAAATTTGTGGCCAATTTTTATCCGTAGAGTTCCGCGTAGTGTAATGTAGTATGACACGAGAAATAACTCAGAGTCTTTTCTGTCTTTCTTTCTATCTTTTAGCCAGCTGTGAACTGATCATCGACAGGGCAGTATCGGAATGGGTACGAGTAGAGGCCCCAGCATGCAGGGCAACTGACTCCAGTATGTGAGAGCAAAGAGTATCAGTACCTGATAGCAAAGAGTACCAGTATGTGATAACAAAGAGTACCAGTATGTGATAGCAAAGAGTATCAGTATGTGATAACAAAGAGTACCGGTATGTGATAGCATAGAGTATCAGTATGTGATAAAAAGCGTATCAGTATGTGATAGCGAAGAGTATCAGTATGTGATAGCAAAGAGTATCAGTATGTGATAGCAAAGAGTATCAGTATGTGATAGCAAAGGGTACCAGTATGTGATAGCAAAGAGTACCAGTATCTGATAGCAAAGAGTACCAGTATGTGATAGCAAAGAGTATCAGTATGTGATAGCAAAGAGTATCAGTATGTGATAGCAAAGAGTATCAGTATGTGCGTGCAAAAAGCACCAGGATGTGTGGACAAAGGGATTATGCGAGCGTGAGCGCAGGATATCAGTCTGCGGAACCATAAAATATCAATGTATGAACAACAAAAGGCACCAACATGTACGAGTAAAAGCACCAAAATTTTCGAACGATGGGTGCCAGTAGGTATCATCAGAACACACCACTGTGTACTTGCGAATGGTACTAGTATGTACTAGTGAATGGTACTAGTATGTACAAACGAATGGTACCAGTATGTACAAACGAATGGTACCAGTATGTGCAAGCAAATGGTACCAGTATGTACAAGCGACTGGTACCAGTATGTACAAGCGAATGGTACCAGTATGTACACGCGAATGGTACCAGTTAGTACAAACGAATGGTACCAGTATGTTCAAGCGAATAGTATCAGTATGTACACGCGAATGGTACCAGTTTGTACAAGCGAATGGTACCAGTATGTACAAGCGAATGGTACCAGTATGTACAAGCGAATGGTACCAGCATGTACACGCGATTGGTACCAGTATGTACAAGCGAATAGTATCAGTATGTACACGCGAATGGTACCAGTTTGTACAAGCGAATGGTACCAGTATGTACAAGCGAATGGTACCAGTATGTACAAGCGAATGGTGCTAGTATGTACATGCGAATGGTACCAGTATGTACAAACGAATGGCACCAGTATGTACAAGCGAATGGTACCAGTATGTACAAACAAATGGTACCAGTATGTACAAACGAATGGTATCAGTATGTATAAGCAAATGGTACCAGTATGTACAAACGAATGGTACCAGTATGTACAAGCGAATGGTAACAGTATGTACAAGCGAATGGAACTAGTATGTACAAACAAATGGTACCAGTGTGTACAAACGAATGGTACCAGTATGTACACACGAATGGTATCAGTATGTACACACGAATGGACCAGTATGTACACACGAATGGTACCAGTATGTACACACGAATGGTACCAGTATGTACACACGAATGGTATCAGTATGTACAAACGAATGGTTCCAGTATGTACAAGCGAATGTCACCAGTATGTGCGAGCAAAAGTGCCCACACAACAACACAAAGGCCCACACAAATAAGGGCCCACACAAAGTGCCCCATTATTTCAGATGTGATTTTTTTAAGAAGTGAAAATTAATGTTTTAAATCGTAGACCTTTTACTTGAGTGATATTTATTTATTTGAAAGCAATACATGTCTTTCTTGGGCAAACGGCAGAGTTTTCAAGTTGGGCATGCCTTCCCAGCAGTTACAGTAAAAGATCGACTAAATACGAGGTGGCGTTACGATGAGTGACGACGCTTTAGAGGTACACCTCCAACGAAAACGTTATCAGGAGATTCGTTATTAAAGTATTCGTATTTATGAAAACGTAGTACAGATATACCCAAGAAACGTCATAAGAATGTTTGTATGCAACGTATTCGTATTTCCGAATACGTTATATAAGTATGTCCAAGAAAAATTGTTAGGACGTTCATACACGACGTATTCGTATTGACGAATACTTATACCCAAGAAATGCTAGAGTCAGATTCGTACATGACGTATCACGAATACGTGATAGATATACTTAATAATTGCGTTAGACGCAAAATGAAGCGATGTGAGAAGGAATGTTCAGATTTGCCTCCCTGGGGCGCAAACTGCGCAGGTCAAATGTTTCTCTGGCTCTCGCTTCCGATTTTGTCTGAATTTATGCGCCCGGGGAGGTGGGCTGCTGGTGGCGGAGAATTTCCTGGCGTCCATGAGGAAAAGAACAAAATAAAAGCACACAATAATGTCCACACTTGAGCAATTGTGACGACACTGCACACCCGCGCAGGTAGACCTGAGCCAGACCTGATGTGGACTTCGTGTGTTCGGAGGAGATCGGGGATGACTTTCTTCTTGGAGAGCATTAGAGTAGAGAGGGAAGGATAACATAAGATGGGGAATGAAATCGAACCTTGGCTTCGATGGGCAGCCAGGCCAGCATTTCTGAGCCTATCCAACTCTGAGGAAACTAACCAAGACAGCACATTTATTGTTGTTTTTCTGTCGATTTTCCAACAACTCATTTGTCTGTGTCGAGATAAACGGATGACCTGTGTATATAATACTTTTGATAACTGCGGGGAATAACATATGATGCATCAACTTTAAAGGAAAATGAAATGTTTTCTCTATGTTCCTCGGCTGGCACAGCCTGCTACACTTGGCATCTGTGGTCTCGTGAGGGGACCGTTCGGCTAAAAAAAAAGTCCGTCATTTTTCGACGAATGTTTATAAAATTTTTATCATAGATGTAAAATGATGCCATGATTTTTTTACTAATGTGTCTTTTCGTTGTTTTATTAGAAAATTGATTTTAAAAAAGCAGAAATATGGGTATTTTAGAAAAATAGATCTCCTATTACAAATTTCAAGTTATGGAACCGGCAACATGTTTTATAGATAGCTAAATGTATTATCTAAAGTTTGGGGCCATTGATTTTTTAACATTTCAATATGTTAAATATTGAGATATTTCTAAAATCAAAAACATTTTTTATTTTTCATCTTCTTTCCGCAATAATTTCCGCCTAAACATTTTTTTCAATTAACCCATACACCCCTTTTTAGCTCTTTTTAAGCCCTATCAATTGATATATTTATCATTTATATCCTTTTAAAACTGTGGGAGGAGTAGCATTTCAAACGTCAACAAGGTCAAGTTTTCAGAGGAGCCTGACAATCTCGAACTTGATGTTTGACATGCTACTTCGCTACTTCTGTCTTAGTTATGAAAGTACAGGAATTATAAATATATCAATTAATAGAGCTTAAAGAGAGTTAAAAATTTGTATATGTGTTTTTCTAAATACTTAGTTTGAAAATTATAGCAAAAATAAAATGTCATATATAAAAAAAAATTTAAATCCCAAAATTAAAAGAATCAAAAGAATCAACATATCGAAATTCCATTTCAATGCTTTTTAGATGCAACATTTAGCTACCCAAAAAGCATGTTGCCGGTTCTGTAACTTCAAAATGGAAAGAGAAACAATTTCCGATAATCAGATTAGCTCAGTTGTTTTGAACAAATCCCTTTTCTAATAAAATTACGAAATTAAATCATGACTGCAAAAAAATTGTTGCATCATTTTACACCCATGGTGAAAATTTCAGAAATATCCGTCGAAAAATGACGGACTTTTTTCAGTCAAACGGTCCCCTTAAGTCTTTAGATATTTTAGATATATATATATATATATTTTCCTCGTATGCTAAAATTTCTGCTGAGAAAAAAGTATTGAAATAACTTGAATGCTGTTCATTTACACCGATATGTCAATGAGAAACTCAGCAAGTGGCACACAAATGTCCCATACACAGTGAACGTGTCAACTTTACTTCAACTGTCAACTGTCAACCGCTCATACGATAAGTTTGAGCGGCACCATAAGGAGGACGTCTCCCAGCTGATGCAGTAATGAAGGTACAATTTTCGGATGGTGGTCGCTGTTTGCTGTGCCTCTCTTGCGTCGCCGAGTTACGCAAGGCCGGACGTTAGAAGAACACGCAAGTGTTCCCTGCTATTTGCAAGACACAAATGCCCTCGTTTCCGAATTGGCATGGTCGGAGTGGTACAATTTTCAGCGTAAGTTTGGTAAGTGGACTTACGCTGACAGCTGAACCGCAAACCCGACCTCTGAATATTCTCAACTATTCTCAAATTAGTGTACGTGGCCGGTCAAAAATGACGGGATTCAATATTTTCTTTAAATAAATCTTCCAGATGCGAATGACGAACAAAAAAACCCATCCTAATAGCACACACAATTAAAACATTCTCGTACTTGTGCACTCGTGAAGCTCGTTTCACAGATACGGTCATTAAGCATCCTTTAAGAGCGTGAAAGAGAGACTGACCAAATAATTTAATGTGTTCATTGATGTTCACATTGTAATGACATGAAGGAAAATTACACATGAAAAATATAAATTCATTTTTCATAAATTTAAGGAGGCACCTGGCGTTTTATCATACCGTGTGTCCCACAAAAATGTCCCGATTTTTAATTGATTATATTTCCGCTTTAAATTAACATATTTGAATTGTCATTTTTCACAACGTAGTAAATTTTGTTTGCCTTTTCGAATAATTTAAGTATTTGAAAATCGTTTAAAAACCGCTTCACAATGATCGATTAACTAAAGGGGGCAGAAAAACTAATTGTTTAAAGGAAAAGATTTTACAACAAATTGATATTCTTCCATATCTTTTACGTATGAAATAAGGGTGAAAATAACCTCTCAGAGGGTTTAAATACTTGGTGGTATGTGGGATACATCATTGTAAAATTATTGTCAAAAGAGTATATAATTCGACAAATTATCAAATTATTGAGAAATGAGCAGCAGTGTTGTTTTTAATACTTTTCCTTTGAACAATTAGTTTTTCTACCTCTTTCAGTAAATCGATCACTGTAAAGTGGTTATCAAACGATTTTCAAAAACTTAAATTATTCGAAAAGGAATCAAAATTTCCTACACCGTGAAAAAAATACAATTCAAATATGGTAATTTAACGGGGAGACATAATCAATTAAAAAGTCTAGGACATTTTTGTGGGACACCCGGTATAGAGCAGAAGATTATCTTCAACACCCACGCTACGCTCGGACATTGCAAAACCCACCTTCCCGACGGAGAAAGCGCCGGACGACACCGCCACAAGGCCCTGGGGGAAGACACGTAGGGCGAGGTGTTATCAGGTAAAGACCACCCCTTCAAAGGCAAAGAATTTCCGAGGAAGGAAACGGGATCACAATCCTAGAAGCCGCGCCCGTTAAAATGTCGCTATTTTTTATTTCCTCACATGAATGTGCGCATTCCAAAGCAGCAGCTAAAACTGAGCAAAAAACAGCGCAACGTTCATTTGAGCAGCGATGATTATACAAAAGGAACACAAACATTTTGTTCAACATGATCAACGCGTGAAACTCCGTATTTTTTCCTTTTAACTTTAGTTCAATCACTGTCTTTTCAGTCCAACTTATATTATTCTCTCTAACTCTACTGTGTGTAAGGTAGAAGTTCTCTCTTCACAAAAGGTAATTTGCACCTTTATGCAATTCGCTCCTTTATTCAGAAAATTGATTTGTTTAACAGTTTCTAACGATGTTAAACTGTTATTATGTTCATAAAAAAACCATTGCGGATCTTTCCAGATGAGCCTCGCCACTAATGCAACACTAAGTTCCAACCACTTGTAACTTTCGAAATAATGCACCTATCGACTTCAAATTACTCTCAAACGAAGGATTTAATCATTCTTTCTTTCCGTACCGTAGACGGTACGGAAACGGCTTTCTGTGAACTATAACTGCGTCATATAACATAAGTTCACCCACTTGTAACTTGTTGAGAGTAATTTGAAGTCGATAGGTGCATTGTTTAGAAAATTATAAGTGGGTGAACTTATTTGTTGCATAAGTGGCGGGGCTTACCTGGAAAAGATCCACTATTACTATCACTTCATTTCAAGGTTTTACATTTTTTAGCGCACGTCAATAAATATTGCAGATGTGGATGACAAACAAATATTTCCATCCTAACAGTACCCGCGACTAAAATATTCTTGAACTTGTGTACTTATGTGCCAGGTATACTCATCCCTGGTATACTTAAAACGAATGGAAAGTCATGATAAGCTGAGTGATTTCATTGGTACTCTTATTTTAATTCAATTGTGCACTCACAGAATCAAAAACGGAGAATTTATTCTCAAGCCAAAACTCAATTCATTCATCACAACTTCGTTTCAAAGAAAGGAGGTAACCCAACACAGGGATTGCTTTCTCTCTAGTTCGTAAGAAGGTACAAGCTTTCATGCCATCGGTGCCTCTGGCTCGAGTGATTCATTAAAGAACAGATCTTAATTACTTTAAGCAAAACATCTGAATCATATACAGAATGGCAATATAAAACACAAATGAACCATCATTTAGCATTTTGAAATGTTCGGGATAGGTAACCTTCATTTGGTTAGAATGTTTCCGTTAAGTTGAGACTTTTCATGTCGCAGCTCTTGTTGCCCCTACGAGAACTTGGGTTACGTAAACCTTCCCAGGGAGTCCTCTATTTTGTACCTGTTCACAGGTACAAAATAGTTGATTCGTATCTATGCTACACTTCTTCATTTCTAATGATACTTTCAGAGCTTGACAGATAGGTTGATGCGGATCGTATTTATCTGCACACACATTATAACTCTGCGTGAGTTTTCCTCGCTGTTCTATAATCCCGAACGATACGCTCTCTAGCTTTAAGTGAAGCAGTTTACCATCGTTAGGCAAATATCGCTAGCAGTGGGTCAGCTGGCAGTAAAGAGAAAATTCATTACTAAATTAATATACGTCCGGATCAGTTCGGTTAGCAAAGGATATAGATCGAGTAAGGTTGGGTTGGGCTGGGCTGGGCTAGGCTGGGCCAGACTGTGGTAGGCTAGGCTAAGGTGGGCTGGGCTAGTGTAGGCTGAGCTAAACTGGGCTGGTTAGGCTAGGCTAGGCTAGGCAGTAAGGCTAGACAGTAAGAGCAATCGCTATGGTGAGAACAATCACTATGGTGAGAACAATCGCTACAGTAAGAGCAATCTTGCGAGAACAACCCATGGACACTTCCCCTGTGGCAGCCAACGTTCAAATATAACATGTTACAAGTTAAGCTTCTTAACTTTTAACAAAAATATTCCATGAACATAAAACAGTTTTTGTTTATTGACTCATGTAGCCGTGCCCAACATTTTCTATCTGAGCACAACTGAAAAATATATAACGTCCCTTCTCTACCTTATTTATGGACTAGTTCAGCCTAATGTTCATACAAATATTTTGATTACATTTTCGTTAGTTTAAACCTCCCTAACGATATTAAAGGTGTTCCCGAAGGAGTAAAGAGGAAGTTACCATTTAGCAGCAAATTAAGGGAACGGTGCATCAACGCACAAGGTGTATCCCCACACTGTACGCATACAAACAGCAGGACTAAAAAAGTTTATGAAAAAAGATCCGAGTTGATGAAGAAAGTAGTAAGCGTTGAAAAAAAATGAAAACAATGAACCGAAAACGGGTGGTCTGTCACCAAACAAACGTAAAATAAAATAACTACCCTATCGCATTAAAGGAAAGCATACATAACCTACAGCTTGGGACCTCGCATCTTTCTCCTGAGAGCACTTGTCATCGAAATATTTCTACATTATTAAAACACGATTTTAAAATGGAATTTGGTCATTGTTAACAGGATAGAAACATTTGTCGACAGAATAGAATTTATATAATTAAAACATAAAATACAATGGTAAAATTATGAATACATGGACGTATAGAAAGTTCGATATGTGAAGAGATACAAAGATTAGAGATAAATAATTCAATAGATGGGTTCATAAAAAATTAATGGATGGACAGGAAAACTGCAGATAGATAAGTAAGAGGAAAGATAAAATAATGGATAAATAAATGCATGCATCCATTAAAAAAGTCTATCAAGATATGCACCGATTTTTAAGAGATAGATTCATAGATCTATAGATAGGCAGATAAATCAATGGACTGAGAAATAGTTGAACAAATAAAAAGAAATAAAAAAGATAGGAAGAGATATAAACAAATACATGGATAGATAAATTGGTGGACGAATATCCGCATAAACAAATGAATAGAGGGATGGATGAAAAGATTGATAGTTGAAAATATGAATAAATTAAAAGATAGTTAGATATACAGATGGAGGAATAATCTCCTAGGTAAAGGAATAAACATATGTATAAAAAGATTGATAAGGTTTCCAATATGCATCTAGTAAAATAAATTTAACCTGGACTTCTAAAATAAGATTTATTCAAGTTTAAGGAATTTCATCTTTTCATCCTGATTTACAAGTGGCCGCGCTCTCCCCACTGCTTTCGACAATTTACAACCGAACTTTTATTTACTGGAAACTGACTAAGCGCCCAATGTGTGACTTGCGCCTAAATGTTAAGTGCGGCAGGTTAAACTGAACTTCAATATTCAACTCAAATTAAAGTTAATTTCAAAGATCAATTTTGAAAATAACGAACATTAAATAGATCGTGCCTTCATTTAATTTTCATTAAGCAATTATTGAGATTGAGTGAGTAACTACTGGTCAGCAAGCAGCATTGTGAAAATTCCCTCAGTGACCACCGGTGGGTCACGTCTCACTAAAAGTGTTAAGTGGCACATAATCAAAGATAAAATTCTAATTTTTTATTTATGTTAATACTTTTAAAATCATCGCGGCTCTCCATTCGTGAAGTGGAATAACGATCGTTAGTGAACCACAGTTGTCAAACTTAGCACTCCGTGCCATGGGCATGAGGAGACACATCACCTCTGAAAGAAATACGGTTCTTGTTCAAAGAGTTTAACTAACCAATATTTTTGAACGACTATCTCAAATATACTGAATTTGGACGTCCTTGTTAGTGTGGGTCGGAATTTATCCTGCGCTTCTGAAGTGGGATCTTTTCCAGATGCGCCCCGCTACTAATGTAACACATAAGTTCACCCACTTGTAACTTTTGAAATAATGTACCTATCCACTTCAAATTGCTCTCAATTGAAAAATTAAAACATTCTTTCGTTTGAGAGTAATTTGAAGTCGATAGGTGCATTATTTCGAGAGTTACAAGTGGGGAACTTGTGTGTTGCATTAGTGACGGGGCTTATCTGGAAAAGATCCCTGAAGTGTAGGTTTGTACAGAACGGTATCTAAAAAGTATTCGTCAAGGTTCAGTATTAGCTTAAAAGTGTTGAAGCGTAAATAAAGTAATTTTTGTTGAACCCTACCAAATAATTGGTCAGGTTTCAATAGTAGCTTAGAACTTTTAAATCTTAAATGAGGTAATTTCTACAAAACTTTACGTGTGTGTTTGTGTGTTGATTCACCAGAACTCTACCCAAAATATGTGAGAGTTCAATACTAGCTTAGAACTCTTAGGTATGAATAAAGTAAGTTTTTCAGAACACTGAATAAATACATATACATATATATATGAGAAAGTTTAATATTATTTTAGAACAGGTATGGCCACAATAATTATTAGGTAATTTATGCAGAAATCTGCCAAAATACATAGAAGTTTAAATATCACCTTCAAACTTTTAAGATGTAAATAAAGTAATTTTTACAGAACTCTATACGCGAGGGTTCAAAATTAGCTAAGAAGTGTCAAGACGCAAATAAAGCGGAATTAGCCAAAATTAAAGCCGCTCCGACTTGCGTAAGATGCACTCCGGCAGACCGATGGCTGGGGCGCTTAGGCTATCCAGCACCAGGCGGGCCGTAAGCCGTTTATTTCAAAATCCAGGCCAAAATCATCCCTCAAATCCAGCCGCCTTACATCATTAAAGGTTTAAATACCGAGATCATTGCAAGGAAGCCAACACTTTATGGGCCTGAGCGTGCGATTACCGCAGTTCTCGGCAACGCGTTCCACCGCATTACGATCCAACTTTGCACCGCGCTTTTTGTGCCAGAAAATAACATAATAAACTCTTCTTTCGAAATCCCATCCCGCTTTCGACGGGGTGGAGGGAGTTGGCTGCATAATGCTTCATTTGCCGGGACAGCCTCGCGATTCATCAAGCATTAAAATCTCTGCAGAATAGAAGGCCGAAGTCCATCCTGGTTATTAGCTGCACTAAGAGTATCAAAGGAGATTTCTGAGACTTTTGGTTTACGCATTAGGCTTCATCCGCCGTCCTGTTCTTGTGACCGGTGCTGAGACTGCTCAGGCTGACCTGCGCAGGTGGCTCGTCCCGTTCTGTTGAGCCGTAGGGGCAAATGCAGTGATCGCAACTTACGACGCAGGTGGACTTACAATTTACAACACAGTTGAAACTTACAACACAGGTTGACTTGCAACTCACAACAAAGGTTGGCTTACAACACAGGTGACTTACAACTCACAACAAAGGTTGGCTTACAACACAGGTGACTTACAACTCACAACAAAGGTTGGCTTACAACACAGGTTGACTTGCAATACCTCACAACAAAGGTTGGCTTACAACACAGGTTGACTTGTAACTCACAACAAAGATTGACTTACAACACAGGTTGACTTGCAACTTACAACAAAGGTTGACTTACATCACAGGTTGACTCGCAACTTACAACAAAGGTTGACTTACAACACAGGTTGACTCGCAACTTACAACTAAGGTTGACTTACAACACAGGTTGACTTGCAACTCACAACAAAGGTTGGCTTGCAACACAGATTTACTTGCAACTCACAACAAAGGTTGGCTTACAACACAGGTTGACTTGCAACTCACAACAAAGGTTGGCTTACAACACAGGTTGACTCGCAACTCACAACAAAGGTTGGCTTACAACACAGGTTGACTTGCAACTCACAACAAAGGTTGGCTTACAACACAGGTGACGTACAACTTACAACACAGGTTGACTTGCAACTTACAACAAAGGTTGACTTACAACACAGGTTGACTTACAACTCACAACAAAGGTTGGCTTGCAACACAGATTGACTTGCAACTCACAACAAAGGTTGGCTTACAACACAGGTTGACTTGCAACTCACAACAAAGGTTGGCTTACATCACAGGTTGACTTACAACTCACAACAAAGGTTGGCTTGCAACACAGGTGACTTACAACTCACAACAAAGGTTGGCTTACAACACAGGTGACTTACAACTCACAACAAAGGTTGGCTTACAACACAGGTGACTTACAACTTACAACACAGGTTGACTCGCAACTTACAACAAAGGTTGACTTTCAACACAGGTTGACTTGCAACTCACAACAAAGGTTGGCTTGCAACACAGATGACTTACGACTCACAACAAAGGTTGGCTTACAACACAGGTGACTTACAACTCACAACAACATAGGTTGGCTTACAACACAGGTGACTTACAACTTACAACACAGGTTGACTCGCAACTTACAACAAAGGTTGACTTACAACACAGGTTGACTTGCAACTCACAACAAAGGTTGGCTTACAACACAGGTTGACTTGTAACTCACAACAAAGGTTGGCTTACAACACAGGTGACTTACAACTCACAACAAAGGTTGGCTTACAACACAGGTTGACTTGCAACTCAAAACAAAGGTTGGCTTACAACACAGGTTGACTTGCAACTCACAACAAAGGTTGGCTTACAACACAGGTTGACTTGCAACTCACAACAAAGGTTGGCTTACAACACAGGTGACTTACAACTTACAACACAGGTTGACTCGCAACTCACAACAAAGGTTGGCTTACAACACAGGTGACTTGTAACTCACAACAAAGGTTGACTTACAACACAGGTTGACTTGCAACTCACAACAAAGGTTGGCTTACAACACAGGTGACTTACGACTCACAACAAAGGTTGGCTTACAACACAGGTTGACTTGTAACTCACAACAAAGGTTGGCTTACAACACAGGTGACGTACAACTTACAACACAGGTTGACTCGCAACTTACAACAAAGGTTGACTTACAACACAGGTTGACTTGCAACTCACAACAAAGGTTGGCTTACAACACAGGTTGACTTGTAACTCACAACAAAGGTTGGCTTACAACACAGGTGACTTACAACTCACAAAAAAGGTTGGCTTACAACACAGGTTGACTTGCAACTCACAACAAAGGTTGGCTTACAACACAGGTTGACTTGCAACTCACAACAAAGGTTGGCTTACAACACAGGTGACTTACAACTTACAACACAGGTTGACTCGCAACTCACAACAAAGGTTGGCTTACAACACAGGTGACTTGTAACTCACAACAAAGGTTGACTTACAACACAGGTTGACTTGCAACTCACAACAAAGGTTGGCTTACAACACAGGTGACTTGCAACTCACAACAAAGGTTGGCTTACAACACAGGTTGACTTGCAACTCACAACAAAGGTTGGCTTACAACACAGGTTGACTTGTAACTCACAACAAAGGTTGGCTTACAACACAGGTTGACTTGCAACTCACAACAAAGGTTGGCTTACAACACAGGTGACTTGCAACTCACAACAAAGGTTGGCTTACAACACAGGTTGACTTGCAACTCACAACAAAGGTTGGCTTACAACACAGGTTGACTTGTAACTCACAACAAAGGTTGGCTTACAACACAGGTTGACTTGCAACTCACAACAAAGGTTGGCTTACAACACAGGTTGACTTGCAACTCACAACAAAGGTTGGCTTACAACACAGGTGACTTACAACTTACAACACACGTTGACTCGCAACTCACAACAAAGGTTGGCTTACAACACAGGTGACTTGCAACTCACAACAAAGGTTGGCTTACAACACAGGTGACTTACAACTTACAACACAGGTTGACCTGTAACTTACAACACAGTTATATCTTACCACACAGGTGTACTTACAGCTCGCAACACAGAATGATTTACAACTTACAACAGAGGTTGACGTTACCGAAGCGGTCGATGAGAATACGAAAAGCAATTCTCATTTCTCGGGACCGAAAAATGTTCGACGGACATGCCGGCAGCTGGCTTCATGTGAGGCACGCCAGTCGCCACTATATTGTGTACAAAAAAAATGAAAATGATGATAATGATGAAAATGATGAAAAGGATGAAATTAATGGAAATTATGGAAATGATGAAATTAATGGAAATTATGGAAATGATGAATATGATAAAAATCTTTAAAATAATGAAAATTAAAATAATAAAAATGATGAAAATTTTGGAAAAATAAAAACAATAAAAGTAATGAAAATAATGAAAATGATGAGAATAATAAAAACGATGAAAATATTGAAAAATTAAGAATAATAAAAATAAAAAAATTATAAAAATGGTGAACATAAGCGCGCTAGCGTGAGGCAGGGAGGCATAACGGATCTAAGAAGTCGGTGGGAGGTTTATCAATGCTAATGATGCTTTATGGCCGACGTTAAACTTGATGCGCCTTACGTCTCGCTTAGAGAACATTAGCTGCTTATGTGGCCTGATGCGCGGTGATGCGCTTATGGTGCATCGCCTGCATCACGGCGCATCATGCCAGGGTCTCGTGCATCACGGCGCATCATGCCAGCGTCTCGTGCATCACGGCGCATCACGCCAGGGTCTCGTGCATCATGGCGCATCATGCCAGGGTCTCGTACATCACGGCACATCATACCAGCGTCTCGTGCATCACAACACAGTGCATGGTACACTGCAGTTTACTATGCACTGCACTGCTACATATCATGCAATGCATTGCAACACACCATGAACTGCACTGCAACACGCCATGCACTGCACGCCATGCACTGCAGTGCAACACGCCATGCACTGCACTGCAACACGCCATGCACTGCACTGCAACACGCCATGCGCTGCACTGCAACACGCTATGCACTACACTGCAACACGCCATGCACTGCACTGCAACACGCCATGCACTGCACTGCAACACGCCATGCACTGCAGTGCAACACACCATGCACTGCACTGCAACACGACATGCATGCACTGCACTGCAACACACCATACACTGCACTGCAACACACCATGCACTGCACTGCAACACACCATACACTGCACTGCAACACACCATACACTGCACTGCAACACGACATGCATGCACTGCACACTGCAACACACCATACACTGTATTGCAACACACCATGCACTGCACTGCAACACGCCATGTACAGCACTGAAACACGCCATGCACTGCACTGCAACACACCATGCACTGCACTGCAACACACCATACACTGTACTGCAACACACCATGCACTGCAACACGCCATGTACAGCACTGCAACACGCCATGCACACGCACTGCAACACGCCATGCACTGCACTGCAACACACCATACACTGTACTGCAACACACCATGCACTGCACTGCAACACGCCATGCACTGCACTGCAACACGCCATGCCAGTGTACACTAACTAGAGCCATACTTCGGCTGCCGCTAAATAAGTGAACACTTGTTCAACACTGACCTGAACGTCATGCAATACAGTGAACAGCAGGACTGATACTGCAGTATAGCATCCGGGCTGCAGTGCTTCTGTCCTACTACATGTTTTTCTTAGAGTATTATATCCCAAAAGGTCTTGGGCGTCTCAATTCAAGCGTAACTTATTATGTCGTTTAGAATGGTATATTATATTCAGCATGGGGTATTATGCTAAGTATGAGGTATTATGTTCAGTACAGTGTACTATGTTCTGTACGGTGTATTGTGTTCAGCATAGTATAGTATGATGTTCAGCATGGTGTACTATGTTCAGCATAGCATTGGATGGCGTTCAGCATGGTACATTATGATTCGTATTATTAAGCCAAGAAGCATTATGCTCAAAGCTATTACCGCAGAGAGCTTTGCCGCACTTCACTCGGAGTCGCCATGCCCTCCCTCTTTCTTGACTCTCTCTATAGTACGAAAGCATGGAACTCACGGCGCCCAATGGCAGTAAATGAGAATATCAAATACTACCAGAAAAAAGACAGTAGTCGTGTAATGCCTCGCTCGTACAACCCTAGTCCGTACATTTTGCTCACACCCTCACCTTATACATGTACGTTAATGCAGGGCTTCTGAGAGCTGTATCCTTATCCGCGTCTCCTCTTACGCAGTAGAGCCTTTTTACGTGTATACCTATCCACAGTAGAGCCCTTATACGTGTATACCTATACGTAGTAGAGCCCTTATACGTGTATACCTATACACAGTAGAGCCCTAATATGTGTATACCTATACGTAGTAGAGCCCTTATACGTGTATACGTACACGCAGCACAGCCCCCATACGCGTATACCTATACGCAGTAGAGCCCTTATACGCGTTTACCTATACGCAGTAGAGCCCTTTTGCGCGTATACCTATACGCAGTAGAGCCCCAATATGCGTATACATGTACGCAGCACAGCCCCCATACGCGTATACCTACACGCAGCAGAGCCGCTCCGTCTCAAGTGCGTACACGCTGCGACGAGCGAAGTCTAGCACAACAATGCCGCATTTCCGAGAGTACTCAGCGCTTTCTATTTGCTCTATATAGCCCTTGAATCTTTTGAAAGCAGTTATTCTAACCACAGACTGGAGCCCTCGCGTTCTTTCATTTGAACACAAAACATGTGTGTGTTTGTGTGTGTGTACCTTTACTGAGAGTTCTGTGTATTCGAGCGCACTGCTTCTAGTAACAAGTACAGGGTGCGGCAGTCAATCCTGCATTTTTGGCCTTTCACAGGTTCTTCGTAAATGCAGGATTGACTGGCGCACCCTGTACCACTGCCGCTGCTCCGCAGGTATTTAGCTCACCTGTGCCACCTGCTGGGGCTGGGCCCGAGACTACACAAATATCTTCGTCATAAACTTCATTTTTTCTTGGCTAGATCATTTTATTGGCCGTAAATCTTTATTATTTGCTGAAATGTGCTCCGCAGTATGGGAAACAGCTTTTTCGCAAGTAGATACATACCTAGAAATGTTAATAAATATTATTTAGATGAAATGAATGCTTAGGTTTGTGCTATATTTCTTTTATTTGTGCTATATTTGTGCTATATTTGTTTTGGGGTGCCGCCATAGCCATGTGGCTAGAGGGTTCTGCCGCCGTGCGGGAGACCCGGGATCGAATCTCGGCGCTGGCAGTGGCGATTTTCTCTGTTGGGTATAGGAGAAAAATTCCAAGCACAATACCCCACTCTACCCAGGTGTCTGAAATGGGTGCCGGTCTCGACCGGGGGAAAGCGTCATGGCGTACTGGCGTTTGTTATAAGGCATTTGAAAATCCAATGTACAAGGTGATATGTATCAGGCTTGATTGGAAATAAAGCATCCGTAGATGCCTTCTTTATTATTATTATTATTATTATTAATGTTGTTGATGTTAAATGGAGCGTGATCGCCATCATGAGTCATTTTCTCCTTGCACGCAGCCTGACCCGTCAGTGCTGGAAATAACGGAGAGCAAATTAAAACTACGTCCATACCTCTACACTTGAATAAATTAAATAAACTAAATCTACGGTAGTGGCCTTCCGTTCCCCGGTTAACCTAAGCAGTGATTTTCAAAGAGAGTTTCTAGTCCTTGTGCGAACCTTCTTTACAGCGGTCGACGTTCATGTTTATTATAAAAATACTTTTAAGATATCGTCTTTTTTATCAGGAAAGAGCGACAGGATGAGTGCGTGGAAAGTTGCTGTGTTTAATGTATGTGTACATTTGTGATTGCTACCAGCAATCGTACGTTGGAAGTACTACCCTCCAACTATTTATCAGTCGCAGCCAACATTCAGGATTTTCTCATATTACTGGCCGCCCATTTGCTTGTCCCCCTCAGTCCGCCATTCGAGACCATTGCAATAGTTCCAATCACCCTTTCAAAATATCAAATTTTTCTATTCTATGCAAAGCCTTTAATGAACAAGACCTCCGTATTCTAGAATCTCTTTGTAAATTCACAGATAAACCTTCACTTAATAACGATTTCAGCGCGACAACATTATTTGTAGCCCTTACTTCCTAACTTGCGGTATGGTGAGGTGTATTTAGTTCAGTGTGCATGTAGTGCGTGTGTGCGTATGTGTATATATATATATTAATGTGTAGGTGTACGAGTGTGTTGTGTATGTATGGTTGTGTGCACCTGTATGTACTGTGTATAATGCCTGTACGCTTATGTTTGGTACTTTAGTCGTTAGAAAAAGATTTATTTTTATTTTTTGCGTTTTCGCTTGGTATTTCTATTCACACCTTATCCGTCTTATGCATGACTGAAAATTACCTTTTATTTCTTCCAGCACTGACGATGGAATAATTTTTATTCCGAAACGTTTGCTGTAATAAATGTTCTCTATAACGTTGGTTCTTTTTTTTATTTTGAGAATAACTTGATATACATTAATTTAATTAAATCTACGTCCATCCCTCTACACCTGAAATAAATTAATTGAAATAAATCTACGTCTATACCTCTACACTTGAATGAAATTAAATAAATTAAATATGCGTCCATATCTCTACACTTGAATGAAATTAATTTAATTAAATCTACGTCCATACCTCTACACTTGAATTAAATTAAATAAACTAAATCTATGTCTATTCCTCTACACTTAAATGAAATTAAATAAATTAAATCTACCTCCATACCTCTACACTTGAATAAAATTAAATAAATTAAATCTACGTCCATATCTCTAAATTCTACGATCCCACCTTGCCTCTAAAATAAAATAACAAGTGCAGCTGATGAAGAACATTTGTGGAATGCCGTAGGATTCTATGCACGTTTAACAGAAATAACTTTCATAAAATCTAAGTACAGGTAAAATTAAGATTAATGCTTCAGGTTAGTGTTAATAAATATTTAAATCTAGTTAACACAAACATCTAATTAACTCTAACATCTAAGTAACGGTAGAATTAACACTAAAGAACATTAGGATTACTTGCCAAATAATTTCTATAGGAGCCCTGACTCAGCATTGTAAAACTTACAACCTGGTTACGGTACTGTGAACTGTGAAAGTTTGCCTGTCGACTTGGCTGCTCTACGCACTAGTTTTATCTTGACAAAATGCTCAAGTTTTAACTTTTCCCAAAAATATTTGAGCACACTGCGCTTGACGATCTGCAGGATGGCATCAACTTAGAAAAAAATTTGGGTATTGACTTAGAAAATATTATATTTGCGCAGAAAAAATAGTAATTAGAGTAGCCAAGTCGACGCGTGAACTTTTGTTGCCGGCTGTATCGTAAAATGTTAGAAAATACAACCCCAGATCGATTGAAGATTCTTTTCTTAAAAATACTTTTACGTATCTCTTCTCTTTAAATATGTTGAGCACGGCGTAGTTCTCGTACCACATGGTCTAGTACTACTCCACATCAAAAATTTAATAGAATTACATCTTACTTGAGTTCATATATTAAAAACTTCTTAAATATTAATTTTACTTGAGTTCAGTTAAAGATTAGAAAACTCATTCAGGTACGTAGGACATGGTGGGTAAAATGAAAAATTTGAACTGATCACAGTAACTAGCGTTAGACCTGTTTCTGAGAGCGAATGCCATAATGCGTACGCGTAGCCAAATTCGCTCGTCAAGGTTGAGATTTCGGTCACAGTAATTTAAAAATCACTTTTTTATTTAAATGAATCAACCTGCAAGCACAACCGTCACGCGGTGTGTGCTGGGTTAGTGTAACTGGTAGGTATATCTGCAGCTATGTGAACTATACAATGCAATTTTTTATCCTCCGGTGCTGCATTACTTGTGGTTATTGGAGGTTACCGATGAGATTCCTTCAGGACGTAGAATATAAGTAAATATGAGAGACGTTACCTGAAGCAGCTGAAGTGATTTCAGGTTGTTCCCGAGATCATTTTACCCTGTAAAATCCATTATCATAATTACAAATTACTGAAAGGGAATACTAGGCGCAATTTGATATTATTAAATAGAATAGATGTTTTTTATGAGGATAAAGAAGATAAAGATCACGCTGGTTAAAAGTTAACTTGAGCCTCCCTACCTACAGGATGTCTCAAAAAAATGTATTTACGTTTCCAATGACAAGAAAAACATTATTTATGAACATAGAGTAAAATGAAACAACTTCGAATACAGAAGATACATTTAATTAAAGAATCAAGTTTACAATTGTTGTAATTGTTGACCAAATTTGTGCAGACAACGCTGATAACGCGCACCAAGGGACTCTCCTACGTCTAGAAACAGGTCATTAGGAATATCGCGATATTGCCTTGCTATTTTTCTTCATTTATTTTCGGTTTTACAATAACATTTCAAAATTTCTCTTTTCTAAGCTAAGTTGATTTCCTGCCATACTGTGAAGAATTAAAAAACACAGCATGTTAGCGACAGTTGAAGTTCAAAACATTTATTCAAGACATTTTATATTAAAGAAAATCCCAAGGGAGGAATTAGGAAGGCGCCGCTTAGTATGGAATTGAGGTAATAGGGAAGCTACGCACAAAGCGAGTCTCCACACCCTGTTCATTGAAACAGCAAGTTTGAAAGAGGTTCAAGAAACGAGATAAAAGTTAAAGAAGCATGTAACAAGTGCTGAAAAAAACTGCAGTGAACCGAAAAAGATAATACATAATGCAACAAAAAACTATTCTATTTCAACTTAAGCACAGTCTTCCTAGGCTCTAGCTCAGGACCTTAAATTATACATAACCCTAATGGCCCCTATTGGTCATTGGAAGTGCTAATTTCAATAATTTCATTGGTTATAATGCCGGTTGGGACGAAGCGGGGAGAGCACCTGGCGTAGATGTAGAATGTACTCTTCAGAAGTCATACAGTGATGCTAAGAGGCAGTACATGTGAGGCATTACACAGGAGGCACTACACAGGAGGCACTACACAGGAGGCACTACACAGGAGGAACTACACAGGAGGCATCACACAGGAGGTATGGAAGAGGCAGGGGCTGCAAATCCAATATGTCTGCGCTGCATGACTCAGCACAACTTGCACTTCACGAGGAGCTAAGAAGACTTCGGACGAGGAGAGTCTCTTTTTGAAGAGCGTCTTCAACTGAAGAAAGTTTTTTTATTGAAGATAGCGTGTGCTTGAGGAGAGTATTTGTTTGAGGCAAGTATGTGGGTGAGGAGTCTTTGATAGAGGAAAATCTTTGATTGAGGAGAATCTTATTGAAGAGTATTTGCTTGAGGAGAATTTTTATTTGAGGAGAGCCTTTGATAGAGGACAGTTTTTGCTGCAGAAAAATCTTTAGAAGAAGCAAATCATTGTCTGAGGAGAATTTCACTTGATGGAAACCATTGCGTTAGGAGAAGTTTTACTTCATGGAAACCATTACTTGAGGAGAATTTTTACTTCATGAAAACCATTACTTGAGGAGAATATTTCCGTCACGTAAACCTTTGCTTGAGGTGAGTCTTCGTTTAGAAGAATTTCTAAACCTCTGAAAAAAGCTCCCAAGTCACCTGGCAAGGTGGTGGGGTAAATGCGTCATATGAGGATGCAAACCCTCTCTACGCCGATCAGAAAACCATACATCAACGACCCTATTCATAAAAAATAGGCACAATTGCATAAAGGTATGCCAGTGGGCTGGGGCTAAAGTGGTGGGTTTTAAAGATCTCGTAAAGTTTAAATTTGAAGCAAACAAACGCTGTGTCGGTTTGAGTTCGCTAGTTCGATACAACGGCCACCTCTGCGTATGCAATATAAAACAGGAAAATTTCAATATTGAATGCCCAGCTCATCGTACAACTTGACCAACAAAAGAAAGTGCAGCTGACTCTGACTGCCTGCAGTGCGCACTTTCGAAGATGACCAAGTCGCCAAAATATACTGACATCACAGACGCAGAGCACGCGCCCAGTAGTGAAGCTAAATAATCTTAGCCTGGTTTTAAATGCTACGGACGACAATCCTGTCAAGGCTCAGAAATTTTAAAAACCCACTTTTCATGACCCTATATTTTGATAAAACCTTGAATGAATTGACAACTAAGATAGCATTAGATATTAGATTACAATACATTAGAACAGATTATAAGTAATATTAAACTTCCCTAACCACAACGAAGGTGCTCCAAAAGGAGAAAAGACGAAGGCACCATTACGTATTCAGTGAAGGGAACACGGAATTAACAAAAAAACTAACACCATATAGTGACTCTTGAATAACTCCACTGGATCGAAGCCAGAGTATTGCTTGAATTTAGTTTTCAGACCCGAACACAAGTCTAGGCATAGGTAGACCTGCGTACCTACCAGACACTCGTGGTCTGCAGAGAGCAGGCAGGCACTCATGGTCTGCAGAGAATAGGCAGACACACACGGTCTGCAGAGAGCAGGCAGGCACTCACGGTCTGCAGAGAATAGGCAGACACACACGGTCTGCAGAGAGCAGGCAGGCACACACGGTCTGCAGAGAATAGGCAGACACACACGGTCTGCAGAGAGCAGGCAGGCACACACGGTCTGCAGAGAATAGGCAGACACACACGGTCTGCAGAGAGCAGGCAGGCACTCATGGTCTGCAGAGAATAGGCAGACACACACGGTCTGCAGAGAGCAGGCAGGCACTCACGGTCAGCTGAGAATAGGCAGACACACACGGTCTGCAGAGAGCTGGCAGGCACACACGGTCTGTAGAGAGCAGGCAGACACACACGGTCTGCAGAGAGTAGGCAGACACACACGGTCTGCAGAGGGCAGGCAGACACACACGGTCTGTAGGATATTTCATGGTTTGGAGCGTCCGAAAGCCACCCCCGATTTTAACACTTTAACTGCAACAGTGGCCCTGGAGGGGACTTTCATATTGTTGCTGACCGACCAGTGGTCACAAACTCAATTTTCATCAATACTTAATCAAAGCTAAATGAAGGCATGATCCAGTTAATGTTTGCCATTTTCAAAATTGCTTATTACAATCGACTTCACGTTAAATTTGAGTTAAATGATGAACTCCAGTTAAACCAATTACGGTAAAAGTGTTTAACCATTTACGCCGTCGTAGCAGTACCACTATTTGCACAAGTTTTAAGTGGACGTGGCTGCTTACGTCGTCGCAGCGGTACAGCTTCAATTTTTAAGAAAACTTGGCTGCCTTAAGTGTCACAGCCCTTGACTTAGGCCGACTTCACCCTGAGCCAGCAAAGCAGTATCTAGCCAGCTCGCATGAGATATATAGCAGATGGTCTGCGAGACTGGTAGGTAGGAATAGCACTTTCACCTCGCATGCTGGATGCTGGATAAAAAGTACGAGTTCAGCGTGAAGACAACGGCTCGTAATAGTGCTATTCCTACCTACCTGTCTCGCTGACCGTCAGCTAGATAGCTCGTGCGAGCTTACTAGATGCTGCTTTGCTGGCTCGGTGTGAAATGGGCCTCAGACATCTAAACATTTCGGAACCTTCACTGCTTGGACAATTCAATGTCACTGGAGTTGCACAGATATGACGGCGTACATTATATGAGAAAGAACACATAGACTCAGGCAGAGGTATTCATTGCGCGGCTCGTGATGACTCAATTCGCGGCTCTCGAAAATATCTAAATTACTTTATTAATTCATATATGATTTATATGATATACGCTTACTTGAAGTAAATGCGGCTCACGCAATCAATGCGTTTGTTTAACCGAAGTGGCTCTCTTGCAAAAATTAGTGAAGAACAGAATAAAAATTAGTGAATAAAAACATCAGTGAATAACAACAAAATTAGTGAATACCCCAAAAAAATTAGTGAACGCCAAAAAAAATACTGAACAAAAAAATTAAGTGAATACCAAAAAAAATTAGCGAACAAAAAAAATCAATGAACAATAAAAATCAATGAACAACATAAAAAATTAGTGAATACGAAAAAACTACTGAACAAAAAAATAGTGCATACCAAGAAAAATCAGTGAACAAAAAAATCAGTGGACAACGAAATAAATCAGTGAACATGAAAGAAAATTAGTGAACCACAAAAAAAATTAGTGAACAACAAAAAAATAAGTGAACAACAAAACAATAGTGAATGACAAAAAATCGCATAGAGGAGCGCAAGAAGGCTGCAGCACGCGAGGCATGAGGGGGCACGCTCGGCAGCCAGCTACCGGTCTTGTGTGCCACAGCGGGGGTGAATTGCAGGCGTTGCGCGGTGGCAGCCACACATGCCACCGTGTTTACCGGTGGGGCGTGGGGTGTGGGCTGGTGGCAACGCTGAGTGGACTGTGGCCTGAGTTGTGGGCTGAGTGGCAACGCTGAGTGGGCTGAGGCCTGAGTTGGGGGCTGAGTGGCAACGCTGAGTGGGCTGGGGCCTGAGTTGTGGGCTGATTGGCAACGCTGAATGAGCTGTAGGCTGGGGGACAATACTGAGTGGGCTGTGGGCTTGGTGGCAACGCTGAGTGGGCTGTGGGCTTCGCGGCACAACTGAGTGGGCTGTAGCTTCAAGTGTGGGCGTAGTGGCAACACTGAATGGGCTGCGGCCTTGGCGGTACCTCTGAGTGGGCTGAGTGGGATGAGTGGGCTGAGTGAGCTGCCTATCCGTTAATTCGCTGAATGGAGTGAAATATTTTCTGTATGAACTGCGCATTTAGTGCTACTCCCGTCCGGATTACCGCAGGTGGTGCTACTCTCGTCCGGATTACCGCAGGTGGTGCTACTCTCGTCCGGATTACTGCAGGTGGTGCTACTCTCGTCCGGATTACCGCAGGTGGTGCTACTCCCGTCCGGATTACCGCAGGTGGTGCTACTCTCGTCCGGATTACTGCAGGTGGTGCTACTCTCGTCCGGATTACCGCAGGTGGTGCTACTCTCGTCCGGATTACCGCAGGTGGTGCTACTCTCGTCCGGATTACTGCAGGTGGTGCTACTCTCGTCCGGATTACCGCAGGTGGTGCTACTCCCGTCCGGATTACCGCAGGTGGTGCTACTCTCGTCCGGATTACTGCAGGTGGTGCTACTCTCGTCCGGATTACCGCAGGTGGTGCTACTCTCGTCCGGATTACCGCAGGTGGTGCTACTCTCGTCCGGATTACTGCAGGTGGTGCTACTCTCGTCCGGATTACCGCAGGTGGTGCTACTCTCGTCCGGATTACCGCAGGTGGTGCTACTCTCGTCCGGATTACTGCAGGTGGTGCTACTCTCGTCCGGATTACCGCAGGTGGTGCTACTCTCGTCCGGATTACCGCAGGTGGTGCTACTCTCGTCCAGATTACCGCAGGTGGTGCTACTCTCGTCCGGATTACCGCAGGTGGTGCTACTCTCGTCCGGATTACCGCAGGTGGTGCTACTCTCGTCCGGATTACCGCAGGTGGTGCTACTCTCGTCCAGATTACCGCAGGTGGTACTACTCTCGGCAGGATTACCGCAGGTGATGCTACTCTCGGCAGGATTACTGCAGGTGATGCTACTCTCGTCAGGATTACCACATAGGTTACTACTTTCATCATTACAATGTTTTCTATATTTGAAGATGAATACTAGAAAGTAAGGCTCTATTTAAGCTTAAATACTAAGTTTTTTCCAAATTACATTTGCCCATGAGAGCCACTTGGCATGCGATAACTATTTAAGGTTGTCTATTTAAAATATGATATTGGTAGCTCATCTTTGTGCAAGGAGAGACTTACGCGTACAAATCTGGAAGCTGCTTCTGCAGAACTTCGGAATGCCTGCTGCTTAAATCCTGAGTACTTTAGAAAACGGCGTCTCACTTCCCCGTGCGATAGAGAAAACAAACCCGAAGTAAAATTTTCCACAAAAGCCAAACTTGTGTTTGTGTTTGTACAACAAAAGAAGAAGGCTGAGAAGAGACTTTAGGCTTGTTTGTAGCAAACACTCGGCGCAGCTTCTCCAACACCTCGAAACTTGGCTGTTCTGTCTCTGCGACTCGAGAGCTCTCCAGCGGGCCTCTCTGCCGCCATAAACACTCGAAAATAATTAAAAATGCGAGAGAAACTCGCGTCATACGGGCAAGGAGAGAGGAACATCCGCCATATTGCTGCAACACTCCAGACTTTTACCTCGGGGGTGTTGTGCGTTGGATCGCCGCCTCTGGGACGGTAGTGTTGGGCGATAGTGTTGAGCGATGGTGTTGGGGGATAGTGTTGGGCGATAGTGACGATAATGTTGGGCGATAGTGGCGATAATGTGATAGTGTTGGGTGATAGTGGCGATAGTGTGATAGTCTTGGGGGATAGTGGCGGCAGTGTTGGACGATAGCGGTGATAGTGTTGATCAAATCAACAGTTCGACCGCAGTCGTGTGACTTGAATTTCGGTATATACAGTGAGAATATCTGCACCAATTATCAGTTTTACTTATTCTACGTACATAAAACATGTAAAAAGCAAAACCTGACGCTAGACAACGGGTCTCACAACACGAAGTTCAGCTGAGCACACCTCTTGCAGCGAGCACACCTCTTAGAGCACGCCTCACACCTCACACCTCACGAAGTTCACCTGAGCCCACCTCTTGCAGCGGTCTGTTCATGAATGTTCACTCACATCGAGAGGAATGAGGGAGAAAAACTTCCAGGCAAAGGGCGCGCAACTTCCCCATTCCCTCTCCCAGAACTTTCGAATTAACCTTCTGTCATCATTGCCACAATTGATCGTCATTATTGCTCTCACCACCAAATGCCGCCACCTACACTTGTACCTTCTAGTGTTGTGGTTCTTAATCTTGTCAGAGGTATTGAACCCCACATGTTCCATCCATGCTTGCGTCGAAGCCTTCGTAATCGGCAAAATAAAATGTTTTTCTTTTCGAATTCAAAACATATTAATGTAATTATATACTTTATTAGTGGAGTGAACCAAACCGCCGAACCCCTGAAACTGACTCGCGGAACCCCTGCAGGGTTCGATCGAACCAAGGTTAAGAACCACTGCCCTAGTTGAAATTCAACCACCTACACCAACTAGATGAAAATGTCATCTGTACCTAGTCGAAATGCCACACACGTTCACTAGACCGAGTAGCTCCGTGATCAAGCCTCACTTGCATGGGCCGTACTTTGAACGAGGGTTAAGTCGTCGTATCCAAACAGCTGGCAGCGTAAATTTTTCGAAATGTGCTTCACTACGTTACGCGCTGCAGTATGTGCATAGGGTGGCCAAGTCGACTTATTGACATTGATATTGTTTCATTTAGGATTGACATTAGGTTAGTAAAAAATGATGAGTGATTTCCTTTTTATTTTACCACGTGTGAAGAACTTGAACTATTTCGTGAACCCTACTCTGTAATGCTTGTTTGAAAATGGTTTGAAAGTCGATCTCCTGAGGTCTGCAGTCAACACCTTGCGGTGTACAGCTCACGCTGGCGACAAACGCAGCTCAGACCACGACTAAAGATTAACAGGAACATCACATGGAGGCAAGATTCACTGTCCTAAAAGAGCCAAAATCAATTTGAATATAATACGAACGTTTCAGAGCGCTTGTTCAAGTTATCGTCAACATTTTTGAGTGTTTTCACAGATAGAGAAGACACAAAGATGAAAAATTGATTGACTCTGTAGTCGATGTGAACAAATAGTTAGAACAAAAGAGCGGCTGGAATAATGTTTCCGGAAAATGCACGAAGTATTGATGCTCGCAGAACATTTGATGCGAACGCTAACGGTTGCGTACGCAAAATGTTTGATAAGGTAGGATAAGATAGAAATGGTTGATGAAAGCAGTGTATTTCTTAAATGACGACACATTTTACGTTCGCAAAATATTTGATGGAGAAAGATAAGTCTAAAAACACAGGGTATTTGATGAATAAAGAACAGATCATTAACTTACACATTTAAAACCCATAGCAAACGAATACACACAGCAAAAATTTCCTGCAACCAAGGCGGTAATACATGTTGGTGTTCTGTGAATGCTTTTAACAGTGGAAATTGAAAGGCCAACGTACGTAGCTGACTTCCAGCACTTGACGTGATTGGAGAAGTCGACGTTGGAAGAATTGTTGAATTACAGAGGAGGATAGGCTAGCGTATCTAAAACAGATAGCTGACGTGGACGGGATAGCTGACGTGGACGGGATGGCTGACGTGGACGGGATGGCTGACGTGGACGGAATAGCTGACGTGGACGGGATAGCTGACGTGGACGGGATAGCTGACGTGGACGGGATGGCTGACGTGGACGGGATGGCTGACGTGGACGGAATAGCTGACGTGGACGGGATAGCTGACGTGGACGGGATAGCTGACGTGGACGGGATGGCTGGCGTAGACGGGATAGCAGACGTGAACCAGAGCCAGAGGTCTGCCATTCAGACACTTTGTTCTGCCATTCAGACATTTTGTACTGCCATCCAGACACTTTGTTCTGCCATTCAGAAACTTTGTTCTGCCATCCAAACACTTTGTTCTGCCATTCAGACACTTTGTTCTGCCATCCAGACACTTTGTTCTGCCATCCAGACACTTTGTTCTGCCATCCAGACACTTTGTTCTGCCATTCAGAAACTTTGTTCTGCCATCCAGACACTTTGTTCTGCCATCCAGACACTTTGTTCTGCCATCCAGACACTTTGTTCTGCCATTCAGACACTTTGTTCTGCCATCCAGACACTTTGTTCTGCCATCCAAACACTTTGTTCTGCCATTCAGACACTTTGTTCTGCCATCCAGACACTTTGTTCTGCCATCCAGATACTTTGTTCTGCCATCCAGACACTTTGTTCTGCCATCCAGACACTTTGTTCTGCCATCCAGACACAATTTATTCTGCCATCCAGACACTTTGTTCTGCCATTCAGACACTTTGTTCTGCCATTCAGACACTTTGTTCGGCCATTCAGACACTTTGTTCTGCCATCCAGACACTTTTTTCTGCCATTCAGACACAATTTCTTCTGCCATCCAGACACTTTGTTCTGCCATTCAGACACTTTGTTCGGCCATTCAGACACTTTGTTCTGCCATCCAGACACTTTGTTCTGCCATTCAGACACAATTTATTCTGCCATCCAGACACTTTTTTCTGCCATTCAGACTCTTTGTTCTGCCATTCAGACACTTTGTTCGGCCATTCAGACACTTTGTTCTGCCATTCAGACACTTTGTTCGGCCATTCAGACACAATTTATTCTGCCATTCAGACACTTTGTTCTGCCATCCAGACAGTTTTTTCGGCCATTCAGTAAAGCTGCCACTCAGGGAGCCCTGAATCTGTCGTCAGTGGGCACCGAAGAACTGCCCATGCTACAGCTGTGGACCATGCAGCACAGCAGCGGCTGTAACAGCTGTAACGCCTCGTTTTTAAGCCAATCTTTCTTCATCAAATATTTACGAGAATTAATTGTTTTGTACATTAACAGGAAACATGTTATTCCATCAATTTGTATCACGCTGTTATTGCTGTTGCTGTTACTGCTGTTGCTGTTACTGCTGTTGTTCATATTGCTTCTATTGCCTGAGAAATTCCTTGCACTGTTGTTGCTGTAGTTATCAAAGCTTTTGTTCATGTTGTTGTTGTCAAAGTCGCTGTTGTTGCTGTTGTTATTGAGGCCTCTGTTGGTCCCGTCGTTATTGAAGTCTCTATTGGTGCTACTGTTGTTATTGAGACCTATGTTTCTGTGGTTTTTATTGAGGCCTCTGTTGCTGCTGTTATCGAAGCTTCTGTTACATTGTAGCTACAGCAAAAAATTCTTTCATAACTGCAACTGTACCAACCACCGTTGCCTCTGACATCACTACAGCTGCAATTGCTATTGTAGCATTTACGGCTGCAGCTGCTCACGCGTGTCGTGTTGTTGCCATCGACGTACTGTTGCCATCGATGTATTGTTGCCATCGACGTGTTTTTGCCATCGACGTGTTGTTGCCATTGAAGTGTTGTTGCCATCGACGTACTGTTGCCGTTGACGTATTGTTGCCATCGCCGTGCTGTTGCTATCGACATATTGTTACCATCGACGTATTGTTGCCATCGATGCGTTGTTGCCATCGACGCGTTGTTGCTATCGACGTGTTGTTGCTATCGACGTTTTGTTGCCATCGATGCGAAATAATAAACATTAAAGTTTAACCAACCCAACATAATTTCAAATTTATGAAAGGGAAGTCTCCTGATACTTGCACAGAAAGCCAGAATTTTAGAGTGTTCGCTCTTTAAAAATATACCCGAAGTCCACGCAAACGCTGTGTTCCATCGTGTAGAAATGTGTGCCCATCGCTGATTTAGAAAAAGCCAGCTGCATCTTATTGTTGACGAAGATAGCTGTTTTATGATTTGCCTGAGTTCGTCGTATGATCAACGTGAAAATTGAAAATCTTTGCTTCGTAAGTACCCGCTAACTCGCCGAGCTGCATGGGATCACTCTTCTAGCAGCGTTGAAGTCGCCTAGAGCGATGCAGGAGGAAGAAATGCTTTTCACATACTTGATGAATATGCCTTATGCCAATGCATCTACTCAGGGGAATAATATCGAGCTGACATCTGTGCTCGTGTTTATTTATACCTAGAATAAAAAAAAATGTCATGCGTCTGAGGTAAGGGTAGAACTTATCGACTTCCTAGAATGGAGAATGTGTTACGATCTATGATGAGGGTAGAAATAATCTACTGAAAATACCGGACGCATGAAACTTCAGCTTCACTCAAAGAAAGAAATTCGTTAACGTAAACCGAAACGAAAAAAGCTCTGCTTCAGATCGTCCTAGTTACACGAGCATTTGCCTCCACCCATTATGCTTTCAGCATAAATCGCTGATATCGCACAAGCCAAAGCTCGTATGCCAACGTAAGTGTAAACTGGCAGAAGCGTTTCACGCCACTGTAGTCCTGTTTTTGAATTATCTATTATTACATTTATTTATGTTAGTTACATTAGTTATGAGTATTTCTGAGTATTTATAGTTATGAGCACTTCTGAGTATCTAGTTATAGTTCTGAATGACTTCTAACCATGTTCAACAACAACGTTTATTTATTTATGTATGTATTTTTATTTAGTAATTTTTATTGATAAGTCCAACGGCAAGAAAAATAACGGAAATATTTAAGAACTAAAGCCTACGTTACACTCCTGGTACCATACCTGATGGCGATCTATTAATATACATACCTATACGATATATATACCTACCTATACAATAAACCTACCTGTACAATATACATATGCTACTGTATAAACCTAACTGTATAATATACCCTGAATGGTAAATATACTGTGTATTGTACAGGTAGGTCCAATATATTGTATGTACATACCTATACATTATTCCCACCTATACAATACGCCTACCTATCCAATATACATACGGATGCGAAAGATTGGACGATACAGGAGAAACGAGCCGTATAATCACCATCACGCACGACACACATCACCATCAAAATACGATAGAAAGCTCATGTGTGCGTACTAATTAGTGAGAGGAATCCTTACCCTTGCCTCTCCTCCAACCCGAACAGCGTCCATAAGAAGCACCGCTGATGTCTCCTCTGTGTCCAGCGGCTGCCTGCATTGTTGGTCCTGGTGATATTATCGCCTGATGAATGCGGTGCGTGAGCATCAAAAAGCGTGACGGCCGAGCCGAAACTTTCAGGCTTCAAGCGGGCGTGAAATTGTGATGAAGTGATTTGTAGTGGTGCTATCGTGGGGCTCATCAGGGGCGGCCAGCCTCCGTGGGGTGGTGGTAACTGCTTTAGTGGGGGTGGCAACTGATGGTGCAGAGGTGGCAACTGCTGCTGCAGAAGTGGCAACTGCTGCTGCTGAGGTGGTAACTGCTGCTGCAGAGGTGGCAACTGCTGCTGAAGAGGTTGCAACTGCTGCTGCAGTGGAGGTAACTGCAATACTATTGGGATGCGAGCTTCTCTGGTTTACAATTAGAGTTGTGCGCAGTGCGCATCGCCGTACGTTGGCATGACGTCATCAAACTTTGATATTAGAGTAAAGGCTCCGCCTTTAAAACTTTTGCGCATGGGTGCTTGTGTTGTTCTCAAGCTCTTTTGTAATATTTGTGAACAATAATTGTCATTAAGCCCTAACGTACAACTACGTTTTTGTCGGCTCTAAATAAGCTCGGATGTTGGTTGGCTGCGGCTGCATTGATAACCCGTGTTTCGTTCAACTGCAGATTTTTGGAAGATCTAGCTAAGATTGTTCATTTTAATGTGTTTAAAGTGTCTTAGTGGAGCTAATTGTATATGAAATTTATTCTTGGAATTAAAATTTTGCTATTTAATAAGATCATTGCTAGTTTCTTTTTGGTGTCAAATCATAGTTCTATATTTTGTTTCAGAGCCAGGAACATTTGCGTTCAAAGACTAAATTAACGGCAGCAGGTCTTGAACATTGAATGAATTTCCTACCAGTGTGGATCAGTTAGGCTAGGCCAATCCTGATACTGATGTGAGTGTTTCTCTTAATTGAATTTTTAGTCTAGCTTACATTCGTGCAACTCTACTGTGTTTTCATAATTCTAAATTAATATTTGAAATTTAATTGAACTGAAGGTTTTTGTCGTCTATTAAGAATTGTTTGATTTTTGCTTACAGATTTACAAGTAATAAGAAGATGAATGAAACGTCTGTTTATATCCTTCTTCTGTACTGTACTGCCACCGGACACGAGAAAACTCGAGGCTCGTTACAGTGCTGCTAGTTCTCCCATCTCATTCAGCAGCACGCAATCGTGCTGAAACCGGCAAATTTCCTGCATCTGCTACTAATATCAAGATTCTATACTCAGATTCAACTCCGACTGATCATAGGATTATAGTCTTTGCAAAATTGTTAGCGAAACCCCCGACTAATTTCTATAAACAGCTCGAATCTTCTTCAAATAGTTTATGAATAACTACCTGTATATTAAATCGGCTGAATTTTTTTCCTCATAAATTTACATTTTGATACATTCCATTCTTTGTCATCTGATTTCCACATCTGTGATGAATTTTTCCTGATCTGTTGATGGAGCTGGACTCTGAAACGTTGTTGCTGAACATGGTATACTTTCCCAGAATTTCCTTCCCTTCTAAGCTGAAATGAGCCGTTCGTGGTATTTGTTATGGCGCCTTGACATCACGTATAAGGAATTTAAAAAACACATTTTAAAGATGTGTCGCATGCTATGTACCAGCTTCATGGTATTCGTTATGGTGCCTTGACATCACGTATAAGGTATTTAAAAAACACATTTTAAAGATGTGTCGCATGCTATGTACCAGCTTCATGGTATTCGTTATGGTGCCTTGACATCACGTATAAGGTATTTAAAAAACACATTTTAAAAAAGCGTGCTATGCTATGTACCAACTTGATTGGATTAAAACATCAGCTACAACATCCAGAAAACATGGGTGTTACAGCAATATAATACTGCACCATGCCCAAATGTTGCGCGTGTTACAGCAGTTCAATACTGCGTTCTAATGAAGCACAGAAGTTATGGTGTTCCCGCAATCTAATACTGCAGGCACGATGCAATAATGATAGTAAAAACATCAGGGAAGCAGCCCTACATGGCAAGTATATTGCCACTTCCATCAAACGTAATTTCTGCCTTACGCGTGCTAAGAGCACCCATAAAATCTCAGATACACGCAGCTGGAAGTTACCACGAATTGCTTTGTGCGAACGCAAGCGAGATGCTAGTGACAAAACTGCAGCTGCGCAGTCACATGTTTTATCATCTGTGAGTCAGTATCTAAGCCCTGACCCGAATTTTCTAACAATTTACCAGGGAAACTTAAACTAGAAATTAATAATCAAATCTAACAATATGCATCGTTAGCTGTACAGCGTGGGGTTCTATGGGGACTTCCGCTCCGAGCTGTGCCGCTACAGCCTCTCAAACCAAAAGGTCTTCACACGTTGACCGTGATGGGTTAAAATGCAATTCAATGTTAAACTCAAATTTAAGTTATTTGTATTATAATTAAATTACCGGAAAACTCAACTTTTAAATGAACAAAAATAGTTCGACAGAGCCAACACATGGAAATGTATTACTAAACATTCAGTTTGTGACTACTGGTGGATCACCCGCATTCTGGAAGCCCTTTCGTGGCCACCGGTGGGTCACCGAACAGTCGACGTATCAATTTACGATTCTGTCAGCCGCGCCCTCGCTCGGAAGGCACGCTGCCGAACGCACTTTCTGAGCAGAAAGAGGACAAAATACTTTGAGTTATTAAAGCAAGGAAGAAAATAACAGCCTTTAATTCCTAAAGTTTGACAACGAACCAGAATTGTCTGGGTTTTGAGTCATCGATGTAGTCTGGCTGAGGAGTCTCTGTTTAAGTGATTAAAAAACACTGATAACCAGATACTTAGAAATACTCATAACCAGATACTCAGAAATACTCATTACTACATACTCAGAAATAGTGATAACCAGATACTCAGAAATACTCATAACCAGATACTCAGAAATACTCATTACTAGATACTCAGAAATACTCATAACTAGATACTCAAAACTACTCATAACTATATACTCAGAAATACTCATAACTAGATACTCAGAAATACTCATAACCAGATACTCAGAAATACTCATTACTAGATACTCAGAAATACTCATAACTAGATACTCAGAACTACTCATAACCAGATACTCAGAAATACTCATAACCAGATACTCAGAAATACTCATAACTAGATACTCAGAAATACTCCTAACCAGATACTCAGAAATACTCATTGCTAGATACTCAGAACTACTCATAACCAGATACTCAGAAATACTCATAACTAGATACTCAGAAATACTCATAACTAGCAATACTCAAAAATACTCATAACTAGAAATACTCAGAAATACTCATAACCAGAAATACTCAGAAATACTCATAACTAGATACTCAGAAATACTCATAACTAGATACTCAGAAATACTCATTACTAGATACTCAGAAATACTCATTACTAGATACTCAGAAATACTCATAACTAGATACTCAGAAATACTCATAAGTAGTTACTCAGAAATACTCATAACTAGATACTCAGAAATACTCATTACTAGATACTCAGAAATACTCATTACTAGATACTCAGAAATACTCATAACTAGATACTCAGAAATACTCATAACTAGATACTCAGAAATACTCATAACTAGTTACTCAGAAATACTCATAACTAGATACTCAGAAATACTCATTACTAGATACTCAGAAATACTCATAACTAGATACTCAGAAATACTCATAACTAGATACTCAGAAATACTCATAACTAGATACTCAGAAATACTCATTACTAGATACTCAGAAATACTCATTACTAGATACTCAGAAATACTCATTACTAGATACTCAGAAATACTCATAACTAGATACTCAGAAATACTCATAACTAGATACTCAGAAATACTCATAACTAGATACTCAGAAATACTCATAACTAGATACTCAGAAATACTCATAACTAGATACTCAGAAATACTCATTACTAGATACTCAGAAATACTCATTACTAGATACTCAGAAATACTCATAACTAGATACTCAGAAATACTCATAACCAGAAATACATATTACCAGAAATACTCAGAAATACTCGTAACTAGATACTCAGAACTACTCATAACCAGATACTCAGAAATGCTCATTACTAGATACCCAGAAATACTCATAACTAGATACTCAGAAATACTCATAACTAGATACTCAGAACTACTCACAACCAGATACTCAGAAATTCTCATTACTAGATGCTCAGAAATACTCATAACCAGATACTCAGAAATACTCATAACCAGATACTCAGAAATACTCATTACTAGATACTCAGAAATACTCATAACCAGATACTCAGAAATAATCATAACTAGATACTCAGAAATACTCATAACCCGATACTCAGAAATACTCATAACCAGATACTCAGAAATACTCATAACTAGATACTCAGAAATACTCATAACCAGATAATCAGAAATACTCATAACTAGATACTCAGAAATACTCATTACTAGATACTCAGAAATACTCATAACTAGATACTCAGAAATACTCACAACTAGTTACTCAGAAATACTCATAACTAGATACTCAGAAATACTCATAACTAGAAATACTCAAAAATACTCATAACTAGAAATACTCAGAAATACTCATAACTAGGTACTCAGAAATACTCATAACTAGATACTCAGAAATACTCATAACTAGATACTCATAAATACTCATAAATAGATACTCAGAAATACTCATAACTAGTTACTCAGAAATACTCATAACTAGATACTCAGAAATACTCATAACTAGATACTCAGAAATACTCATAACTAGATACTCAGAAATACTCATAACTAGATACTCAGAAATACTCATAACTAGTTACTCAGAAATACTCATAACTAGATACTCAGAAATACTCATAACAAGATACTCAGAAATACTCATAACTAGATACTCAGAAATACTCATAACTAGATACTCAGAAATACTCATAACTAGCAATACTCAAAAATACTCATAACTAGAAATACTCAGAAATACTCATAACCAGAAATACCCAGAAATACTCATAACCAGATACTCAGAAATTCTCATAACTAGATACTCAGAAATACTCATAACTAGATACTCAGAAATACTCATTACTAGATACTCAGAAATACTCATAACTAGATACTCAGAAATACTCATAACTAGATACTCAGAAATACTCATAACTAGATACTCAGAAATACTCATAACTAGTTACTCAGAAATACTCATACCTAGATACTCAGAAATACTCATAACTAGATACTCAGAAATACTCATAACTAGATACTCAGAAATACTCATAGCTAGATACTCAGAAATACTCATAACTAGTTACTCAGAAATACTCATAACTAGATACTCAAAAATACTCATAACTTGAAATACTCAGAAATACTCATAACCAGAAATACTCAGAAATACTCATAACTAGATATTTAGAAATACTCATAACTAGATACTCAGAAATACTCATAACTAGATATTTAGAAATACTCATAACTAGATACTCAGAAATACTCATAACTAGATACTCAGAAATACTCATAACTAGATACTCAGAAATACTCATAACTAGAAATACTCAAAAATACTCATAACTAGAAATACTCAAAAATACTCATAACTAGAAGTACTCAGAAATACTCATAACTAGAAATACTCAGAAATACTCATAACTAGATACTCACAAATACTCATAACTAGATACTCAGAAATACTCATAACTAGAAATACTCAGAAATACTCATAACTAGAAATACTCAAAAATGCTCATAACTAGAAGTACTCAGAAATACTCATAACTAGAAATACTCAGAAATACTCATAACTAGATACTCAGAAATACTCATAACTAGATACTCAGAAATACTCATAACTAGAAATACTCAGAAATACTCATAACTAGAAATACTCAAAAATACTCATAACCAGATATACTCAGAATTACTCATATCAGCAACTGATTCCGGATAAATGTTGTACTTCTTGCTCTGCTACTCGGACTGAATACGAGTAGAAGACAAGTCGGGAACTTCATTTACCTCTTTCAATTATAATGTGCGGTGACGCATCAGATCTGTAACTCAAGGAAAATACCTCATTAATAAGAAAAATACAGAAGTTGGAAATTTCTGTTTCCTTCCCTAACTAAAAAGCTGTCACTTTTGTAATACAAGTAAGCTATGAGTGAATTTCAAGAGTTCTGACAATAAATTACCACACTTTCGATAACTAATTAATAGACTTTCAACAATTAATTACAAATGTTCTAACAATTTATTATAAGAGTTGCAACAATTAATTATCAGAGTTCTAACAATTTATTGTAAAAGTTCCAACAATTGTTTATCAGAGTTCTAACAATTTATAATCAGAGTTCCAACAAATAATTTCTAGAGTTCCAACGATGAATTACAAGACTTTCGGTAAAAAATTACCAGAGTTACGATAAATAATTACCAAACTTTTGATAACTAATTAATAGAGTTCCAACAATTAATTATTACAGTTCTAACAATTAATTATCACAGTTCGAAAAATTAATTACCAGACTTCCGCTAATTAACTACCAGAGTTCCAATAATTAATTACCAGACTTCCGATAATTAACTACCAGAGTTCCAATAATTAATTACCAGACTTCCAATAATTAACTACCAGAGTTCCAATAATTAATTATCAGACTTCCGGTAATTAACTACCAGAGTTCCAATAATTAATTACCAGACTTCCGATAATTAACTACAAGAGTTACAATAATTAATTACCAGACTTCCGATAATTAACTACCAGAGTTCCAATAATTAATTACCAGACTTCCGATAATTAACTACAAGAGTTCCAATAATTAATTACCAGACTTCCGCTAATTAACTACCAGAGTTCCAATAATTAATTACCAGACTTCCAATAATTAACTACAAGAGTTCCAATAATTAATTATCAGACTTCCGATAATTAACTACCAGAGTTTCAATAATTAATTACCAGACTTCCGATAATTAACTACCAGAGTTCCAATAATTAATTACCAGACTTCCGATAATTAACTACCAGAGTTCCGACCATTTCCCATGAATGTCCCTACAGTCGCCATGCCACAACCGCCACATTTACTGAAGGAGTTGTAAGCACACATGAAAATTGAGGGCTCCGAGGATTTTTATTTCAGCTTTTATTTTTTTCTTCGTCTCGTTCCTCAAGCTTACATTTTTCTGAAATGATCTCCTTGCATTTTTGTACCTGTGTCTTCATCCTTATTTTCCATTTTCTCTTGTTTTTCGAGCCCTGATGACGAAAGCCATGAATTCTGGAATGTTTGCTAGTAATTATATTTATCACGACATTGGTTCCCATTTTTATTTTCTTTGGTCGTGCTAAAAAGTTTTCCATTTGAACGATTTTCCCATTGTCCAATCATGGTCCACTCTTGGATCGCCGCCTTGTTGAGGTCCGCCATCACTTCGGACGCTGGTGTGTGTGTGTGTGTGTGTGGTGTGTGTGTGTTTGTGTGTGTGTGGTGTGTGCGTGTGTGGGTGTGTATGTGTGTGTGTGTGTCAGCTCCACATCCTTCCCCCAAATTGTTCATACATTTGTTCAGGCTCATTCCGTGCGCTTGGTCATAGTCAATTCATGGTCGAAAATTGATGAGCAAAATAGTCATAGCCTTCAATAATCATCACTCATTAGGACGTTCATTCAATGTGCGAGGTCCTATGAAATACATGAAATGCATGATATACATGAAATACATGAAATACATGAAATACATGATATACATGAAATACAAGAAATTCATGATATACATGGAATACATTAAATACATGATATACATGAAATACAAGAAATTCATGATATACGTGAAATACATGATATACATGAAATACAAGAAATTCATGATATACGAGTACATGAAATACATGATATACATGAAATACATGATATACATGAAATACAAGAAATTCATGATATACGAGTACATGAAATACATGATATACATGAAATACATGAAATACATGATATAAATGAAATACAAGAAATACATGAAATACATCATATAAATGAAATACATGAAATACATGATATACATGAAATACATGAAATACATGATATAAATGAAATACAAGAAATACATGAAATACATCATATAAATGAAATACATGAAATACATGATATACATGAAATACAAGAAATACGTGAAATACATCATATAAATTAAATACATGATATACATGAAATACATGAAATACACGAAATATGTAATTTTGTCCTTTTTCCAGTTAGGTTGAGGTATTAAATTGAGTTGTGTGACAACGACATACACCGTCACCGAAGAGTTATACTACCACAACCGCCGTTGACAACACAGCGCTCTGGATGCTGTGCCTCGACCTGTTGTCTGCCTAATTGTGTCTGCACCAAACAAGTCTGCTCAAATTATGTCTTCACCAAACATGCCTGCATTAAAGATGTCGGCTCAAATTATGTCTGCAATAAACATGTCTGTACCAAAAATGTCTGCATCAAACATGTCTGCTCAAATTATGTCTTCACCAAACATGCCTGCATTAAAGATGTCTGCTAAAATTATGTCTGCAATAAACATGTCTGTACCGATTATGTCTGCACCAAACATGTCTGCTCAAATTATGTCTTCACCAAACATGCCTGCATTAAAGATGTCGGCTCAAATTATGTCTGCAATAAACATGTCTGTACCAAAAATGTCTGCATCAAACATGTCTGCTCAAATTATGTCTTCACCAAACATGCCTGCATTAAAGATGTCTGCTAAAATTATGTCTGCAATAACATAATAACATGTTATAACATAATAACAGCAGACATAACATGTCTGCTCAAATTATGTCTTCACCAAACATGCCTGCATTAAAGATGTCGGCTCAAATTATGTCTGCAATAAACATGTCTGTACCAAAAATGTCTGCATCAAACATGTCTGCTCAAATTATGTCTTCACCAAACATGCCTGCATTAAAGATGTCTGCTAAAATTATGTCTGCAATAACATAATAACATGTTATAACATAATAACAGCAGACATAACATGTCTGCTCAAATTATGTCTTCACCAAACATGCCTGCATTAAAGATGTCGGCTCAAATTATGTCTGCAATAAACATGTCTGTACCAAAAATGTCTGCACCAAACATGTCTGCTCAAATTATGTCTTCACCAAACATGCCTGCATTAAAGATGTCGGCTCAAATTATGTCTGCAATAAACATGTCTGTACCAAAAATGTCTGCATCAAACATGTCTGCTCAAATTATGTCTTCACCAAACATGCCTGCATTAAAGATGTCGGCTCAAATTATGTCTACTCAAGAACTGTCTCCACAAATCATGTCCGCACAAACCAGGGCTGCACAAAACAAAGCAACACAAATAAGGTCTCCACAAATCATGTCCGCACAAACCAGGGCTGCACAAAACAAAGCAACACAAATAAGGTCTCCACAAATCATGTCCGCACAAACCAGGGCTGCACAAAACAAAGCAACACAAATAAGGTCTCCACAAATCAGGTTCGCACAAACCAGGACAGGCACATGTTTAGAGAGTATGGCGCAACAAACCACCTCAATGCCTTCCATTCCCACTCTAACGAATGAGAGAGAGAGAAAAATTTTGAAAAACAACTAGCAAAGTTAGCCCCAAACTTACTCCCCCTCAACTGGGAAGCGTCAAAATTATTCCCCTAGTACACTGACGAGGAAGGACACATGAGAGCTCTTGAGGATGCGTGTACGCACATAGGGCTTCGTGTAGGCACACAGGGCTGCGTGTAGGCACATAGGGCTGCGTGTAGGCACATAGGGCTGCGTGTAGGCACATAGGGCTGCGTGTAGGCACATAGGGCTGCGTGTAGGCACATAGGGCTGCGTGTAGGCACATAGGGCTGCGTGTAGGCACACAGGGCTGCGTGTAGGCACACAGGGGTGCGTGTAGGCACACAGGGCTGCGTGTAGGCACATACATAGGGCTGCGTGTAGGCACATAGGGCTGCATGTAGGCACATAAGGCTGCGTGTAGGCGCACAGGGCTGCGTGTAGGCACACAGGGCTGCGTGTAGACACGCATGAATGTGTGTACACGCGCAATACACACAGAAAATGCGTTATCGCGTGCACAAGAAGACGTGCAGCACGTGCAGTGACGCGCGATGAGCACGTGCGTGCTGTGCCCGACGCGCACACCGCGCCTACTTGCCTCTGATAATTACGTGCTAGCGTTGACGCGGGAATTGGTCTGACACACACACACACTGTTTACACGCTCGTGTTGGGATAAATACACTGTTTATTTGACATCCACACCTGCTGTTTACACGCTCTTGTCAACCACACCTGCTGTTTACACGCTATTGTCATCCACACCTGCTGTTTACACGCTATTGTCATCCACACCTGCTGTTTACACGCTCTTGTCATCCATACCTGCTGTTAACAAGATACTGTCATCCACACCTGCGGTTTACACGCTCATGTCATCCACACCTGCTGTTTACACGCTATTGTCATCCACACCTGCTGTTTACACGCTATTGTCATCCACACCTGCTGTCTACACGCTATTGTCATCCACACCTGCTGTTTACACGCTATTGTCATCCACACCTGCTGTTTACACGCTATTGTCATCCACACCTGCTGTTTACACGCTCATGTCATCCACACCTGCTGTTTACACGCTATTGTCATCCACACCTGCTGTTTACACACTATTGTCATCCACACCTGCTGTTTACGCGATATTGTCATCCACACCTGCTGTTTACACGCTATTGTCATCCACACCTGCTGTTTACACGCTCTTGGCATCCACACCTGCTGTTTACACGCTATTGTCATCCACACCTGCTGTTTACACGCTATTGTCATCCACACCTGCTGTTTACACGCTATTGTCATCCACACCTGCTGTTTACACGCTATTGTCATCCACACCTGCTGTTTACACGCTATTGTCATCCACACCTGCTGTTTACACACTATTGTCATCCACACCTGCTGTTTACACGCTATTGTCATCCACACCTGCTGTTTGCACGCTATTGTCATCCACACCTGCTGTTTACACGCTATTGTCATCCACACCTGCTGTTTACACGCTCATGTCATCCACACCTGCTGTTTACACGCTATTGTCATCCACACCTGCTGTTTACACACTATTGTCATCCACACCTGCTGTTTACACGCTATTGTCGTCCACACCTGCTGTTTACACACTATTGTCATCCACACCTGCTGTTTACGCGATATTGTCGTCCACACCTGCTGTTTACACGCTCTTGTCATCCACACCTGCTGTTTACACACTATTGTCATCCACACCTGCTGTTTACACGCTATTGTCATCCACACCTGCTGTTTACACGCTATTGTCATCCACACCTGCTGTTTACACGATATTGTCATCCACACCTGCTGTTTACACGCTCTTGTCATCCACACCTGCTGTTTACACACTATTGTAATCCACACCTGCTGTTAACACGCTGTTGTCTTCCACACCTACACGCTCTTGTCATCCACACCTGCTGTTAGCAAGATACTGTCATCCACACCTGCTGTTTACACGCTATTGTCATCCACACCTGCTGTATACACGCTATTGTCATCCAAACCAGCTGTTTACACGCTATTGTCATCCACACCTGCTGTTTACACGCTATTGTCATCCACACCTGCTGTTTACAAACTATTGTCATCCACACCTGCTGTTTACATGCTATTGTCATCCACACCTGCTGTTTACACGCTATTGTCATCCACACCTGCTGTTTACACACTATTGTCATCCACATCTGCTGTTTACACACTATTGTCATCCTCACCTGCTGTTTACACGCTCTTGTCATCCACACCTGCTGTTTACACGCTATTGTCATCCACACCTGCTGTTTACACACTATTGTCATCCACACCTGCTGTTTACATGCTATTGTCATCCACACCTGCTGTTTACACGCTATTGTCATCCACACCTGCTGTTTACACACTATTGTCATCCACACCTGCTGTTTACACGCTCTTGTCATCCACACCTGCTGTTTACACGCTATTGTCATTTACACCTGCTGTTTACACGCTATGGTCATCCACACCTGCTGTTTACACTCTATCGTCATCCACACCTGCTGTTTACACGCTATTGTCATCCACACCTGCTGTTTACACGCTATTGTCATCCACGCCTGCTGTTTACACGCTATTGTCATCCACACCTGCTGTTTACTCGCTATTGTCATCCACACCTGCTGTTTACTCGCTATTGTCATCCACACCTGCTGTTTACTCGCTATTGTCATCCACACCTGCTGTTTACACGCTATTGTCATCCACACCTGCTGTTTACTCTCTATTGTCATCCACACCTGCTGTTTACTCGCTGTTGTCATCCACACCTGCTGTTTACACTCTTATATCATCCCCACCTGCTGTTTACTCGCTCATGTCATCCACACCTGCTGTTTACTCGCTATTGTCATCCACACCTGCTGTTCACCCGCTATTGTAATCCACACCTGCTGTTTACACGCTGTTGTCATTCACACCTGCTGTTTACACACTATTGTCATCCACACCTGCTGTTTACACACTATTGTCATCCACACCTGCTGTTTACTCGCTCTTGTCATCCACACCTGCTGTTTACATGCTATTGTCATCCACACCTGCTGTTTACACATTATTGTCATCCACACCTGCTGTTTACACGCTCTTGTCATCCACACCTGCTGTTTACACGCTATTATCATTTACACCTGCTGTTTACACGCTATGGTCATCCACACCTGCTGTTTACACTCTATCGTCATCCACACCTGCTGTTTACACGCTATTGTCATCCACACCTGCTGTTTACACGCTCTTGTCATCCACGCCTGCTGTTTACACGCTATTGTCATCCACACCTGCTGTTTACACGCTCTTGTCAACCACACCTGCTGTTTACACGCTATTGTCATCCACACCTGCTGTTTACACGCTATTGTCATCCACGCCGGCTGTTTACACGCTATTGTCATCCACACCTGCTGTTTACACGCTATTGTCATCCACACCTGCTGTTTACACGCTCTTGTTAACCACACCTGCAGTTTACACGCTATTGTCATCCACACCTGCTGTTTACACGCTATTGTCATCCACCCCTGCTGTTTACACGCTATTGTCATCCACACCTGCTGTTTACTCGCTATTGTCATCCACACCTGCTGTTTACTCGCTATTGTCATCCACACCTGCTATTTACACGCTATTGTCATCCACACCTGCTGTTTACTCGCTATTGTCATCCACACCTGCTGTTTATTCGTTATTGTCATCCACACCTGCTGTTTACTCGCTATTGTCATCCACACCTGCTGTTTACTCGCTATTGTCATCCACACCTGCTGTTTACACGCTATTGTCATCCACACCTGCTGTTTACTCGCTATTGTCATCCACACCTGCTGTTTACTCGCTGTTGTCATCCACACCTGCTGTTTACACGCTATTGTCATCCACACCTGCTGTTTACACGCTCTTGTCAACCACACCTGCTGTTTACACGCTATTGTCATCCACACCTGCTGTTTACACTCTTATATCATCCCCACCTGCTGTTTACTCGCTCATGTCATCCACACCTTCTGTTTACTCGCTATTGTCATCCACACCTGCTGTTTACTCGCTATTGTCGTCCACACCTGCTGTTTACACGCTATTGTCATCCACACCTGCTGTTTACACGCTATTGTCATCCACACCTGCTGTTTACTCGCTATTGTCATCCACACCTGCTGTTTACACGCTATTGTCATCCACACCTGCTGTTTACTCACTATTGTCATCCACACCTGCTGTTTACACGCTATTGTCATCCACACCTGCTGTTTACACGCTATTGTCATCCACACCTGCTGTTTACACGCTATTGTCATCCACACCTGCTGTTTACTCGCTATTGTCATCCACACCTGCTGTTTACACGCTATTGTCATCCACACCTGCTGTTTACACGCTATTGTCATCCACACCTGCTATTTACTCGCTATTGTCATCCACACCTTCTGTTTACTCACTATTGTCATCCACACCTGCTGTTTACACTCTCATATCATCCACACCTGCTGTTTACTCGCTATTGTCGTCCACACCTGCTGTTTACACGCTATTGTCATCCACACCTGCTGTTTACTCGCTCATGTCATCCACACCTGCTGTTTACTCGCTATTGTCGTCCACACCTGCTGTTTACACGCTATTGTCATCCACACCTGCTGTTTACTCGCTCATGTCATCCACACCTTCTGTTTACTCGCTATTGTCATCCACACCTGCTGTTTACTCGCTATTGTCGTCCACACCTGCTGTTTACACGCTATTGTCATCCACACCTGCTGTTTTCTCGCTATTGTCATCCACACCTGCTATTTACTCGCTATTGTCATCCACACCTTCTGTTTACTCACTATTGTCATCCACACCTGCTGTTTACACTCTCATATCATCCACACCTGCTGTTTACACTCTCATATCATCGACACCTGCTGTTTACTCGCTCATGTCATCCACACCTGCTGTTTACACGCTATTGTCATCCACACCCACTGTTCACACGCTCATTGAGGCAGTTACACACCTACACACAGGTGTACCAGTGAATCATGATGCACTGAAAGAACAGGGCTGTCCATACAAACAATGCATGTCAAAAACAAAAAGAAGGGGTAAAATAGACGTTTGCATTGACAAAAGAATTGATCAGAAATATGGTACGGATAATACTATACGCAAAATAACATGTACTACAGAAAGTACCAAAGCTGAATCTGAGCACTAAGAGATAGCCATATGTTTGGACACCAAGTGCCATTTAGATGAAATTTACGTCGTGGAGTGATAAGTGCCAGCATCGGTATGGTTCGTTAAATGGACAGCTACATTGAACACGTCAAGAGTCATGGATTCAACTCAAATTTAAAAGTCAATTGTAGTAAGCAAGTTTTAAAATAGTAAGCATTTATTGGTTCGTGCCTTCATTTAGCTCTGATCAAGTATATACGAAAATTGAGTTCGCTACTGGTGGTCGGTCAGCAGCAGTGTGAAATTCCCACACACACACGTTGTACAAGTGCACACAAGTGGTACAGATGCACACAGGTGGTTGAGGTACACGCAGGTGGTAAAGATGCACACAGGTGGTTGAGGTACACGCAGGTGGTACATACGCACACAGGTGGTGCATAAGCACACAGGTGGTACAGATGCACACAGGTGGTACAGGTGTACACAGGTGGTACAGATGCGCACAGGTGGTACAGGTGTACACAGGTGGTACAGATGCACACAGGTGGTACATATGCACACAAGCGGTACAGGTGCATACAGGGGGTACAAGTGCACACAGGTGGTACAGATGCATACAGATGGGACAGGTGCACACAGGTGGTACAGGTGCACACAGGTGGTACAGATGCACACAGGTGGTACAGGTGTACACAGGTGGTACAGATGCGCACAGGTGGTACAGGTGTACACAGGTGGTACAGATGCACACAGGTGGTACATATGCACACAAGCGGTACAGGTGCATACAGGGGTTACAAGTGCACACAGGTGGTACAGATGCATACAGATGGGACAGGTGCACACAGGTGGTACAGGTGCACACAGGTGGTACAGATGCACACAGGTGGTACATATGCGCACAAGCGGTACAGGTGCACACATGTGGTACAGGTGCACACAGGTGGTACAGGTGCACACAGGTGGTACATATGCGCACAAGCGGTACAGGTGCACACAGGTGGTACAGGTGCACACAGGTGGTACAGGTGCACACAGGTGGTACAGGTGCACACAGGTGGTACAGGTGCACACAGGAGGTACAGGTGCACACAGGTGGTACAGGTGCACACAGGTGCACAGGTGCACACAGGTGGTACAGGAGGCACAGGTGCACACAGGTGGTACAGGAGGCACAGGTGCACACTGGTGGTACAGGAGGTACAGGTGCACACAGGTGGTACAGGTGCACACAGGTGGTACAATACAGGTGGAAAAGATGGTGCAAGTGGTACAAGGGACGCATTGTCATGAAATATTACGGAAGAAATTCGTCGGTAATAAAGATGCTATTATTTTAGCTGGAGAGGAATTTGTTACAGTATTCGTGCCTGTACTGGGCAGTACATGTACTGAACAGTATAAATACAGGGCAGTACATGTAATGAACAGTATAAATACAGGGCAGTACATGTACTGAACAGTATAGGTACAGGGCAGGACATACTGAACAGTATAGGTACAGGGCAGTACATGTACTGAACAGTATAAATACAGGGCAGTACATGTACTGAACAGTATAAATATAGGGCAGTACATGTACTGAACAGTATAGGTACAGGGCAGTACATGTACTGAACAGTATAAATACAGGGCAGTACATGTACTGAACATTATAGGTACAGGGCAGTACCTGTACTGAACAGTATAAGTACAGGGCAGTACATGTACTGAACAGTATAGGTACAGGGCAGTACATGTACTGAACAGTATAGGTACAGGGCAGTACATGTACTGAACAGTATAAGTCCAGGGCAGTACATGTACTGAACAGTATAAATACAGGGCAGTACATGTACTGAACAGTATAAGTCCAGGGCAGTACATGTACTGAACAGTATAAATACAGGGCAGTACATGTACTGAACAGTATAGGTACAGGGCAGTACCTGTACTGAACAGTATAAGTACAGGGCAGTACATGTACTGAACAGCATAGGTACAGGGCAGTACATGTACTGAACAGTATAGGTACAGGGCAGTACATGTACTGGACAGTATAGGTACAGGGCAGTACATGTACTGAACAGTATAGGTACAGGGCAGTACATGTACTGAACAGTATAAGTACAGGGCAGTACATTACTGAACAGTATAGGTACAGGGCAGTACATGTACTGGACAGTATAGGTACAGGGCAGTACATGTACTGAACAGCATAGGTACAGGGCAGTACATGTACTGAACAGTATAGGTACAGGGCAGTACATGTACTGAACAGTATAGGTACAGGGCAGTACATGTACTGAACAGTATAGGTACAGGGCAGTACATGTACTGAACAGTATAAGTACAGGGCAGTACATTACTGAACAGCACAAATATCGAGCTGGTATCACAAATTAATGAAGCAGGAAATTTCGAAAAAGATATACTTGAAAAACTATGAATAAAATAGAAAGTTCATCGCTTGATGAGTTTGATTTGCACATAGCAACGTGTGCGTACTCGCAATATTTAGCTCTACCTGTTGTGAGAACAGTGATGTTGTGACGCACACACACACGCACAGCTCACCCACAACGCACATGTGTGTGGCCGGTGAGTCATGAGTGTGCGTTACGCGTCTGTGCGGCGGGTTAAACCAAAGTTCAATATTTAACTGAAATTAGAGCTAATTTTAGAGATTAATTTTGAAAATAACCAACATTAAATATGTCGTGCCTTCATTTAGTCTTCATGAAGTATTTATGAATATTGCGTTTGTGGCAGCTGGTCGGTCAGCAGCATTATGAATATCCCCTCTAAGTGTTTATGCTTGCGTGTAAAGTTAGCAAAGTGTTTTAAACTCACAGTACTGGCGGAGCATGTTTAGGTCATGGCGAGTAGAGAGTTTTTACGCGAACCTGAAGCTTCCAACGAAAACTCAGAGCCTGCTATACGAATTAGAAGTCTTTTACGTGAATTAGATTTTTTTATTATTAACTGGGATATGTTAATGCGAATAAAGAGATTTTAGCACAATTTAGAAATTCTTAGCACAAATTAGAAGTTTTTTGTATTAATTAGACACTAAATTAAGGACTAGGAGTTGTTAATTCGAATAAAAAGTTTTTAATTTTAATTAGAAATTCTTAATATAAATTAGTAGTCTTTTATTTAAATTATATACTAAATTATGAACTAGAAGTTGCTAATGTGAAGGAAACGTTTTTACTAGAACAATTGGAAAGAAATTAATTTCAATTAGAAGTTCTCCGTACTTATTAGAAGTCTTCAAGAAAAATTAGGAGTCTTTAAAACTAATTACGAGTCTTCTATTCAAATTCGAAGTTATAATCACTAATTAGTAGAGATTAGCAGGCATTAGGGATCACCAACGCGAACTAGGCACAATTAGCGCCACTTAGCAAGTAATGCTAATCACGAGCTGCGCATGCTAACTCCGCCTCGCGTATGCTGAGTGCCAGACCTCGTAGCTAACCATAGCTGAGAAATGTACATGTACAGTATGTCCCACAAAAACCCGAACCGAGTATTTATTTTCCCGTATCAGTAATACCATCATAAGAATACCTTAAGCTTATAATTTCTAGCAAAATTATGCGGTATTACTGATTACTATTGATACGGGAAATAATGACGGGTATTATTGATACTGGAAATAATGACGGGTATTACTGATACTGGAAATATTGACGGGTATTACTGATACGGGAAATATTGACGGGTATTACTGATAAGGGAAAATAAATACTCGGTTCGGGTTTTTGTGGGGTATACTGTATGATAGCTTACAGGCCATGTCTTCACGCCGAAGTTTTGAGAACGAACATGAGCATAAAGGAATGATGTTGAGATTCATATGAATATATTGAATCTGAACCTATGTCTTCAGAGCGAAGTCTTGAAAACGAAAATGAGTATAAAGGAATAATGTTGAGATTCATATATGAATATATTAAATTTTAACCTATGTCTTCAGAGCTAAGTCTTGAGAACGAACTATTGGCCTTTGTGAGAACTATATGTATTATCGATTGCAAGCTATGTTATGAGAGCGAAGTCTGAAGAATAAAATGTGGACCATTGGTTAGAACTATTTATACTATAATCCGAGCTATGTTTTGGGAGCGAACTAGGGGCCTTTGTGGGAACTACATAATGCAAGCTTTATCTTCAGAGCGAAGTTTTGAGAGCGAACTTCGGGCTATTAGTCAGATTCTTTTATAATACAATGCTGTACGCTTTTCCTCTTTATGGAAAGCACCTTGGGAAACTAAGGGAAATCCTGAGTGAAAACACGCTAAATCTTTCGCTCTCAGTTCTGGTGAAAGTTAAGTTGTTCTTAATCAAGTGACTTTACTTCTATGACCAGATGCAATGTAATTGCTAATTTAATTAGCAATGCATGTAGCTTGCTTGTTTGTTAGGTTGGTGCGTGTGTCTGTGACGCTCACCAGGACACTCAATGACCGTATCTGTGATACGAGTTTCACCAGTGCACAAGTACAAGAATATTTTGATGGCGGGTACTGTTGGGATGGATATATTTGTTAAGCATCCACGTCTGGAGGATTTATTTAATGGCGGGTACTATTGGGATGGATATATTTGTTGGGCGTCCACGTCTGGAGGATTTATTTGATGGCGGGTACTGTTGGGATGGATATATTTGTTGGGCATCCACGTCTGGAGGATTTATTTAATGGCGGGTACTGTTGGGATGGATATATTTGTTGGGCATCCACGTATGGAGGATTTATTTAATGGCGGGTACTGTTGGGATGGATATATTTGTTGGGCATCCACATCTGGAGGATTTATTTAATGGCGGGTACTGTTGGGATGGATATATTTGTTGGGCATCCACGTCTGGAGGATTTATTTAATGGCGGGTACTGTTGGGATGGATATATTTGTTGGGCATCCACGTCTGGAGGATTTATTTAATGGCGGGTACTGTTGGGATGGATATATTTGTTGGGCATCCACATCTGGAGGATTTATTTAATGGCGGGTACTGTTGGGATGGATATATTTGTTGGGCATCCACGCCTGGAGGATTTATTTAATGGCGAGTACTGTTGGGATGGATATATTTGTTGGGCATCCACGTATGGAGGATTTATTTGATGGCGGGTACTGTTGGGATGGATATATTTGTTGGGCATCCACGTCTGGAGGATTTATTTAATGGTGGGTACTGTTGGGATGGATATATTTGTTAGGCATCCACGTCTGGAGGATTTATTTGATGGCGGGTACTGTTGGGATGGATAGATTTGTTGGGCATCCACGTCTGTAGTATTTATTTAATGGCGGGTCCTGTTGGGATGGATATATTTGTTGGGCATCCACGTCTGGAGGATTTATTTAATGGAGGGTACTGTTGGCATGGATATATTTGTTGGGCATCCACGTGTGGAGGGTTTATTTAATGGCGGGTACTGTTGGGATGGATATATTTGTTGGGCATTCACGTCTGGAGGATTTATTTAATGGCGGGTTCTTTTGGGATGGATATATTTGTTGGGCATTCACGTCTGGAGGATTTATTTAATGGCGGGTCCTGTTGGGATGGATATATTTGTTGGGCATCCACGTCTGGAGGATTTATTTAATGGCGGGTACTGTTGGGATGGATATATTTGTTGGGCATCCACGTCTGGAGGATTTATTTAATGGCGGGTACTGTTGGAATGGATATATTTGTTGGGCATCCACGGCTGGAGGATTTATTTAATGGCGGGTACTGTTGGGATGGATATATTTGTTGGGCATCCACGTCTGGAGGATTTATTTAATGGCGGGTACTGTTGGGATGGATATATTTGTTGGGCACCCACATCTAAAAGATATATTTAAGGAAAATATCCAATCCATTCATTTTTCCAGACCGTCGGATTTTAGACCGATACACGTGATCATTGCGGGACAGCTGTCTGCGTAAGTTCTCCTAGTTGAGCTGGCTACTTCACTTGTTGCACCAAGTTTACATTTTAGGAAAATGAGCAATCTAAGTTCCGATCGTCTGACAACCAAGCAAAAAATAAGAAACTTTCTCATTCTTTCTCGGTTCTTTTACGCCAGAACAGAAAAATGTTGCCGGATGCTCAACGCTCTTCAAACTCAATTTTTTTTAAACAAACCTAAACTTGACACAGTTTAACTTAACCTAAACTTAACTTAACACTACACACTATTGTTACCTCCATTCAGAAGAACTTACGTTTTGCTACGGCCATCATATTGTATAAAAATCCGGTTCTTGCGATCGGAGATTGCACCACACATGCAGCCCCATTGTCGCACAGAGCGTTCTATGCAAGTTTCCCTCACCATTCAGCGGTGAAATTACTCACCCATTCACCTGTGAGTTTGTTGATGAATACATGCATTCCCGTACACAAGCGCACGTACACAAACGCACGCACATAAACTCACGCACACAAACGCCCGCACACAAACGCATGCACACAAACGCACTCACACAAACACACGTACACACGCACCGAGGGGGGTGTATGAGTCCCAGCATGTTTGAAGCTAAAAGGAAACATCACTCAGACCCAATTATATTCTCATTTGCATGGTTTTGTGATAATGAAACTGTTGATGTTCTTTTGTGTGGGTTGTTTTTGCGATGATAGAGTTGATATGCTGTCAAAACAACCCCTTCACTTCAAATCAAAACAAAGTTCCATTGATTACTAGAAATGCATTCATTAATCGCGTAATAAGTCATGCCGTAAATTGAGCGTTCGTCGAATTCGATAAAAGTCGCTTTGGTGCTCACAGCCAGGCGCGGTATTGTGCACTGTGTTTGTGTATTAATGAGGGCACGATCACTCATACATTAAGTAATTTGAGTGCACTCTAATATGCGCTCAAAGTTGAACGCCAGCTCTTACGCTGTCACAAAATCTTACTCCGATATTAGGCAGCAATAATTCAGTAAATAATCAAATTATTTCCGAGCGGCTTCTGTCAATAGCAGGAGTGTATCATGGGTACATTGTGGTACAAGCTCGGATTTCACGTTTTTGAGGTCTTCTATGTTTACTGATACAGTATAGTAATCTTGAGTAAAAACTGTATGCTGAAAGACCTCCGTATTTTATGCACGCATCAAAAGTATACTTCAGTGAGACTGTGTGCTGAAAATACACTCGTATTCTGAACACGCGACCGAAATGAAAGTACTTTTGTGCTGCATCATTATCATTACCATCAGAAAAATTAAGAAAAATCTACTAACTCATACTACACAATTGTTGCTTGCTTGGATGGCCATTCTCTCTGTCACGCTCTTAAGGATGTTTATTGACCGTATCTGTGATACGAATTTCACCAGTGCACAAGTACAAGAATATTTTGATGGCGGGTACTGTTGGGATGGATATATTTGTTTATCATCCACATATGGGATATTAACTGAAGGAAAATATCGAATTCTGTAATTTTTGACTGGCTGTACATTAGTTTACATACAAACCTGGATTTGCCGCACTTAGCACTGGTCTTCTATGGAATTGACTTTGTGTGTTGTAAGTGCCAGAACTATGACCAGCTGATACACGTGCTCAAATAGCAGAGTTGGTACAGGTGGTGCAGGTATTACTCATGGAGCAGAGAGTACAGGCGGTACAGATGACACATGTGGTATATGTAATGCTAGCAGTACAGATGGTACACAGATGACACATGTGGTACATGTAATGCTAGCAGTGCAGGTGGTACAGATGACACATGTGGTACATGTAATGCTAGCAGTGCAGGTGGTACACAGATGACACATGCGGTATACGTAATGCTAGCAGTACAGGTAGTACACAGATGACACATGTTGTATATGTAATACTAGCAGTACAGGTGGTACAGATGGCACATGTGGTACATGTAATGCTAGCAGTACAGGTGGTACAGATGACGCATGTGGTACATGTAATGCTAGCAGTACAGGTGGTACAGATGACACATGTGTTATATGTAATGCAGGCAGTGCAGGTATAAGAAATGCAAACTCATTCATGACAACGCCCCAGTCACAATAGAAGAAACTTCGAAACCCTTTAACGACCCAGAGGACTAGGTGGTCCGCCTCTAAATAATGGCTTAATATGTTTTATTTTCCGTTCAATTTGTTCCTCGATGTGCTAGCATTGTTCACTGCCGAGTGGCAGTTTCTCCCTCATCCTGATGCCGGTGACAACTTGATACCAGCGCCAGTCTAGTGACATTGGTTATGATAACGGTTATGAGTACAAAACGTTAATATGAGTAAAACAATGTTAACTCTAAAGGGATAAGCTTCTACCCTCACACCAGCTAACACGTACAGCTTTTCCGACAAAAAGACATCCCCTCTCGGAACCTTCCCAAATACCGATGAGGTAGGAGGTTTCCCATTTTCCCCAAGGATCCCCCCGTACTGATGTACGTACGTCTGTATGGCTACAGCTGCTGAACTCCTCCTCACAGCTGCTGTGAGGAGGTGATGTGGAACTCAGTTTTAACACGTCAACAGCGTTGCATTTGCGCGGTTTGGTTAGGTTGAAAGTAGCAGAACTGAAAATCCGTCTTTACTGCTTGACTACATTTTTATCCTTTCTAAGCAGAGGGAATAATGTAATTACACGGTTACATTCCCACTCGTACGCCACAGTCCATATTTAAATAAAATTAGTGAAATGGTTGAAAAACTGGTATGTGAATGAGCAATTTCCTAGAGGCACACATACACATATACCAACACGCAGCTATTATTAAAATTTAAAACACTCCTGAGCACTAAACCACAGAGGGTGTCACCCACATCCGCCCGTTCAGGCAATGAGCGTATTTTCGCTCAATGAACATATTTGTTGCTCATCATGGAGGAACTTACGGAGATCCGACGCTCTTAAGGATTTCCGCTGCAGTCTAAAATGAGGAGCGGACTGAGCGCGCGGAATGTGACCGGAGAGTTGTCCGGTCTCAACGGTGCTGTCCGGTCACAACGGTGCTGTCCAGTCACAACAGTGTTGTCTGGTCACAACGGTGCTGTCCGGTCACAACGGTGCTGTCCGGTCACAACGGTGCTGTCTGGTCACAACGGTGCTGTCCGATCACAACGGTGCTGTTCGGTCACAACAGTGCTGTCCGGTCACAACGGTGCTGTCCGGTCACAACGGTGCTGTCCGGTCACAACGGTGCTGTCCGGTCACAACGGTGCTGTCCGGTCACAACAGTGCTGTCCGGTCACAACAGTGCTGTCCGGTCACAACGAGGCTGTCTAAAATTCAAAAGAAATACAAAGCAGCACGTCCAACATCTAACCTACAACAGATTCGCAACAACAGTCAACCCACGACAGATTTGCAACATCAGTCAGCCCACAACAGACTTGCAACAACGGTCAACCCACAACAGACTCGCAACAACGGTCAACCCACAACAGACTCACAACAACGGTCCACCCACAACAGACTCGCAACAACAGTCAACCCACAACAGACTCGAAACAACAGCCAACCCATAACAGACTTACAACACCGGTCAACCCACAACAAACTTGCAACAACGGTGAACCCACAAAAGACTTGCAACAACGGTCAACCCTCAACAGATTTGCAACATCAGTCAACCCACAATAGACTCGCAACAACGATCAACCCACAACAGACTCGCAACAACGGTAAACCCACAACAGATTCGCAACGATAGTCAACCCACATCAACCATTGAATTTACGTAAAGGTTTGCTCGCTGCAAAACAAACATAACCCGGAACCGTCATGAGGGCACTCCATCCTTTATGCTGTTCGATCAGCTCTGACGCTCTTGTCCGCATGACTCACGCGTAGGTGGTGAACGTAATTAACGTAATAGCGTCGTAATATGTAATTGTCATGATACCAAGGGCTGCCGGAAACGTATCGTGGAAACAGGTGCACGCGCCAGCAAACTGCGACAGACCGATGCCTATTTTGTCAAAGCATTGGCTCGGCACAACTCGTTCAAGGGTGCCATGTTAGCATTTCAATAAAATTCTAGAGCTCGTTATTTGTCCAAGTGAAATATGATCGAGAAGATAATTTTGCATCTCGTAACTTAGCAATGGTACGCGTTAGTAAGTAGATATTAGTCTCAAATTTTGTGTGAGATTAAGAACAAATTTGAATATTCTGGCCTGAGAAAGGCCAATCTGCCCACTTTGACGAGTATCATGAACGTATCCCAATACGATATGCGAAATACAGTGGGCAATAGTAAACATAAGCAACAAGTTTTATACTTGTTGAGATACAAGTATACATAGATACATACATAAGATACAAGTTTTATTGTAACTCATACAGTAAACTAACACAGTAAACGTATCACAGATACAATGTAATATGCGAGACACAGCGATAAACATCAAAAATACAACACAAATAGAGCACACGTATCACAGATACAATGCAGTTGGAGAGATACAGAGATAAAAAGTAAAAATAAAATACAGATACAGTAATATCAGAGATACAATGCAATGGGCGATAGATAGAGAGATAAGAAGTAAAAATACAATACAGATACAGTAAACGTATCACAGTTACAGTGCAAGGGGCGAGATGTACAGCGATAAACAGTAAAAACAAAACACGGATGCAGTGTGCATAATTGCGTCACATCAGTGCGGAGCAGGTCATTGTTTAGATCATGACGATACAGTGAGAGCGTGACGTAACAGATGGAAGTGCTGTTTGAGAACTGCAACATATGGTCACTCTAGTCATTTTAAAGTCGTACGTGTTGCTTCAAGTGTTTTAGGTCTTAGAATTTTAGAATCGTTTTTCATTTTTAAATGCAGGAAACGTTTTAACTTGTAAGACACGGAGACTAACATGATACGTTGGTGGATGTCAAGAGTGGATTTCAGGAGTGGATATAAAAATTTGGACGTCACGAAAGGATGGACACAAAATGAGTGTAGCAGACTCCCTCATACATCCACACACGCAGCTCTCTCATACATCCACACACGCAGCTCTCTCATACATCCACACACGCAGCTCTCTCATACATCCACACACGCAGCTCCCTCATACATCCACACACGCAGCTCCCTCATACATCCACACACGCAGCTCCCTCATACATCCACACACGCAGCTCCCTCATACATCCACACACGCAGCTCCCTCATACATCCACACACGCAGCTCCCTCATACATCCACACACGCAGCTCCCTCATACATCCACACACGCAGCTCTCTCATACATCCACACACGCAGCTCCCTCATACATCCACACACGCAGCTCCCTCATACATCCACACACGCAGCTCCCTCATACATCCACACACGCAGCTCCCTCATACATCCACACACGCAGCTCCCTCATACATCCACGCACGCAGCTCCCTCGTATATCCACGCACGCAGCTCCCTCGTATATCCACGCACGCAGCTCCCTCATACATCCACGCACGCAGCTCCCTCATATATCCACACACGCAGCTCCCTCATACATCCACGCACGCAGCTCCCTCGTATATCCACGCACGCAGCTCCCTCGTATATCCACGCACGCAGCTCCCTCATACATCCACACACGCAGCTCCCTCATATATCCATACACGCAGCTCCCTCATACATCCACGCACGCAGCTCCCTCGTATATCCACGCACGCAGCTCCCTCATATATCCACGCACGCAGCTCCCTCATACATCCACACACGCAGCTCCCTCATACATCCACACACGCAGCTCCCTCATACATCCACGCACGCAGCTCCCTCGTATATCCACGCACGCAGCTCCCTCATACATCCACGCACGCAGCTCCCTCATATATCCACACACGCAGCTCCCTCATACATCCACGCACGCAGCTCCCTCGTATATCCACGCACGCAGCTCCCTCGTATATCCACGCACGCAGCTCCCTCATACATCCACGCACGCAGCTCCCTCATATATCCATACACGCAGCTCCCTCATACATCCACGCACGCAGCTCCCTCGTATATCCACGCACGCAGCTCCCTCGTATATCCACGCACGCAGCTCCCTCATACATCCACGCACGCAGCTCCCTCATACATCCACGCACGCAGCTCCCTCGTATATCCACGCACGCAGCTCCCTCGTATATCCACGCACGCAGCTCCCTCATACATCCACGCACGCAGCTCCCTCATATATCCATACACGCAGCTCCCTCATACATCCACGCACGCAGCTCCCTCGTATATCCACGCACGCAGCTCCCTCGTATATCCACACACGCAGCTCCCTCATACATCCACACACGCAGCTCCCTCATACATCCACACACGCAGCTCCCTCATACATCCACGCACGCAGCTCCCTCGTATATCCACGCACGCAGCTCCCTCGTATATCCACGCACGCAGCTCCCTCATACATCCACGCACGCAGCTCCCTCATATATCCATACACGCAGCTCCCTCATACATCCATACACGCAGCTCTCTCATACATCCACACACGCAGCTCCCTCGTATATCCACGCACGCAGCTCCCTCATACATCCACGCACGCAGCTCCCTCATATATCCATACACGCAGCTCCCTCACATCCATACACGCAGCTCCCTCGTATATCCACGCACGCAGCTCCCTCGTATATCCACGCACGCAGCTCCCTCATATATCCACGCACGCAGCTCCCTCATATATCCACACACGCAGCTCCCTCGTATATCCACGCACGCAGCTCCCTCATATATCCACGCACGCAGCTCCCTCGTATATCCACGCACGCAGCTCCCTCATATATCCACGCACGCAGCTCCCTCATACATCCACGCACGCAGCTCCCTCATACATCCACGCGCGCAGCTCCCTCATATATCCACGCACGCAGCTCCCTCATACATCCACGCACGCAGCTCCCTCATATATCCACGCACGCAGCTCCCTCATACATCCACGCACGCAGCTCCCTCATACATCCACGCGCGCAGCTCCATCATACATCCACACACGCAGCTCCCTCATACATCCACGCACGCAGCTCCCTCATACATCCACGCACGCAGCTCCCTCATATATCCACGCGCGCAGCTCCCTCATACATCCGCACACGCAGCTCCCTCATACATCCACACACGCAGCTCCCTCATACATCCACGCGCGCAGCTCCCTCATATATCCACGCACGCAGCTCCCTCATACATCCACGCGCGCAGCTCCATCATACATCCACGCACGCAGCTCCCTCATACATCCACGCACACAGCTCCCTCGTACATCCACGCACGCAGCTCCCTCATACATCCACACACGCAGCTCCCTCATACATCCACGCACACAGCTCCATCATACATCCACACACGCAGCTCCCTCATACATCCACGCACGCAGCTCCCTCATACATCCACGCACACAGCTCCATCATACATCCACACACGCAGCTCCCTCATACATCCACGCACGCAGCTCCCTCATACATCCACGCACGCAGCTCCCTCATACATCCACGCACGCAGCTCCCTCATACATCCACGCACGCAGCTCCCTCATACATCCACGCACACAGCTCCCTCGTACATCCACGCACGCAGCTCCCTCATACATCCACACACGCAGCTCCCTCATACATCCACGCACGCAGCTCCCTCATACATCCACGCACACAGCTCCATCATACATCCACACACGCAGCTCCCTCGTATATCCACGCACGCAGCTCCCTCATATATCCACGCACGCAGCTCCCTCATACATCCACGCGCGCAGCTCCCTCGTACATCCACACACGCAGCTCCCTCATACATTCACGCGCGCAGCTCCCTCATACATCCACGCACGCAGCTCCCTCATACATTCACGCGCGCAGCTCCCTCATACATCCACACATGCAGCTCCCTCATACATCCACGCACGCAGCTCCCTCATACATCCACGCACACAGCTCCATCATACATCCACACACGCAGCTCCCTCGTATATCCACGCACGCAGCTCCCTCATATATCCACGCACGCAGCTCCCTCATACATCCACGCGCGCAGCTCCCTCGTACATCCACACACGCAGCTCCCTCATACATCCACGCACGCAGCTCCCTCAGACATCCACACACGCAGCTCCCTCATACATCCACGCGCGCAGCTCCCTCGTACATCCACACACGCAGCTCCCTCATACATTCACGCGCGCAGCTCCCTCATACATCCACGCACGCAGCTCCCTCAGACATCCATACACGCAGTTCCCTCATACATCCACGCGCGCAGCTCCCTCGTACATCCACACACGCAGCTCCCTCATACATTCACGCGCGCAGCTCCCTCATACATCCACGCGCGCAGCTCCCTCAGACATCCACACACGCAGCTCCCTCATACATCCACGCGCGCAGCTCCCTCGTACATCCACACACGCAGCTCCCTCATACATTCACGCGCGCAGCTCCCTCATATATCCACGCACGCAGCTCCCTCATACATCCACGCGCGCAGCTCCCTCGTACATCCACACACGCAGCTCCCTCATACATTCACGCGCGCAGCTCCCTCATACATCCACGCACGCAGCTCCCTCAGACATCCACACACGCAGCTCCCTCATACATCCACGCGCGCAGCTCCCTCATACATCCACGCACGCAGCTCCCTCATACACTCACGAACGCAGCTCCCTCATACATTCCCTGTTCACAAGAGCGTTGTCGCTGTGAGTAATTACTGAAGCACTTAAGGTTACTTTAAGAAGTAAATTAGGAGTATCAATTAGTCAGAGACAGATAGTGTCGAGCGTTAGGAAATGGCCCTGACTTCTAATTGAAATACGTAGAATTCAAATTAACAGCCATGGGAACACAACGACTATCGCTATTGTCTCCTTTATGAGCTCAATCACGCGTCCTGAAAATACCTTGAACAAATTTCCTGCGTTTTGTATGTTGCCTAATTACGATGTGGACCAAATACTTTCAATCAGTGGCTCATGAATAATTGTTTCTAGTAGTAACTAGTAAGTGAAATTCAATCAGTTCTTGTAGTTATTACTGTGGATATCAATTTCAAAACTGCCCAACACACCACAGAGACCGTTTTCATCACTGCCCAACACACCACAGAGACCGTTTTCATCACGGCCCAACACACCACAGAGACCGTTTTCAACACGGCCCAACACACCGCAGAGACCGTTTTCAACACGGCCCAACACACCGCAGAGACCGTTTTCAACACGGCCCAGCACACCGCAGAGACCGTTTTCAACACGGCCCAACACACCGCAGAGACCGTTTTCAACACGGCCCAACAGACCACAGAGACCGTTTTCAACACGGCCCAACACACCGCAGAGACCGATTTCAACACGGCCCAACACACCGCAGAGACCGTTTTCAACACGGCCCAACACACCGCAGAGACCGTTTTCAACACGGCCCAACACACCGCAGAGACCGATTTCAACACGGCCCAACACACCGCAGAGACCGTTTTCAACACGGCCCAATACACCGCAGAGACCGTTTTCAACACGGCCCAACACACCGCAGAGACCGATTTCAACACGGCCCAACACACCGCAGAGACCGTTTTCAACACGGCCCAATACACCGCAGAGACCGTTTTCAACACGGCCCAACAGACCACAGAGACCGTTTTCAACACGGCCCAACAGACCACAGAGACCGTTTTCAACACGGCCCAACAGACCGCAGAGACCGTTTTCAACACGGCCCAACAGACCATGTAGACCGTTTTCAACACGTTGCAACACCCCAGAGACCGACCTACCCAAGCCTCGCAGCCCCGTCCACCTGCAACACCTGCACGCCGCGCCGCCACCGCGCGTACAGGCCTCTAATTAAAATTCATGCCTCAAATGAGGCAAAAAAAGCGATTATCGAGCGCGGCTGGCGACAGGAAATATAGAAGCCAATTAAAAACAATGAGCCTCGTAAAAATTCCTGCCTGGCGAAATGCTACCAGAGTTGATGGCTGTTTAGGATGAGCAATCGCCGGTGGGGGCGATTTGGGGGGAGGGGAGCGGGGGAGGGATTGAGGGATAGATGGGTAGATGGATAAGCGGGTAGAGAAGGACAGGAGTAGAGAGGATTGAAGAGGCGACCTGGGGAGGTAAGGGATTGGGAGATAGAGTTGGATTGATGGATAAAGATGAGGGAATAGTGGAGTTGAGGATAAGCGATGAAGGAGGTAGGGGATTTGGTTAGGGTAGGAGAGAAAATTAGGGTATGGAGAAGGAAGGTAGAAAATAAACTAAGGTGAGGACGGCGAAGAAAGATAAAAGATGGACGGAAATAATAAAAAAGATAGATGAAGATGGAGAAGTAGATAAATAGGGAAGCACAATAAACAAGAGAGGAGAAGCAGAATAGGAGGATAGTAATGGAGAAGGAGCAACGATAAGAAGAGTAAAGGGGGAAAGGGAAAATAAAAAGAAAAGGAAGAAATTACGATTAGAACTGATTGGGTTCCATTCGATAGCTACTTCTAGAAACGATTATACATTAGTCACTTATTATAAGTATTTGATAGTACAGGAATTGTATTAACAAGGCTAGCACACGTACTTTCTGTTGCATTAGGAGGTATACTCTGATGATAGAAGGTATACACTGATGATAGGAGGTATACTTCTGATGATAGAAGGTATACTTCTGATGATAGATGGTATACTTCTGATGATAGAAGGTAAACACTGATGATAGGAGGTATACTGTGATGATAGGAGGTATACTCTTGTGATAGAAGGTATACTCTAATGATAGATGGTATACTTCTGATGATTGAAGGTAAACACTGATGATGAATGGTATACACTGATGATAGGAGGTATACTGTAATAATAGAAGGTATACTGTGATGATAGATGGTATACACTGATGATAGAAGGTATACTCTGATGATAGAAGTTATACTGTGATGATAGAAGGTATATTCTGATGATAAAAGGTATACTGTGATGATAGAAGGTATACTCTGACATTAGAAGGTATACACTGATGATAGAAGGTATACACTGATGATAGAAGGTATACTCTGACATTAGAAGGTATACACTGATGATAGAAGGTATACCCTGATATTAGAAGGTATACACTGATGATAGAAGGTATACTGTGATGATAGAAGGTATACTCTGACATTAGAAGGTATACACTGATGATAGAAGGTATACCCTGATATTAGAAGGTATACACTGATGATAGAAGGTATGCTGTGATGATAGAAGGTATACTCTTGTGATAGAAGGTATACTCTAATGATAGATGGCATACTTCTGATGATAGAAGGTATACACTGATGAAAGGAGGTATACTTTGATGATAGGAGGTATACTCTGATGATAGATTGTATTCTTCTGATGATTGAAGGTAAACACTGATGATGAATGGTATACACTGATGATAGGAGGTATACACTGATGATAGAAAGTATACTGTGATGATGGATGGTATACACTGATGATAGAAGGTATACCCTGATATTAGAAGGTATACACTGATGATAGAAGGTATACCCTGATATTAGAAGGTATACATTGATGATAGAAGGTATACTGTGATGATAGAAGGTATACACTGATGATAGAAGGTATACACTGATGATAGAAGGTATACACTGATATTAGAAGGTATACCCTGATATTAGAAGGTATACACTGATGATAGAAGGTATACACTGATGATAGAAGGTATACCCTGATATTAGAAGGTATACACTGATGATAGAAGGTATACACTGATGATAGAAGGTATACCTTGATATTAGAAGGTATACACTGATATTAGAAGGTATACACTAATGATAGAAGGTATACACTGATGATAGAAGGTATACCCTGATATTAGAAGGTATACACTGATGATAGAAGGTATACACTGATGATAGAAGGTATGCACTGATATTAGAAGGTATTCACTGATGATAGAAGGTATACACTGATGATAGAAGGTATACACTGATGATAGAAGGTATACCCTGATATTAGAAGGTATACACTGATATTAGAAGGTATACACTGATGATAGAAGGTATACTCTGATGATAGAAGGTATACCCTGATATTAGAAGGTATACACTGATATTAGAAGGTATACACTGATGGTAGAAGGTATACACTGATGATAGAAGGTATACCCTGATATTAGAAGGTATACACTGATGATAGAAGGTATACTCTGATGATAGAAGGTATACCCTGATATTAGAAGGTATACACTGATATAAGAAGGTATACACTGATGATAGAAGGTATACCCTGATATTAGAAGGTATACACTGATGATAAAAGGTATACACTGATGATAGAAGGTATACCCTGATATTAGAAGGTATACACTGATGATAAAAGGTATACACTGATGATAGAAGGTATACCCTGATATCAGAAGGTATACACTGATGATAGAAGGTATACTCTGATATTAGAAGGTATACACTGATGATAGAAGGTATACTCTGATATTAGAAGGTATACACTGATGATAGAAGGTATACTCTGATATTAGAAGGTATACACTGATGATAGAAGGTATACACTGATGATAGATACGTAGAAATGATTTAGAGCAAACAACTAGAGCAAAAGATGGTCACTATATAATAAACAATCTGTCTTGTAGCCAAGTCCATGAATTTTCGCTGCCAGATACACCGTACGGTTCACGTGAAGATTGTCCCTAGTATCACATCAACAGTTGCATTATAAATCGTACTGCCATAACACACTATAGAGAGGGGCACACAAGAATGTCCTCTATTTTTTAAATTGTATCCTGCATACGCACGAGTATTCAAGCCATTTGTGAGTTAGAAATTTAATTCTTTATTTTCAACAGTTGAAGACCCTAAAATGCAGTTGACTAAAGATCAAATAATTTTCATATTCTTAGTATTTAAAGCAACTAAAATACGGGACAAAAATAGGGGCATTATTGTGGGACACACTATCCAACATAGCTAGACTTCACTGAATTAAAAATCATTCAATGGTGGTAGACCAACTAAAAGTTGACTACCTGTCAAGTAACAGTAACAAACTACATATCTATTTATGAGAGTATACATTATCATTATACATTATCATTATACATTATCATTATACATTATCATTATACATTATCATTATACACATCATATCATTATACAGCATTAATGAAGTACCGAATAGCATTAGAGCAAGCCGTAACAAATGATGGATTGAAAAACATGCAGAAACCTTGGTGTGAGGAATGTCATGGTGACTTTTTTAGACCACTGGTGATATCATAAGTTAGGGTTTAATTACTATTTCTATGTTTAATGACTAATCGATCTTGACGTAAAGCATTTCTCTTGAACTGTTTACGTTTAGGACTATCTTCTTAACCGCCAATACTGTTTTAAAAAAGGCTGCCAAATTACTCGTAAGTTGCCAGAATGTAGGCCGCGTGGACTTAGCGTTTGTCTCGTCCGTAAACTTCAGAATTTTCTCACATGGCATTTTTTGCCCCTGATAAAAAAGAGTTTCACTCATGGAAGAAAACGAAAGCTCCACCAAGGCGACGCTATGGCCCACACTGCGGAAAACCAAGCCGTATTATAAGGAGAGTAACGAAGAAGATGGAAAAAACAAGGAAAAGGAGTTATGATTAGGACTGGTTGAGTTCCATTTATGAGTTACTTCTAGAAATAATATATAGGTAAAAATAAGGGGTTAATTAACGTGAATATTAAGAAACGGTTAAAAAAATTAAGTAATAAGGGTTAATTTCACGCTCGCGTCGTACACGCATCCATGTGTCATAACGGTACGGGGCTGACACACATATCCATCTACAGTTACTTGTGTTTATGGTATTATTACTCCATACAATAGTTGTCAATAGGAGCTAAAGATTCACAACTATGATGACAGACGTTTGAAAGATGACATACCTTTAAATAAGTGTGCTCCGTGTAATTTCAATTGACTGATGCCGCTCATCCTTGTATTTTTCTGTGTACAGGTGTTGTTAGAATAAATTTATTATGAACTTCATCATTATTACTGGAAATAAGGTCGGTAATCCTAGATGAACGATATTTATAGTTATTTGCACTGCTAACACCCGTTTCAATTGCACATTTTATAAAAACCAGTACTGAGGCATCGCTTTGGTCTCCAAGGCGCAACCCATGATGCTAGTCATCAACTAAACGCAAGCACTAGTCCCTAAACAAGAGAATACACAATCAAACTAAGTCAAATTGATTTAAAACCAAGGAAATAAATCCGATACATACGCCATGACGTCATTGACTTAATCGTTATTGTTCGCGTGTCGAGTGGCGACTGTAATGCAACTTTATTTATCTATCGACATATTTTTCATTTCTTTCGTTTATTTATCAGTCTATTTATTTATCAGCAATACTTTTCCCAGAGGAGAAGCATTGCTTATTGACTTAATCCCCATTATTCGAGTTTCGAGTTCACTTAATTCAACAATACAATACAAATTTATTTACGAATTTATCATTTCGATTGTTTATTTATATCCAAGGGAGAAGCATTGCAGCAAGACCAAGCGCCACTGCAAGCAAGCAGCCGAGACAGACTTCCCATTATTCTTGAACTTAATTCAACGATACCGTCCATCAAGATATTTACCATTTCAATTGTTTATGTATACCCAGGGGAGAAGCACTGCTGCGAGACCAAGCACCACTGCAAGCAAGCAGCCGAGACAGACTTCCCATTTTTCTTGAACTTAATTCAACGATACCGTCTATCAAGATATTTACCATTTCAATTGTTTATTTATACCCAGGGGAGAAGCACTGCTGCGAGACCAAGCGCCACAGGAAGCAGGCAGCCGAGACAGACCGCCACCGCTGCCCGCATGTTGCGCGTCCGACCAACAGCTCGCAGATACCACGCTAATCACTCGACTACTTTTTACAGTCTTCCGAGAATTCGCTAAACGACTAGAGCCAAGCCTACACCGTAACGTCGCGCACATGTTGCGTCACATGTTAATGCATGCGCTGCCATGTTGCATGCAGCCTGTGTTGAGAGCGACATGCGGTCTTCGATCGCGTGTCATCGAGCTGGTTTATCGACTTCAGCTTTGTGCCTAGCGTTCGATCTGAGGCTTTTTTCACTTAATTTACGTGTGGTATTGGTTCTGAAGATTTTTGGGCTATCTTCTCTCGAGTAGTTTTGGTTCTAAAGTTATTTTACTTAGCTTCTCTAGCGTGGTATGGGTCATAAAGTTATTTTATTTGATTCCTCTTGTGTAGTGCTGGTTTTAAAGCTATTTTACTTAACTTCTCTAGCGTGGTATGGGTTATAAAGTTATTTCATTTGATTCCTCTTGTGTAGTGCTGGTTTTAAAGCTATTTTACTTAACTTCTCTAGCGTGGTATGGGTTATAAAGTTATTTTATTTGATTCCTCTTGTGTAGTGCTGGTTTTAAATTTTACTTGACTTCTCTAGCGTAGTATGGGTTATAAAGTTATTTTATTTGACTCCTCTTGTGTAGTGCTGGTTTTAAATTTTACTTAACTTCTCTAGCGTGGTATGGGTTATAAAGTTATTTTATTTGATTCCTCTTGTGTAGTAATGGTTTTAAATTTTACTTGACTTCTCTAGCGTAGTTTGGGTTATAAAGTTATTTTATTTGACTCCTCTTGTGTAGTGCTGGTTTTAAATTTTACTTAACTTCTCTAGCGTGGTATGGGTTATAAAGTTATTTTATTTGATTCCTCTTGTGTAGTGCTGGTTTTAAATTTTACTTGACTTCTCTAGCGTAGTATGGGTTATAAAGTTATTTTATTTGACTCCTCTTGTGTAGTGCTGGTTTTAAATTTTACTTAACTTCTCTAGCGTGGTATGGGTTATAAAGTTATTTTATTTGACTCCTCTTGTGTAGTGCTGGTTTTAAAGCTATTTTACTTAACTTCTCTAGCGTGGTATGGGTTATAAAGTTATTTTATTTGATTCCTCTTGTGTAGTGCTGGTTTTAAATTTTACTTGACTTCTCTAGCGTGGTATGGGTTATAAAGTTATTTTATTTGATTCCTCTTGTGTAGTGCTGGTTTTAAATTTTACTTGACTTCTCTAGCGTGGTATGGGTTATAAAGTTATTTTATTTGATTCCTCTTGTGTAGTAATGGTTTTAAATTTTACTTGACTTCTCTAGCGTGGTATGGGTTATAAAGTTATTTTATTTGATTCCTCTTGTGTAGTGCTGGTTTTAAAGCTATTTTACTTAACTTCTCTAGCGTGGTATGTTTTATAAAGTTATTTTATTTGATTCCTCTTGTGTAGTAATGGTTTTAAATTTTACTTGACTTCTCTAGCGTGGTATGGGTTATAAAGTTATTTTATTTGATTCCTCTTGTGTAGTGCTGGTTTTAAAGCTATTTTACTTGACTTCTCTAGCGTGGTATGTTTTATAAAGTTATTTTATTTGATTCCTCTTGTGTAGTAATGGTTTTAAATTTTACTTAACTTCTCTAGCGTGGTATGGGTTATAAAGTTATTTTATTTGATTCCTCTTATGTAGTGCTGGTTTTAAAGCTATTTTACTTAACTTCTCTAGCGTGGTATGTTTTATAAAGTTATTTTATTTGATTCCTCTTGTGTAGTAATGGTTTTAAATTTTACTTGACTTCTCTAGCGTGGTATGGGTTATAAAGTTATTTTATTTGATTCCTCTTGTGTAGTAATGGTTTTAAATTTTACTTGACTTCTCTAGCGTAGTATTGATCCTAAAGCTCTTTTGATTGCCTGCTCTTGTTTAGTATTAGTTTACAGCTATTTAACTCAAATTTTCGCAGTTAGTATTGGTTCTAAAGTTTTTATAATCTGCTCTTGTATACCGTTAGCTCTAAAGCTTTTTGTATTATCTTCTTTTAGATGCTATTGGTTCTAAAGCTTAATTTGATTATCTGCTCTTGGATGCCATTGGTTCTAAGGCTTTTTGTATTATCTTCTTTTGGGTACCATTGGTTCTAAAGCTTAATTTGATTATCTGCTCTTGGATACCATTGGTTCTAAGGCTTTTTGTATCATCTTCTTTTGTATACTATTGGTTTTAAAGCTTAATTTGATTATCTGCTCTTGGATACCGTTGGTTCTAAAGCCAATTTAGTTAATATCACCATTGAAACGCTGGTTCTGAACTTAATTTGGGCAACTTCTGGTGGACGCTTCCGTGTCTATAGAGGGGCCGGCGTGTAGCACTCATCTCTTGGGTTATGCATGAAGAGTCCGATATAGTTCACGTGATTTGAAGACCAGTAGCTCTAGTGCCATATGTAGTCCCGCATGTAAAACGGGTATCCATATCATACTCATAGAACAAGATTTTCTTTGTCACTTCCACAAAAATCTAACTTTTGTTTGAAGAAAATTCAAGCGATTTAAATATGTAAATGAGACTCTCAAAAATGTTAAGGTCAGGGTTGAATAAAGTGAGCCTGCTTTTTTTCTATTCTCACGAACTGTTGCACTAATTATTTGGATTTTTAAGGTCCTAGATTAATAATTAACAAATTTGGGTCTGAAGCGAGGCCTGAAAGCCCAGTTTTATTAATTATGAGATGTGCGTCGGTGAGGACCATGTCGTGCGTATGAGACACATGGTCTAGACCAGAGTTATTCACTAATTTTTGCAAGAGAGCCACTTCGGTTAAACGCATTGATTGAGAGAACCTCGGCTACTGCAACTCAACGTATATTATATAAATTATCTATTAATGAATTCAATTATATATTAATCAAGAGCCCAGCAATGAATACCACTGATCTAGACTCTAGAAGTTTGTATGCACAATCGAGCAATTCCCGTAGATTTTTAGTACCAGAGCTGTGACTGTGGGCATTGTCTTGCAAAAAACTGCATAGCCGGACTTAACTTTTAGAAGCGTTTGTGCTTTCAAATTGGTAACACATCAATTCAAACTGCAATTCGTGTTTCAATTGGAGTTAATTGTTCACACGTTCAATATATACGTAGATAGTCAATTAAAGACACCAGCTCCAATGAAGGATAGATTAGGTTTGATTAGATCCGGTTGAATCCGGTAAGATTTTGATGACTAGCTTCGGTCAAATGAAGATAACGGGCGATAGATCACCAATAATTATAATCACAATCGAGACACCGATAATTATTATTATTGGTGATCAATAATTATTCTGTATTCAATTATAATTGTTCATTATCACCGCATAAAAACAACACGGCTCATCCCAACAGAAGACAATTGATCACCTATTTAAACAGTTGATCACCTACTCAAGCCACCAGATGGGCACTCGAAGCCAACAGACAGTTGATCATCGTGTAAAAACAACACATCTCATCAGCAACTGAAGGCAATTGATCACCAATTGAAGCCAGCAATGAACACAAGGTAGCTGATCACGATCACTAGCAGCACCAAGGAACACATCAAGCCTACACCAAGGAACACATCAAGGGTGCACCAATGAACACATCACCAGCAATGGACACGAGGCACCTGATCACCACCAGCAGCAACGAACGCATCAGAACACATCAAGCGTGCACCAATGAATACATCACCAGCAATGGAAACGATGCAGCTGATCACCAGCAACAGCAACAGCAAGGAACACATCAGAACACACCAAGGAACACTCCAAGAGAGGCCGGGTTCACTACCCAGCGTAGCCAAGATACCCGAGGCAGCGACCGCAGCCCAGCTGGCGCGGCCGGGAAGGGGCGGAGCGACGGAGAGGGCACCCCGCGACGATTTGTGAGCCGCAGACCGTCTTCATAAACGCTCTGATTTATCGCACTTTCGCTCGAATTAGCTGAATTAGCCTATACTTCAGAGTAATGTACTGTGAGCCCAATTCAAGAAACGAACGCTTGTTTATTGAGGGAATCACGCGATGATTTTGTAGACTTAAATCACCATTATTCGTAAAATTAGCCATGCTTGCAGGCTTTTTAGCCAATAGTAATGTACCGTGAGCCCAATATAAGAACCAAACTCTTGTTTATTGAGGGAATCTCGCTATGATTTTGTAGACTTAAATCACCATTATCCGTGTTGAGTGACGACTCGTTTTCAACGTTGCGTACCTGTCAGTGTATTTCAACTGAGTTTCATTTGTTACCCAACTTGCCTTACACAGTACGTTTTGCAAAATTTAGAAACATTTAACATGCGGGCGAGAGATGTTTCATAGTTCGAGCTATATTTTTCAATTTACTCGCGTTGATTTCGTTCGAATAGAAGTTTCCTTTCCAGCCGTCGCTGACGCGTAAATAACAATTAAAAAAGGTTATTATCACTTGTGTTAGAAATGCAGGTAACCACCATTACAAGGCAGTTGCAGTCATGAGTGCGCGTGCATCTCGGGGTCATTACAAGTAGGCCTTCCACAATCAAATGAATGTCTGCCGCCCCAGACAATGACGGTTCATTTAAAGGACAATATCTTTAATCCGATATATCTTAACCTATATCTTAGCAACATCTCCGCTATATCTTAGCAACATCTCCGCTATATCTTAGCAACATCTCCGCTATATCTTAGCAACATCTCCGCTATATCTTAGCAACATCTCCGCTATATCTTAGCAACATCTCCGCTATATCTTAGCAACATCTCCGCTATATCTTAGCAACATCTCCGCTATATCTTAGTAACATCTCCGCTATATCTTAGCAACATCTCCGCTATATCTTAGTAACATCTCCGCTATATCTTAGCAACATTTCCGCTATATCTTAGCAACATCTCCGCTATATCTTAGCAACATCTCCGCTATATCTTAGTAACATCTCCGCTATATCTTAGCAACATCTCCGCTATATTTTAGTAACATCTCCGCTATATCTTAGCAATATCTCCGCTATATCTTAGTAACATCTCCGCTATATCTTAGCAACATCTCCGCTATATCAGAGCAATATCTCCGCTATATCTTAGCAACATCTCCGCTATATCTTAGCAACATCTCCGCTATATCTTTGTAACATCTCCGCTATATCTTAGCAACATCTCCGCTATATCAGAGCAATATCTCCGCTATATCTTAGCAACATCTCCGCTATATCTTAGCAACATCTCCGCTATATCAGAGCAATATCTCCGCTATATCTTAGCAATATCTCCGCTATATCTTAGCAATATCTCCGCTATATCTTAGCAATATCTCCGCTATATCTTATTAACATCTCCGCTATATCTTAGCAACATCTCCGCTATATCTTAGCAACATCTCCGCTATATCTTAGCAACATCTCCGCTATATCTTAGCAATATCTCCGCTATATCTTAGCAATATCTCCGCTATATCTTAGTAACATCTCCGCTATGTCTTAGCAATATCTCCGCTATGTCTTAGCTCTATAACTTAGCAATATCTCCGCTATGTCTTAGCAATATCTCCGCTATGTCTTAGCTCTATAACTTAGCAATATCTCCGCTATGTCTTAGCTCTATAACTTAGCAATATCTCTGCTATGTCTTAGCTCTATATCTTAGCAATATCTCCGCTATGTCTTAGCTCTATAACTTAGCAATATCTCCGCTAGGTCTTAGCTCTATAACTTAGCAATATCTCCGCTATGTCTTAGCTCTATAACTTAGCAATATCTCCGCTATGTCTTAGCTCTATAACTTAGCAATATCTCCGCTATGTCTTAGCTCTATAACTTAGCAATATCTCCGCTATGTTTTAGCTCTATAACTTAGCAATATCTCCGCTATGTCTTAGCTCTATAACTTTGCAATATCTCCGTTATGTCTTAGCTCTACAACTTAGCAATATCTCCGCTATGTCTTAGCTCTATAACTTAGCAATATCTCCGCTATGTCTTAGCTCTATAACTTAGCAATATCTCCGCTATGTCTTAGCTCTATTTCTCAGCAGTATCTCCGCTACTACGTATAGTGACCAGGAATTAACCTATACTCACGCCATGGTATTCTGCATGGTATAAAAATAAATTTTCAAATGATTATAAATGAAATTATTCGGATTAGTAATAATTTATGCCCATCAGAGGGAAATTGTACAGAAATAATTAGTGAGACATTTCATCATCTTCGGGTGAAGATGGAGGTGAGCGTATACCGAACACGCGACTCTCAAATGTTTAAGCGGCACAGCTTAGGACGTTTGTTACCATCGTGTGCAGTATTTATTGGAAAGATAATCGATATTTTGGGTAGCTTGGGGGCATCAAGCAAGTCAGAGCTTACGCAAAATGAGAATTCAGTTTTACTATAGATCCTCGACATCATCTTCTACCAACCTCAACTTGTACGAATATAACTTCTTTCAATTTCGCGGCTGATATGCTATCTGATTCAAGTTACGATTAAGGCTAATTTTTAATCCTTATATATTGAGGTTGTATAATGCATAATTTGATGACCAGTTTCAGATATATATAGGTATATCAGAGGAAGTACAAGAACAAACGAGATGGCGCTGATATCCGACCTGAGGTTGCATAAACAGGTAGGCGAAAGTATTCCGTTACGCTATACATATGCTGTAGGAAGAGACGTCCCGGAGAAAGTGTGGTGTAGTGGGACTGGGGCAATATCAAAATAAATTGAATAAATATATTATAAAGTTTTTTCCCTTTTTCATAAAGTCACAACGAATTTTATTCTATACGTAAGTCTGATAACAGGCTCTTTATATGTACTAATGCCCCAACCTATGTACACACGCTGGTCATCACAGCAGTTCATCTTCGTTCTAGAAGTAAGGTCGGGCTAGATAAGAAGACAAATGCATTTGTTATCCTTAAGTACTATTTACACGTTTTAAATGAGCTACAAAAAAATATGACATTTACCATTATTCAGACCAGCTTACCAAGTATGGCTTCCCCACAAATCCTGACGATGTCATCCCGAAGACAAAATTAAGCCAAACGCTGCATTTTAAAGAAGCCTTTTAAGCAAAACAGTTTCAAATGAACGTAGCCAGTCGGACTGGTGCTAAATTATGCACGCGCTTTGCAGCGCAGGTTGACTGCAGCACTCCCCACATTACAGGGCACAAGTACCCAATTAACTCGTTCCTAATGTGACGTTGATGCACCGACTCCTCTCGCACAATTACATTGCACGGTTCTGCGTGCTAACGCGTAATTAGATTAAATTCTTTTCCACGTGGAATTGTAACGACTTCATTAAGAATTTCACAATTATCCAGTCGGTAATTAAGCAGTTGAGGTTATTCAGTCCACTAATTTAGAAAAACTATTTAATTTATTTGTTTGAATGAGTTCAAGGAATAAATGTTTGCAATCACGCTGGGATGATTAACACATCGATGAAGAGGATATTGAAGTCAGTCTATGCCGGACAATTGCTACAATAACAGTAAATATTCTGCCCTCATTCAGACTTAAAAATTGAAGATACCTAAATGTTTAGACCCTTTTTTTAAATTAACATCTACCGGGAATGGAAGAAAATTGCTTTAACAGGAAACAAGTAATTGTTTTTTTAAAGAACTGAGGATGGAGCTGGTCACCAAACCGTTTTCAATTGTTTTGTTTTTCTCTGAATAAAATGACTAATTTTATTAGCATTTTTTCGCTCTTAAATTCTAAGTGAATCTGCGAATTTAAACCCAGTGAACATCTGTTCATAATTTTAAGTGAATACGAGTTACAATTTCTTTAACTACAAGCACTGTGGTCTAAGAAAAAATGTTGTATAGTTACTGATAAATAACATCCCCTAAAAATTTTGCTAAGTTACTTTTAAAAATGCACCCCGGCTTTGTAATAATAAGACGTAATAATAATAATAATAATAATAATAAGATGAAAGAATGTCCTGTAATAAACTATAATTAAAGAATGTACTGTAGTAAACTATAATTAAAGAATGTACTGTAATTAAAGAATGTAATGTAATTAAGAATGACAAGCATGAAAACGTTAACGACAAACAAAAAAACAATAGCACGAACGAACGAACGAAAACAAACCTAACCTGATTACAGGAACTGCGCGAGTTCTCAAACGATCTCAACTTCATCTATGTTAGAATGGCAAGAGTTGTTCTGCCTCGTTAAGGATAAGTAATTGGAACCATAGCTCGAAATTTTATTGATTTCAACAGCTGACATATAATGGTTTCATGCATGTAGATACTCAACATTTTTTAGGATGCATCAGCATCATTGGTTGATCATTTAGCGCTAAAGAGACAACATCCTATGTCCTAGAGCACATATACTACTATTTTCAAAGAGAAAAGTCGAGCAGAACTCTAAAAAATGCAGCTTACCTTTACAGTTGCTTATATTTCAAAAGCATGTAAATACAAGACCAGTTATGGAAAGGTAGGTAACGAGATTTCAAACCCGTTGTTCCTGTGAACAAATCTGCCAGTCCACTTAAAAATGGACACTTAAGAAAACAAGAACACATAAAAAAAGAACACACAAGAAAAGAAGAAGAACACTCAAGAAAAGAAGAAGAACAAAAAAGAAAACACAAGAGAACAAACAAAAAAACAAGGTTACCACACAAGAAAACAAGAAGAACACAAGGGAGCAAGAAGAGAGCGGAATCACAGCTGTAGAAAGTAGTCGGAACGCCACACTGGCCTTCCACAGTCAAAGTCTCCTAGCGCAGGGGCTCTCAAACTTTTTTTTTTTCTACCAAGGACCACTTTTATTACAGAAAATAACCTGAGGACCCCTCACATTTGTTCCCCTTAGGAAAAGATATCCATGTATAATGTATATATTAAAATAAATATGCATCCACTGTCGAATTCGATAAATTTTCGATAAAGGACCTCTGGAGGTCCGCGGACCCCTCTTTGAGAACCCCTGTCCTAGGGACTCTACGAGGACAGACACTGTCATTTCTCTTTCTCCCCAACCCCCCTCACTAATAGAGAGGAACGATCTATACATGAGCCTGATTTTACACCTATCAACGCGGTCTTAGCTGTACAGCTGACAGCGTAAGTTTTCATTCACGACTTGGGTGCGTGTCTTGTCTGGGCTTCTGGCAAATTGATGTAAAGCATTTGAGCAAAAAAGCATTTAATTACGTAGAAGTGTGGTCAGATGGTGAATGTTCATCATAGTTGAATTTTATTTGAAAAAATCCTTTTGATTTAGCACGTAGCGTAGCCAAGTTTACTGAAAACAACTCACACTCTAAGCTGCACAGCTACTGGACGACCACGTAAGTTGGCTTCATGTCCTAACCCAGACCAGTCAGCACCTCACAGTTACATCACGCAGGAACACCGCTCTAGGGTCTGTTACCACGCTGCTTGCGATACGATACCCACTGATCTATAGGAACCAATCTTTTGAAGTGAAGGGTATTCAATGGACCCAGTTAATGTTTGCTGTTTATATGATTGCTAAGAACTTTTGACTTTAAATATGAGTTGAATATTGGGCTTCAGTTTACCCCATCGCAGTCCACGTGTTGAGCGAGCGAGAAGGATCCCACGTGGCAACGTTCCCTTCACTGCAGCCTACGTGCGACTCGAAACCCCGGAAATGCGCAGCAAAAAAATCGGAACCTGAGCACGAGGAATTGGATATAAATGATACGATCCGCTGTAAAAATGGAATTTAACAACGTGATATTGAATGTATAATAATTAATACGATGCGCTACAAAAACAAAACATAACCACGTGGTCTTGAATACATGTAAATTATACGATCCGCTACAAAAATGGAACATAACCACGTCGTATTAAATGTAAAAAATTCAATCAGCCACAACGAAACATGATCACGAGAGATTCAATATAATTAATACGATTCACTCTAAAAACGGAACATAACCACGTGATATTGAATGTAAATAATACGATTCGTCGTAGAACCATCCCAAAGGTCTTATAGAATTGAATATGAATAATTCAAGCGAACGGTGTTAGCGATTTCAACGTCGAAGCACGAATACTAAACTTCTCCGCTCTGCACACGACGCCGAGCGACGAACTCACAACTCCGAAGGAGAGCAAGTAATGCAGAAGTGGTAGATGTGCAGCAACGAGCGGCATGCTCCATCCCAACCTTTTTTTCGCTCCGAACCACTCATTTCATTCGAACCTCGCACCCTGTGAAATAAAAATGCCAACATAGGGCCAATATCGTAAAATAAGAAGGCCAACATATAGCGAATTTCCTAAAACATAAATGCCAACATATAGCGAACATTCTATTATTTACCTGGACTTTTCTCTCACCCCCGGAATATCGTCGCTCACCCCCAGGAGGTACGACCACCCCGGGTTGGGAACCCTTGTTCTCTAAGGACATCGAGCTTACTTTCGCTGCCGCACGTGCCTCCAACACCGCAGTATTGACATCAACAACACATCAACACGGCATCAATACCCGGCATCAACACGGCATCAACACGGCATCAATACCCGGCATCAACACGGCATCAACACGGCATCAATACCCGGCATCAACACGGCATCAACACGGCATCAATACCCGGCATCAACACCACAGCAACACGGCATCAATACCCGGCATCAACACGGCATCAACACCACAACATCAACACCACAACATCAGCACCACAACATCAACACGGCATCAACACCACAACACCAACACCACAACATCAACACCACAACATCAACACCACAACATCAACACGGCATCTAGACCACATCCTCACCACATCATCAACACAGCAACAAGACGGCATCAACACAGCTCCAACACAGCATCACCACAACACCAACACCAGCACCACAGCAGCAGCGAGAGGCACCAGCTGGATAGCGCTGGGAACGTCGTCCAGGCGCGACAGCTGGGTACTGGCGGCAGCAGCCTTGTGAGCGCCGGCGTCTTCTGCGTGCAGACCTGCTTCGTTCTACGTACAGATTTGCTGCGTTCTACGTGCATATTTTCTTCGTTCTACGTGCAGGTTGGCTTCGTTCTACGTGCAGATTGGCTTCGTTTTATGTGCAGATTGGCTTCGTCCTATGTGCAGATTGGCTTTATTCTACGTGCAGATTTGCTTCGTTCTACGTGCAGATTGGCTTCGTTCTACGTGCAGATTTGCTTCGTTCTACTTGCAGATTGGCTTTGTTCTACGTGTAGATTTACTTCGTTCTACGTGCAGATTTGCATCGTTCTACTTGCAGATTGGCTTTGTTCTACGAGTAGATTTACTTCACCATTTACTTCGTTCTATGTGCAGATTGGCTTTGTTCTACGTGCAGATTTGCTTCGTTCTACGTGTAGATTTGCGCTCCGCGTGTTTCAGTCGACTAACTGATTCTATGATATTTCTCTTATTTTATTTAAAGTACACTACATATCCACGTACTTCACCGTGCGTAGAGGCATACTCCAGTCTACGCAGAAGTTCCCTCATCGTTGCAAATACTACTCCGTAATTTCCAGCGCTGATTTCCACTGTTGTAACGTTCATCGTAAGTTGTTGTAAATTGCGGGTTCAGCACACTCACGTACACACGCCATCACCTGATTAGCGATTTGTGATGATACACTCACAGATCAACACGCGCTCTTGACCATATTTCATACAGCAATACATTTAGGAGCATTCCTATAAGAAGCATTGACTGAGGCGCGTATGCTCCGAGTTCAATCTGATAACATCTCCTTTCATTCCTCAACGGAGTACTTTTCTCCACTAAACCCTAGCTGGCTCAGTCTGGCTTTTAACACGATTATTTTTTCTATATATTCATGTTAAAAAAGTGTTTAAAACGTAATTGTTTGTTACCTAACTAGGATAAGTATCACGAATGTCTCTGGTTAGTTCACCACGGGACTGAACTTGAACTCTCCAAGGCGTGTGACAGTCGCCGCTAGTGCTGCCGTCTTCAGTCATGTCCAAGATAAAAATACAACAGGATTTGTGTCCTAAAATTAATAACGTGAACCGCTGTTTTGGCGGCATTAGTCTACTTCGAAAATGCACCCCTTAATTCGTGAGTGTCAAATGTTTAGGTGCGTTATTTGGCCAGGTTTTGTCACGACGACCTACGGCTCAGACCAAGAGCGCAAATGGTGGGTGTCGATTTACCTTAGGCACACTTGCAGTTCGTCCCAAGATGTCCTTTAACACGAGAATGCGAGCATGTGCAGAGCGTGTGAGGCACCGTACCAGCTGTGTGATGCCTACACGCGCGAGAAGCAGGTGTGTAGCGACACGTCCTCAGTCTATCATGCTCCAGCCTGCGCCAAACTGGACAAAAAACCATGCACCGCAGACTGCAATCGATAGAAAAAATATCCGGCAAAATAAAATGCAAACTAAAATTTGCGTGCTGTGGGCTCTTAAAATAACGAGCTTGTTTAATCGCAACCACTGCATTACAGTAACGGCGACGAGTGCACGTAATTACGGATGGTCGAGGTTTGATTCTGTAATTTGCAGGAGGTTTGAATTACGGTCGATGGAAGGGGACGGAATAGAAATCTGGCTTTTGACGCCTCCAAATTATATACGCTCTCGAAAAAATTGCACCTGAGGGGAGAGCGCATGATGAGCGTGACACTTGAAACTCCCGCACACAAGTGATACCTTCTTAAAAGACAAGATGCTTGCGTTGAACTGATCATACTTTTTGTTTTACAGAACTGATGATGGATCTGGCCTCCAATTTTTTTTTAATAAAATGGCAGGATATGCATAAAGCAACCCATTCACATCTATCCTATCGTATAACGCACTGCTGCGGGAAGAAGATACTCGTATGTACCGTTTCCATAATTATGGTGCACTTCACTCACAGTGACGATTTCAAGGAGAGGAGGACGTTTTCTCCTAAGGGCACCGGATGTTATACTTGGATCAGCTTACGTATCAGATTTATACATGTATTACGTCTCGTTTTAGGATCTCGTCACTGGAAACAAAAGTTTTCCTAGGGACCTCAGATGCTGGTAATGATTCTGTATGAGAGGCAGCTCGGCAGATGCTTTTTTTAGGCTGAGAATGGGCATACTACAGTCACTTGCAGGTGTATGGCAACGCGTCTTATTTGCATTCTGACTTACTACTGGGTGAGGATCATGGTTATCTCTTGCATGGATAGCATGGGTTCAAAACTTTAAATTCACTCAAAAGTTAGTGAGTTGGGAAATGCGAAGTGAGGCGGGCTGTGGTGCTCAGCGTTATCTCTAGCTTCTTTTAATTTTTTTTTAAATTTTACGTCAATTTGAAACTTTTGCAAATGAAATTTTTTGTGCTAATTTTAAACTTCCGTAAGGGAAATTTTGTGTCAATTTGAAACTTTTGTAAAAGAAACTTTTGTGTTAATTACCGAACACAGATTTTTTCATTGAAAAGGAGACGGTATTGCAGGTACCATGTGGGATTCTCGGTACCAATTTGGGCTACCGAGCACACTCATAAAATCTAAATGTCAATTATATGCCTAGTACAGAAGTAATAGAAGCCAATAACTCGCTTGGCACTTGAAATATAGTATGTACACTGCACAAAGTATTGTACGCTCAATGCGCACTTTGTGTAGTGTGCATTTAATTTTAGGTCGTGAAATACTTCACGCCTCTTTTAAGACACCAAGAAATTATTGTAAAATTTCTCGACGCAAATTCCAAGACGTAAATGACATACTTGTAAAATGTTTCTAGACGCAAATATTATAGTTGTAAAATATATCTAGACGTCAATACCATGGTCGTGAAATATTTCTAGACGTAAATGTCACGGTCGTAAAATATTTCAAAACGTAGATTCCATAATTGTAAAAAATATATGTATAATTGAACTTGCATGCTATAAAAATTAAAACAAGCGTCAAAACCTAGGGTGACCAAAACAACACGAAACAAAAAATACAAAATTAACTGAATGAACCCGTGAGACAAGCAGTACGATCTAACCATGACCAGGAGTTTCCGGAGGGCAAAAACGCTACTGCATGGATCCGCATTCCGGCGACGACTCTCCCCTTCCGCCGCAGAAAGCTCGGACGACCAGCGCACCGGATGGCACTCGGCGCAGTCCGGGATCCGGCGTCTGCTGCGCCACCGGAAGGAGCTTTTGCTGTCAGGCGCCTTCCAAGAACTTGCCGCGCCCTCCTTAATGCAGTGGTTCTTAACCTAGATTCGATCGAACCACAGGGGTTCGGTGAGTTGAACCCCTGGGTTCGGTATGGGACAGTTTGTGCACTAATACAGTATTTAGTTATATAAATATGCTTTGAATTTTGAAGAAAAAAAGGACATTTTATTTTTATAACTACGAAGGGTTCGATGAATGCATGCATGGAACTTGTGGGGTTCAGTACCTCCAACAAGGTTAAGAACCACTGACGGCCTTTTGTGGCTTTAAAAACCGAAGCTTCACAGCCAATGAACGTATCTCTGATACAATGTTCATCAAACGTCTTACGTTGTAATTTTTCAGGCGTTGTACTGGGCTAACAATGTCTATCAAACGTCTTACATTGTAGTTTTAAGGCGTTGTACTGGGCTAACTACGAGGCCTGTCGAAAAAGTATCCGACCTTTGGCCAGAAAAAATACTTCAACAACCTGACGGGGTTGGGACCCTAATCCCCTTCAAAGTAGGCTCCTTGTGCTTCCACACACTTAGCCCACCGATCCTTCCACTGACGGAAACACCTCTGGAAGTCTTCTTTTGGAATGGTGTTCAGCTCTGTCGTCGCGTTCCGCATTATCTCTTCTCTACTCTCAAAACGGGATCCTTTCAGTGGTGTCTTCAATTTTGGAAACAACCAGAAGTCGCAAGGAGCCAGGTCTGGAGAGTAGGGAGGTTGGCGAACGGTCGTAATTCCATGTTTGGCCAAGAAATTGCGGATCAAATGGGATGAATGTGCGGCCTGCCACAACGCCTGCCACAACGCTGCTCACTCTCCGCTGATATGCGGCCATCTTTGAATCGGTTGAACCACTCCTTAATTTGTGTTACACCCATAGCATCTTCCCCAAACACCTGCTGAATCTTACGAATTGTTTCAATTTGAGAATCACCAAGCTTTTGACAAAATTTGATGCAGTGTCTTTGCTCAATTCGTTCAGTCATCTTGCAAGAAAACTAAATCCGACAAACACTTAGAACAGCACCTTACTTGGCGACCACCAGCCAGTGACTGGCCCAAGTGAATGCGGTGAAAAAAGTCAAGCATGCGCATTAAGATTCCTCCTTCCACCGTGCACAGTGGCGCCGCCTTAGAATCACTACTTTGCGCGGGAAAAATTAAGGTCGGATACTTTTTCGACAGGCCTCGTATGTCCTTCAAACGTCTTTCCGCTACTTTTGACATGACGTTGCAGTTTTTAGGGCTTTGTAGGTTTAATGATGATGTGGTTATCATATGGTAGTGGGGAGTTCTTGACCCGTTGTGGTCTCTGTGTGGCATTGCGGTGTTTATGTGGTGATGTGGTGCTTGCTTAGCGTTGTGATTTTCATACGGTATTGTGGTCTGTGCGTGGGTTTGTGGCTGTCATGTGGTGTTGTGGTTTTCATGTAGCATGGTAGTTTTGTGTGATTTTTTATGAGACAATGTGGTCTTTTGCAGCATTGTAATTTTTACGGGAATCCGTGTTTTTATGAGGCTATGTGGTCGTCATGTGGTATTGCAATCTTCGAATTTCGGTGTGGTTTTCCTGGGGTATTGCAATCTTCGAATTGCGGTGTGGTCTTCCTGTGGTATTGCAATCTTCGAATTTCGGTGTGGTTTTCCGGTGGTATTGCAGTCTTCGAATGGCGGTGAGACTATGGCGTTGAGGTGAGACTTGAGGCAAAACGCAGGTCCTGTCACCCTCAACCCAGCGCGCCACGTCTGCCTACGAGCAGGAAACTCAATATTTGGTCTTCTCTTCCTCCAGAGGCCGTTTGACGCGAGAGTATCGTGTCCACAACGTACCATACACAAAAACAAGACTATTATCAAAATTAAATCTATACTTTACTCTGTTAATGGAAGCATTTTACTCTATACTTCATGCTTCATATTTGTGCACTTTTTAGAGGAAAAGCTTTCGTTCCTATTTTTAAATGGTGCAGGAAAGGGTTGACAGGGCGGATGGAGGAAACAAGCAGACCATGCTCACCTACCCACCCAAGTGATGCGAGATGATGTCGGGGGTATGTAACTTCAGGTCTTTTCAATCCAAATGTAGAAATTTACGTGTAGCTGAAACTTTTGTAAATAATGATTGCATCAAGTAGATCCTGTATTGTCGTTTTAATCATGCTTAGCAATTCAATGAAATCATTTCTTTTTATAATCAATGAGGGGAGTACCAGACAATTTAATTAATATTTGTATTCGTTGCATTTTAAAGTATCATCAGTTGAAAAAGTTGCTCCAACATTTTAACAGAAAGAAATCCCATCGCCAATGAATTTGACCATGAAGGAATCGCTATTGAGGAGACTTCCATGTAGGACCACTTAATCTTAAAATAAAATTACTTCATCAACTAGAGCTATGAGTGCAGAACAGGCTGTAATTAATAGAGGTCCATAGTTGAAGATATCAATGATTTCTAAAATGCTGAGTTCAATGAAGAGTTCGGATCTAATTCTAAGGCCATTCGCCTAAAGATTTAAGATTTGAAGTGTTCTGAAATGCCAAGATGTGAATTAGGTACTTGAAATTAGAGGTTTGAGTAATGTTCTAAAACGAAATGATGAGAATTAGGTACTTAGAGAATTAGATGTACAAGAAATGTTCTGAAATAACATGATGTGAATTAGATACTTAAAATTAGAGGTAAAGGTATTGTTCTAAAATAACGTGAGGAGAATTAGGTACTTAAAATTACGGGTAAAGGTTATGTTCTACAATGCGGTGATGTCATTAACTGAAAATAAACGGCAAATGAATTATTTTAAATCAGCTAAGCCTATGTTCCCACAACTTCTGATAGTAGACTGAGCTGATAACAATACGGCAAGTGCAAAAACTTCAGCGTTGTTCGGCATCGCCAAGACACAAGGGTCATGCAGGACAGCCCACGTAGTCTGACGCATTAAGCGCACACCGACATCCAAAAGATTGGGAAACCTAGTGCTACATTCTGAGCCGCTGACATTTACAGATGATCTCGTACGCTTCAAACGAAGGAGCTTTATTTCAAAATAGTTATTTAAATGGATAATTAAATTGGCATAAAGTTCGGAAAATTTAAAGCTACATTCAGAGGCGTTGGCCTCTACAGATGATCTCATACGCCTTGTGCGAAGCAGATTTATTGCGTAGTACTTACTGATTGAAATAGGTAATTAAATTGATATACGCAATAGAAATGGCGATCAATTTTAAGCTGCTTGAAACCTCCATCAGCGTCAGTTGAGATGACAGCATGTACGATTGGGCTTTATTTGCGATTTTCATGGTTACCAAACCATGTTTTGGATAATTTTGCTTAGATTTGTAATTTAGTTAATGCTCTACTGTATTTTTAAATTATTCGCATGATTCTCGAGTAAATTCACTTGTTCACTTCAGCTATAAGTACGAGTTTATCTGTGGACATCACCGTGAAATGAAATAGTACACATTTCAAAATGCAGATGCATCTAGAGCTGTTCAATATCCCTGCTTTCAAAACTCGGTAGGCTTAACTTAATTTTAAAAAAATATTTCGTTCAAAAATAGCCTGTAAGTTACGGTGCAATCAGCTCACAAATTTCGAAATGGAGAAACTACAAATGCTTTTCAATATACCTTCTTTCTAAACTCTGTAAGCTTAACTCAATTAGAAATTAATTTTAATTTGCTCAAAAATAGGTTGTGAGTTACGGCTCAATCAGCTCACTTTCACCCCAACACAAACACACGCCGGCGTCGCACGTTGCTGTGCCATCACGGCGGGATGAGCGCGTGTGTCAACTGATGATGTGTGAACAGATGCCGGCCCCGGCATTTGCTCAGGTGATCAGCTGTACCTCTCATTTCCATCCAATCACCGCCTAATTTTCAATCTCCATCAAATACGGCGGTCCAGTAACGGCTCGTTTTAACTGTATTAACCGCTTTCTATCAAATCATCACACAGTGTTGTCTAATGTCGGCACCCTTTTCTTTAATCATTATATATTTTCCTCTATAATCAGTCCTTGCGGTCCAATAACAGTTCACTTTCATCCAATCACTGCCTTGTTTTCCATCTCCATCAAACATAGGGACCCAATAACAGCTCAAGTAGATCCTGTAGACTGACAACTAGCATTTTAATAGAGATAATGTTTTTTTCTGTTCGCTCTCAACTTGTAACATTACCTAACTCGTCATCTCTTTATTATTGTAAAGCATTAATGTATAAACTATACATTTGTTGTGTGATCATGCAGTTATATTTAAATAAAATGCTTATTAACCAACGACCGTTATGTTAAAATTGTTGAATTAGAAATACAAAACTTATAATCTTCTTTGTCCTCATGCTTATGTGTACATATATATATATATATATATATATATATATATATATATATCATTAAATACATATGTTATTTGTACAGAAGTGACCTTTTAAATTTAAAAATAAATTTATACATTTTTCGTGTAATTTATCTTATAGTACTACAATTGGAATCTCATTTAGGAAATTAAATTGGTTGGTCCGTCTTTCTGTCACGCTCTTATAATGTTAAACAGGATTTACCTTCACTCAGCATCTTGATGACCGTCTCTGTGATACAAGCTTCATAAAAATGGGTGCTGTCAATATTCAGTACTGTGTGCCGACTGAAAATGAAGTGGTGTTTGAATAGTATGGGTTGTAATTGGGCTGTAATGTTTGTTGGTCATAGAAAATGAAGCGTTGATTGAATATATATAATTTATATATATATATAATATATGATAAATACATACAGCGGTTCAAAAATAATGTTACAAACTGGTACAGTCGATATGACTCAGTGTCACGACGGCACCACGTGGTCCAGTACATGGACAAGTGATCAAGCGCCAGTAACTTCAGAGCGCCATGTATTTTCAAGCATCAGCCCTGGAACTGATCCGCCCCACCCCGACCCACAGAAGAGAACACTTCTATCATGCCGCCGCTCCTTTTCCGGTGCTTGCTCCCTCAGTTTTTGTTGTTAGACTTATTTCAGGCCTCTCACCTTCATATCAACAGTGATTGGTAAAATTAGGCAGGCAATCCACCTCGTTAGCCGCCATTCATTGTCATTTTCCTGTTTCAAGTTTTTGTTTGAAGTTCTGAGTCAAATCTTCTCGCGTGAGCGGCCTACTCGAAAAGGAATTCAGAAGCACGTTCAGTGTAATAAAATGGGGCTCGTTTGTTCGGGTCTCATAACCTGACATGGAAACTATCATAAATTACCTCATCTTCCTTAAGCGTAAGCTACAAAGTTTCCCTCCATTCACCAATTAGGGAAATTAAAGCATCATTTTTTTCGAATGTCGTGTTGTAGCGGTGTTGCAGTGCTGAGAGAGACTTATCAGAGTCGCACGCTCACTGAATTACCAGAGAATTTAGGCTTTACTTGAAAACATCGACTGTGAATATTGTACTAACGAATTTTCTATCGGGGTCTCTCGCTTGCGACCATCGGTAAAATTGAAGCTTCAGTTGTCGTATTGCAGCAAGTGGCACCGTCTTAGGGCTTCCGAATTGCCCATGTGTGCTGGTGAAACTCGTATCACATATCCGGTCATGAAGAGGATAAGTGAGGGTAAGCCCTTAAGAGTGTGACAGGATAGACAATAAGGTCCATGCTAGTTTTATACGAGTTCATTCATGAATAAAATTGAAGCTTTGTCGCAAATGTCGAGCTGAAGAGCAGTGTAGCAACGCTACAAAGTTGTCAGTGCCTTCAACTGCAGATATGGAGTTGCAAGATGCATGGCAGCGTTGAAGTGTTCTGTATACGACACTCGGTCGAACGTTGGCTTGGAAGAATTACCACCGCCGTTTGCTTTGAGTCAAGAGTGATGTTATAATTGGAGGATATCAACGAATACGAATTTCCCGAGAAATTATTTCTTCTCTTTAGTGTGTTGAAATAAACGCGAGAAATCACCCAGTCATGTTGATGTTCCATAGAAGGACATCAATTAACAAAAATTTCCCTGCAACTCATTCGCTTGATTTGATTTGATAAAATAAATGTGTTTTCACGCAATCAGTATGATGCTCAAGACCACTACAGAAGCAAATCAATCGTCCATCACAGTTCAGTTCCGTGACGGCGCTGGACGGCAGCCTGTCCAGGGTGCTCCCGTACGGGGAGGGTTTCAAGAAGCGAGGAAGTCATTCCTCAGTTATCAGGGAAAGAATAAAGAATATAAAAAACAATATTTATATCAGGAAACTTTTATGTATGATATGGATTTTATACCAACAGAAAAAAATTTATACCAACCGATTGAATTTCAAATATTTTTCGGTATAAAGGTCCTAAATTGATAGATTAAGCATCACTCACTGAGCGTTCATACGACTCTCGTCAATATTTTCCTAACGATTACTTATAATCACATATAGAAGGCATCATCACTATCACTCAGCCTTCAAACGCCGGATTACCATCAACGAAAATGAGAGTATCTTATTATCATAAGGTTTCGTGATATAGATCCCATATATAACCGTTCTAACAGGTTCAAATCAGTGACCTGACCTCAGAACAACTCCCACAAATCTAGGTAGACTTGGTCGTAGCGGTACAGTTCACAACGTATAACTTACGTAGTCAACTGTGCCTCTACGACGAAGGTACTTTCCCTAAAAATTTGTCTCTGTCACCAGGACCCTGGCGAGCCGCGCTGTGAGGCGGAGAACTGTCTAGCGTGATACGGCCGCACGCGACGGTCAACACAAAGGCCGCCGTACAGCGATCATAAAGACAACGTTAACACAGATCACAAAGATAATACCGCAGAGATCTAATGTGGGAGATCATGTGACAAAGATCACTAAAATCATATAGGGAAGGTCATCTGACACAGATGACTCAGATCGCTCGGGAGAGATACTGTAGCAGAAATAAATAAGATCCTATGGGGATGACCATGTGACAGAAATCACTACAACCTTCAGTGAGAACTCTAATGTTAGAGATCATATCACAAAGATCGCTAAATCCTATGGGGGAGATCATGCCGCAGGCATCACAAAGATCCTACCCAGCTTAACTTTTTCACCGGAGCATTCATGTTTTTCGCCGCCCTAGCAATTTAATTACTTGGGCAGTTAAAACTTGCATGCAGGCGGTGAAAAAGTTAGACTGGGTATTATCATGATTGTCATAATTGGGACTGTCGTGACCCTCTTTATTTTGTCTCGCTGAGGTCACGGTCTTCATTTTTCTCTGCCGTCATTCTTTGTTGCGATGCATGATATTTTTCCATGTGATATTATTAGGCGTGACATTAAGATTATTCGTCACAATTCATATATTTTCTACTTGGTAATATCAAGGTAGCTGCCACCAATACAGGGTTTCTGTATAAATATTTAATTCAATCTTCGGTAAGCGTTACGAGCGGCTTAAGGCCATAAATTAATCGTGCATTTTAGCCGTGTTTCCTGGCTTCAAACATTATTACTTTCCTTCTGAATCATCATGTCCTCTCCTCCTATTTATCTGAAGGTTATTAAAGACACAGGAACATCAAAGAAATTCGCTATTGAACAAAGGAAATTATCAAGACATTAATCATCGAAAGTACGCAAGCTAATTGAATGCACGCGATCTGCGCATTCACATCCTAATATACTTAGAAGCGTGAGAGGGAACTGGGATTTGACATGAAATCAGAGGGAAACTTATCTTGAGATTTGGAGATCGGTCTCGCAGTCTGAATGTCGCCTGGCTGGCGCGCTGGAGCAAGGTCGCCATGTTTGGTTGAGGGCAGAGAGACCAGGTTGATGGCAGGGCTATGCCGACAGTTAGCAATCTAGGTTGACAATCTCTAATTTACGTTATTGGCACTGCAGTTGAGTATTCTTGAAGTTAATCACTTTCGAGCGAATGAGGGCACAGATATTCTAGGATGGCTTTGAGTAGTGAATTTAAGAGGCAAGCCTCGGCCCAACTGGACCAAGGTAGAGGAACAAACTCGTATGCGGCTGCTTGTGATCGTGTTCTCGCCTCAACTGCCGCTCTCCCTCAGGCAACCGCGTCTGGCGTCCCCTTGAGGTGCCAAGTTTGAATAACGACCTAACAAGGTTACCAATAAGAACGTGATATATCCCTACTATCAAATAGAAAACATACATCATTAACCTTACCCTCATTACTATATAAAAATCCCCACAAAACAATGTTAGACATATGAATTAAAGCAAATGAAGACATCCGTTGAGGTTCTTAGCATCTTCCATTAGCGTCTTCGTTCGTTACGCGTATCGACGACGTCTGGGCGTTGTTCCTGACGAGTCGACTGTTCTTGAATTTAACGTTGCAATGTTTTCTCGCAGAAATCAGGCTCAATATTTGGTCTTTTAAAATCATTAAGGATTACGTTGTAGGCCAAGCAACGCTTCTCCAGATTTTTGGCGATGTTCCGTACTCAGTTATGCGAAGAAGCATAACAGGACACTCTCATGTCCACTAAAGTTCGTATGTATCGCTGCACCAATAATGAGGAGTTGTATTTGACCAATACGAATTCCCTCTAGAAGAGATCCTCGATTCAGTCGGGAAAGAACTCTTCTCATCACAAAGCTTATAACACTGATATCCAAATATTTGAGAATCTCACAAGATTCTCGATTATTTGTTTCGAGATTATTCTTGCTTGCACAAGATGCTGCCGATTATTTGATTCGAGAATCTCACAAGATTCTCGATTCAAATATTCGAGAATCTCACAAGATTCTCGATTATTTGGTTCTCAGTGATCTCGGTCGCCAGCGCTTCTCCTACTCCTCCTTCTTCTCTTATCCCTCCAAAACGACAGACGCAGAAATCACTAAAGTGACATCACGTGGTGGAGATCACAAGGCAGAGATCACACAACGGATGTGAGAGAAGCACCTCAGAGCACAGCTGCTGTGAAATCAAAACTAACATTAAGCCCTCGGGGCCGGCGCTCGGCCGAGGCTGAACGCCGGACGCAGGCACGTGGTTTCTTGCTTCTTTGGTGGAGGTCATTAGTTTCTGTAACCCTTTAACGCCCCAGTGGACAAAACGTTCCAATTTTAAAAACAACTTTAATATATTGTATATCTTGTTCAATATCTTCTCCAATTTTTTCTTTGAAGTTCACGGCCGAGTGGCAGTTTCTTCCTTGCCTTGATGTCGGTGAAAACCTGATGCCAAAACCAGTTGAATGACGATGGTTGTGGTAATGGTAATATGAGTAAAAAAAAATACTGACGTTGAAGAGTTGATGGCAAGGTTCGAGTGCTCCAAAAACGTAAATATCAGCGATTAAGTACAAAAAAAAAATATTTTCAACTGATAGTGTGCGTGACTTGTATGTTTCATAGATGCGTGAAATTTTAGCAGACCAACACCTTAATGCAGTTTCTATTATTAAAGTGCACGTCTCTTCATTGCTTTAAATCCACACACCCGAGCCAAATTTAAACATTTAGTTCAATAAAAAAGATTAACATACGGCCTTTGGATCGCTTTCGTTGCGTGGGGGACGACGCAATATTGTCCAGTTATTATTTCTTTACCTCATAGTTGAAATGATCCTCAAGCTATGTACATCATCTTACGAATAACCTCAGCTCATACAGACAAAATTAGTCCCGCGCTTTTTAACTAATACGGTGCTTGATTAAGCTATGGAAGACATGAGTAGAGGTTCGCACAAGATGCTGCCGTAATACTCAAGAAATGCGTGGACATTTACAAGTTTTTCCATCATTGTGTCAAAATATTCTAATATACTTTAATACACAGATTTCAAGGGCTCTTTAAAAAAATTTCAGTATATTGAATAAACAACAACATTATAGCAAATAATTGCGCATATATTTAAATTAAATTATAGAAATATCCTTGACGAGACTTCTTACTCAAATAATTTTATTAAAACACCTTTGGCTTCTATGACTGATCCAATTCGCGTACGACACCGGTGACGAACTGAAATTAAGTGGTCCTTACTCGATTAATCTCCCTATCAAATGTATGATATGAATTTTATACCAAAAGAAAAAAATAGTGGGACTAAAGTGGCAGGGACAACTCAAAGTGAAAAACTGCTTGTATCAGCACCACCTGCGTCCAATCATGAATGCGGGAGAGACGCTCCCCACGTAATTGAAATCTGGCGAGTTTGGCGGCCACTTGTTTGGTCACATGATCGTCAAAAAATGCCTCCTCCGTCACCAGGGCTGCTCAAGCAACAGTGACGTCAGGAAAGTGGTCCGACAATTCGTGATGACTCGTGGGGACGAATGAAATAGTTCTAGGATTTTTAACCAATTATAAGAAATTAAAACCAAAAGTAATCAATTAAAACCAGTTATAACTAATTACAACCTTTCATACACCAATTTTAACCAATTGTAATCAATTATAACGAATTGTAACAAGGAAGTATGGCCAATTTGAAGCATTTAAAAGCAAGTATAAGCAATTTGAACTAATCACTATCATAAAAGGAGCAGAGTCCGTCCGTCCCTTCGTCCGTCAGTGTGACCCCCTCTTGATTATAGTATCCAGAATCTGCAATCGGCTTATTTTTACAAGTAGAAATTTTCTATGGAGCTTTCTCTGTTGAAATTCATCGTGTCGCTTTGGTATTTTTAATTGATAATACGAAAAGAAATGTTTTAAATTCGTTTACCAGTAACCCGGCTATCACTTGTTATAAGGCCCAAGATTTTGAAACTTGAGTTATCGTTTTCGAAATTGTGATTTTCTTGAAAAGCTTCGAAGAGATAATAGACGACATTTCAGAATAAAATTCGGGCAAAAGAGGCCACCATGGACAGATATGTGTCGAACCGGAGGAGAAAAGTAGCAAGACTACGACAGCAAGAAAAACGCCGAAGACGATCGGATGAACAACGCGAAATGGCAAGACGAAGCTATGATGCTCGCCAACGAAAAGCTAGAGCTAAATTGACCCTTGACCGGCGTTTGGAAATTCTACGGAATAATGTAGAGCAAAACCAAGTAGAGAGAGCTAAACACATGAAAGAAGCGAGGAAATTCTGCGGCATAGCGCTGGACAACATCGAGTGGCACGAGAGAATTTAACTCAAGAAAGAAGGGATGAAATTATTCAGATTAATGCCGACCAGCACGTGTGCACTAATTATAACTAACTAGTGCACACGTGCTGGTCGGCATTAATCTGAAGAATTTCATCTCTTCGTTCTTGAGTTAAATTCGATTATGCAAGTTGATGCTGTTAGGCATTAGTCTTAAGAATTTCACCCTTTCTTTCTTTCTTGAGTTGAATTCTCCCGTGCCACTCAATGTTGTCCAGCGCTATGCCGAAAAATTTCCTCGCTTCTTTCATGTCTTAAGCTCTCTCTAGCTACTCGGTGTTGCTCTGCATTATTCCGTAGAATTTCCAAACGCCGGTCAAGGGTCAATTTAGCTCTAGCTTCTCGTTGGCGAGCAGCATTGCTTCGTCTTGCCATTTCGCGTTGTTCATCCGATCGTCTTCTGCGTTTTTCTTGCTGTCGTAGTCTTGCTACTTCTCTCTTGCGGTTGGACACATATCTGTCCATGGTGGCCTCTTTTGCCCGAATTTTATTCTGAAATGTCGTCTATTATCTCTTCGAAGCTTTTCAAGAAAATCACAATTTCGAAAACAATAACTCAAGTTCCAAAACCTTGGGCTTTATACTAAGTGGTAGCCAGGTTACTGGTCAAACGAATTTAAAACATGTCTATTTGCACTATCAATTAAAAATATCAAAGCGACATGATTAATTTCAACAGAGAAAGCTCCGTAGAAAATTTTTATTTATTTCTAAAAATAAGCCGATCGATTGCGTATTATGGATACCATAATCAAGAGGGGGTCACACGGACGGACGGAGGGACTGACGGACGGACGGACGGACGCGGCTCCTTTTATACGAGTAATAGTGATTAATGGGTTAAGTTAGCTCCACCCTGTTGTTGGTTCCCAACAGGGCGCTGACCAGGCTTTGAAAAATTCTAGGAGATGTGCGCTGATTCCTTTTCCGTCAATTGAGTTTACAGAACATTTCAGTTTCCGTATTTAGTTACAAACAGAAATTATTTATTTATTTGTTTATTTATTTATTCATTATTTTCTATTTCCTGTATTTATTATTTTTATAAACAGTCGATTATAGTCCAGGAATAGTCGAAAGTCGATAACAGTCGATATAGTCGATTATTATCCAGCTTCATAAAATTAGAATATTTAAATTTAAAAATATTGTACCCGCGCATTTTCATGCAATATCAGTAGGCCATGTTCCTAGTTTTAGCAGTGGAGCATACGCACCACAAATGTAGTGCTTTTTGCGGACATTTCCTATTCGTGATTATTTTAAGCTATACGAGGGCGTCGAAGAATGGTTATTTATAACATTTGAAAGTAAAGCACAATTTAAAAATAAAATAAAGACGGTCAAAATTCAAAACCAACGCTTAAGTCTACACGGGCAACAGCCCGCTCTCTCCCGCGCTGTATCTATTTAACTTTGATATCCTCGTTCAATAATAAAGTGCTTCTTAAATATAAAGTAATAATTAAATATATTAATAGATACATATGGTTAAATGTGAAAATATAATTATAAATTCCACCCAAAAGTATACGTACATCAGGACTCTACTTATCTTTACGCACAAAACATGTAATTTTTGATCACTCACGCACGAAATGACAAAATTTTGGATGGAAATTATATAAAGCTTATCATTTACATTAATTCGATTCATTTAAAGCTTGTGCAATTGATATGACCATTAGCGAGACGTCATTGCTGTGTTGCCAAGTCTAGGATCAAGTCTGCGGGCTTAGGCAATGTTACCTTCATCTCCAAACTTTCAAAGTCGTCAACATGACAATTCGAAATAAGTTCAGAGTTATTATTGCTGTTTATATTGTTCATAATACGCGGGTTAACTTGTCCGTCGCTGCCTGTTAACAGCTATTTCAGCGTTGATTTCGTAAAATATGCCGATATGCCTCATTTATAATTGGTTATTACGAGCCTCGAAGTGACCACATAATAATAGATAATATGTCATAATAATAGATAATATGTATAGCGCCACGGTGCCGCGTCAAGCCAAACAACTCACCATCACCACATCACCACCGCTCGAGCGTCAGTCCGCCAGCGGCCGCCAGTAGCGTGGGAAGCTCAGCTCCACAGCCCGGTATTCTTCTGCTGCCGCAAATAAAAGTCAGGTTGTAAAATTCGAAAATAAAAAAAGACGGTAGAGCTGCGCACGCTTCCCACATGTGCTGACTTGACGGAGCAGACCTGAGCGATCGAGATGCGCACAGACCCGCCGAAGCGGCTATCACTTTAATCAAAATATCACGCTGGGCTGCGCTAGTTAGGAGCGGGGAATTTGCATGAAGATTATTCCCACATAATTCGTTTGTTGTAAATTGGCTTTACTGATTTTTGAACATTCCATGCTAATTAAATATCGCAGTTACGATTCACGAATAATATAAGAACTTGGTATGCTACGTTTAGTAAGTTAGAACACAGGCATTTCACGACTATTTTGTACAAATTAGTCAAAAAAAACTGACTATCATACCTGTAAACATCAGAAACTGCTAATAATATGAATAAAGAAGCCGCAACTTTGTAGAATTAAGTAACGTTAAACTATTTTGAGTCACAAATAAAATCCTAAGCGAATAAAATCTCCGCAATCTCAAATGCGTCACAGGTACCAGTTATCCAATGAAACATAATTGCATCCACAAAAACGGGAAACATAAACTTTTTATTAGAGTCACCTTTATTGAGTACCTAGATTATGTTTCCTCTTAGAACCAAGGATAACACGAAGACCCTTGTTTTGGGCGCCGAGAGGCAAGCGCTAGGCGACGACCATAAGGTTCTCACACATATGTACACAAAGAACCATCAGAGATCGTCAATTCAGACCATAATGATGCCAGAAGAGTCTGTCAGTCAGCGCTCGTTATCAGGTAGCAGCTGATAGCATCGCTCTCGTTGTTGCAAATGAGAGCTTGTCGCCCAAATTACCGCTGTGGGGTGGCTAATACACGACTCCGTAGCGCCAGGCATCTCTGGGCGACCTTCTGGGCGCGGCGTGAGGGAGTGATCTACTGCGGCGTGATGGCGTGCTGCAGGGCTGCTGGGACGCTGGTGTGGTGGCGGTGCCTTCGGGGGTCTTGGAGACTCTGCCTTCAAGACCCGTGAAGGCAGTCTTCAAAACCTTTGAAGGCACTGTCATCAAGACCCTTGAAGGTACCGACTTCACGCCAGCGTCCCAGCAGTCCCCGTAGTGCATCAAGCCAGACAGTGCCTCAACGGGTCTTGGAGACAGTGCCTTCAAGGGTCTTGGAGACAATGCTTTTGAAATTCTTAAAGTCAGTACCTCCAAAAAGCCTTGAAGTAGGTACCTGCAAGGGCCTTTAACTTATCACCTTAGAGGGCCTTGAAGACAGTGCCTTCATGGGTCTAGAAGACTGCCTTCAAGGGTTTACAGACTGCCTTCAAGGGTCTTAAAGTCAGTGCCTTGATGGGTCTTGGAGACTGCCTTCACGGATCTTGAAGTCAGTGCCTTTAAAGTTCTTGGAGTCGGTACCTCCAAAAGCCTTGAAGTGGGTACCTGCAAGGACATGGGAGTTGTCTCCTTCGAGGGCCTTGATGTCTTTACCTTCATTGGCCTTGAAGTTAGTGCTTATAAGGACCTTGAAGTATATATATAGCTGTGGAATCAGAGCATGACGATTTCAAGGTCACTCTCAATCGAGAGTGGGGAGTGAGCTCGTTTAGGGTGACACAACACGCTTGTCCACTGCAAAAATTCGGCAGACGGGAGTCGTATTGTCAATTTAAAATTTTCGAAGTAAGTGAATTTAAATTTTCGAAGTGAATTTGTTCCAGAGCGTTTGAGAGAACATGCACATGTTAACCGTAACTACAATTGGTGGGGTTTTGGTCTCAAGGGATTCTAATGCGTCGTCTGACGTTGTTTGGAACGCAAAAAGGTCATAACAAAATGAATTCGTGCACACAAAAAAGACTGTTACGTCATGCAAGCTATAAAATGTACGAGTATGCAGGCATCGTAGACTGCTACGACTTGGGGCTTCTTTGACCACTTCTCGTCGCATCAAATTGCATGTCAGACGCTTGATGTTTGGAAATCGGGAATCAAATTGCATCAAATTGCATGTTAGACGCTTGATGTTTGGAAATCGGGAATCGGATTTTTGAAGAATTTACGAATTCGTAGCGGTGCAACTGACTCGTAAATTTTTCCATCGACTTGGCTATTTACAAATATGCTGTTTATTCTTTTCCGCAAAAGTCTACGAGTTAGAGTTTTTTAAAAACTTAACTAAACAGAATAGCTGGAAGCGTGATAGGCTCGAAATTGTCCTTTCTTCATACCTAAAAATATGATCCACGGTTTTCAAAGTGAGTCAAAGGCCGAATAACAATAAAAATAAATAATGGTCATCAGTAACTACGACTCTTTTTAGTTACATCAAAGGCAATTTCAAAAGAGCAAAGTGAAAGGATCATTTAGCATGGACTGTGGAAAACGGGGCATCTATGCATAAGGCTTTTCCCATATAGGTTACTCGACTCATTTAAACAGCAAGTTATGAAGGAAGAGAAAGAAAATACAAAGACAAGATGGCATGAACATGCACTGAAAGAAGCAAATTGAGTACGAAAGACAGAAGTCCCGAAATCTTGTCTATAGCTGAGGTGACCTAGCAGTATCTTCTCTGGGGGCGCCAGTCCTCACACCATAGGATAGACAAACTCATTAAACCTATCCTAAGGGGAAGCAAATGTAAAACAGCACCTTACGCTCACACTACGAGATTGGCTTTGCGTAAGTGACTCATACTCTCTCTTACTCTGGAGAGGAACTTTCCATCTCGACATGTACGCATGCGCGCAACAATAAATGTCTCAAATGGGGCCAGTTCCTCTGACGAATTATTATTGAATTTTCCCGTGATCTTTGAAACATCTAGAACAACATTTAATGTGACTGCAAGCCCGCGTTGACGAACCGATTTTTGAGATACTACTCGTCTCCAATGCTGCCACACAGCAATCACGCACAAGCACATCCTTTTTTGGACCACTCTTGGATAGGATATTTAGAAGTGACCTTATAGATCAACTAATGCACTCTATGATACTTGCACAATTAACCTTCACGTACTGATATTTTCACGCATATAATGATTTAAATATTATTATTACGAGTGCACACGACCCGTCAAAAATGTGTATTAATGTTCGACAAATCACATGACTCACGTTCCTATTTCCCAACAATGCAGGTGATATTCATTCCGACTCCGAATTTGATGGATTAATCATCAAAAAAAATGAGAAGTTGAAGCTTGTATCACAGATACGCTCATCACACACTTTCTGCTGGTGGGTGTGACACATAGACGGACGAACGCGGCTCCTTTTTTAGTATAGACTCGTGCACAAGTGCTGGTCGGCATTAATCTGAAGAATTTCATCTCTTCTTTCTTGAGTTGAATTCTCTCGTGCCACTCGATGTTGTCCAGCGCTATGCCGAAGAATTTCCTCGCTTCTTTCATGTGTTAAGCTCTCTCTAGCTACTCGGTGTTGCTCTGCATTATTCCGTAGAATTTCCAAACGCCGGTCAAGGGTTAATTTAGCTCATAGCTTCTCGTTGGCGAGCAGCATTGCTTCGTCTCACCATTTCGCGTTGTTCATCCTATTGTCTTCGGCGTTTTTCTTGCTGTCGAAGTCTTGCTACTTCTCTCTTGCGGTTGGGCACGTTTCTATCCATGGTGGCCTCTTTTACCGAAATGTTATTCTGAAATGTCGTCTATTATCTCTTCGAAGCTTTTCAAGAAAATCACAATTTCGAAAACAATAACTCAAGTTCCAAAATCTTGGGCCTTATTACCGAGTGGTAGCCAGGTTTCTGGTCAAACGAATTTAAAACATTTATTTTCGCATTATCAACTAAAAATATCAAAGTGACATGATGAATTTCAACAGAGAAAGCTCTATAGAAAATTTTATTTGTAAAAATAATCCGACTGCGTATTTTGGATACCATAATCAAGAGGGGGTCACACGGACGAACGGACGCGGCTCTTTTATAACAGTGATTATGCAAGTTAATGAAGAATTTGGAATGAATCAGAACAAAATTTTCTTATCACTGATAAAAATGTGTTTGCTGACAGTTGAGCCCGTACGCCAACTTTATTTAACTATCAGCTACTGCTTTAATATTTTCGTTTGGAGAGAATTGGAGTTATTCTTATCCTTCTTCACAATGAATATTGCAGCGAGAGGGTTTTAAATTAAATATTTGAAAACAATTTCAGCTTAATGTAATTTAATTAAATACAGTTGGATTATAATATTAAATATTTTAAATGAATATTCGAAAAAATTTCAAAGCACCATTTTTTTTAAAAAAAGTCGCCTCACGCTTATAAATAGATTTTTGTTCACGTAATCTCCAATTCACTTGAAAGTTGAACTAGTTACTGTCTAACACATAGGAAATCATTTTCGTCGTTCAATAACATTTTGACTACTATGACGAGCACCTGGAAGAAGAGGAAAAACACTTAATTCTGTGAATTACAACCAATTATAACCAAGTATAACTAATTTGCCTGCAGCAATATAACGTAACGACGTTCTAAAAAATCCATACAAACTATTAACATTAAGATACTATAGGAGGTCATACCCTCGAATAAACTATATCGTTGCTGAAAGTTCTGATAAGACAAATCTTTTATACTTTGTAAATGATTCATTCTGCTGTATGGGATATTTCAAAATTTCATTAATGAAGACTGTCTTAATTTCTATAACTACCGAATAAAAAACTGAGACTTAAAATGTGTTTCAGCGTTTTTGTCCCTAAAATTTTTTTTCCTAAAAGTTTTTTCACATGAGTTTTTATTTTCCTGAGAATTTATTTCCTACGAGTTCTTTCCCTAAGAGTTTTTCCTATAAATTTTTTCTAAGAGTTTTTCGTGAATTTTTTCCCTAAGAGTTTTTCCTATAAATTTTTTCTAAGAGTTTTTCGTGAATTTTTTCCCTAAGAGTTTTTCCTATAAATTTTTTCTAAGAGTTTTTCGTGAATTTTTTCCCTAAGAGTTTTTATTTCCCTAAACGTTCATCAATGGCTTTTGCTTTCTCTCTCATTTTATTCGTTCAAAGATCAGCGTGACAACTTTTTGACGTATTAAACTGTCTCCGTTAGTTTAATACATTCATTTCAGAATATTTCACATCACATTTTATACCATAACTTCACGGAAAATACACAATTTAGTTTCTATTTCTTCTATCTTACATTGTGTAACAGAAAGTTAGCAAACACGTATGACAATCTTTTTTGGCGGTTTCTTTACTTAAGTTTTAGTACAAACTTCAATCAACACTCACGGTTAAGGATATCCTTCAACATTTTATCTTTCGCTCTACTGACAAAATTTTTTAACTCGGGAACTAAAATTATTCAATGATTTAAAATATATAGTCAAGCTCTCCAACTTGAAACAATCAGTTGTTCATCCAATCCAAGTTAACTCGTGTCGACAAAAATTAATATCAACTATCTCCATTATTAAATATTGTTCCTTGAGTAACGACCTACGTCAATGTCAGCAATCCACATCATTGAACTACGAAGTTTAGACATACAATCAATTTTTTTCCAATCAATTCTTAATTTTTTTAGAAAACCACTAGGAAACTTGCGAAATGAGTTCAAAAGTCCCAAGCTCAAAGACTTAAATCAACCCACACATAATTCCTTCCGCCATATATACATATAATAGAATTAAAAGGGCGATTTTTTAGAAATCTAATACGTAAAATAAAAAGAAGAACCAATATAAAAGGAAACATTCTTTTAATTGCATACGAATAGTTTTTTATATACATACCAGTTTACAAATCGCCGGCGATACTTTGGAGATTCTTCCGCGATTCTTGGGAGACTCTTTGGCGGTTCTTCGGCCATTCTTCGGCGACACTTCAGAGATTCTTCTGAGATTGAGCGCGGTCTCGCCAGCGCCACACCGGAGCGGCTTCGTTACGTGCGTCGCGTTCTCACGATCACCTATCCAAGCAAGATTATTTATGCATCCTTCTTATAATCACACGAGCCCCGCAGCTCTCAATTATCCTTCTTGAAGACGGCGATTGCATTTCTGGGATAAAGAAGCTAGCATTCACTTACGCAGGACAAGGTCTGGGTTGCTTTGCATCAGTCTAAGACTGGACTTGGAATCCACCCATACTTTAAGAAGTATGGGTGTGAATTTAAGTTAATTCCAATGATAACTCCTTGCTTTGTTTGTCATGTGATCTGATAAGAATAATAGCGAATTAACTATCGGCGGTTGTGAGAATTGTCATTAAAATGGGTTAGATTTGATATTTGATACGGGAACAAAGATGTGCGTTGTTAGAGACCGCGTTTTTAAAACTGGACGAAACATTTTCAAACAGAGAGCTTTTACAAGGGCAAGATAAACAGTGCTACGTTGAAGTAACTAGCACCCAAGGTGGGAAAATTAGCAGTCATTTAATGTGCGAATATCGTTGTAACAAAGACAAGCGGCAGACTACCGCGATTCAACCCACAACCATGGATGGAGATGCGGACAACTGATGTAACAGAACGTGTGACCCAAAGCGAATGTGGTGTTTATGCATCAACTTTGATGCATTGGCTTTAAAAAATAGCAATGGTGGCAGCAGGATGCCATTAATAATCCTCATTTAGAGCGAGCATGAGAGAGAGGGAGAGAGAAGGGGAGGAGGGGGAGAGAAAGAGAGAAGCCCCAATGCGAAATCAACTCGTCAAAATGAACGTCAGCTATTTAGGATAAGAGCAAGGATGCAAATGGGCTCCGTTGAGGGTTATTAAGTGTTGTAAATACGAGAAGAATACGCAGCGGGGGACATCAGCCACGGTGTTTTCTGTGCCTCAGGCGGGGTACTTAGGTACTTGTCTTGTGCTCATTAGGGGAGCAAAACTCGGGTACTTGTGCCCGTGAGATGAGCAAAACTTGGGTACTTGTGTACAAGAGAAGAGCAAAACTCGGGTACTTGTGCTCAGGAGAAGAGCAAAACTTGGGTACTTGTGTACCTGAGAAGAGCAAAACTTGGGTACTTGTGTACCTGAGAAGAGAAGAGAAAAACTTAAAAAGAAGAGAGAAGAGCAAAACTTAACACTTCAACCTGTCTGTAAGGTAATGTAAGTCAGGACCCATGCGCACACCTCGCTGGATCATAGTCATTACTGATCAGAGTGGTCTCAGATCAGCTTCACTCTATCGTCAGATTCACTCTAACGTCAGATTCACTCTAACGTCAGATTCACTCTAACGTCAGATTTACTCTAACGTCAGATTCACTCTAACGTCAGATTTACTCTAACGTCAGATTCACTCTAACGTCAGATTTACTCTAACGTCAGATTTACTCTAACGTCAGATTCACTCTAACGTCAGATTTACTCTAACGTCAGATTTACTCTAACGTCAGATTCACTCTAACGTCAGATTTACTCTAACGTCAGATTCACTCTAACGTCAGATTCACTCTAACGTCAGATTCACTCTAACGTCAGATTCACTCTAACGTCAGATTCGCTCTAACGTCAGATTCACTCTAACGTCAGATTCACTCTAAGGTCAGATTAACTCTAACGTCAGATTCACTCTAACGTCAGATTTACTCTAACGTCAGATTCAGTCTAATGTCAGGTTCAGGTTCCCTCCACCGGGATCTAAAAACCAGATACTAAAATTTCTCAAATGAGGCAGCTTTGACTGCAGTTTTTGGCGAAATTAAGGTACACTGAGGACGTTTAAATACCTGCTGAGGAACCTGTAGCTCTGTTAAGGAACGTTCAGTGCCAGCTGTCGTGCTACAGCTGCCTGGTGATCAACTTTGTAACAGGACGAAGGTTTAATAAAAATACTGATAAAGAATAATAAAAATATGCTGATCACGAAAATATAAACGATTTAAGCACATTGATGATAGATGGTAAGCACACTAGTGTGTGAAAATTTGAACACAATAAAAAACAGTGGCATAAACCAGTAGTAGATGATAATATAATCACAATAACAATTTGTATTATCAGGATAATAACAGATGATAATTTCAGGACAATAAAAAGTGGTAACATAAGCACAAAAGTGCATGACAATTTAGGCACAATAAAAAAGGACTATTTACATGTTTATATATATATATATATGCATAAATTTTTACAACTCCACTTCCCTTTTTTTGAAATAAGAAAGAAACCACCATCTTCATGAAAGAAAGGCCGTAAGCAATAAAAAAATCAATCTCTCGAGAGTTGATGAGGCCGAGCGAACACGGCCCGTCACGAGACCAGTTTGGATGCACTTCAGAAAATAGGGAATTTACGCACAAGATGTGGTTTCACGTGGGCTATCATGCCCTTAGAAACAGCAAAACAGGAAAGAAGAGGAAAAAAAGACAGAGTTTAGATAACTAAGAAGGCATGAAAAGTGGGCACGAAAGCCAGAAATCCCGAAGGCCTACCTATAGCTGAGAGACCTAACAGTATTCCCCCTGGGACGCTAGTCCCCACAGCATAGGATAGACAAATCTAACTCACCTAGCCTTTTGCCTTTCATATGCCCCCTAAGGAGACAGCCAAGCAAATTGCGAAACAAATTGTCGAACAAATTTGTCAAGCAATTTTGCCATTAAAAAATTAGCCAAATAAACAAGCAATAATCTGTTTTAGGTAATACCTAGGTCAATGGCCACGAAAATAGTCAAACAAATAGTCAAATAGTTGAGCCAGTAACTGCACAAATAGTCGACCAAATAATAGAGTAACTATTTACCCAAGTGCCAAGCCGATACTAAGCTTAACAAGTATTCCTTTCAATTGCTAAATCAATAAGCAAATAGTTGAGTTCATAACTGCATGTACAAATAGCTAGGCAAACAATAGAGCAACTAGTTTTACAAGTGCCAAGCCTATACCAAACAAGCAAGGAGTCAATTAAATTGCTGAGTCAATAAGCAAGCCAATAGCCAAGGAAATACATAAGCTATTAGGTACATGCAGAGCAAACTTGTACTCACACACGTGATGAGGCGAACCTACGAGTACCTCCTGACATGCGAATAAGCATTCATCTGGAGCATTCATTCATGTTTTTGTTTTAACTTGTATTTACATGCATTATCAAACCTAGTTTACACAAAGGGAATACATTTTTCCATGCTTTACTCTCAATAATCTGTTTCGATTATTGACATGGGTATCACGATACCCATGTGCGTATATCAATTTAGGATCTTTATGATTAGATATTTTGAAAATCAATGATGTTTTTATCATTCTCATTGGAAATGAACTGATTTTCTTTTCTTTTTCAAACAAAATTCTATGCAAAATATCTAAAGACACACCTAGCACATAAAAAAGAAAACGCCATCAATCAAGGCAATAATACAGGCTGTAAATGTTCTATCAGGTCTCCAGGTATGTACTACACTTTACCCCTAAATATGCCAAACAACTTTTGAACGCAGGCAAAAATTACTTGAGAGATTTAGACTTGAAATAACTCTTGTTTTTAGACCACTGAAAACAAGGAAACTCAGAAATTTAAGACAACTTTTGAACATGTCACGTTACCACACCGCTCATTCTCGTAAAATTGAGTTTGCGTTCGTGAGATGTTCTCTCTTCATGGTCGGTACTTCTAGAATTTTAAGTATGTTGTTGCTGCCTCTATCTTCTACTGTGCTTTCATTCTTGTTAAATTTTATCGTACGCTTGGCTTTCCATTTCATGGGAAATAAATTCGTTTTGTTCGTTACACATCGTTGCTGGTGATCTCTGCAGGAATGTTGCACTCGAAATTTATAACATTTATTTTGGTAAGAATTCCCTAGTATTGTGCTTTCCCCTGCTTCCGTATTCTATTTTTTATTAGCTATACGATTCCTAAAGGATTAATCAATTCGTGCAAATCCGGAACATCAAGTAAGCATGAAAGTAGCGTAAATTATTATGAAGTATGGACAATTGGTTTGGTATACAAGTTATCAAGTAATACCGATTATATAACTTGGTTTGTGAATTATTATTGTCTTGATGATTAGGTTGATATATGAATTACTATATAGTGTCTATGATTGCACAGCTTTGTACAGCAAAAGGTTATACAGCTAATGCAACTGTATAATCATATGTTATATGAATATTTAGCTTTATACATGATTAAAATATGAATATAAACTGAATAAGATTAAATCTTAAATCAGAAATCCCTGTATAACATATACAGTATGCAGGCAACACACATGCACACATCTACCTCGTACGTAGTTCCAATTCGAGGATCAAGATGCACGCCCGGATTTCAATCACTTCACGTGGTCGTAAGGTAAAGATGGAAGCTTAAGTTTTCCTAAGTGGACTTGGCTGCACTACTTGCAGTAACACGCAATGAAGCAAAGTCTACTTACAATACTAAACATTGCCAGCTGAAACGCTGCGAAGACTTGAAAGATATTTTAAAATCTGGCCCCCAACTGATGCTACAGAAACCAGTTAGAGTGAAAAGCAACCGCTCTCTCACTCTCTCTATGACCACAGGCCGGCTTAAAAAGCCGACTTGTACCTCCACTACCTGATTCTAAATCACACAGGCATCAAAATTTTTGATTGCTTGCTGAACTGTGCGCATTTAAGTCCTCAATGACAGCTTGGAAACGGATTTCAGACGAAAAAAATATTCTGATCTCATCAGGTTTGGCTGCGCATTGCGACCGTCATATGTACTGAAGTCAAACTGGTATCCGTGATACAAGAAGGACAAATAAGTTCCCGGCCCCACGCCGCTGGTGAATTTTTTTTGTCAGACCGGACGGAATTCGGAAGAAGTGAGTCCGTTATTCAGATCAGCAGGTACCGTACGCTCGCACCATGACGACATTTCCGTTTCGTAGCTGAGGTGCTGCTGGCCGTGATCTGCCACACGAAGTTTATCACCAGACAGCCTGCAGGAAGTGTATGTTTACGTATACGTCATTTTTTAGTTACGAACGAGTGGAGTTCCGGGAATTTGTGCTGCTGTTGTGTAGACTTGTCACGCGATGAGTAACTCGTACTGACGGTTTCTTGATTTGAAAATGCGTTACTTGAGCAGATCAACGTTACATATCATTCACTATAACCAAACTCTTACAGCTTGGGAACATGAATACTTGCTTGTCAGAATGACGGAAAAAAACGATGGCATTTTTAGGTTAAAACTATAATTCATTCGTGATAACAGTTTTTAAACGAGCATTTAAAATGTACAATTTTAATTTTTTTCTTTTTTCGTTCAATTCCTCTAATTTTTGTGTTAAGGTGGCCTCGGGGTGAATTCATACCGACACAAATAAATTACCATTGCAAAAACTGTAGCCATGATGGAAGAGTTCAGGTCCCCAGTATACAGGGTGGGAGTAGACCAGTTTGGCTCGTTGGACGGGGGGGGGGGGGGGGAGGGACACATACCAACCAAACAAGTACACAAGCAACAACTGTACATTCATCATGATACAGTAATACAGCAAATTCATTATATTGTACGTCTGTCAATCAAAGAAAAGTCAGAAAAATATATATTTTGCCTACAGAGGTGGCTGCTGCCAAATTACTAGGTGAAAAATTTCACTGCTATAGAATACAATCGATCTGGAAATTTCACTGCTATAGAATACAATCGATCTGGAAATTTCACTGCTATAAAATACAGTTGATCTGGAAATTTCACTGCTATAGAATACAGTTGATCTGGAAATTTCACTGCTATAGAATACAATCGATCTGGAAATTTCACTGCTATAGAATACAATCGATCTGGAAATTTCACTGCTACAGAATACAATCGATCTGGAAATTTCACTGCTATAGAATACAGTCGATCTGGAAATTTCACTGCTATAGAATACAGTCGATCTGGAAATTTCACTGCTATAGAATACAATCGATCTGGAAATTTCATTGCTATAGAATACAGTTGATCTGGAAATTTCACTGCTATAGAATACAGTCGATCTGGAAATTTCACTGCTATAGAATACAATCGATCTGGAAATTTCACTGCTATAGAATACAGTCGATCTGGAAATTTCACTGCTATAGAATACAGTCGATCTGGAAATTTCACTGCTATAGAATACAGTCGATCCGGAAATTTCACTGCTATAGAATACAGTCGATCTGGAAATTTCGCTGCTATAGAATACAATCGATCTGGAAATTTCACTGCTATAGAATACAATCGATCTGGAAATTTCACTGCTATAGAATACAATCGATCTGGAAATTTCACTGCTATAGAATACAGCTGATCTGGAAATTTCACTGCTATAGAATACAATCGATCTGGAAATTTCACTGTTATAGAATACAGTCGATCTGGAAATTTCACTGCTATAGAATACAGTCGATCTGGAAATTTCACTGCTATAGAATACAATCGATCTGGAAATTTCACTGCTATAGAATACAGTCGATCTGGAAATTTCACTGCTATAGAATACAGTCGATCTGGAAATTTCACTGCTATAGAATACAATCGATCTGGAAATTTCACTGCTATAGAATACAGCCGATCTGGAAATTTCACTGCTATAGAATACAGTCGATCTGGAAATTTCACTGCTATAGAATACAGTTGATCTGGAAATTTCACTGCTATAGAATACAATCGATCTGGAAATTTCACTGCTATAGAATACAATCGATCTGGAAATTTCACTGCTATAGAATACAATCGATCTGGAAATTTCACTGCTATAGAATACAATCGATCTGGAAATTTCACTGCTATAGAATACAGTCGATCTGGAAATTTCACTGCTATAGAATACAGTCGATCTGGAAATTTCACTGCTATAGAATACAGTCGATCTGGAAATTTCACTGCTATAGAATACAGTCGATCTGGAAATTTCACTGCTATAGAATACAGTTGATCTGGAAATTTCACTGCTATAGAATACAATCGATCTGGAAATTTCACTGCTATAGAATACAGTTGATCTGGAAATTTCACTGCTATAGAATACAGTTGATCTGGAAATTTCACTGCTATAGAATACGATCGATCTGGAAATTTCACTGTTATAGAATACAGTTGATCTGGAAATTTCACTGCTATAGAATACAGTTGATCTGGAAATTTCACTGCTATAGAATACAGTTGATCTGGAAATTTCACTGCTATAGAATACAATCGATCTGGAAATTTCACTGCTATAGAATACAATCGATCTGGAAATTTCACTGCTATAGAATACAGTCGATCTGGAAATTTCACTGCTATAGAATACAGTCGATCTGGAAATTTCACTCCTATAGAATACAGTCGATCTGGAAATTTCACTGCTATAGAATACAGTCGATCTGGAAATTTCACTGCTATAGAATACAGTTGATCTGGAAATTTCACTGCTATAGAATACAATCGATCTGGAAATTTCACTGCTATAGAATACAGTTGATCTGGAAATTTCACTGCTATAGAATACAGTCGATCTGGAAATTTCACTGCTATAGAATACAATCGATCTGGAAATTTCACTGCTATAGAATACAGTTGATCTGGAAATTTCACTGCTATAGAATACAGTCGATCTGGAAATTTCACTGCTATAGAATACAGTTGATCTGGAAATTTCACTGCTATAGAATACAATCGATCTGGAAATTTCACTGCAATAGAATACAGTCGATCTGGAAATTTCACTGCTATAGAATACAGTCGATCTGGAAATTTCACTCCTATAGAATACAGTTGATCTGGAAATTTCACTGCTATAGAATACAATCGATCTGGAAATTTCACTGCTATAGAATACAGTCGATCTGGAAATTTCACTGCTATAGAATACAGTCGATCTGGAAATTTCACTGCTATAGAATACAGTCGATCTGGAAATTTCACTGCTATAGAATACAGTCGATCTGGAAATTTCACTGCTATAGAATACAGTTGATCTGGAAATTTCACTGCTATAGAATACAATCGATCTGGAAATTTCACTGCTATAGAATACAGTTGATCTGGAAATTTCACTGCTATAGAATACAGTCGATCTGGAAATTTCACTGCTATAGAATACAGTTGATCTGGAAATTTCACTGCTATAGAATACAATCGATCTGGAAATTTCACTGCTATAGAATACAGTCGATCTGGAAATTTCACTGCTATAGAATACAATCGATCTGGAAATTTCACTGCTATAGAATACAATCGATCTGGAAATTTCACTGCTATAGAATACAATCGATCTGGAAATTTCACTGCTATAGAATACAATCGATCTCGAAATTTCACTGCTATAGAATACAATCGATCTCGAAATTTCACTGCTATAGAATACAATCGATCTGGAAATTTCACTGCTATAGGATACAGTTGATCTGGAAATTTCGCTGCTATAGAATACAGTCGATCTGGAAATTTCACTGCTATAGAATACAATCGATCTGGAAATTTCACTGCTATAGGATACAGTTGATCTGGAAATTTCGCTGCTATAGAATACAATCGATCTGGAAATTTCACTGCTATAGAATACAATCGATCTGGAAATTTCACTGTTATAGAATACAGTTGATCTGGAAATTTCACTGCTATAGAATACAGTCGATCTGGAAATTTCACTGCTATAGAATACAATCGATCTGGAAATTTCACTGCTATAGAATACAATCGATCTGGAAATTTCACTGCTATAGAATACAATTGATCTGGAAATTTCACTGCTATAGAATACAGTCGATCTGGAAATTTCACTGCTATAGAATACAGTTGATCTGGAAATTTCACTGCTATAGAATACAATCGATCTGGAAATTTCACTGCTATAGAATACAGTCGATCTGGAAATTTCACTGCTATAGAATACAATCGATCTGGAAATTTCACTGCTATAGAATACAATCGATCTGGAAATTTCACTGCTATAGAATACAATCGATCTGGAAATTTCACTGCTATAGAATACAATCGATCTCGAAATTTCACTGCTATAGAATACAATCGATCTCGAAATTTCACTGCTATAGAATACAATCGATCTGGAAATTTCACTGCTATAGGATACAGTTGATCTGGAAATTTCGCTGCTATAGAATACAGTCGATCTGGAAATTTCACTGCTATAGAATACAATCGATCTGGAAATTTCACCGCTATAGGATACAGTTGATCTGGAAATTTCGCTGCTATAGAATACAATCGATCTGGAAATTTCACTGCTATAGAATACAATCGATCTGGAAATTTCACTGTTATAGAATACAGTTGATCTGGAAATTTCACTGCTATAGAATACAGTCGATCTGGAAATTTCACTGCTATAGAATACAATCGATCTGGAAATTTCACTGCTATAGAATACAATCGATCTGGAAATTTCACTGCTATAGAATACAATCGATCTGGAAATTTCACTGCTATAGAATACAATCGATCTCGAAATTTCACTGCTATAGAATACAATCGATCTGGAAATTTCACTGCTATAGGATACAGGTGATCTGGAAATTTCGCTGCTATAGAATACAATCGATCTGGAAATTTCACTGCTATAGAATACAATCGATCTGGAAATTTCACTGTTATAGAATACAATCAATTCTCAACTTATACGACACCATCTTATGCGAACCTCAACTTTTGCTGATAAAAATTAGTCCCAAATGTCTCTGCCTTTAATCCATTCATCAGTTCAATAACTGGCACAAATTTAAATCAGTACGAGTTGAGGTATTCTAAGATGATAACCAACTTGATGATCGTCAGTAAATGAGTATCCAGTATACATGAACTAATATTCAACAGTAGCACTCTCGATTTTTCGAGTGCAATAAAGAAAGAAAACAGTAGAGCCCAGAGAATTAATTATTGCGTATCATTTTGTCTCTTTTCGAATTTGCAGCGCGCCGAAAGTGAAACAAATGGAAGGATGTTATTTTCTGGTATCATTGTCCATCAGGAAAAGAAATTTATATATAAAAATTAGCGTTTTGTAGCAGACTGTCATCTTTAGAGTCAATGCGTGTTCGAAGTATGTATTTAATCCACGTATATGTAAGTGATTGGTGTGTCATCCACGCACGCTTCTGAAAAGGACTAATGTCAACTAAATTAGACCTTGTCAAACTTGTGAAGGTTACACACCATTCAGTAAAGACGCTTGAGCATTCATTTTTCATTGTACATATTTTATTTATTGTCTTTGGTCATTTTCGTTTCATCATCTATTTGTTGTTATTTTACTACTTTTATTGTTCTACGTTGTCTATTTCTATTCTACTAACTATTCTTGGTCATCACTAAAATTTTCATTTAATAATTTTTCAAATCCTTCAGCCATATCAGCAACATTCGAACGCATGCAATTTAATTATTCAGAATCTTGACATCATTTGCGTCGAGGCAAACATTTTCGAAGTACGTCTTGCATTCGGGCGACCTCGAACCTGCTTACCCATCGGAGCGCAGAAACAGAGAGTGGGAGGTATTTTCACTAGAGATTTCCCATAATCTTTGTGTTTATGGCTTTATAACAGCCTTTATTTAATAAGACTTGTTATCAGGTGTGACTTGGTTTTGAGATCGTATAAGTCCGCCTGCGACGTGCCGGGCAGTTCTGAACCGTCCCTCATGACTTATGAACCGTCCCTGAACCGTTCTGAACCGTCCCTCATGACTTATGTACCGTCCCTCAACGATTCTGAACCGTCCCTCATGACTTATGTACCGTCCCTCAACCATTCTGAACCGTCCCTCATGACTTATGTACCGTCCCTCAACGATTCTGAACCGTCCCTCATGACTTATGTACCGTCCCTCAACGATTCTGAACCGTCCCTCATGACTTATGTACCGTCCCTCAACGATTCTGAACCGTCCCTCATGACTTATGTACCGTCCCTCAACGATTCTGAACCGTCCCTCATGACTTATGTACCGTCCCTCAACCATTCTGAACCGTCCCTCATGACTTATGTACCGTCCCTCAACCAATCTGAACCGTCCCTCATGACTTATGGTGAGCACCTAAACTGTAATCGCATTTTCAAAAAAATTATGTTGTTTTACCTGTACAGCTGGCAGTGAAAGCTTTTCTGCCAACTCGTCTATGCGCCGCTTCTTTTCTCGGTCAATATCCCCAAATGTGAGGCTTTTCCAAATAGAATTTGTCCACTGAACATACTGGAACAGAAAAGTGGAGTTTCGAAATGAAAACTGTATATTTCTAATGAATTTGGTGCAAAAATGTTATGTAACATTGGATTTTGATAGTTTTTATTGTTAATATCCATATTTAGTAGGCGCTCGAAAAAAAGCAACATCGTAACATTTTCAAGGGTTGAAAAATTGAGGGTATGACATAAAAATGTAGAGAAAAAACTGTTCATGTTGACGTACACATGTGTACGTAACTACGCACCTGTGACATATGGCTCACATACGCAAGAATGATATCACACACACACACACAAACACACACATACGCACCAGACTGCCGTTCACCGCTTGCGGATTTTTGCAGTGTCTGTTTCCGGTATCGGAAATGCCTCCACACCGCCGCTGCTATTTCTGGAACTGCGGATAGGAAATGAAAGGCGAGTCAGGCGAGAGGATAAAGAAGTTGGTTCACTGTTGTGCTCATTCATTTTCTCACTGACAATAAATATTGCAATGCTGTTGTCAATATATTGTAGTGGGGGTATAAAAACTGTGGATCCAGGGTACGTTTCCTGCTATTCTTGTAAAAATACTTAAACTTGGAGCGTTTCTTAACATATTGGACTTGAATAACCGTACCAGCGGTATTGATGAACTTCGCTTTTGCATTGATACATCTAAAAGTTTCCTTTCAAATTTGTTATTATTTTACAAAACTTACAAAATATTTTAAATTTGGCTTAACTTTTCTCGAAAGTATTTGAGACGCTGGAATTAATGAGAATGCATGCTTCTATTTTTGAAAATTCTAATAGAACTAAAGAAAATTGTTGTGGAACGCTATGTATAGGCGTGATTGAAACATTGAGCCTGTCAAACATAAGAGAACTTCTACACCTCATGTATGTAAAAGACATTTGATGCATGTAAAACGTCTCACGATACAGAGAAAATGTCACCGGTGTTGAAGTTTTTTTTAAGTGATTTTTTTTTAATTTTTATGTTTCCTTCAAATCACATCAGTAAATTAAATTAAATCACACCTGTGATTCATAAAAACTTTTCAATCACTGGTGTTGAAGTGTTTACATGCTGTGTTGACGTTTCCTTACAGTTTTTGATCATTCGAGGGTTGTGTTGATGGAATAATTCTAACCGATGAAATTTCTTCGAATTGAAAGTTATTCTGAACACTGAACTGCATTTATAGAGCATGCGTGAATACGTATGAATATGCAGCCTGCATTGACAAGTATAGGCAGTCTACATAGATATATACATATATATGTAGTATGCTTTGAAATGTACATGCAGTATGCTTTGATATGTATATGCAGTATGCATTGATATGTAAATGCAGTATGCATAGATATGTATAAGTGCAGTATGCTTTGTAATGTATATGCAGTATGCATTGATATTCTATATATATATATATAAATATGAAATATTTTTGGGTACGTATATGCAGTATACAATGAGATGTAGATTCAGCACGCATTGCCATGCGTGCGCAGTTTTCATTGAGACCTGCATCATGGATCGTTGATGAGCAAATGATGCATGTAGAAGTATGCAGTACACCCACGACACATCAGCAACACGACCAAGGCACCACGGCCCGGCCCTGCAGGCAGCAGAGGCGCAGTACGGACGTGAGGCGCACCTCCGGAAATGCCGCCGTGTCCGTAATTCTCCTCCGTTGCGGAAAGCGAACAGGTCGCGAGGCATGGGCCAGCCGGATGGGAACTGCAGCAAACAAATCTTTCTTCGGCTAGAGCACTCAACTTGTCATTGTTTTGTTGATGCCTGTCGCTATTGTCGCTATGGCAGTCATTATTGTAGCCATCGCAGTCACTACTGCCTCACGTGTACTGCCTCATGTGTACTGCCTCATGTGTACTGCCTCATGTGTACTGCCACATGTGGACTGCTTCATGTGTATTGCCTCATGTGTACTGCCTCATGTGTACTGCCTCATGTGTATTGCCTCATGTGAACTGCCTCATGTGTACTGCCTCATGTGTACTGCCTCATGTGTACGCCTCATGTGTACTGCCTCATGTGTACTGCCTCATGTGTATTGCCTCATGTGTACTGCCTCATGTGTACTGCCTCATGTGTACTGCCTCATGTGTACGCCTCATGTGTACTGCCTCATGTGTACTGCCTCATGTGTACTGCCTCATGTGTACTGCCTCATGTGTACTGCCTCATGTGTACTGCCTCATGTGCACTGCCACATGTGTACTGCCTCATGTGTACTGCCTCATGTGTGCTGCCTCATGTGTACTGCCTCATGTGTACTGCCTCATGTGTACTGCCACATGTGTACTGCCTCATGTGTACTGCCTCATGTGTGCTGCCTCATGTGTACTGCCTCATGTGTGCTGCCTCATGTGTACTGCCACATGTGTACTGCCTCATGTGTACTGCCTCATGTGTACTGCCTCATGTGTGCTGCCTCATGTGTACTGCCTCATGTGTACTGCCTCATGTGTGCTGCCTCATGTGTACTGCAACATGTGTACTGCCACATGTGTACTGCAACATGTGCACTGCCTCATGTGTACTGCCACATGTGTACTGCCTCATGTGTACTGCCTCATGTGTGCTGCCTCATGTGTACTGCAACATGTGTACTGCCACATGTGTACTGCAACATGTGTACTGCCTCATGTGTACTGCCACATGTGTACTGCCTCATGTGTACTGCCTCATGTGTACTGCCTCATGTGTGCTGCCTCATGTGTACTGCCTCATGTGTACTGCCTCATGTGTGCTGCCTCATGTGTGCTGCCTCATGTGTACTGCCACATGTGTACTGCAACATGTGTACTGCCTCATGTGTACTGCCTCATGTGTGCTGCCTCATGTGTACTGCCTCATGTGTACTGCCTCATGTGTGCTGCCTCATGTGTACTGCCTCATGTGTACTGCCACATGTGTACTGCAACATGTGTACTGCAACATGTGTACTGCCACATGTGTACTGCCTCATGTGTACTGCCTCATGTGTGCTGCCTCATGTGTACTGCAACATGTGTACTGCCACATGTGTACTGCAACATGTGTACTGCCTCATGTGTACTGCCACATGTGTACTGCCTCATGTGTACTGCCTCATGTGTACTGCCTCATGTGTGCTGCCTCATGTGTACTGCCTCATGTGTACTGCCTCATGTGTGCTGCCTCATGTGTACTGCAACATGTGTACTGCCACATGTGTACTGCAACATGTGTACTGCCTCATGTGTACTGCCACATGTGTACTGCCTCATGTGTACTGCCTCATGTGTACTGCCTCATGTGTGCTGCCTCATGTGTACTGCCTCATGTGTACTGCCTCATGTGTGCTGCCTCATGTGTACTGCCTCATGTGTACTGCCACATGTGTACTGCAACATGTGCACTGCCTCATGTGTACTGCCACATGTGTACTGCCACATGTGTACTGCCACATGTGTACTGCAACATGTGCACTGCCTCATGTGTACTGCCACATGTGTACTGCCACATGTGTACTGCCACATGTGTACTGCAACATGTGCACTGCCTCATGTGTACTGCCTCATGTGTACTGCCTCATGTGTGCTGCCTCATGTGTACTGCAACATGTGTACTGCCACATGTGTACTGCCACACGTGTACTGCAACATGTGTACTGCCACATGTGTACTCATGCATTAAGATTCGCAAATCACAACTTTTTTTAAAAATCTTCAAACACAGTCAAATTAATTCAAGAGAACATCAGATGGTGGTTGAATTTAACCTAATAATACCCGTTGTGTGTTTATTTATTTATTTATTTATATATTCGTTTGGTGTCCGCTTATTAAGAAACATAGGTTGTCTTAGTTAGCGGTATAGTGAATACCGAATTCATCAGTGTAAAAGTAAAAGAAAACCTTTATATGCATTGAAATATTTGATATTTTATCAGAATAGGTTCGGTTAGAATAGGATAGAAAAGGTTAGGATATGTTAGGTTAGGAAAGGTTAAGTTATCATAGTTAGAAAGGTTAAGTATCACCTTGCCGAAGACATTGTCCGTGAAATTTTCACGGGTCACACTATTACCTAACAATACCCTCGGCTAATGTGTTTGGAGTCCGCTTTTTCTATTTCTCTGTCACGCTCATAAGGATAGTTATGATGACCGTATCTGTGATACGAGATTCCCCTGTGCACGAGTACAAGAATACATACCACGAGTACAGTGAGGGCGGAAAGATTTGTTTTTCATCCACATCTGGAAAATTTGTACATGAAAGGTATTGAATCCCGTCATTTTTGACGGGCCGTGCACACTAGTAATAATAATAAAGAGAACATCATACGGTGGTCCAATAATAATCTAACCTAATAATACCCGTCGTGTGTTTATTTATATATCTGTTTGGTGTCCGTTTCTTAAGAAACATTGGATGCCTGAGTGTGCGGTATCATGGATACTGAATTCCTCAGTGTAACATTGAAGGATGGCCTCACATGCATTGATTTGTTTCACGTTTTATTAGGATAGGTTCTCTTAGAACAGGAAAGGTTAGGATAGCTTAGGTTAGCATAGAGTAAGTAATATTGACGGAATTTTTTCATGAGTGTAGATTAGGATAGGTTAGATAATATTGACAAAATTTTTTCACGGGTCTACCTAGCTTAATGATGACATTGTCAGTGGAATTTCCACGGGTCCTGCTACTACATAATAATACCCCTGGTTTATTTGTTTGGAGTCCGCTCCTTCCATTTCTCTGTCACGCTCATAAGGATAGTTATAATGACTGTATCTGTGATACGTTTTCACCAGTGCACAAGTACAAAAATATTTTTTACCACTGGTACTGTTAGGATGGATATATCTGTTTGTCATCCATATCTGAAAAATTCTCTCAAGAAAGGTATGGAATCCCGTCATTTTTGGCGGGCCGTGCACACTAATGTATAATAATCACGAGAACTTCAGTTAACGGGTTGGCCTAACCGCCTCTTTTCACCATCAATGTTGAGCTAAAGCTGAGCTCATCTGCACAGTGCAAATGTTTGTCAAATATCAGGGCCGTACACTCCCTGTCACCAAGTCTTGAAACAGCTGACGAATTTTCTTCGTGTGTGTGTGTGCACTGTAGAAAGTTGGTGCGTTAATGCCACACAAAGATGCCAAATAGAAAAAAACATGGCGGTCATCGGATGCTAGAAATTCAGTATTTTTCAAATATTTACAGCTAAACATAAAATTTTATCCTGTTAAAGAGTTTGTTTAGATGCGCTTTAACTTTCACCAGGTTAAACAATGATGAATTTGAATGCTGAAATGATTTCTTTGTAGTGTTGCGCCTTCAAAAAATGAATGGCAAATTCGCCAAACCGTTACCTATATTTTCATTTATGCCCTACCTTCATTCGTCGTAAGTTGTCCTCCATATTACACCTTTAATTTATATATTGGTAACACAAAACCTCTCATTTCTTCCCTATTTACACAATTCCTCTAATTTCTTCATTAATTGTATGCCATCTCTACTTCCTCCATGAAAACCAGCAATAAACTCGACTAGCTCGTTCAGTAAATCAAAGATGAAGAGAGCAGATCAATTGCTGGGCAGTTGACGGTTTGATACCATCGGCCGCGGCAGCAAATAGCGAACACAGGACAGGTAAACAGCATGTGTTTGGTAGCACTGATACCAGTGACAGCTGGTGTCGTGCATCCAAGATTTCAGGTGTTGGTGAGCCACGGCCACGGTAGAAAAAACGAGGTAGGGTCAAACCAGTCTTTTTTCGTCCCCCGTGTGGCAATGCTGACGTCATGCCAACGAACCAATAGCAGTACTCATATTGTATCTGAAAACACTGCTAGCCCAAAATCTAGCACCACTATTAGCCTAACATGTCGCCATGATGACGTCTCAAAGTTTGTTTGAAATAAAGCCGTTCTATTGGCTAGCCGAACAAGAGAAAGTGTACTTTTCCCCAGAGAAATGACTCTACAGTATACCTTGTTTCCTCTACCGTGGTGTTGGTGAACCACGGTCTAACAGCATGTCGCTATAGTAACGTCATCCAGCCTGTTTTAAATGAAGCCTTTCTATTGGTTAGGAGAATAAGTGTAGGTGCACAGGTGTCTTCGTAGAAATGACTGTACCTTGTTTCCTCTACCATGTGGTGAACTTAGCCAGTAACAGTTAATTCATTTGCTGGTAACATCCGTGAGGAACGATATATGTTGTATAACCATAAGTAACAAGATATTCTGCATGAAATTGTAACTTTTGCTCCCATTAACAACATATCTACTGTAATAATTTTGCTGCTGAAAATAATCCAGTTTCCAAAAACATATTTCTATGAAGTAATCTAACTCTAAAGTGAACGCTTGTTAGCTAGCTTATATTGCGAGTATATGGGAGCGAGAGCGTATAGGACAAAAATTCAAGTGTTTCCTCCACTAGTTTGTTACAGCAACGCATACTTTCAATAGTGGCGTAGTGATTTTTTAGCATTTTCCTGAATTTCTTTTTAAGTATACACTTGTAAGCTTGCACCGTCAATAATGAAGGCGTTACTTTTCTCAGAGCTTAAATTAATTCGTGAAAAATATTTTTGAGTGATTTGTTCAAATGCGTGTTCATTCGCACCACTGTGATTCCTTCATTTTCGTGTCAGAATGAGTTTCAAATGAATCTCTATCAATTTAATTTATAATTTGTCTTTCAAGAGCAAGAATTTCCAGCTTTTATGCAACTCTCAGGTGTCCAGTTTACAGGACGAGGCTGCTAGACGGACAGCCTACCAAGGACGAAAGCGAACAACGAACAAGTCTGAAAATATGTTCGCTTAGCATAAATCGTAGATGTACTAAAAATTTTAACGCGAAGAAAATGATAATAAAATTAGTCATTTTATTAAAAAAATAAATAATTTTTTTTCGGAGACCCGCTCCATCATCAGATCTGTAAAATACAAAGAATGATCAATTCAATGCAAGCACAAAAGCACGATCGACAATAAATTCGATAACAATAAATTAACTTGATGGTTCATCCTCCTCATTCCGCAATAGGCAGCCGAGCCGAGAAGTGCAATGCAATTATCCGTGAGGATGATTTTAAAATAATTGACTGTTCTATCCATGATTTTGACCTTACTATTTTAGAATCTTTGCACATTTTCAAGGAAAAACCAATTTTAAAAACATTCTCAGCTCGTATCCCTTCAGATAGTTAATGCGTAGTTGCTTTTTTGGTGTACTCGTATATCATCGATTATGCTTTTGTGTTTGCGTTGAATTGATCATACTTTGTATTTTGCAGAACTGATGATAGAGTTGGTCTATGAAACGTTTTCGATTTTTTTGTTTTTTAATAAAATGACTAATTTCATCAACGAACAAATTGTGGATTATCTTTTACCAGAAATCTCCACCAATACATCTCTTTTAAATTTAACCTAAAATACACATTGCCCACACCCTTATGATCAAGGATACATATGTATACAACTTAACAATGCCAATTGAAATATGCATTCAGTATTGAGTGTTCATGTGAACGATGTCAGAATGGCATTTGGAAGACGAATGTTTTACTGGCAGTCTTGTCCCTATTTCTAAATAGAATAGGACAAAATACGACAACAGCCCAAACCGAGAAGCTCACTAATAGTCACTTAATAGTAGTAGTAATAGTACTCTAATGATAGCAATTTATATTTATGGTATAGTAGTGAACACACTAAAAAATATCTATTAATAAAAGCTGCAATCCATTCGTGAATGTAGTTGTTATATGAACTGTTCAGGCGCATATTCAAATCAAGGTAAACTCAGTAGGTACAAATAAAAATGGTAAATTTGAACAACAGTGAGCTAGCTCAGGTATTGGCGACGGGCACATCAAGCGAGTAAGCAAGTAACAATTTTATAGAATAGCAGGAAATTACGTCAGTTGTAGAAGCTTCCGTTAAATAACATATTGCTTCGTTGATTGGGAAGTGTGATTAACATATTGCTTCGTTGATTGGGAAGTGTGATTAACATATTGCTTCGTTGATTGGGAAGTGTGATTAACATATTGCTTCGTTGATTGGGAAGTGTGATTAACATATTGCTTCGTTGATTGGGAAGTGTGATTAACATATTGCTTCGTTGATTGGGAAGTGTGATCAACATATTGCTTCGTTGATTATATTATAATCAACAAATTTTTTTTACTGGAGATGTGTAAAATGATTAAGACTAATTTGGGTACGCTGATTTCAAAAATCATAACCGTTTTGCTGTATCACGTCAGGATTTTCAGTTACAGAAATATTCCCATTGCCTAGAAGTCAGGATTTCAATGAAATTTACAAAAATTCATTTATTCTTTTATTACATCATGAATGCTTCAAAATTATAGAAATTGCAGAAAAACGCCATTAAAATGTAATTAAAAATGCTTTAGGCATTTGGCTTTGCGTTTGTGCTGCTCTGTGTCAGTTTCACGATGCAGGAACCAGCAGAAGTCGCCCATCATATTCGGGTTGTGCCGCCCTTGGTAACGTGTCTCCATGAGTGAAATCTCTTGGTGGAATCGCTCGCCGTGCTCGTCCGAGACAGCTCCCAAGTTGTCAGGGAAGAAGTTCAGGTGCTGGTGTAGGAAATGGATTTTCAGGGACATCCTGGAGCCAAGTTCCCTGAAGGACTCCAGCAGCTGCTGCACTATTTCTTCATAGTTGTCCGCGCGCTCGTTCCCCAAGAACTTGTCCGTCACAGCTTTGAAGCTCCTCCACGCTGCCAGCTCTTTGGGGTTTAGGGTTGTCGGAAAAGTTTCGTCCTTCATAATCTGTCGAATTTGTGGTCCAACAAAGACACCAGCCTTGATCTTGGCCTCCGACAAGGTGTTGCCAAACTTCTCCTTAAGGTATAAAAACCCCCGCCCATTCAGATCCATTGCCCGTACAAAACTTTTCATTAAGCCGAGCTTTATGTGGAGTGGTGGAAGGAAAATCTTGGCTGGGTCAACAAGGGTGACATGTTTTACGTTGTATCGACCAGGTACATGCTCCTTCCGCTCTTTCCAATCTTTCTTCGTCCAGTGATTCTTGTCGTCTCTGCTATCCCAGAGACAAAGGAAGCACATGTATTTTGTGTTGCCTGACTGCAGCCCTAACAGCAGCGCCACCACTTTCAAGTCTCCGCAGATGTGCCACTTGAAGTCATTGTACTTGATGGAATGAAGCAGCTGCCGCATAGTCTCATGGGTCTCTGTCATGCCGAACGCGTGAGCTAGTGGGACTGATGGTTTCTCGTTGCCATTGTGGAGCAAAACAGCCTTCAAGCTGTTCTTCCCTGAGTCGATGAAGAGGCGCCAGTCTGCAGGATCGTGATTACACCCAAGTTCTTTCAACAAACCGTTGATGTCACTGCAGAATGTCATCTTGTCTTCCATCTCAAAGAACTCAGCCATGTCTTTGTGACGTGCTCTGAACAAGGAAATCTTGGTGTTAGGTTCAAGTAGATTCCACTGCTGCAGCCTTGATCCAAGCAGCTCTGCTTTCGCCTTTGACAGCGAGAGATCTCTTACAAGATCATTTAAGTCTCCCTGGTTCAGAAGATGTGGTTCTTGAGTGTCGGGTTCAAAAGGTTCATCATCACCATCCTCTTCGCCACTGCTTACAGGTATGTTCGGATCAGCTGGAGGTGTCGGAACGGGGTTCTCGTCCTCATGAGGCACAGGTTTACGAGCAGAGACGCAGTAAGCGTACTTGATGTGGCCTTTAATCTTCTTGTTGAAGCCGGCGATGCTTGTGCAGCAGAAATAACAATCATCATGATGATTCTGTTGCTCACGCCATATCATGGGCACCGCAAATGGCATGCTCGCGCGCTTGCCCACCAACCACTGAGTCAAGCCTGTGTGGCAGCTTGTGCAGCATATGTGTGGTGCCCAGCTCTTTTCTTGGTCCCCCATCTTACACCCGAAGTAGTGAAAGTAGGCGGCCTTCATTTTCACTGCTGTAGATATACGTCGCTGTTGATCTTTTTTGGTATACCGACCACAGACATAACAGAACTTGTCTGGATGATTGGCACAGGAACGCCGACTCATGTTGACCTGAAAGAAAGAAAGAAAGAATCTAACATTAGTATTTTCTAATCATTTTACTAAAAACAAGTATTCTAATGACCAACCATATATATATATATATATGTTATCGTGGACACACAAATATATATTTTCACAATCCAGTGCAATGTACACAGTATAAAGCCTCAGCTAAGCACCACACCACCTCTCACGCCGGTATCTCGTGGGACACTGAAAGCAGACACAGTGTGAATCACAGTCAGGGCTTCCACGAGTGTGAAAGTTCCTACCCTATAACTTCGTTCAAGATTACCCTAAAAATGCATAAATTACCCTAATATGTTAAATAAGCCCATTGCGGGTATTACATTAAAATATTCAATGTTTCCGTGTTTATTCGCTAAAAAATGACAAAATATGGGTTCAGGCAGATATTTGAAAATTAAATTTTGTTTGATTACCATGTGCTCGTCATAGCCGTTTGGTTTAAGGACCTGCCTCCGTGCGGGCATCGAGGGTTCGAATCCCGGCGCTGGGTGGGTATTTTCTTCGCTGGGTATATGGGAACAATTCTAAGCACAATACCCCATTCTACCCAGGTGTCTGAAATGGGTACCGGTCTTGACCGGGGCACAGCGTCATGGTGCCCTGGCGTTAGTTATAAGGCATTTGAAAAACCAATGTACGAGGTGATATGTATCAGGCTTGATTGGAAATAAAGCATCCATAGATGCCAATGTTTTTTGTTTTGTTACAAACTCTGTTCAATGAGCGTAAAGTAGAGGGCATGCGATCTACTCCTGAATATAACAGAGAGAAAAAAAGACATAGTAAGAGGAAAGGAACGACAAATTAATACTCGAAACATTTAATTATGGAATAACTCGAACATAGGTTCACAATTTTTGCGCAAAAAATTAGAGGAATTTAGATATTAAATAAATTTATATACACGCTAATTCTCGGTGTAATTTCGAAGAACACAGCAAAGAATCTCACGCTCTAAATGAAGAATTTTGACTCTCCCAAAATTTTCGCAATCGAATATATGGACTAAATTGGAGCGAATTTAACTGAGTGTAGAGAGAATTTACGTTCAATAAGGCGAAAAAGATGTTCCTCAAGGCTCAAAGTTAGCCCAATTGAAGTAAAAATAATAGCCTCGTTCCAGTTAGGAATCTCGGCCATGGCCAGATTAATTTTCGACAGAAGCCTACATGTCAAACTGTATTTCCACCAAACCAACATTTCTTCTAGGAAATCGTGAATTCTTCTTTTAATAAAGAATCCGCAGAATGTTTGGATCCCATCATAACGTTAGTCGTATCAAGAAAAAACCTTACTATGTCGCACAATATAGCATTTTTATTGCTGAAACATTTTTTGAGTGCCGTAAACAATCCATCGGCTGTGCTATCATGTATTTCAACAAGAACAGAGGAGTCCCTAATTGCACTCTCACTCTAGTTTCAGGCGATGACTCCGACCTGTTAAGCTGTACAGCGGTCAGTTGCTTCATCAATTATTACAGAAAATAAACGTTCATTGATGACAACGACAAGATCACTTAGCAAATCTTTACCAAAACATTGTCTAATAATGTTTGACTGTTTGTTTCCCTAAGCTTTCTTTCTTTAATAAGAAACATTAGTTTCAGTAGTTTTAACAGTGAGTCACTTTACGAAATAGGCAAATTATACTCAGAAAGATGTGCAGATGTGAAAGTCCGCAATTCAATATTTTGAGTTAATTTACCCATTGGATCGCTTGATAAGATGGACAAAGTTAGAGTTTGTGTTTTCCTTCTCTGCATTGAGAAATATTTGTGGCGTTGAATGTTAGCAAGATGAATAAACTCAGATTTACGATAGGTAATGGCAGTTGAACATTTAGTACAGTATGCCATATCTTTATAATTGAGGTAGAAGACTGGGACTTTTCTAACCAGCCTCGAAGCAGTTGTTCGCTTCTTCATCCTTCCGTCCAGTTTTGTATGTAAGGCTTTAAAGACGATAAAATTTTGCTTTTCTCCGTAGGTGGTGTAGCAGCTTCATCGAACACATAATCTATTTGATAGTAGCAATTTTACTGAGACGCAGATAACCAAATACTTTGTCACAATGCAAAACTGGACGTGATAGCATCTGGCACAGTTAATAACCCTCGACTGAAACAAAACTACCTGATCTAGGCTCGGGCAGTGCCGTTCTGTTCACGTTATATAGCTCTTCAATTCCAGTGAACAACGAAAACCGATCTATTGGTGTGAATCTTGATACATTTACGAGTTAGTTATGTAAGGCTAGAAAATATAAAATTCCGAACTTTATATCAAGTTGCCTATCACTCTAATTATTGTAATACTTTTTAATTACCCAAGGTATTATTTATGCAGAAAATATGGCAACACTATGCTGAAGAGAGATCTGAGAGATATGCAGCGATGTGCACAGTAATTTAATAATAATATAATAATATTTTTGTTGGAATCAACCTAACACAACGGTGTTATACAGTATTAGGACATTTAAATACAGGAACAGTTATAAATAAACAATAAGATTTCAAGTCCGTTGTTAGTCTAGGAGACTATTTGGACACTGATAGCAAAAGGAGAAAACACCATTTAGGACTTATCTGCTAAGTTTCCTAGAAATTAATAAGTTGGTACAAATAGAACCACATAGTAAACCACTAACGTGAAAACTTTTATATTGTTCAAATTTAGCAATAGATCACGCCGAAACAGGCCAATTGGCTTCAGTGAATAAGACAAACGGGCGCGATTACACTACCGTGACAAATAAACAAAGTGAACCATGAACACACGCGATACGGGCCGAACTTTTCGAAACCAAACTGAAACGTCCCAGAAAGCCGCAGAGACAAACGCTGGGGAAGTGGTAATGCGAGCTATGCAAGTAATGAAATTTTAATCTCTAGCCACCAAACAATATCGACTTCAGACCACGGTTGAACTCGTACAAACTATTTAAAGATTTGAGACAGAAAGGCAGGCTATTCCAATATTTAACCGACTGACATAAAAAAGCATACATTGAGAGAAAATTTGGGAATATTCAAGTTAAGGTCATCTTTAAATCGCGTGTAATGACAGTGACGCACTTCCAGCTTAGAGAGCCTTCCCGCGAGGTAGCTCGCTCTATCATCCCTGTAGTACTTGAAGAAGGTTACGAGCACAAAATACTCGTGAATATGTTCAACGGGGAGAATTAACGTGTCCTCGTTGTGTACAATAAAGAATAAATTGATACCTAGTTCGGGTAAGTTTTGCATTTGCTCCAGGTATGACTTTTATTGAACATTTCGATAAATGCTCCGGTAGAATACTTCCACAAAGTACCTTACACAAAGTATATTATGGTACTTGAGATTAAACATTATATTGGTAATAAAACAGGCAATTACCTAAACAATTTTGCTGCGCTACCCCGACAGACGTCGAATTACCCTAAAAACCATAGAATTTTGCTTTACCCTAAACTCTACCCTAGATAACCCCTGATTACCCTAAAATAGGGTATTTTACCCTAAAGTGGAAGCACTGATCACAGTCTCACAGACGCGCAGACGACACTGAAAGCAGAAAGAAGAGTATTTCTGTAACTGAAAATCCTGACGTGATACAGCGAAACGGTTATGATTTTTGAAATAAGCGTACCCGAATTAGTCTATATCAATTTACACATCTCCAGTAAAAAAAATTTTTTGAAATTTGTTATTCAGATATATATATATTTACCTTACCTTACTCCAGACATTGATCACACTTCATAATTAATTATGAAGTGTGATCAATGTCTGGAGTAAGGTAAATTATGTTATGTAACGGTATACCGAGTCATACGCTCGAAACTACAGCCAAATAGCAGTAAATTTAATCAATTAGTACAAACTTCCATCAAATAACAGCACCTCTACTGACTATACTGTACATGTAACTCTAAATTCAAATAGCAACAACTTCCATCTACTAGCACTCACCCTAATCATACCGCAGAAACTTCCATCAAACAGCGACAATTGCGATTAAATAGCAGCAGCTCACATACTTACATAAAATAGCGGAAACTTTTCAAATTGCGCCAACTTCCATCATCCATTTCTGCCTAACACTTAAATTCAATTTTTTTGCCCGTAACTATCAAAGTTTCATGTTTAGTAGCAATAAGTGTTTGATGAGCGTATCTGTGATACGTATTGCACCCCTGCCTGCTGCATCTCCACGCCTGCGCCTAGACGTGACGATGTGGCAGTGACGTCACATTTGTAGTCCGCAGATGCTTGACAAACTCAGAAAAAACAGCAGGCGGCAGTTTTGTACAAAATCCATCAAAAAGGGCTACCACTAGAGTGATGACACAATTGTAAGTAAGCAAGGAGAAATGAGAATCATTGGTTCCATTGCCTAGAGATTGGAAAAATAACATTTAAATTACAGGTATGGTTAAAATCCATATATTTTGTTTGGCTTCAAATTGTGTAGGAGTTAGTTGAGAAAATTGAAGCGATAATGAAGCTTGTGTCACAGCTACGAATTAGTTATTTTCAGCTGTTCAATTAAATTACTAAAAAGTAATATGTTATTTTAACTGCCTGATTAAATGATTTACATGCATTGTTGGAGATTGTGGAATAGTGATATTTTTGACGGGACCCTCACGCTAGTTATAATGTAATTGCAACGTCCGTTTACAAGCCACAAATAGGAATAGCATCAACTTACTGAACAACTTGCCACAATCAACTCTACAGCAGCAGTGCTGTGCATCATTCACCATCCAATTTCTAATGCCCAGTAACAACCCAGTAACATCAGTCGTGAATCTATACTATAATAAGAGCCGCGTCCGTCCGTCTCTCTGTCTGTCCGAAGCCAGCCGATAGTGAGTGATGAGCGTATCTGTGATACAAGCTCCAGTTCTATCTATTTTGATGGGCCGTGTTCAGTGTTCACGCGGCCTCATCAACTCTCGAGAGATTGTATTTTTTATATTTTTAAGGCCTTTTTTTCATTTCACCTTCATTATTATTTCAAATAAAGGGTGGTGGACTAGTAATAATAATAATGTTGAGGGGTGAATTGATAAAATGAACATTACAGAGCGCACACGAGTCCTTGACTGCTCACCTCTACGCGTGCCGTCTGCGACCGAATGATTAATTCAACCTTTTTATCTTTAAGGATAAATCAACGGAAAATATAAAACCACCGAAACATTTAAATTAGGTCGTAAACACTTACCATACGAAGACAGTTCATCAATTCCTTAACGTCTAATCGTCGTCAGTCGTGAAATATAAACGGTGCAGAAAAAAATCGCAAGTTGTCCTTCTAGATTTCCTCCAATTAACTTGAATGAAATTAGATTGAAATTAATAGAAAGAGTTATCTTGTAATTATTGAAAATTCTATCAAGTTAAAATAAGAGAATAACGACCTTCCAAATAGCACAGCTATTTGGAAGGTGGTTGTCAAGTTTGCCGTGTTACATCAAGTCATTTACGCTATCATGTATAATTGGTTAATTATCGCTTTTACGACATATCGTTAACTATATGGTGCTGCAGGTGAACGAAACACGCGCGGTATCTGATAAGTTAAACCAGGAGTGTTCCACTTTTTTTATTAGCTCCCGGGACAAAAATTAATCGCTCATTACTTTTTAACTTCAATTATTTCAGTTATCAGTTCTAAGTTCAGTTATACAATTGAGACAGTTCAGTTCAGATACCGACATTCAAAACTATAACAGAAATTTAGGTTACATCCAAGTACTGAACAGACATCAGTCTTCAGTCAGAGCGGGTAAGTACAAATTTGATCCAGCAACAGAGTGGCTTGTGCAAGCAGCAGAGTGGCTTGTGCAAGCAACAGAGTGGCTTGTGCAAGCAACAGATAGTCTTGTACATGCAACAGAGTGGTTTGTGCAAGCAGCAGAGTATCTTGTACATGTAACAGAGTGGCTTGAGCATGCAACAGACTATCTTGTACATGTAACAGAGTGGCTTGAGCATGCAACAGAATGGCTTGTGCATGCAACAGAGTGGCTTGTGCATGCAACAGAGTGGCTTGTGCATGCAACAGAGTGCTCACAAGGCCACTCGTTTCATCTGGGCCACAGCACACGTCTATTGGACTGTAGAGGAGTGACAAAGTATTATACGGTCCGAGGAATCACGATTCTGTTTCTGTAACAACGTCTACCGTCAAATTCATTGAAGACCTTATGAAGGAACATAGCCTGGGTGCAAAGGGTGATGCTAAGAGGGTCTGCCATGTTCTGGGATTGATTCAGTTTCATAGAAGTGAGTTTTTTCGAGATATCCGTCAAACTCAACCAGCATGGCTACATTGAGATACTAGATAACTAACTTTTGCTATTTACCCAATATCTGAAGTGAGAAAGCCATGTTGTTTTGCCTATTTTCAGGAAGACAAATGTATCGGGCTAGAGCCGTCATTAATTGGCATGACAGTCACTCAGAATACATCATACATTAAGACCGGCCAGCTAAATGTTGGCTATCCCTGAGTTACAACGCCTGCTGACGAAGCCCAGCAGTCAATATAATATTGACTTGCTTTATTAGGGTTACGAAGAGGTTCACGCTCGCTTGTCTAGCGCATTCGATACGCTGCAAGCTCCAATAACAAGACATGTACAAAATATATGTACGCGACATGTACAAAATAACAAGACGCTTACGGACGCGCCTTGCTATTTTGTTGCTTTGGCAGCAAGAGGGAAACAATCAGAAATAACTCTATAATTTATAGGAAATTAGTTCTCCCGATGTTACTCTACCATGCCGTTGTGATGTGTCACAAATTGACATTGAATAAAATTAGATTGAAATTGATATAAGAAGTTATCTTGTAATTAATGATAATTCTATTGAGTCGAAATAAGAGAATAAGAGCATGAGTAGAGATGGGCGTTATAGAAGATGCAATGAGCAAACCAGGAGAGCATAATTAGCAAAATATTTAGACAAGCTCAAAAAAATTTCCAACCCTAAATTATTTAATAGCTGAATAACAAAAACTAAGGGAGCTCTGCATAATATCACATAGATAATGAGTAACAAAAACTAAGGGAGCTCTGCAATATATCACATAGATAATGAGTAACAAAAACTAAGGGAGCTCTGCAATATATCACATAGATAATAAGTAACAAAAACTAAGGGAGCTCTGCATAATATCACATAGATAATGAGTAACAAAAACCAAGGGAGCTCTGCAATATATCACATAGATAATGAGTAACAAAAACCAAGGGAGCTCTGCAATATATCACATAGATAATGAGTAACAAAAACTAAGGGAGCTCTGCATAATATCACATAGATAATGAGTAACAAAAACCAAGGGAGCTCTGCAATATATCACATAGATAATGAGTAACAAAAACCAAGGGAGCTCTGCAATATATCACATAGATAATGAGTAACAAAAACTAAGGGAGCTCTGCAATATATCACATAGATAATGAGTAACAAAAACTAAGGGAGCTCTGCAATATATCACATAGATAATGAGTAACAAAAACCAAGGGAGCTCTGCAATATATCACATAGTTAATGAGTAACAAAAACTAAGGGAGCTCTGCAATATATCACATAGATAATGAGTAACAAAAACTAAGGGAGCTCTGCAATATATCACATAGATAATGAGTAACAAAAACCAAGGGAGCTCTGCAATATATCACATAGTTAATGAGTAACAAAAACTAAGGGAGCTCTGCAATATATCACATAGGTAATGAGTAACAAAAACCAAGGGAGCTCTGCAATATATCACATAGGTAATGAGTAACAAAAACCAAGGGAGCTCTGCAATATATCACATAGTTAATGAGTAACAAAAACTAAGGGAGCTCTGCAATATATCACATAGATAATGAGTAACAAAAACTAAGGGAGCTCTGCAATATATCACATAGTTAATGAGTAACAAAAACTAAGGGAGCTCTGCAATATATCACATAGTTAATGAGTAACAAAAACTAAGGGAGCTCTGCAATATATCACATAGATAATGAGTAACAAAAACTAAGGGAGCTCTGCAATATATCACATAGTTAATGAGTAACAAAAACTAAGGGAGCTCTGCAATATATCACATAGTTAATGAGTAACAAAAACTAAGGGAGCTCTGCAATATATCACATAGTTAATGAGTAACAAAAACTAAGGGAGCTCTGCAATATATCACATAGTTAATGAGTAACAAAAACTAAGGGAGCTCTGCAATATATCACATAGTTAATGAGTAACAAAAACTAAGGGAGCTCTGCAATATATCACATAGTTAATGAGTAACAAAAACTAAGGGAGCTCTGCAATATATCACATAGTTAATGAGTAACAAAAACTAAGGGAGCTCTGCAATATATCACATAGTTAATGAGTAACAAAAACTAAGGGAGCTCTGCAATATATCACATAGTTAATGAGTAACAAAAACTAAGGGAGCTCTGCAATATATCACATAGTTAATGAGTAACAAAAACTAAGGGAGCTCTGCAATATATCACATAGTTAATGAGTAACAAAAACTAAGGGAGCTCTGCAATATATCACATAGTTAATGAGTAACAAAAACTAAGGGAGCTCTGCAATATATCACATAGTTAATGAGTAACAAAAACCAAGGGAGCTCTGCAATATATCACATAGATAATGAGTAACAAAAACCAAGGGAGCTCTGCAATATATCACATAGTTAATGAGTAACAAAAACTAAGGGAGCTCTGCAATATATCACATAGTTAATGAGTAACAAAAACTAAGGGAGCTCTGCAATATATCACATAGTTAATGAGTAACAAAAACCAAGGGAGCTCTGCAATATATCACATAGTTAATGAGTAACAAAAACCAAGGGAGCTCTGCAATATATCACATAGTTAATGAGTAACAAAAACTAAGGGAGCTCTGCAATATATCACATAGTTAATGAGTAACAAAAACCAAGGGAGCTCTGCAATATATCACATAGTTAATGAGTAACAAAAACCAAGGGAGCTCTGCAATATATCACATAGATAATGAGTAACAAAAACTAAGGGAGCTCTGCAATATATCACATAGTTAATGAGTAACAAAAACCAAGGGAGCTCTGCAATATATCACATAGTTAATGAGTAACAAAAACTAAGGGAGCTCTGCAATATATCACATAGTTAATGAGTAACAAAAACCAAGGGAGCTCTGCAATATATCACATAGTTAATGAGTAACAAAAACTAAGGGAGCTCTGCAATATATCACATAGTTAATGAGTAACAAAAACCAAGGGAGCTCTGCAATATATCACATAGTTAATGAGTAACAAAAACCAAGGGAGCTCTGCAATATATCACATAGTTAATGAGTAACAAAAACTAAGGGAGCTCTGCAATATATCACATAGTTAATGAGTAACAAAAACTAAGGGAGCTCTGCAATATATCACATAGTTAATGAGTAACAAAAACCAAGGGAGCTCTGCAATATATCACATAGATAATGAGTAACAAAAACCAAGGGAGCTCTGCAATATATCACATAGATAATGAGTAACAAAAACTAAGGGAGCTCTGCAATATATCACATAGTTAATGAGTAACAAAAACCAAGGGAGCTCTGCAATATATCACATAGTTAATGAGTAACAAAAACTAAGGGAGCTCTGCAATATATCACATAGTTAATGAGTAACAAAAACCAAGGGAGCTCTGCAATATATCACATAGTTAATGAGTAACAAAAACTAAGGGAGCTCTGCAATATATCACATAGTTAATGAGTAACAAAAACCAAGGGAGCTCTGCAATATATCACATAGTTAATGAGTAACAAAAACCAAGGGAGCTCTGCAATATATCACATAGATAATGAGTAACAAAAACCAAGGGAGCTCTGCAATATATCACATAGATAATGAGTAACAAAAACTAAGGGAGCTCTGCAATATATCACATAGTTAATGAGTAACAAAAACTAAGGGAGCTCTGCAATATATCACATAGTTAATGAGTAACAAAAACCAAGGGAGCTCTGCAATATATCACATAGTTAATGAGTAACAAAAACCAAGGGAGCTCTGCAATATATCACATAGTTAAGCCCTCAATGGGGACTCGTTAATGTGCAAATTATGCATGCAATGAAGTAGCCTCTCGCGTACCAGCTCCTAAATGTAGGAATTATCTTCCAAGCTTACCTAGTAATCACTTCTCTAGGAATTATTTTCCAAGCTTACCTAGTAATCACTTCTCTAGGAATTATTTTCCAAGCTTACCTAGTAATCACTTTTCTAGGAATTATCATCCTAGCTTACCTAGTAATCACTTCTCTAGGAATTATCTTTCAAGCTTACCTAGTAATCACTTTTCTAGTAATTATCTTTCAAGCTTACCTAGTAATCACTTTTTTAGGAATTATCATCCTAGCTTACCTAGTAATCACTTCTCTAACCCTTCATCAGTTTGTGTACTATCCCCAGTCAAACTTTTTCGCCAGAGTATGCATGTTTTTCGTCGCCTAAGCGATTTAATTACGTGGGTGGCGAAAAACATGCCTGCAGGTGGCAAAAAAGTTAGACTGGGTCATTTTACTAGTAAGCCATTTAACAACAGTTGGTTCCCTAGCTGCTTAGAAACCGTAAAAAAATTTCCGAGAACTCAAACTTGCGTGCCTACGCTGGGTCGAACTGCATACGAGATTCATACTAAACAGCTTTCATGGACCAAAGTATTGCTTGGATGTCCGAATTCAAACTCAAAAACATTTCAGCTCGCTTACAACACATCTGAGAAAATTATGATTGATCGTTTTATGTGAAAGTTTTGATAAGATGCGATAAAGTCCACGGACTTTAATCATCATGTATTCAACACAATAATGGAGCTGACGTCTATTGAAGTCGAATGGTAACATGTAGCCAAAACTTCTCATGCATATCATTTGTAGAAGAATCTAGCGTGTTAATTATAGTGATGCTTTTTTGCTTAGCTTAGACTCGAATCTATCTATATCCATAAATTTTAAGTGAGTGTCGTGCGCCATATGTTCTGCGAAGACTGAAGCCACAAGTATTTTTTGCAGAGGACGTTTTTAACTTTCAGAACGGGAGCTTTAAAATCAATGGCTGTCATAAGGCCCCGTACAGTCCGTCACAAGGCTATTATTTAGCCGCAGCTGTCGTGGCCGCTGCTGCATAATCTACGTCGCGGAAATTCACGACTCCTCGACATATTTCAGAAAGCGTTTTAACTTACGTGAAGATTCGGCGGGCCAAATGAAGGCTCGTATTTTTGAAGGGAGTATCAATTTTGTGCAACGTCCGCGTCTGTTCGAGGACAGACCAGCTACTGTGTTCTACAGTGTTCTGTTTGCGCGAGTTTTTTTTTTTTGTAGGGCGCAGCAAGACAAAATTGTAATAGCCCCAAAGGTATCGGTTCAATTTACTTGAACAGTCGTAAGGACAAATGTATAGTTTCTAAGTCTTCAAGTAGTCCAAGCGCTTATCTGGTACACAAAAGACCCTTTTTTTATCCTACGATGCAAAGGAAATGACACAATATACCAAAGTCGTTGGGAAAATAAATAAGTTCCGTATATGTAAACTATTAGATACGAGCTTGAGGCACGAGAAAAATTGAAAAATAAGCATTTGTACCTGATGACGGCTGAACCAAATTCGGGCACAGCTTTGGCTCTGCAATTTTTTTTTTTTTGCATCGTACAAAATAACAATTAACGAAATGCATTCACAGAGACGTCCTTTATTTATTTTATCGAGACTGTATACTGTAAAATTTGCGGGTTAGCGTTACGGTGAGAAAATGTCAATAACGTCGTTCATATTAGTAGACTTTCAAAAACATTGTTTCACTGGCTTTGTAATTTGAAACATTTATATATCTTGCGGTTCTATACCTGCTGTTGTATTTCTGATAAAATTACTCCACTAAAAACATTATTTACACTTTGAAAACATTATTTTACTTATAGTTTCTTCATAGAAGCATTACAACAACTTACGGTTTCACTTTCAAAACATTAATGACGAGTACTAGTAAATTCTTCTAATCTCACCCTGTAGTTCATACCGAGAAATACGAGCCTGTCCTGCCTAATTAGCCAAGTTGCCTCCACTTACCCTGACCTGTAATTTGCAGTGAACATCAGGCGGTGCTCCATATTATCTGCTGCCATAGTTTCTCATTATATTAACTTATGGTTTATAATCGACAGCGTGGTTTCAATTTCAATTAAATTCACGCATAATTCGAAGCAATTAACCAAATATATATACTCTACCATGCGTGTAGTTTCTATTAAACTCGTAGTCAAGCAACCACAGAAGCTCGATCTCTTGTACATATACTTATGTTGAACATGTACATATACGTATGTTGAACATGTATGTATGTATACATGTATATGTATGTGTATATATACATTTATATACGTATGTTTGGTTCATAAATGGATGTGTGTGTGTATATGTGTTTGTTCAACGAATGATTTTTGATAACCAATCATGCTTGCTCCTCCATTGATTAAGTTTTTAATGAACGCGACGCACATTTTGATTGAATTGACTAACCTTTCCTGCACCACGTGTGTAGTTCAATTGAAATGTTTTAACGTTTTGGTCCAACTAACTTTCCCTATTCAGCTGTATGTAGTATAAGTTATCGAAACATAAATATACTGTAAGCATAATTCACGCTCATTGAGGCTAACATTTTTCTTAACAAAGGAATGAGTGCTGATCGATACCATTTAGATTTATGACTTAATAAGGCAATTATGAATCAAAGAAGTAAGGCCAATAGATACTTGCCTACAGCCAATTAGACCAGGGCAAAGACCGGGTAGGCTGAGACACAACAAACCAGCAAATGTAGCTCGGTAGCCCGTTGTGCTTCCATCACCATCGATAGCACAGGCTTTCATTCACTCGATTACTTACGATGCTATGTAAAGTACGACGAACCTTCGGCGCCAAATGCCCCTAGGACGAATTATGGAGTTGTAATTTCAACTTGACGTGCATTTTCGCCGCGGCTGCCATCATGGTGGGCTGGCTGTGCCTACCATTTGCTCCATAATATACTAGTACCTTTGTTCAGTTGCTATGCGCTCACGAGACAGGCCTCGTATAAAATGTTCATTTATCTGAAGCCCACACATTTCCGCGGAGAAAATTACTTTGATATACACAATCGCTTCTGAAAATGAGCTAACGCTATGGTAGAACCGAGACGGCATATTGTTGATGACTAAGGACATGTTTCATACTAAATGCTAAGAAAGGCCAAGATTTTATGACGTTCATTGATTTACTTTACTCCAAACTTATGGAGTTGATGACAATTTTGGTCAGGACAAGTCTTCAGAAGAAGAAGAATACCAATTACGACGTACATTGATTTATGAAATAAAAACGGGAGTGTTTGTCAATGGTAATATATTTTTACTTCGATATTTTCTTACCATGTCTATGTGGCATTAACTGATAAATTAAAGTTAAGGTCCAAGATTTTCTTCCCTATTCATCAACGCGTGACATCTGACATGAATTGAGTAGTACGATATGGTCAAACGTAGGCACCCACCTGCAGTAGCCAATCACGTGAGCTCATCCGGTCACGCCACCATGATTCGCCGCCGGCAACATGCCGTCAATGATGGTATAGTCCTATGACTTGTGTTACATCCTATTGTCTCTACGATGAAGTCATCTCTGTTGGTGGCATAATACTACTTAAGTTTATTATTGTTAGAACAAACTACACTGGATTCCTCAAACTTTTAGGATATGAAACAGGATTCATTCGGCCGAACAGAGTGCAAGTTGGATGAAAATCTACACATACACTCTTAGTGACAGGTACCTGTACGCTCGGAAACTTTAACTGCAAACATTGTAGCCTGACCTCAATATTTCATGATTAATATTAAAATAAAGTCATTTGCAATTATCGTTGCATTTTTGACAACTTAATTGCACATGGCTGTGCACGGCACGAGCGAGACAGTCGCAGGTGCTTGACAAAATTACTGGACTGACGCGTGCAGCAAACTAAACGTACGCCAAAATGATGTCGTTACCGCACGGTTCAGATATTACTGCGCAAGTACAAATCGATTAACTCGTACCGAAATAATTTATTAACCTTCTCTCTGGGGCTCAGAACGACAATCAAAAAAGAACTTTGGTGCCGACGGCCGAGTGTGGATGATGGATTCCGGCCTAAGCAGCATTTGCGGACACTTTAGAGCGCCCAAATGTTGGTGGCAACAGCCTCTTCATCACGCCGCTGCCTGATGCCGTGGCATTTTGCTGAAGAATAACGTCCATTTGTGAACCAAAGTCATTGCGATTAAGGAGCAGCAGATGATCTACATGAGGGGACATTCGTAAAAGCCTTTGATTTAAGACCTCCCCCCACGCAAGTCTTCTTCGATACTTTGAGCTTTGGATCATAAGCGGGTTGGTCCCTGACTTACTCTATGACTGCAGGAGACTCGTAAAATTCACGTTCTTTATTGCAATTCTGACTTAGGTCTTGGGCCCGTACTGTTTATATTGATTTTTGCACAGACAGTATGGGTTGGAGGGTGATTGAATATTCTAACGAAGAATTACATTTCTTCCACGCATCATAGATGTTAGAGCGACGACATTCATGTTGGACTACTAAACTTTGGATACAAATTTTTCAACGCTAGAACGACTATAATTATAATGTCAAATGAATAAAATAACTGAATACTGAAGGAATTGCATTAAATTTGCTTTCGCCGTTTACTCAATTTTCCCAAAAATACCCAATGAATGAAAAGAAAGTTTATGCTGTCTTAAGTGCATTCCTGAAGGGTTTTACTTTTGATTGTGTGAAATACATTACCATCGCTACATTAACTTTTTAATGTCAGCATCTTTGTACCCATATTACCGTTATCACAACCACCGTCATTCGACTGGCACTGGCATCAGATAGTCACCAATATCAGGATGAAGGAAGGAACTGCCACTCGGCAGTGAACTCCATAGAGCACACTAGGGAACAAATTTAACAAGAAACGCAATACTTTCATACTATATTTTATAGGCAACCGTATAGTCTTGTGGGGCGTTAGAAGGTTAAGGACCAACGTGTATAAAAATTCACCCATTCTTCGTTATCTTGACAACAACTCTCGTATTGCGCAACTATTTATGAGCAGCATAACAGTTCACTAAAACTTACTCTTGCATGTTTTGCCACGCCAATGATGCCCATTAAACGATTGTAAGCCGCAATTGACATTTTTGGAGTAAAATGTCGCTTGTCTTATCGTAGTATACAACCGTCTTAACTACGACCGTCTTAACTCCTCGCGAAAATTTGATTTGAACGACGAATGCTCCTTACATTAGTGATGTCTTCCACAATAACCTACTTAGCCATCATACGTGATAAGCCCACACGTATTTCTGAGAAGCACTTGATATTGGCACGTTAGTCTTCCTGCTCACATTCCCTTCTACTTCATGTAAAGCTGCTCCATGCAGCAGCTTGGCTTTACAGTCCAGATTTACACGTCAACTGTGAAGCTCAAACCTTCTTATCGATGCCTACCCTTCTCGCCGTATGTCCCGTGATTGGTGCAAATTCGCTGCGTGCTTTCGAATCGTTCATCGATAATCTATTCTTTACGTACGCAACAGCACAAGAATCATTGCTTCTTTGTTTCGCTGTTTTTGTGATATTATGAAGAAGGGTGCTTAGTTTGTTAGTACGATTGTATGCCATAAATCCTGAAAGAGAATTGATGCTTTCATGCTTCAAATCAAAGTGTGTTTTTCAGGTAAAAGCACATAAACTGATGTGCCTCGGTATTCAGGTTACAAGCATTTCATACTGACATGATACATCCGACTTATGGTTGACATTTTCTTAAATTCATCGGCTTTATTTGTCGCACGATGCTTGATTTTAGCTTGCAATTACAGATTCAATTTAGATTACGTTCACTGTGTATTTCTTTCTCAACGTATTTATTTATTCCTTGTTAAAATTAACGAAACTCGGAAGTGGGCGGTCAAATCCTCTGTTTTATGTATTAGAGAAAAATCGCTAACATAAAAAATTAAATTACAATAGAATGAAAATTTGTCCATAAAATAATTTCACAAATGAAACAAAAGGCTGATCGAAAGTAATTTTTCTAAAACCCCATACCATGAGCAGAAATTCATCCAACTTAGGAATGATAGTTCCACATCAAGGGGGAAAACTAATCAGGGTGCTTTCACACACAGCACAGTGTACAACTTCCCTAGATAAAAATCAGATTTGAAAACCTTTGGTCAATTAACAGCGAAGTATCATAAACAAAGCGCATGACATGCAATGTATCTCATTGATTGGGAAGGTCTTCGTCACTCACGCTTTGATGCTGGAAGATTCCATTCTTTTGATCACGTCCTTGTAATTCAGATACAAAGTCATATCCTTACGTCGCAGTCAGGCCTTCAGGTCGGCAAAACTTGCGTCTTAAAGCGAGAAAAATAACAGTGAAGAGGAGCAGAGAATTACACAGGTGTCGATATAAAGTAAGGCATAGAAAATGAAAGTGGAAGAAAGTCTTTCCACTGTAAGTACTCAGACTATTGTCCCAAGCTGGTGAGGGTCATTGACACCAGTGCGGGAGTGCTGTTATGTAATTTTACTATTTACTATAATGTTATTTAAGAGGTAAACCAGCGTTTGAACTATAATGAAGCTTCACTTACTTTTCGAGTTTTTTGGTATCTGTGGAGAACATTCTAATGATTTCTTTCTGATATATCCATGTGAGCACACTTTTGTACGTATAAATGTATAATTTGTATCTTCAAGATCTTGGCTGGGTACTTACGTAAGTTAACAGCAGGATCTCACGGTTCTTTATTTATAGATTTTAACGTTGGGTTGATCACGAAAGGACCCCAGAGCGGCAGGCACATTAGTGTTAGTAGGTAAGTTGAAAAGGATGATAACTTCTGTCTATTATATACATGGGAATAAATTATTCTCGGGAATAAGGGAGTATACGAGTACTTGGTAGTGAGGAAGTTTCATCTATCACTATTGAAAAAGCGGTATGAGTGCAATCTAAAATATTCAGTAACATGTATGTAAGAACAATGCTTTAGGTATATTATTCATCATATTATATTTTGTATATAGGAATGCTAATTTTTCAGGAATGTTTTTATATTATATTCTTAGGAATATAACTATCACCAGGAGAGAGCAACTAGAATACAAAGTTGACCGAAAATACAGAGTCAAAACTCGAAAAGCATCATTGACGAAAAAATGTAAATCAGAATCCTTAAGAAGAATTTGTTAACATTTATTTCGAAACCGTGACACCATGTAGTTTTGTATCCCAGATACGCAACGCAACTAAAGACTACACAGTAAGTCCCACAAAAACCCGAACCCGTATCAGTAATACCGTCATAAGAATACCATAAGCATTTAATTCCTAGTAAAATTATGATGGTATTACTGATACAGGTATTCTTATAATGGTATTACTGAAACGGACAAATAAATAATCGGTCGGGTTTTTGTAGGACATACTGTGCATAGAGCGTCGCCCTATACAATATTATGTGAGGGATCTCATGCACAGAACAGAAGTGATGAATGTTCGGTCACCTCGCCGTACCACGACGATTTGCTACTGAGAGCAAAGCTGCCCGATGAGAAAAATCTCAGGTAAGGCTGGAGCATTCGAAATTACGGTCAAATATTTCTTCTGTTGCAGAACGCCCTGTCACTCCTACCAGTGAAGAAGCATAAATGCAATACGTAAAAAACACACACTCATTAAGTTAGTTCTAAACTGCGCTCCTGTGGCAACTGTTCTAGCAAGAGTTTTCAATTTTGATGCATCCGTTAACGCTTTTTTTTAAGGTTCATAAATGGTGTTTGTGAGCATGTGTATTTGAGATTTTATTTCATTTCTCTCTATGTATAAATGCGTGAGGTTATGAGCCAAAATTATCTCACTTAGTCCTGAAAGCACAAGGCAAGGAATAAATTTCATGTAAACTATAATTCTAAAGGATTTTCCCAAACGTAAACTGAAGAGGAACGTATTAAATTTTGCTACACTGTTGCTCCAAGAGCCACTCGCTGCAGAAAAACAACAGCTGACTAGTTTTTCCTCGATTTATATCTACGTTTATGTTGGCTCTTACTTCTTTTGCCTCTCGTCTGACAGGCCAATCAACGATTGCGGTGGCAATCAATGAATCTTGGATGTTTCTGCTTCGTGCCTACACCTCTGCTCCGTACACCTTCGTAATAATACTCGTTTTGTTGTTTGTTTGATTGCTTACTTGCTAACTTACGTACTTGGTTGCTTATTTATTTGCTTGCCTACTTGCTTGCTTGATTAATAATTTGCTTGGCGGCTTGCTTGCAAATTTGCTTGGTTACTTGCTTGCTTATTCGGTCTGTCCATCCCTACATCCACCCCGTAAGGGCACCTGAGCTCTACACAAAGACTGCAAATTTGTGTTTATGAATTATAATTTTTTTGTGTTATTTGAAAATCTATCTCATGTTATCCCAATGCAGAAATAGATGAATCAAAAGAGGAAAATATGTACATATGAAGTGTTCGTTGAAAACCTTCGAGAGCGAGTGAAAAAGTATGGCAAAATTTGACAAAGTACCAAGAGTTTAAATTAATTTATTCAATAATCTGCGCTTTGATAATTTATTTAAATCTTTAATTTAAATTATTTAATAATCTGCGCTAAAATTACCAAGAGTAGCGCAGATTATTAAAAGTGTGCACGAATGTGCGCTTTACAATATTGAAAAATTTTGAAATCAAAGTGCAAATTGCGATACCCAAACATAAGTTATGAGGAATAGAAGATAGTGCTTGTCATGAACATGTTGATCGCAATCGTGTTTTACAAGCAGTTGTCAACATGGACATGCATCGCAACATGCATCGCCACATGCAACGCGTAAACTGCAAAACTTTGTCAAAAATCTGAAATTGAAGCTGATATTAGTTTTGCAAATACAATGTCTCGTAAGAAGCATATCACTCTACAGCCCCTAGCTCTACTTTCTTTGGAGTCGTGCCGTTTTTGGCCAAATTTTTCATACATCTTCGGTGTCGTGGGACTTAAAAATGTCTCATGAATAAGTTATAGCTCACATTTGAATACCTCCCTCATATATGACGGCGGGAGTACACTAGTTGATTATCATTGAACGCCTTAATTTAAGCCAGCATCAATTAGACACTGTTGAAACGTTGCCAGCCGTTGACAAGCATCAATCGGAAACCATTCAAACCTTGTATACCGTTGACAAGCATCAATCACACACACCCAGTCTAACTTTTTCGCCGCCTGCATGCATTTTTTTCATTGCCCAAGTAATTAAATCGCATAGGTGGTGAAAAACATGTATGCTCCGGCGAAAAAGTTAGTCTGGGCAATTGAAACCTTTTCGTTGACAACGAGGGTAAGCTCCAATAATCTAAAACTGTTTACATATTCTTTCGTTTCCAAATTAAAGCTAATGAAGATCTTACCAGCTTTTAAACTTCTAGATTTGTACAGGAAGTTTTGGGGCAGCCTTTCAGTGAGAACTTTCTTCCGTGGATTTGCATCATCGAGCTTGATGGTTCAAAGTAATGAATTTATGGTTGTAACACGGTTGCTGCAACTCGATCAGTCAGTACCATGTAAAATTTATGGTTGTAACACGGTTGCTGCAACTCGATCAGTCAGTACCATGCAAAATTTGTGGTTGTAACACGGTTGCTGTAACTCGATCAGTCAGTACCGTGCAAAATTTATGGTTGTAACACGGTTGCTGCAATTCGGGCAGTCAGTACCATGCAAAATTTGTGGTTGTAACACGGTTGCTGCAATTCGGGCAGTCACCACCATGCAAAATTTGGGATTGCAATAGCATTGGAACATTTCTTACGACTTACAACACGGGCTGCAGCCCCCGCCATGCACTGCATGGTAGAAAGTATGAAGATGTTCATAATATGCGTATAAATAACTGAAGTAAGCATTAAGTGATTAAGCCCAACATGACATAGTCTCAACATATTTTAAAAACAAATCTTATAAATTTCATGCATCAACTTTATTCAAAATAAGCATTTTTTTTCTGTTTCAATGCTCACAGCTGCACCCATGAGTGCAGAGGTGCCTCTCCACCCGGAGTGCTGCCAGACACGAGCTCGTTTATTCAAGTGAGGCTCAAGCGAGTGGCACTGGCAAACTTGCACGTTTGTACAATGATCTCCACGATAAGCGAGAGGAGTTTCCCCGGTACGTAACGCTTAACTAGGTCTCGTGTCTCAGTGAAATGGCTGGTGTGGGTTTGGTGTTAATGTGTAGATTAATGATCTGATGGTTAAAAACAGAGTGCAACCACCGAGCGTTGGGCGTCGTCCACGGATTTGCCTATGGATTTGAATTGGGTAGTAACAGTTGTAGGAGTGGAATGGGCAATTATACCTGTCATTTATATTAGTTATAATTATAACTAGTGCAATAATTTTGTAACAGTTGATTTAGTAGCTGGTATAATTATATAAAGTCAATTACACTAGCTTGAAATCCAGGCGTTCTTTTTGCGCCACCCTGTATATACAGTAGTCATGTGTGCTCATTTATACGGCATATTTTAGACACGAGGAGTGATATTTTAATCTGGAAGAGTTTTTAGGTGGCTTGGGCTGGCGAGTCAACACGCATTGTCATCAAACAAACTTGAGCGTATCAACAAGAAGTTGACTTGGGGCCGTGTGCACAGTTGGTCAGGGTTCAGTTTCTTCTCGCAGTCTTTCTAATTCGAAAACTTTTTCCCGCGCCAAAAATAACATAATTTATTCGAAGATCAGAAAGAATTTTTTTTTAATATTGTCAGCGACTTTTCAGTTAAGTTTGTGCCAAGCCCATTTGTTGACAATTCTTGACTCCACCTACAACTACGGCAGCCATTTTCAGAACATCTTCAAAAATATTTGAAGTCATGGGGAATTTTTTTTTAATAAAGATGAAAACTCCATTTACCGAACCGTTTGAAATTGTTTATCGTTGAATATGAAAGAAATGACGTTGGAACCACTTCAATTGTGATTAAACGTATAATTTTCTTATACCTACCGAATAATCAATATGTAATTTATCCGTATAGAAATATTTACGTATATATACCAAACATTTTTTATAAGTGTGCAAATATACGGTATACTGTGTATCCTGTTATGCAATAACACATGGTGTCCGCTAAAAACGTAGCCGATTTGAAAATGTTGTAGTTTGTAAAATATTAGTGCTAGAAAAGTGAAATAGATTTCATTGAATAGAGCAAAATTTAACATTTCATTTTATTTCCATAATTTTGTCTGTTTGGCATACCAGAGTGACAGAAACAGGAATCAGTATAGTAAGGATTTTAATTAACGATGATGAAACTACGTCAGTGATAAAGTTGTCTGCTGAGACACAGGTAAAGAAAGCTATGTTTATTTTGTTCTCAAAGATGAACTTTATTTAAAACCATACAAAATGCAATGTCTTCAAGAAATCTCACTGCAATATAAAGATCGGAGGTTATTATTTTACCGTAGAATAAAAAGACACGAGCAGTACTGATCAAATGTCGATGGATAACATAATTTTTAATGATGAATATCATATTATTTGAAAGGTATGCCAAATAGACGAAATTATTAACATAAAATAAAACTTTAAATCCTACTCTTTTCAGTGAAACCTATTTCAGCTTTCTACCACTAATATCTTACGAACTACAGCATTTTTAAATCGGCTGCTTTTTAGCGGTATATTCCAAATATGATATTTTTCATAAATAAGTGTAAAAATATACAGATATATTGAGTATCCTGTTATATAATAATACAAAATTTTTCCTTCTCTATTTGATTTTTTGATTAAGGAATCCGTCTCTACTCATACCACGGCAGAGGAAACAAGGTAGGGTCATTTCTATGGGGAAAATACACCTCCTCTTGTTCGGCTAGCCAATAGAAAGGCTTCATTTCAAACAAACTTTATGACGTCACCAAACCGCCATGTCGTTATGCCAATAGTGGAGACAGATTTGGAGGTATCAGTGCTACCAGATGCAATATGAGCGCTGCTTTTGGTTCGTTGCCACACCGTCAACAAAAAAAGACTGGTTTAAACCTACCTTGTTTCCTCTACCGTGACTCATACTCTATCAACTGGGCACCTAAACAATGCAAATGACTGAGGCATTTTAGTTTTGAATTTCTATCCACTACATAATTATGTGTACACAGCTGTTGTTTGCTTGGTTGATTGGTTGGTCCGTCTCTCTGTCACGCTCTTGAGAATTTACATAGGGGAATATTAAAGTTAAAGTGTGATAAGAAGAGACTGTCAATTTGTCACTCGTTGGAATCAAGCTGGATGTGCTTAATGACCGTATCTGTGATACGAGCTTAGCTGTGAATATTTTAGTCGTGGGTACTCATTGGGACGTTCATTGCACGCTGCCAGTTTTTCAAGTTATCAAAGTGTTTTGATGTTTTGCCCCTGATTACGTGATTTACGTGCTTAATCGAACATTATCGAATCCTGTAATTTTTTACGTGCCGTGTTCTGTTTCTTCATATTGATTGAAACTCATTAATAGTTAACCTAACATATAAATGGAGAAGCTCAAAGAAAAAAACACACACAAACCGTTCAATCAAAAACAGTTTTTACAAATAACTTACTGCTATGAAGTTAAAACAACTCTTAATATTTGACTACGAAGGTACACTTTCTTACAAATTAATTGAAAACAAATGCAAGACTAGTGTGCTTCTGCGGTAAAAGTTGACTGCGCTTGTTTAAGCCTGAGCTATAACAGTCCTTTAAACGTTTTTTTTACGCGAACAGTTCAACATGAACAGTGCCTTCTTTTCTTTCCGTCCTTTTATTATTATGAGAATAACGTTGTATGTGATACATTTATTTCAATTATTGTGAACAAATTAGAGTAAAAAAACAGAAATTGGCATCATTCATGTAGTGTGCAGGTATCATCCAGTCTACGGGGTGAGAGTAGTAACAGACACACGAGCCAAGCTAAGTAGGTAGCAACAAACTATACATGAGGCATCTAGAATAATTTATACGGTACCAAGCACCATATGAAGCGAAAACGAGTTATGTATACCGCTGTCATGCCCAAACCATCCTCTGTCTGAGTGAGTGAGTCGAAGCGGGAAGATCGAAGGTGTTGAAAGAGAGTTGCCTGTCGGTGCAACACTATTAGTTGCTGAGATACAAGAGTTTCAATGTCGCTAAGCTTTGAAGCTTTTTCTAACGTTTTTAAAAAGCAGCGTTCGTTACCATATAATTCAAGGGGCCTGATAAATAAGAAGGGGATAAAAAAAAATCTTATCCTATAACCATACATCGTAAATTTGAAACCTGAATGTTACATAACGATAAAAATTAGTTTTTAATCCGTGAATTATTTATATTGAAATATTCGAATAGTACTCAAATCAAAAGGATATGTGAAGGAAAAATTAAAAGGGTCGTGAGACCAGTGTTGGAGATTTGCTCATCACACACTTTCAGTTGTCCAAGTTATCGTAGAATAATTATTACCTCTTATATATATCCGAGAAATTAAATGGTTTAGTTTGCTTACAGCTAAGTGCTACATCCGGTTTTCTTAAGCAGCTATTTTTGATAGTGCCGGAATAATTGTGTATATAAATACTAAAACTTATAATAAAGCAAAGCATTTCTCACTTGCATGATATGTATATTTTTAGTGCGAATCTGAGCACTATCACACATTTATACTTCCCAGTAACCCAAACTTTAAACATATCGTGTTCATGGAGATTGCCTAAAATCTTACCTCATCCTCCCAACGCAATTACTTTGTTTAGGTCGCATAGATTGACAATAAAAGAACGAACAGATGGGCAGCAATGTTGATGACGCTTTTTTTAATTTGTTACAAGGATATAAAGATCCAAGACTCGGACAAACGATGTCCTATAGACGTCTGAATTTACGAGTTTGGTAAGATTAAGAAGCTACTGAAGATGTATATCGCCCTTAAGAATAGAGCATGGTCTCATCATTAAAGGATTGAAGTTTTTAAATTCATTTCAAGACAAATTCATTAGATCCGAGCTAATGGAGTTTCAAAGCCAAGCGAGCAAGGTTCGCTGAGGCGCTCATCCGATGAACAGCGTGAGCGGTGACTGAGTCTGCCTCAGTACACGTTCGGTAGTCGTAGCGTGTGTGCGTTGCGCTCCGCGAACGACTCAGGTGCAATTGCTGTTCACTTCAAAAGTGATCTCTTCTCTCAAAACTTTAAGTATTTGACTTGGTGAACTTCGGAGCAAAGTTTCCTGTGCTTTTGAAAGGTGCTGACTCGAGTTTTGTTTGTATTTGTGAATGAAATCTCCATTTGAGAGTGAGTTAGGAGTTATTTAAGGCAGCCTTCCTTATTGAGTGAAGTTGTGAATTGGCGGCTACATTATTCTTCCCAACAACTCGATAACTTCGAGGAACGTCGACGCCTTGACTAGCTCCACAGAGCTAAAAAAGACATAACCATTTTCTCTTCCTTTGGTGAGTGCAACTAACGTAATTATATTGTCATACTGTGCAAAACTGAAGAGCTTTCCCGAGCAGCGCGTGAACTGCTGTCAGAGGCTAGGCTGTTTTTTTGGCGCCCAGGCCAGTCACTCTTGCTCTCCGGGAAAATCTTGCCTTGACTCGTGCCTGCTAGCACTGCTTCCGAGTAGTGCTTGCAAGCATGCAGGGTTCGCGATGTGGCTTTTATGTTTTGTTCGTTTACTTTGTTATTGTAGTGGCGCTAATTATACCGTATTATGAGCATGGTGTAACTATAGCAAGAACATGATCATGTTACATGTAATGCTGTGTGTATGGTTTTCTGTTGTTTTCACTGTGTGCTTCTTCAGAATTACGTTGTGATTTCAATTATGTTGAGCAAGGAGTTTACTTAGGCTGTCTGGTAAATTGATCTAATGTAGTTATTAATTTGGTAAATTGGGAGATATATATATTTCATTGCAGTGAGTTTAAAGAAGAGCATCTTTTTATTTGTTTTACTAATTTTTAATTTTGAAGAAAAAATCCAATTTGTACGCAATAGTTTAAGGATAATATTTAATTAAATATATACTCTATTTTAACTAGTGCTATATGCTGTAGAAATCTTATTAACCTGTTTAATTACTAATTAGTTGAAAACAAACGTTTGCAAGAAGTGTTGCTTCCACAATAAAGAGACGAAATATGCCGTTTTTATACTCAAGTATGAATATGTTAGGTTGGAACTAGTATTTTACTATATTATGCTTGTGTTTAAGATCAGATTGATCAAGTTTGATAAATTTAATGAAAACATGACAAAAATATGAAGCTAGCTATTTGAGTTGGTCAGTGAAATCTTCTGTTCGTAAAATTTTGAATTATCCATGTTCATGAATGTAAATGTTTTATAAACTTAGTGATTTCAAATTTATAAATAAATGAAAATGTTTCTAATGCCTCACATTTTTTGAGTAAAGGTAATATTTAAATAGACTATTCAGTCCTCGTTGCAAAAATAGAAAGCGTTAGCCAGTATTTAGTCATGTTAAGAGCAATAATATTATCCCACATGAATTTATATGTCGACTCTTTTCTCGTAAGTGCAACCTTTTGAGGCAGGGATATGAGCTAAAACTGGGGATTCTAATATTTGTTCATCAATAGATTTATTTTATGCAAGAGCTAGAAATGATCATACCTTAGCTTTCTGTATTGGCCAATATTAGTCAATCAATAATATGTAAACTTTAAAATAAAAGACATTCCTTTCACTGTGGCAAAGTAACATAGATTTCCAAAATAAGTCAAATTTCTTGTCAATTTTTTTCACTTTTTTTGCATTCTGAGGCTGGTATCAAAACTAGAAAATGTTAAGAACTGTCTGTCCTACTAACATGTTTGCCAGGTAAAGTAACAACCTAAGCAAGGGTGCCTAAAGATTTAAATTGGTAATTTTTGTTACTCATTAGGTCATTTTATCTGACCTTGAAATCTCAGTAATCCGGGAAAATATCTGAAGAATGCACTTCACACTTTTTTCTCAAAAAATTGTATTCTCTGTTAAGAGTGACTACAATGTTTTAGTTCTATCTCAGGATGTTGTTGTAAATTTCTGATAATGTTCATAGCATTGTCTATCAGTACCATTGAAAATTATTAGAGATGCATTTATGTTCAAATTTAACTTGAGCTTTGAGATGCTTGGTCTGAATTACTGCTTATTTTCATATTGAATAATAGCCTCTATTTTTGATTGAATATCCATAAATACATTTACTCAAGTACTTTGAACTCAATTCTGTAAATACAGCACTGTTTAACAATGCAAAGTTCTATATTATATCAGCCCTAATTCTGTTAAGGAATGCAATTTTTGTTTGTGTATGACAAGCTTTTTGAAACTGCAAAACTTGTTAAAATCAAAGTTGTATCAGTTTCAATATGAGCGTTTTTGCTTACGAATAACCTAGTCAGGTCAATATTGAATATAATGTTGTCAACGAATTTCAAAATTTCGTAGGTATAGATGGGTAATATAGTCGATTATAAGACGTTTTACATGAATGACATTCTGCCCGGCGATGCGTTATTTTCGAATTATTCAACTTTGAAGCTGGCTTGTGCGCGCCATGGAAGCACGCGGGGCTAGCGTAATTTAATTAATAACAGAAGCTAACCCCCATTACAAACGTAAAGAGGTTGGGTCGTGAGGGGTAGGCACAGTTCTTTTAGTGAAAATTATAAATAAAGGTTTCGAGTGACGTTTGTTTACATCGACGCCAAGGTGGCTGCCGCCATGGCGCCAACCGGCTGAAGATGGCGGCAGCCATCTTCGAGTCGATGTAAACAAACGTCACTAGAAAGCTTTATTTCGTTGGTATAGATAGGTAATATAGTCGATTTTAAGACGTTTTGCACGAATGACAATGTGCCCGGAAATGCTTATTTCTGGAGATATTTAACTTTGAAGTTATAGGAACGTCGTTTATAAAATTGAACAAACGGAGAGGTAAATAAGCAGAAATCCGATTCAGACGTAACGATAGGTAAGGTTAGGTTTGGTAAAGTTAATTTAGTTGAGTATCCTAACCTAAGTAAGCCTAAAATATCTTAATTTAACTCAACCATACCGAGGCCGATGACTCCCGCCAAAAAACTTGGCGTGGTCCGCGTCCGCAAAACGCCGGAAGAGCCATATCGAAACTGCCGTTAATGCTATTCTTACCTGGCGTTATTTATCCTATATCTCCTAAACTTAGCATTTCCGGGCACATTGTCATTCGTGTAAAACGTCTTAAAATCGACTATATTACCTATCAATACCTACGAAATTATGAAATTCGTTGACAACATTACATTCAATATTGACCCCTAGTCATTTCAATTGAGTTTAGCATTATAATGAAAACTTTTTCTGAACTTTCGTTCTTTGGGGTCGCTTGCATGACGATGTTGTTCTCTGCCGCAAATTTTGTGCTCTAATTAACTTGCGTACTGCCGTAATTTGGTCTGTTGGAAGGGAATCATATACATAACAATTTATTTAAAGTTCTGTCGCAATAACTTTGCTCACAGGCATCTTTTTTCTAACTGAAATTACAGTTTCAATGAAGGTATAATCTTTTGATGTGACACCCATACTATGGAAGAAATAAGTTTGAAATGCACGAAGGTGACATCTGATTTAGGTATGTTTTGCAAGTTGAAGTGAGCAAGGTTCCAAGCTGTTAATGTATTCCATGCAATGCATTACTCTTTTATCAATGTCTTTCTTATAAATTAGTTCAGCTATTTGACTACTTGTATTGTGGATTTATCTATCTATTGTAAACTAAAAATGGCAAGCAATTTTTTTTATGGAATTAATTTAAATCTGACTTTAGGGGCCTGTTTATTCATCCCTACAATGTTAAAATTTGAACCACTGTTTACTGCTTGAATGTATTGCAATGTGTAATATGTGTACTTCTCTGTCCATCTAGCTTATATTAGCTAATCTAATAGATGTACACATGGTCATTTTATTCTTTGAATATTTTGCAAAACCTCTAATAGTTTTATTGTTAATTTAAATCTATCTGATAATTTATTGTGGAATGAGTGTGGCTTTGGTAAGAATTTTTTTAATATGTCAATATCTGCTCCTGAATGAAATGCTACTCTACACCTGTCTAAAAATTTGAAATTGCATCTTAAGTAATCAAAATAACTTGACAAAGTGTATGCTCATTGGAAGGCAAGCAAAATGAATTGTTAATAATTCTAAATAGGAAAGAAGAGTTTCTATTATAGTGCAAGATTAGGATTGCCATATGGTGTAGCATTTAATCTCTTGTTTTTTCACACACTATCAGTCCCATGCTATCAGATCCTTAGTGTCTCATAAAGCAGTGTTTGCAGAATGTCAGAGTTCCTTACTTGCTTTTTGCTCTGAGTTCCTTAGATTACTTGAACATCTTGTAAGTTTTAATTGTCCTACCATTCTAAGTCACCATATAATTCCATTCTTTTAACTTTGTTTATTCAAGATTTTTGTCCTAATAGTGACAAAAATCCACCTGCAGTTCTACATGCATGAAATTACTCAAATTTGAAGTATTAATCTATAAAAATTGTAATGATAGATCTATCAATGATGGGTCAAAGACTTAGGTTTCTTTTCAACTGTTTTTCATTGTTTGCTTAATCATCAAGAGTGATCAGATAGTGATGAAATGTAAGGGTCCATAATAAATTGTATTAAGTTTCCTCTCATATTAACTCACATATTTAATAGCAAGAGAAGACAATAGCTCACACTTTGAAACAATGTTTTAAAAGTCAAACACAGAAACCATGTTTCTTGCATGAAAGAAACACATCTCTCAGGGCCTTTTGTTTCTTGATCTACCATACTTGATTGCCCTCCTAAAGTCTCAAGAGTTTAGACTCACAATCTCCATTGTTCATTAAGGACAATTCTTGCTTGGTAGTACATACTTGATTGTCCCCTAAAAATGTCTAGAGTTCAGACTCACATTTCCCATTGTTTAGTAAGAATATTTCTTGCCTGGTAATACATGCTTGATTGCCTTCCAAAAGTCTCAAGAGTTTAGACTCACAATTTCTCCATTGTTCAGTAAGGATATGGCTGGATCATGTTCACATGCCGCAATGGCAGCACAGTGTAGCCTGGGCAGCTCGCCTTGAAAGTGAAAACTTGATGTACAAAGTTAGTGTTGGTGGTGCAGTGCCGAGGTGACAGAAGTAAATATTTAGCCGCTCTATACGAGCGGCGTGTGCAGCCGCCATGCTGCAAGGATCGCGAGTGGAGGTCGCTTGCTTGGCGATGTTGTTCTCTGCCGCGAATTTTGTGCTCTAATTAACTTGCGTACTGCCGTAATTTGGTCTGAGATGCGTGCTCTTTGCGGTTATTTTGGCTTTTGGTCATTTTAGCTGCACTTTCTTTTGGGTTCATTCAGCTGCGTGTCCTTTGGGGTTCATATATCTGCACGTTCTTTGGGGTTCATATATCTGCACGTTCTTTGGGGTTCATATATCTGCACGTTCTTTGGGGTTCATATATCTGCACGTTCTTTGGGGTTCATATATCTGCACGTTCTTTGGGGTTCATATATCTGCACGTTCTTTGGGGTTCATATATCTGCACGTTCTTTGGGGTTCATATATCTGCACGTTCTTTGGGGTTCATATATCTGCACGTTCTTTGGGGTTCATATATCTGCACGTTCTTTGGGGTTCATATATCTGCACGTTCTTTGGGGTTCATATATCTGCACGTTCTTTGGGGTTCATATATCTGCACGTTCTTTGGGGTTCATATATCTGCACGTTCTTTGGGGTTCATATATCTGCACGTTCTTTGGGGTTCATATATCTGCACGTTCTTTGGGGTTCATATATCTGCACGTTCTTAGGGGTTCATATATCTGCACGTTCTTTGGGGTTCATATATCTGCACGTTCTTTAGGATTTATTTAACTGCACGTTCTTTAGGGTTCATATTGCTGCATGTTCGTAGGAGTTATATAGCTCCACATTCATCAGTGATTCATTGGGGTTAATTTAGCTGCACGTTCTTTGGGGTTCATTTCAGCGTTAAATGCACGTGTTTCGCAGTGATATTTTCAGTTGCCCTTTTCTTGGACCAACTTGACTTGTTTCGAGGTCTGCGCGGAAGTGCAAGTCACGCTCGGTCTCTGGCTTGTGTCCGCCAGTCTTAGATTTATTGTTCTGACATTACGTTTCTCGGCGTTACGATTATTTTTGTAGTACAGTAAGTTAGTGTAATAGTTGCAATTGTTGGGATGAGACAATTGTTTTTGTCACGATTATTTGTGTTACTATCGTTGAAAGATGGCAGGTATTTGAAAGTCATTTTTTTGAGATTACTATTTTTTTGTCATTGCTTCGAGATTGCTATTACTGCGAGGTTACGCAATATTTGCTCCAGGCTTCATGTTTAGCTCTCGCATCGCATACCGTTCATCAACAAATTTCTAATATCGTTGTAAATTTATTGTGTACGTTACATTTTTTCATGGGTGTAAATGTAGAGTACTGTTATCAAGTTCTTTCGGAAAGGCTGATCAGGCTTCATTGACAAGTTCGATAGGATTTTTTGACCGCTGTCTCTTACCTACATCGAGCTGTTAAATAGCATTACAGTTTCGGCCCCAAATGTTGACTGGAAGGCAGTGCTTCACATTTGCTCTGCAATTGTTTTTCATAATCTGTTATCGCTAAAACTTTCTATAAAAACTCATCTTTGGAGCAGTTTATGAGTGTGACAACACATCTATTCCACACGTGTACCTTTTTGTATAAATTCATGTGAATGAATAATTTTCTTGTTATAGATGTAAGAAGTATAACTTTCTCTCACTTTGTCCAGTTATTAGGTAGTCTTTGAGAATTTAATTCATAATTGTTGACAGCTCCTTTTGAATAACACCATTAGGTACTGATATTTCACTACCACTGATGGCCTGAGTTGAAGTACAGCAGCCTTGAGCTCGCTGGGCATCGTTGTGTTGAAGTTCACTGCAGCGTTTCGCCGAGCAGGTGTTCTATGTGAGATAATATTCATAAACGTTGTGATTTTCTTGCATTGCTGGTAGGATTTCTGCTGTACAGTCTATCACGTGCGAGAAGAAAGCCTCCCAGTAATGCTGCTCTGTACGTTCGGCTTCTGATTTTGAATAGCGTTCAAATGAAACACGTATGCGCGTTTTATTCTGGCCTTCACGTGGCTATACTCTAGTGCAGTGAAGCTAAATTCAGGCTTTTCTAGGCGATTTCTATAATCAAACGCATAAACATGATAACGGGCGGTGTTCATTTGTTCAGTTTAGTCGTTCAGTTCATATGATTTATGAAACAGATGAAAGCTGGTGTCGCTCAAGAGACAAATTTCATGAAACAAATCGAAGCTGGACGTGAATCAAAATACCAGTTTTGTGAAACAAATAGAAGCTGAATAACAATCTAAAGACAAATTTAATGAAATAAATAGAAGCTCAGTGTGAATCAAGAGGTCAAAAATTCCACATGTGAGCAAAGAGAGAGAGGTAGAGTTGAGTCAATTGTTATTATCATGTTGTTAATCAATCGTGCGGCTCCGGCGGGCGGGTGCTGCTGCTACGTCCAGCAAATCGGCTCAGCACTGCAGATGACGCCCAAGGATATTAGCGCTTAATGTTGTTCGCACAATTTGAACCGTGCAGTAAACAAACGCATTTTTGGTTCATGTACTACCATATTTAGGGATGCTTTTTCCTTGTTCTCATTCTACGATTTGAAGGACAATGGGTCCGGGTACAATGCAACATGCATTTTTTATGTTATTCACACCGTTTGTCGAGTCTCGACATTTGAAGTTTTGATTTCAATTACTTCTCCGAGGTTCAACTTACACAGAGGTTGTTGAGTGCATGCTGTATGATGCCGAGCTTGATAGTTCGAAGCAAAATTCTCGGTGAATTGAATTTTGCTGCAAGCGTGACCGCATCATTTTTGGCATTGCAATTTTGCGTTAATTCTCCACGAGCTTCATTCTACACAGAGGCTGTTGAGGGCAATTTTTCTCGGTAGTTCGGAGCAAAATTCTGGGTGAATAGAATTGTGGTGCTGGCATGACCGCATCATTTTTGGCATTGCAGCGTGTGGGGGAGTGCGCTGCGACGGGCCGATAGCGCGAGATAGCGCTCCTGCTTATCTGGCCCTCCTCTGATTAGCGGCTGACGTCACACGCTTCAGTTACGCCTGACAGGTGTGCTTGCAGGCCTGTCGTGCCTGGCAGGTGTGTTCCTCCAGTTCAATTCAATGAGATTATTCAAAAATATATGTACAATGAATGTATTATCCAATGCCCGCCCAATAATTATTTTCACCTGAAAAATTTACTTGCAGTTGAGTTGCTTCTTTTTTGGAGTTGTTGCAAAAATGAGTGTCGGTATTTTCTGTAACAGCTTCTAGCTAGTTTCTGTGTGCGAGATTCACGAGAAAATGTATGATAGATAGTCAATGAATTGGAAGCGAATTTGCCTGATATTTCCGTTTTATAATGCTTGAACTATTGCGTTCGTTTAGCAGTTACTTTCTGCCGCTGTGCCAAGGTTTTTTATGTGGAATGATTCATGTATTTACTGGTGTTCACGCCCTTCAAAAATAACAAGATCTGATATTTTCCTTGAATAAATCTTCCAGATGTAGATGAAAAATATATCCATCCTAATAGTACCCGCAATTAAAATATTCGTGTACTTGTGCACAGATACGGTCATTAGGCATTCTTATGAGCGTCACAGACGCACGTACCAACGAAGCAACAAGTTTGAATTATTAATTTTTAGCAAAGAAGTTTTGTAAAAAAATTACTATGCTGTTTCTTTTTCCTCGTGATAAGTTACATGTTCTTGAATAATAGATTCAGTTTTCATTGCTGCAATATTTTTGGCTTGTAATCAAAAGTGAGCAGATGCCAGATTTTTTATATCGTTCGAATGGTATGTATGATATTATTCAAATGGATATGAATTATTCGGAATGTTGTACACAGAATATTAATATAAATACATGGATAAATTTTTCAAATTAATATAGTGTGGAAGTGTTGATCAACCTAGACTCTTTGACATGCATGTAATCTCATTTATTTACATACCAGCCGTGTGAGCGAACCCGAACGCGTTCTGATATATGTATGTGCTCGTACATTTATTTATGTATTTATTTATTTACTTAAAAGCTGCACGAACGAACCCTGACGCCGTAGCTTCATCCGCTGGTGCGTGACGTGCACAATCAAGTAGACTGCCTCGTTTCTTGCGCACGTCTGCTGCCGGTCAAAGGCTGTCACTCATTCCCGTAATTTGCTCTTTGTTCTACCCTTCAACTCTACGCGTAATTGTTCGCTGAGTTTTTCGTATTGTGCCCAGTGTAATTATTTTCTTAGTGAATTGTAAATTCCTCGTGTGTCTGACTTCTTGCGTGTTCACGGACGTTCGTTTCAACGAGCATGAATACTTCGATTTTACTTCTGTCGAGGTTATTTTATTTCCATGTGATTTCCTCTCTCCAAGCCTACCCATGAGTGTGCAGTAAATCTGCGTTCGACAACGCATAAACACGTGCACAATGTGCGTATGTTCCCTCGAGCAGTAAATATGGCCAACTGAAAGCAGCGCAGCCTCTGCCACTTTTTGCAGGGCTTAATTGGTGGGCTTTAATCGATTGCCAGAGCGCGTGCTGGCCCTGCCTACAATTTGCAGGTGCCTGTCGTTTGCCGTGGAGTGGCGGTGGCTCTGATTTATCTGCAACCAACGAGGGGATTCTCCTCTGTGTTCACACCTTCAAGGAGGACGGCGTGGCTCCTCGGCAATGATCTTCTTGGTTCTCGTGGGCGTTGGTGTTCTGTGGGCGTCGTGCGAGGGTGTGTGTATCTGTATATCCTTCCCTTTCGTGTTGGAACCTTTTTGGAACCACGGTCTGCGTGTGGCTGTATTTTTTTCAACGTTCTTGATTGCAAACCGAAACTTTTTCGATTGAAATAAGTTCATTTTATTTGTTTTGATTAATGTGAATTGAATGTTGCAATATCGAAACGTGATCACGGAGAAAAGTAAATTCTCGCCGCTACGATGCAATTCACACGGGTGTGACGTTACAGACAATCCATCGTTCGGGTTTTCAAGCTATCTAATATAATTTTCAAACCATTTCCATTGTAGCGGCACAGCTTAGCGCATAACTTCTTCTAAGTGAACTTAGAGGCTACGCTACAGCACTTCCTGTCGCTAAGCTTTCTTGAATAAAAGTTAGGCTGCCAGCTGCATAGTTTCGACGATGTAAGCGGCTGAAAATCTTGCTCCAGGTCTACATAGCATTGCTCAATACTACAGATCTGCAGTGGCGAAACTCGTCTGCAATTGTTATCTTCATGGACACAATTTCATGTCATATAATTGTGATGTCTATTTTGTCATGTAATTGTGAGGTCAATAATGTCATGTATTTGTGATGTCATATTATTGTAATGTCCATATTAGGCCTACGTCAGTGCATACGTTGATACAACGTGTACCTATGCTGTTTTTAGGTCGTTTCATGTTGTTAATAGAATCAAGTTGGTGCAAAAGAAGTTGTTTGGCTAGTGCTGCTCCTTTCATTAGTATTCACTGGTGGTTGTCGTGCGTGTGGATATTGATTAGTGAACGTTACCGCGCGGTGTTGTGCTTCGAGACGCCGTGTCGTGCGGGGGCGGCGGGCAGGTAATCTAAATTTGAAATGGGCTCAGCAGCTGAAGACAGGCCTTCGAGACTCTCCTTCTGTCTCTCGTGCCCACTTCCTTGCTTTTGGTTGTCATCCCTACTTCGCTATCTGTACAGTTTTTATTCCTTCTTTGCTATCTATACAGTTTTTATTCCTTTTTTGCTATCTGTACAGTTTTTATTCCTTCTTTGCTATCTATACAGTTTTTATTCCTTTTTTGCTATCTGTACAGTTTTTATTCCTTCTTTGCTATCTATACAGTTATTCCTTCTTTTCTATCTCCCCTTTGTCTTTTTCTTATTTCTTCGCTATCTATACAGTTTATTTTCCTTCTTCGCTATCTATACAGTTTATTTTCCTTCTTCGCTATCTATACAGTTTATTTTCCTTCTTCGCTATCTACACAGTTTATTTTCCTTCTTCGCTATCTATAGTTTTTATTCATTCTTTGCTATCTACACAGTTTTTATTCCTGCTTTCCTATCTCCATTTTGTCTTTTTCTTATTTCTTCTCAACTTGCTGTTTTTATGCTTAGAGTATCCTGTGTGGGAACACTCCTTGTGTATGAATTACCCCGTTTTCTATGATTCATACTTGAAAGTTCCTCGCGTTTGTTGTGACATAAGTCTTAAACTAACTCATGATAATAATGGTAATTTGAAATTAGTTTCATCTCAAATTTTGTACAAGCAGTAGCGCATGTACAAAATCTTGTTTCATCTTTGGCCCAATTCCTCCTACGTGGCTTGTTTCGAATAAAATTAGTATACAAAAATCTCTCAGCATCTGGCACCTGCGCATACTGGAATACAACCAAGAGACGGCTAGCTTGCGTTGAAGGTAGAGCATTGGGGATGTAGCGACGAAGTTGACCACGGTGGGAATTTTAGAGAGGCAACGACGCACTGCAAGCAAGCTCTTCTTCTTGGAACCTGGCGTCTCTTACAGGAAACTTGGCCCTTGCCCCGCTCTTCTGCGGGTGTTGTGTGGTGTGTGTGGCGGGGTGTTGTTCAGAGAAATGTACAGCGGAATGGTTGTAGCAGTGTGTCGAGGTTGTGATACACTTGAGTGTTCTCAGTGCTACCCCAGTCTAACTTTTTCGCCGCCTTCATGCATGTTTTTCGCCGCCCAAGTAATTAAATCGCTTAGACGGCGAAAAAGTTTGACTGGGACCTTGAGAGAGTTTATGCGGTTGTTGTGGACGAGTGCGTGTATGCAGTGTGCCTTAGTGTTCGTGAGAGAGAATGCTTGTGTGCGTTTGTGTTTGTCAATGCTTGCGAGCGTTTATGTGAGTTAAATGCTTGTGTGCGTTTGTGTTGGTGTGGTGCCACAGCCTCGCGCTCATGTGCTGGTGCTGCTAGCACCACAAATAAGCCCCGCTGCCATTTAGCGCGCGGCGCATCAGGTCGAGGGGCTCACCAGGAGATGCTGCGAGAGCGCCGTCTTTGTTTCGTGCAGCTTGCAGGGTGCGCTTGTTTCAGGAAGTCTGTGTGCTGCTCGTCTCGTCTGTTCTGCTCGCATGGGTGTCACTTTATTGCGGATAATGTAAGCGTGTTTGTTTGTGGAGAGTAGTGTTGATGGTTATGTGGTGTTGGTGTGGTTCTGGTGGTTGTGTGAGTGTGGTGCTGGTGGTTGTGTTGGTGTGGTGCCGGTTATTGTGTTGGTGTGGTGCCAGTTATTGTGTTGATGTGGTGATGTGTTAGCGTTGTGTTGAGGTAGCGTTAGTGGTGGTGCTGGTGGTCGGTTGGCAGCATCTCAAGGCTGCGAAATGAAGAGAACGAGAAGAGCCTGTTGTTGCTTTGGAAATAATCGCGATCGTTCGTTCGTTACATCGGGTAAGAAAAAACGCAAATGATTCAATATTTCTAATGGTGAATGGACATGCGCAGGGCGCTCAATTCCTCTTGTGCTGACCTTGTGATGCGCTCTCTTACTACTTCGTGGAAGCCTTGAGTGTTTAAATGATCAGGACAGACACGAGTTACGTTCTTGCAGATGCCTTCACGAAAGATTTTGCGTTCCCAGGGGAACTAAGTGAGGGCCCGAGCTAAAGGTTGAGTAGGCTTTCATTTTGTTGAAATAAAGTAGGTTTTTGTTTGGTTACGGACCATCTTTTTTTCAGTTCACTGCTGTCCTGTTTTCCAGTACCTATTACTTTCTTCTTCAAATTTTTCTTGTTTCATGATCTTCTTTCTCAGCTTACTGTTTCTGTCCACATTTTGCGTTCCCTTAACTCCATCCTAAATGGTGCCTTCCTCCTTCCTATCTTGGAACATCTCTGTCGTGGTAAAGGGAGACTAAAACTTTATATAATAATAATAATAATAATAATAATAATAATAATAATAATTCACGAAAGATACAAGACTTTCTTTCTATGATACAGCGAAATTTCATCTCGCATTCGCACGCTAATCACTGGACAAGGTAAAATACCACGAACATTTCAACACAATCTGGGTTATTTCAATTCACATAGCAGTGGAGGTCGGCGGTTGGCAGGTACCGGCTGCAGGTCGCCGGTGCACTCCACTTGCGACGAATTACAAACTTCTTCTTCTTGACTGCACAGCTTTGGCCTCACCAACGTCTAATGGTCTATCCTTGGGCTCTCCTATTATTGTTCGCCGCCCTTCTGGCTCCCATTATCCTCTGCTCTTCTTTCAGGCTTTTTTTGCGGGCTCTTTGAACTCCTTTCATCAGTTATTTTTTGCAATTTTCTGCAACTCGGACCCAGGGACGAACTACCTTCTTGGATTTCTGGTGCTGCGGTGAGTGCGAAGCACAGTTCCGTGAGTTGTTTGAAATTTGTATGGTATTATAGCCACTATCATTTGTGCCGGATGACTTAATTTCTATCTCGGTGTTAGCCTATTGCATGTCGTGAGGGTAGTTCTAAATCATTGAATACAACTTATAAGTTCTTCTTTCAGGCTTTATGTTGCTTCAAAATCACTCAAAATCACCTAATCACCTTGCTTCAAAATCACCTTCCCAACATCAATAGATAGATTGATGTTGGGAATATTCCTGGATCACAACTTGTCATTTCGTTCTTCTTAAAAGGCCAGATTTTTTTCAAATTTAGCGTCATGAGCTATTCTTCGATTGTTGTGGGGTATTACTTTTTAGTCATGTAGAATGCCCTTTTCTAATTTCTATTTTTTTTATCCGTGAAATAGATGTGAAATGGATGTGGAATTTTATACAACGAAGTTTTTTGCATCAATTCACTAAGTTTTGCCGACTCTGTCGATCACTGGACCACTGGCGATCATAACGTAGGCACGAGAAGCACATATTGTGTCTGTGGCTTAGAAGGGCGTGTGCAAACAAACCACAACGGTTATATTAGGATATTTTAAATCCTAATTGTCACTCCATTACATTCGGGACTGCTGCGACTAAAACTTATCCCGCGTTATTTTCTGGTTACACCTTTCATTTTTCTTCTATTACTATTCCTAATAATCCCTCCATTACTTTCGGGACTGCTGCAACTAAAACTTACCTCGCGTTATTTTCTGGCAAGTTTCTCTGTCGTTTGTGCTCTCACTTTCTGCACGCCACCCCTGAGAAATAGATGCCTTTCATCGTTGGGTACAGCTCCCGGCTGGTTCGCTCTGTCCTTCCTCCGTGTGTACCCGCTATTGTTCTTTTGAAGCCCCCAGTATACCTGTGCGCAGACCTGCTCCACCCATCAGTCATCCTTTCTTACTTTCTTTGGCTTTTCTTCACGCTCCTTTGAAGTCTTTCTTTCGACGCTCCGTGTAAGCCGGGCAGCTTCTTCGCTCGCTCAGCTGTCGTGAGAAAATGTCAAGAATTGGCCTGAAATTTTGAGAATGCGAGCGTGAGGGAAGGAGCACTAGACTCGCACTGCTTGTCCGGTCCCTGTTTGCAGGGGATTGTGCACCCCAGCCTTGACAGGAGAGAGCTTTTCTAAGTAATTTGAGCACAGGGTCCTTCAAACGGACGAGGATCGTCGACCACACCGCAGGCAACCGTCATCGGCACCTTCTCGTGTCCGCTGCAGCTCTCTCTGTGCATCTCATAAGGATAATTTCCTTGGATCACTCGCAAGCCACCTGATCCGATAGATTTCCTTCTAATTCAGCACCTGAATAATTTGTACACCAATAAACAAGCACGTATTGAGAAAATTCACACGTTGACTTCCTGATGCATCCTAAGTAGCCGAATCCAAGACACATCAGCAGGTCTTCAGTAGCTGTGTGGAACAAACCGATATGTGTTGGTGCTGGGCAGTTGTAAATAATACAAGCATTCTCATTTTTTAGGCTCACAATTCACAATAGGTGACCGCAAAAGAGCGCAACTGCTACCAGGTTTCCTCTGTGGTCTTTTTGTTTATTTTGATACGGTTATTTATTTCTGGGATGAAAAGGAAGTTTGTAATTTATTTTGTCTGATTCGGGCCTTCGTACCATGAGCACGTCGTATTCGGCCTAATCCGTGGTCACCGTGGCCGATTGGTTAAGAACGCGCCTTTCACCGGAAGGTGTCGGCAATTCGAATCCCGGCAGTACCGCCCGGTGTTTCTCCACGTTGGGAAAAGGAAGAACTCAGCCACAATTCCCCACTCCACCCAGGTGTTGGAAATGGGCCCCGGCTTGACCGGGGGTAACCGTCATGGCGTCCTGGTGTAGTTATAAGGCATTTGAAAAAAAAAACAATGTACAAGATGATATGTATCAGGATTGATTAGAATACAACATCCTTTATCACTCGCAGCAATTGTGTTGACTTTTAGATGATGTGAGAGCGGACACAGACAAAATTGACCGCGGGTTGCAGCCTCGCGGTGCAGTGTGAGCTATAGCGTGTGTGGCACGTCCCTTCTGACTGTGTGTGCATGCTTTATGTCTTCAGCTAATTTTGGAGATCCAGCGCTCCTCGGGGACGTAGGATTTTTGCGCTGCACTCGTGGAGATATGTTGTAGTGTCTGTCCTCGTCAACGTACCTTGGGAACTAGCGCTTTTCATTGTAAAGTGGCCCATAGACGATCAATTCAACTATCAATATCATTGACTCAATATATTGATGACAATTTTTTTGCCAACTAAGTCAATTAATTGACGGTCGTCAATCAAGCCCACAGACGATCAATGAAATTGTCCATATTCATCGTTTTCAATTATATTGACAATAAAATTGATCGTCTATGGGCCGCTTTAACCCTGACTTCCCTGCTAGAGAATTAGTCACATTGTTGGTAGAGGGGAGTTTGGTGGTTTAGATTTGTAGTTAGAAGGGCCAAATCTGTCGTTCTTTTATTCTGTCTCTCTCTCTTTTTAGAGAAGTTAGCTTACCGTGCTATCGACTTCCCCCAGTTCACGAGTATTTTTATGCTTTTCTCGTTTCACCGTTTCGTCTCATCGAGATGCTTACGTCTTCTTTTGGCAGCGTAGCGTGATGTGCCAATCGAGACTCTCAAACTTTGCTCTCTTATGGTGGCCCTTGAAGTTAAACTTGCGCAATTTCACTGTGGTAATCGCTTAAACTAAGCAGAAACAGAGATCAAAGCCTCCCTATAATGTTTTGTGGTTGCCGTAGCTGGTGATACTGGACGCTATGCAACTGCCGTGTATCACGCAAAACACAATTAATATTACACAATGCATCGAGAAGCACGGACTTCGTATAAATCCCGCTCTAACATTCGTCGGCAAATCCGGCCCGCTGGATCGAATTGCTTTCTGCTCAAGACTGGACGGACGTGTCGACTTGTGGATCGAGAGACCAGTACATGCATGTCCTGTGGACAAGTACTGGTTCCTCATGAGTACTGGCCGCTGATGGGTACTCGTGAATGAGTACTGGTATCTGCTGAGTACTCGTGAACTGTAGTACCTTGATGCTGAGCACCTATCTGTCGAATGTGTTGACAGACACCAGTACTTGGAACCGAGAGCACCAGCCAGCCTCGTAACATGATGCACAGGAAGGTATGGCGAGTCATGGCGAACACTTCACCTGCGCCTCACACAGCCCATTCGCTTACTCTGCTTATCAAGGTGCTTTGTTTCAACCACTGCGCTCTTAAATTACCGCGTGAGCAAAATGGGACCACGTAAACTTGGAAAGGCAATTAGTAAAGCATGGGAAGCCATTTTTTTTTGTTCACGCATAAATTCAGTGAAATATGAGACGTGCATTTGTGCTTAACCGATATGTACTCCACACATGCGCAGCTACCGCATGTTATTCCTCCGGTCTCAAATTACCATACCGCAATTTCGGATCATAATCTTGTCAGTTGCGGCCCGTTACTTTGCGTTTGACTAATAGCGCGCATTGCTCGTGCCTTCTAAATAGCCGATTGTTCACGTGTTATCGTGCAGTGTAGCCCTACGCGACTGACACTCGAGTGTGTGTTTAGTGAGTGCAGCAATCAACGGGTCTCCAACTAGCGGATTTGTAAGTGAAAGCACATCCCATTTGTGAAGTACGTGTGGTGTCTCAACTGCTGCTATTCTCAGTTTGAAACGATTCGTGTTTTTCCACATTAACTCGTTCTCTACGCGTCTTCCTTATTGAAATAAAACTAGTGATCGATGAATTTGTTTGGCAGGCGTCTTAGAAATTATAACGATGCGTTCGTGCCTCTTCAGCGGTATCATTTACTGGCATTGAAATGAACGCGAGTGATTGACTTGCGCTTTTCCATAAAGCCGATTTCTATATTGACTGTGTCTGTGTCTACTATATTAACATCCCACGGCTTTTGATCTCTGTCTCTCATGGTTCTGACACTATTGGATCTGTGCCATTTGTATCAGTACCCAAAATTGATGTTAGTACGTACGAGTATTAGTTCTGTGGCATTTAACTCTGTATTTAACTTGCAAGGGGCCGTCATCCAGGTGAGGAGCATCTCGCAGGAGACCTAAACCCAGCAGCAGACACTGCCGGTCCGCACGGTCGAATTGCTCTCTGCTCTGGACTGGACTGACGTGTCGACTCGTGTGTTCTGACACGTACCGACACCAGTACGCGTCCTGTGGACGAGTACTGGTATATGCTGAGTACTCGTGAACTAGAGTACCATGGCCTAAGTACTTGACAGTTGCGTCGACCGACTTCAGTGGTTGGAACCGATAGTACCAACCAACCTTGTAACATGATACCCTGCTTCATGTGGTGACTTGCGTTTTCTATGTGGACTAATGAGCAACAATATAGGGTCATGTATTGTCGAGTAATCGGTTGTAGATGAATTGGACATGGACAAATTGGATGTAGAACAACGGGATGTATTCATGAATTACAACTGGTAAGGCTTGCAGTTCTGGGAGTCTTGCAATTTTCCTGTAATTTTTTGTTTGTATTATAGCTTGGAATAACTAATAGCTTTTCTGCAAGTAGGACGTTTTACAATTGGCGCTGATCGAGCGCTTCAGACTTTTTTATATTACGTGAGCACATTTTATTTTTACGTGAAGAGTTGCGGTACGCGAGCGAAGTAAGTGTGGTGTTTATGAATGAGTTCGTGGTGAAGATAAAGCATCATTGTGTTAGTGTTTGGTTGTGGGCATAGGCCGAGCTCTGCTTCAAGCCTCCGTCCAACGGCTTTTCTTGGCCCAATGAGCCCTTGTGCCCGCAGTTCTCCCCTCCTCTGTTCCCGTCCTCAGGGGACCGTCTAAAGCGGTCTCCCGAGTATTGCCGGCCTCACGCGTCTTGCGATTTTTGGCTTTTGTTCTTACCTTGAAAATCTCGCTGTTAGGCATCAGTGAGTGGATAATTATAGTCCTCATGCTTGCCGTCATCTACCAGTTTGTAGATTATAGTTCTCATGTACGTCATCTACCAGTTTGTGGATTATAATTCTTATGCTCGTCGTCATCTACCAGTCCATCTTTTTTCGGTTCACTTTTGTTTTGTGTTTCAGTCCCTACTACTTTCTTCAAGTTTTATCAAACTTCTTGCTCAGCTTGCTGTTTCTATGCTCCTTGTGCTTAGATTCTGCGTTTCCTTGATCCCATACTAAATGATGCCTTCCTTCTTCCTCTCTCTGGAACATCTAACCTAATTGTATTGACCTTACTCATCTTTCAATGAACAAAAAAAATGTCTTCACTTAGGTTTGGTTTAAAAACATGAAATACGAATTGTGCGATGTAATGTTTGTTGGATTTCGAGAAAATTTTCAGTCCAATAGTTATAAAATAAAAGAAAGCTCAATGAATGACCTAAAATTTTACTATTTATTCAATCATCATGTAAAAGGATTTTGCTTGGCCTGACGTTGCAACACGTACCGACTTAGTACCAGTTACCGATAGTAGCGAGAGGTTTGAACAAGACGAACCAAGTCGAAGTAGTTCATTAACGTAACCTGAATTCATCGACGTGATACGCTACTAGTTCTTGGTAGGAACGCTTCTCTATTGAGATTATTTACCAAATTGCTTCTTACTTTTGTCAACTTATGATTTATTTTGTCTCGAAGCCTCGCCGTCCTGTCCTCATCTCCTCTACTTCCCTAGTCAAACTCCTCTGTTCCCCCACCCTCCGTCCCGATTTGTTGGTGGCTGTCCCTCCCCATGTCGTATTTTTTGACCCATCCCTTACAAGGCACATCCCTCCCCCTCTCTTCAGTGGCCCCAAGCTGATTTGAATGAGGCTTCGAGCAACGGCTGTCGTGCTCACCAGCTCACTCTCGTACCTGCACGGGCTAAATGAGCGAATTGAAAACTTAGGTTTCATGCCGTCTCTGGGAACTCTTCTTCCTTCCTTGTGCGTCTTGAACACTTGGCGCATGAAAGATTAATGGGTTTTGAACACAGCGCGTGTAAGATTAATGCATGTAATATCAAAGGATCGTGAACACTTAGCGCATGTAAGATTAAATAGGTCTTGAACACTTAGCGCTTGTAAAATTAATGGGTCTTAACATTTAGTGCATGTAAAATTAATGGGTCTTAGCATTTAGTCCATGTAAGATCGGCTGCTTTTGCCCATCTTTGAAATCTGTTGTGGAGTGTTAGCCCGATGTACAGCGATTAATTTCACCGCGGCTACATATTCATGTGGTGCGAGATTATACTTAAGACAGCTTGATGCATGATGTGTCAGAAAGAAGACAAAAAATATGGGTATTATGGAAACAATAACAGGAGACTTCTTTAAAAATGATTGTTGGTTTAATTTCTCCTTGTCCTCGCGTTACCGGAATGAATTTTTGCGCTTGTTTCAGATTTCGAATTTTATTGAATGAATAATAAAAATTTCATGATGTACATGTAAAACACATTTGTTTGCTGAGGTCAACTATTGCTCGTAGTTCATTACCTGTGCGAATAAACTGCGGTTTCAACTCATAAATTAAGGCTAAAGATTTTCCAGGCGATTACGGTAACCACCTCAATTTTTCTGCGGGTCGTAAAGATATTATTAAAATCTAACCTTGCATGCAGAAACACCACTGCAGCGGTCATACTCGGCTGTATACAAAGGCCAGTTTAAGCCTCATAATGACAGGGTAGGTGAGTTGCATCATGGAAGATCTCTGTTTCGTCGGCTCCTGTTGCTGGCAGCATAGCACATTAAACATGCTGATTCAGCGAGCGTTCGCGCCATGCTCGCCTAACAAATCATTTCTCATGTGTCCAAACACTGGCCTTTTGCCTCACGTATTTATGTTCTTTGGACGTGCATTCGCGATTCGCTGACCGCAACACTCGCGCACTGCGAGTGTTGAGTCGTGTGTCATATCTTGCGTGCGTCATCATAAAGTGACTGCTCGAAAGCCTGTAGTGATGACATGAAATTGCCTAGTGTATCGTCGGCTTGAAGCTTTTGATCAACTTCACTCAGGTCAAGATTCACGAACTTCCCGTATTCCTCTTGAATTGCTATTCTAGGAACGGTCTAATGATGCTGAAACTCTCAATGCTTGGTTATGTGTTTTTTTTTTATCAGAGGGACGATTCTCAGAATTTGCCCGAACGCATCGCGGTCATCCAACAATTTCGTTCGAAATCTGATGTAAAAATCGTTTTTCAAGCGTTTTCATAATTAGAATACCGAGAACTTCTATCGCGAATGTTTTTGCCTGAGTGATGATAGAGCCTTTCATGAATAAGTTTGGTTTTAAAGTCGACGACTCAGTACAGTATATCTATTTCGATCATGTCGAAGTAGATGTACTGTGAAATTCTCATTTACGAGCTCATAGTCTCACTAAGAGCAATTAGTGACGGTGCAAGGAGGTGTGTATCGCTCTGCTGCTAATTATACGTCTCGTGACGCAAGGCGTTGTTTATAACGTGAGTCAGACTGCTATCATCACCACTCAACCCGCAACTTAACCGAGGCAACGCCTCCATCAAAACAAAATTCTCTTTCCCCCTTAATTTGCTGAGTGATCTCTCTATATCCGCAGTCCTGGCGTAGCTTCGTACATGCGCCCCAGAACTGTAAGCATTGAAATCATCAGTACCTCGCTTCAAAACACGAGTTTAGGAACGAAAGGCCTTACGTCGTGTTTGCCTATCTGTTGAAGGAGGAATCCTTTTGGTTCCTCTGTTCTGAATTGCCATTCTGATTCAACGAACTGCTAATCGCGAATATTGTGATAATTCTATCCTTAAGAACTTTCTGGACTGTAAATTTCACATCGAAAAGAAGTTTCTTCTACACTACTTCTAATTTGCTAATGAGTCATTTCATTTTCCCGTCTGATCATTTTTTAGGGTTTCTGATTAATGTTCGTCTCTCATGTACGTAAAACAAGTTATTACTTTTTGTATTCTAATTACTATCTATGCTAGCTATAGCCATTGCATTTACTCCCGATTTATTTCTTTACAGTGTTGAGTAATTCATATCGAGTCCGTGCGCATTAACATGAGCTTGAATGATCACTAATATACTGAATAGACCAGTCTATCTAAAAGATGAGAGGTTTCTCTGTACGTGCTGGGAGTAGTTGTCTTGGCTGCGCATGAGAGAGAACAGGAGGGAGGAACGGAGAGAGAGAAAGACCAAGGAATAACTGCAAGAAAAAAGAGAGACAGAGGAGGACAACTTGGGGGACTGAGTGCTGAAATAGTGCGTGCGTTCGTACGTGGTGGCGGCGCTAAGAGCGTTGTTGGGTTGCCCGCTTTCTCTGCTGCAAGCGGCGGTTGGTCGGTGTCCGTGAGTCACTCCGTCTTTGTGACGTCATAGCCACCCGGCCAATCAGGCGTGCGCACACAAGCGTTCTAGGAACCGCGCACTTCTGTCATTGGCTGTCAGTGCGAGGTTTACTTAGCCGTTAGACCAGAGCTAAATAATGAGGTAACAGACGCAGCTGTTCTCTGTTGCTTCATCTCAGTACCTCAGGCAACTAAAGTGTACGGTGTAGCCTGTAGATAAAATGTCGTATCTAGCTATGAGCGAGCTTATTCAAAGATAAAGCCTCAAGAATGTTGGGAACGTTGGATATGCCCCTGGTATGTGTAACGCGCATGATATGTGGCTGGTATGTTGCGTGGTATGCCTAACGCGCATGATATGTGGCTGGTATGCTGCGTGGTATGCCTAACGCGCATGATATGTGGCTGGTATGCTGCGTGGTATGCCTAACGCGCATGATATGTGGCTAGTATGCTGTGTGGTATGCCTAACGCGCATGATATGTGGCTGGTATGCTACGTGGTATGCCTAACGCGCATATGTGGCTGGTATGCTGCGTGGTATGCCTAACGCGCATGATATGTGGCTGGTATGCTGCGTGGTATGCCTAACGCGCATGATATGTGGCTGGTAATGCGGCGTGGTATGCCTAACACGCATGATATGTGGCTGGTATGCTGCGTGGTATGCGAAACGCGCATGGTATGTGACTGGTATGCTGCGTAGTATGCCTAACGAGCATGATATGTGGCTGTTATGCCTAACGTATATAATATGTATGTGGCTTGTATGACATACATAACGCAAATGATATGTGGCTGGTATACCTAACGTATGTATATATGTGGCTGGTATACCTAACGTATATGATATGTGGCTGGTATACCTAACGTATACGATATGTGGCTGGTATACCTAACGCGCATGTTATATGGCGGGAGTACATCTTATGACCTGTACGACTATTGAGAAATTCAATGTAATGTACTATTCTTTGTTTTGTAAATTGAGAAGTTAAGTGTTTTATATTAATGGACTAGATGGGTTGCGAGGTTACATGAAATATCATCTTCCAGGAAGTGAAAATTGTGTGCTGAATGCGCGAAAAATTATATATGACTCCAATAGCGTTAGGATTCCTTAGCTGTAGATAGGCCTTCTGGAATCTTCTGTCTTTTATGCTCACTTTGCTTCTCATAGTTTTCTCCCGCTTTTTGCTATTTATTTCTTCCTTTTCCCTCCTAACTTGCTGTTTCTATACGCAGAGTATCCTGTGTGAGAACAGATTTTGTGCATCGATTCCCCAATTTCTAAAATCAATACTTAAGGGTCCCTTCTTTTTGCTCTCATGAGGTCGCCCTTGATGTAGCTGAAAAGTCATGAACTGATAAAATTGTTAAATACTGGAAACTCTACGATTACAGGTCCCGAATTTGGCACATTTGCATTATATTCAAATGGCATGTCAGGTATTCGGCTGGCATGCTCGGTATTCGGTTGGCATGTCAGGTATTTGGCTGGTATGTCAGGTATTCGGCTGGTATGTCAGGTATTCGGCTGGTATGTCAGGTATTCGGCTGGCATGTTCGGTATTCGGCTGGCATGCTCGGTATTCGGCTGGCATGCTCGATATTCAGCTGGCATGCCCGGTATTCGGCTGGCATGCCCGGTATTGGGCTGGCATGCCCGGTATTCGGCTGGTATGCCAGGTATTCGGCTGGCATGCTCAGTATTCGGCTGGCATGTCAGGTATTCGGCTGGCATGCTCGGTATTCGGCTGGCATGTCAGGTATTCGGCTGGCATGCTCGGTATTCGGCTGGCATGCTCGGTATTCGGCTGGCATGCTCGGTATTCGGCTGGCATGCCCGGTATTCGGCTGGCATGTCAGTTATTCGGCTGGCATGTCAGTTATTCGGCTGGCATGTCAGTTATTCGGCTGGCACGTCAGGTATTCGGCTGGCATGTCAGGTATTCGGCTGGTACGTCAGGTATTCGGCTGGCACGTCAGGTATTCGGCTGGCACGTCAGGTATTCGTCCGGCATGCCCGGTATTCGGCCGGCATGCCCGTTCTACTGAGAAGTTGCGTGTTCCGACTTCGATTATAAAGATCGTCAGTGGCGGCCTCGTTCTGCACTGATGCGCAGCACCTCTGTGGTGGTGGTGATGGTGCGGGCACCACTGCGTCGCTCGTATTGGACTGCCTTGTGCCTGCTGATCGAGTGCGCAGTACCTCGCCTCACTCTCACCTCCGTGCATGCTCCATGTCCATTGGCCAGCATCTGGCGGTGGGATCCTTCGCAGCTCCTGCTGCTGTTTCACCTCCGCTGAGCTGCTGTATGTCCATTGGTCAGCTTTAGATCCTTCGCAGCTCTTGCTGTATGTATTGCTGTCTCATGCAGCGAGTTCATTCAGTGTATGTCTTCTGCAGGTACTGGAGTTATTCTTACTTTCGTTGTTGATGTACCTCCTTCGCAGCGCTTACTACTGGTGTTGCTGTCTTCTTATACGAGTTCATTCATTGTAAACCTCCTGTTACTCTTGATGCAGGAACTGGAGTTACTGTTACTTTCGGTGTTGATGTTGTCGTGTGTGTTGATGGAGTTTTGATGGTATCGTTCTTGTTGCTACTGAGGATGCTTTTGGTTATGCTGCTACTGCCACTGGCTGTGTAGCTGCTGATGGTGCAGTTCGTTCTGCTCTTTTTCCTACTGATTCATACAACTGAGTTCCCGCTTTGTTCAGTGCAGCAGGGGCTATTCCAAGCACGGCTTCTCACCTAGTTATTCAGTGATGCTTTTCTTCTACTCTAAATGCAGCACGCCATGGCATGCTTTATTTTCCGAGCTGACGTGGCGGTGCTGCTATCACTTCGCCAGATTGATTCACTAACTTGTGTTCTGGCTTCGATAAAGCGCGAGCAGTTACGGCATTAAGCAGTCCGTCAAACTTGCATGCCTTCGAGCCGCTTATCTCTCTTTTTCTTTGTGCGTTCGTTGGTATTTCTGTATCTTTTTGTTAATTCTTATCTTCTCTTTGTTGTAGGGTACACATCTTCTCCTGTCTGTCGGTTACTGTTTTGATTTGAGTGAGAGCATTTTTATAGAATGTCCTTCTGGTCATTTTTATTTTATTCCTATGTAATCTGGAGAGTTGCTTCATCATGAAATTGAATTTAATTCTGTGTTTAGGATAAAAGTAACATTTATTCTATGAATGGTCATGTTGCATAGCTTCACCGTGTCTCTTGAAGACAACTCATATTTTGATAGATGTACATAAATATACTGAAGCGGATTTAAAAATTATTCGCCTGTTAGCCGCTGAAACTGCTGTTATTAAAAGCTGTTGAGGACGAAGGAGCTGTGGCTGTTGCTGTCACTGGCTGCATTACGAGGCGTTACAACAACATTTCTTACTCGCACAACTTCGCAACAGTTTGCCGGCAAAAGTTCGTTTGAGTGGCTCCGTGTAAGTGGCGGTCCGGTGCAAGAGAACAGCTCGCTTCTGCGTGCTGTTTTATTTTGTGTATTAACGCTGTCATAGATTTGTATGCTAATTTCTACCGATAAACTCTAGTGCCTTTCATGCGAAACTATTAATTTTTATCTGTGTGCTCATGACGTGAATCGCTGGAGTCTCGCTTGAAATGACCGTTCCTGAGCTTACGCGGAGACACCAGTTACTGCATATTAACACGCTGACCTGACTTGGAGTAACATTTCTTTCCACCCTGCGGTCATCCCCGTATGTATGTGAGAATATAAGTAGCTCTATTTGTACTCTTATATCCACATCGCATGCCTACCGTAAAATTAGGACGTGATGAAATTTGTGATTATGACAGACAATATTTGCTTTGAGTATGTTGTTCCATGCCTCACCTTATGCATGACCACTCATTTGCTGCTTTCAGTATACCTTCTGCCACTCTAAATTGGAGCTTTTTAACGTGTTTGTGCTGTGCAAACTTAGTAATTCATACTTCGTTTTCGCCTTTTCTGATGTTGCTTCGATTTACAGAGTTCCATAACATGCTAACTAATTCTTTGTAGTTCGAGCTCATTTCGTGTGAGGCGAAGTGCTACTTCGACACTATCTAAATTAGTAGCCCGATTTCATCGTATCGTCGTGTGGTGCATTTATAGTATCTGGCCTGAATCACGATGTTCGTGTTCGCACGTTAGTAGTCTGGAGTGTACTCATGTGGTTTATTTATATCTATTATAGCATGAGCTGCTGGACGCAGCAGCCGCCGCTCATTTCCATAAAAAGATCGAGGTCCTGATATCGGATTTGCACGTTAAAGTTGAAATAGGTCATTAGCTCCCCGTGCGTATAAATTCCAAGTAGGGGTCGAGATGGTCATCGGTACAATCGATTGTGTTCTTTACCAAATGCAAGGGATTGCGGTCGCGTTTCAGCGTCGCATGTTGAGTTAGTGCACTGCATTGTCTCCTTCATGTCAGTTCGGAAATCGGTTTGGTTTACGAGTAATAGAGGACGCTACAGTTGAAATTTTCTTTGGGAATTTTGTGTAGAAGTGGCTGATTTAAAAGCTGGAAGTTCTTTTTGAAATTCTTAGTTTGACTTCGTGTTTTTAGAGACAAAATTTTACCTGGTGAGTAGATTTTCTGGCTTAATTTTCTGAGTAGATACTGAATCACTGTTGTTCTGACTCGCTTGAACTGCAGTTATGCACGCCAGCTGCACAAAAGGAAGTATTTTAATTCATCTATATTCAGATCCTTCAAACTACGAATCGGTTGTGGGAGAATGTCTCCCCTTCCTCTTTCGCTACCATGGGAAGTGTTTTACTTGATCTACGTGAATGTGTTTTATTGTGTGCACGCGTGCTGTTTTTGGCATAAACACTTAACTGCACTGCGTGCCCGATAAGTCATATCCCGAATTATACTAATCGAAGCCAAATCATTTATACGCTTGTGCACGGTGTGTGTGTCATGTATTCAGCATACCTCATCCATATTTTTCTATGCACTTCCCTTACAAATGAAAGGCAAATTGATGTTTATACTACATATGTACTTATTTCAGATAACAATTTCTTTCATTTTCCAAGTTGAATGGTGCAAAAATTTAGGTTAAATTATAGTAGTTGTAATTGGCGTTGCCTTAAAATAAAATTTTTCTAGCCTTGATGTTGAACAGCTTTTACGTTATTATTGTATAGTTACACAGCAAGTGTGTATGATAGTGACATGTAATGGAACAAGTGTTCATAATGAAAAGAACCAGATTTTGAGCTACGCCAAATTTGACCTTGTATTTTTATTAAGCTTTGTTTATTTCATGTAGTGTACACTGAAGTGGTTAATTAGAACCTTTTGTTGTCTTTTTGTTGGTCATATTGTCTTTTTGTTGGTCATAAGCTTCTAACTTATGATTTTTAAATTAAAACTTGAGCAATGAGATTCGTATGAATAAAGCCGAAAGTTAAGTTGAGCACTGACGTTCATTTGAACAAAACCGAAGTGTGAATTTTGCCATAAAAATACCTATCAAGCAACCCTAGCAGAACCCGCCAGCACAGCGAACGAGCGAGCCCACGGCTGGTGCAGCGTGCATTATGCAGGCACAAATCGGTGGCCGCAAAAACTATTAACGCCGCGTTTGCGCTTGACAAAGCCATAACTTGAAGATGACGATGCGTGATACGGCTCCTCACTTGGTGCTCGGGTGAGGGCACGGTCTTTATTCATGACCAAAGCGAGGGCTGTTCGTCACGCATTAGCCGCCCTTTGTGCTATTACCGAGGGCACGGAGCTGGTGCAGGTTTATAGTACTGTATCGACCGTGCTGCCCTGCCTACCTCGCCCCTCTTGTGTTACTCCATTCTGCCTTGCTTTATTTGTGGCAGCTTAGCGGTGATGACCTGGGCGCACTTATTTCCAAACCTGGTTCCGCTTCTATTTTCGGCTACGCTTCTGTTCTGATTGGACTCTTAAGATACTCTTGATTGGATTTCACGTAATTGTCCTTTAGCCTGTGGAATTTGTCTCCCAGTTTCTTGGAATTGTTCTCCTAGTTTCTTGGAATTAGTCTACTAGTTTCTTGGAATTGGTCTCCTAGTTTCTTGGAATTAGTCTACTAGTTTCTTGGAATTGGTCTCCTAGTTTCTGCTAGTATGTACACGCTTCAATTGCGCTGAGTTGTAATCTTATGAGGGTAAGACGCCATCATTACGACATTCCGTGGACGAAAACCACCTGCTTCATTCAAAGTATCAAGGTAGCAGTTGAGTGTATCCTGTTCACGTTTCCGATCATAGAATCGTAGTGCTTCCGTCGCTAGTTACCGAGATCTCGTGGTTTAGCTTCGAGCTACGATTACGTTTGGTCGATCTACCTTGTCTTAAGGACTTGCTACTCTCCTTGAAATGTATATGATTCCTGCATTTCCGTTGAGCGAGCAGCAGTAGAGCTCGTTGATTTAGTAATGGGGGTTGTTTTCGTCAATATACCTTAAGAATCACTGTCCCTTAGTTATTCGCCTTGCCTTTCACTGAAACAGCGTAACATCCTACGGATGGATACCATAGGCACAGGTTTGTAGTTAAGATCTCGTTCCTTGTACTTACTTTCGTTTCCTAAAGGTAGATATCCATGCCCCTGTTAAAGTTTATGTTGAATACGGCTACTCATAACAGTCGTATGACACTGGCAGTTGCATCGCACCTTATACACGAGTCCAGTTATTATCTTTTTTCTGCATCAAGAGGGAGGACACATCGCATGGTCGAGTGTACTATACTGTGAGTGGTGTGTGCTGTATTTCTATACTGTATTTGAGTGGTGTGTGCTGTATTTCCATACTGTATATAAGTTTGTGTGCTGTGTTTCCTCCCCCCCTCAGGGGGATACAACTATTGTATCGATGGGAATTGGCGCTCCCAGAGGGACTATGTGAGGGCATGAGCTAAAGGTTAGGTAGGCTTCCTTTTTGTTGTAATAAAATAGGTTTTTGTTTTGTTACGGACCATCTTTTTTCGGTTCACTGCTGTCCTGTTTTTCAGCACCTACTACTTTCTTCTTCAACTTTTCTCTTGTTTCATGAACTTCTTTCCTAGCTTACTGTTTCTGTGCACCTTGTGCATAGATTCCGCGTTCCCTCAACTCCATACTAAATGGTGCCTTCCTCTTTCCTCTCTTGGAACATCTTTGTCGTGGTTAAGGGAGGCTAAAACTTTCTTATATAATAATAATAATAATAATAATAATAATAATGTGTTTCCTCCCTGTATTTAAGTGGTGTGTACTGTATTTGAGTGTTGTGTGCCACGCTTTGAGTTGTGTGTACTGTATTTTCGCTGACAGGTGAGCCGCCATGTCCTTGCGCGCTGCTGTCACTCACTAGCGCCAATCTGCGTCACCTGCAGTGGGGCCCGGTGTTCAGGGGGCCCCTCCAGTGTTAGGCGTCCGCCTCACCACCTCTCTGGCTCCTGCTCGTTCCTAACCCACGCTCAGTTACGGAAGCCGTTTTTCTGTTCATATGGAAAAGTTTTTTTTGTGTTGTCAAAGACGATCCTTCGGTTAACTTATGTTCTTTTTTTTCAGCCTCTGTCACTTTTTTCTTTAACATTCATCTTTTTTATATGCTTTTCTTTATTTACTGTTTTAATACGCATGAAAACTTTTATGGGAACACACTTTGTGTATACAGTAGATTCCGCGGTCCCCTTAACTGAAGGCTAAATGATGCCTACATCCTTGCCCTGTTTGAAATGCCATTTTTGTGGTCAGGAGGATTAAAATTAGATTAAAATCTAATGGCTACCTAATCGCTGTGATATTGGAACAGTTATGTAACATCGTGATGTGTTATCCAGGCGGCGGCATGTATGTGGATCATCGACTGTATGCGGAGGCCTGTATGTGTATCATCCTCTGAGGTAATGTTACTGCAGGGTAGGGTATTCTTATTTCTATTTGTTCAGTCAGACCTTACACGCAGGTTGGCCCATTACTGCTTTTTGATGTTCTGTAAGTTGGCCCCCATACAACGGATCTTGGGCCGTGATGAGTAATTTAACCCTGTTACTTAGCCCTTCATCGTTGATAACTCGATCCCGTAACAGTGCAGCTCAGCTATTCATAGTGCATAACAGTACACGTAGGAATTAATTTAATTATCAAATACATTTTAGAAATTTTGTTTGCGCCCGAGTTCATCTCGTTTCACGTGGTCCCGATGTTCTTCCTTTTCGTAGAGTGCCTGCATTGCATTGATCGTTTTACTGCTTGTCAGGATTGCTTTTAATCGATTGTAATTTTCGAATTTAGTGTCGTTAGAGTAAAGTTTAACTATTCTTGCTCCGATTGTGCCAGAAACAGAGTATTATTTATGAGGAAGAATGCGTATTTCATAATTCTGAGCGTTGCTTCCCTACACCATTTCTTGTGCGCCTGTCTCGCTTTGGAAGATAAGTTGTTATGGTGTCCTGTTGTGAAAAAAGTAAAATTGAGTTTTTCTTCGAAGGAACAAAAAAAAATAGAAGCTTATGGTATAATTTAATATTACTAATATGATGTTATTAATATAATAGTAATCGTATTAGATTACTTACATATGAGTAATTAATTTAGTAAGCATGTGTTTCTTGGCTTAAACGATGGAAATGAATACTTCAGGGGAGGAGCACTGAGTGGTTCATTTGATTTGGCGTTTATTTATCGTCTTCTGGGCTTTTGTTTTTGGGCATTTATCTGTGGTTTGTTTTTAACATGTTGTTCTCCCATGAACTTGATGAAGTTGATATTATGTTGAAGTTAATATCATGTTTGATGAAATTAATATTATGTTTGAGTTGTCATAAATTTTGTGGTATAAAGTAATACACATAACGTGATACAATTTATGAAACAAGTGCGGTAAACATGAAAGATGGCTGATGGAGGCTTAGATTAATTTAGTGCGACTGAGACTCTTTATTTAAAGTACGTCGTATTGATAACACCTTAGACTCGTTTATTTGAAGTATATTATGTCCATAACACCTTAGACTCGTTTATTGGAAATATGTTATGTCGATTTCACCTTGAATCGTTTATTTAAAGTATATTTTGTCGATAACACCTTAACTCGTTTATTTAAAGAATATCATTTATAACTTCAAGACAGAAATGGTTAATTGTAGCTGTCTAACGGATACAGCGCGGCCGCCAGCCTGGGCTAGGTGGCAATTGCCCTGTCGACGCAGAACGAGCCAAGATTTTCTTTCTCTCGACACACTCTGAAGATAAACAGCCAGTGCTGTTCTTAGCCGGAAAACGGTAGCGTTGATATTCTATGTAGTCAACATGGTTAAACAAAATCTAACATTTCACGTGTGTAATAAAGTAATAACTTTTTTTCTGCTTTATGCTCAATTTATTCAAGGAACGCTGCTCGCAAAGTCTGTCGACTCTCGATAAATTTACGTCGCGAAAGAAGGGCCCTCTCAAGGCAAGTTGGAGCAGTTACTTGTTGGCTGCATTTAGTAGGCATTTAAGAAATGTTTGAATTCATGAACGTTTTAATTCTGCAGTGAAGCTTGACTAGGGACCGACTTAGCTAGAAGAGAACGAATTTTTCAATAATCCCACTGAAATGCAGTGAAGGTACTATTTTTTTTTAACTCTGTGGTCCCAGGGGCTGATTTTTGACTCCAAAGTGTACTGTACTTGACGCCCACAGCAACCTTTGCTGCCTTTGCGCGAACTGCAGGATATTTTGCGACCCTCCGTCTCCTGTGGTAAATTGCGATCTGCGCCGCTATAATCCTGAGCGCAATTTGCCTTTGATCGCCGCCGATTGAGGATAATTCTTGACATCGTAAGTGTTCTCTGACGAAATAAATGGACGCGCTCTGTCATACCCAAATGTCCTTTACTCGCCGCAGAAAAAGCTCGCAGTTGTCAGGAAGCTTTGCATTAATGCAGTACCCGAGGAAATCGTTCTTCGTGAACTCTTCTAGGAATATTTAAATTGAAGGCAATCGTGTGTGCTGTATCTGACACAAAGCGGAGGTCTATGGATACAATTACGCGAAGCGTAACCCTTTGTTCCTTCAAGAAACCCTCACTCTGCCGCATTCCAGGAATTGCTGAGGTCTTCTATTATCACAGACAAGTCAAGTCTTCTCTATTTACCTGTCATGATTCCAATATAGATTATACAGCTGATCGAGATCATTCGAGTAGTTTACGCTATCTGCGTGCTCAATCGACCGTACCATAGTTACCGTGGGCCTTGACCTGCACTGCGCAGGGGACCAGTTCAGTCTTGGACGAATCTAACGTGGTTGGAACTATTTCACGTGCGCGTGAAAAATGCAACGTTGGCTATTATGGGCTCGCAAAGTTCTCTTTTGTTGCTACTAACCCAACCTTTGAAATTGACCGTTATTGCCTATGATGGTTAATATTATGCACAACGCGACGTCCATTTCATCGGTTGGAGAATATCTCATTGTACCTCTTTGATTGAAGTCTTATTGTACCTTTTGAAGCGACAAGGATCATTGGGAACAGGGACGAAATAGATGGGGAAAGAAGAAAAATGCACTCACCTTGGACTGTAATTAACGAAGTGAACAAGGTTTGGGCTTCACGTTCCCTATCAAGTCTTTGATAATCGTGTTATGTTAGTCGTGAGTAGAAATAAAGTAGGAGCAGCATAAGCTTTTGACTACTTCGTCTGCTCAGTGACTGTGCTCGCACAATATAAAACTCCCAGCAAATATGGAGCTCTTTTAGATTGCAGATGGATCATCTGGTCGCTCAATAAAGCCATCAGCGGGTAGAAATAAGCTTATCTCTGTATCTTATTCTGCAACTACTGAATTTTGTTGCTCCAATATTGAATCCTAGCGTTAGGAGACACGGAAAACATGGGTTTAGTGTCGGAAGCTGAACAAACCTCACTTTAGAGGCGATGGGAATTTTGGTTCATCTGAAAGTTTGGTTGTTCTTTCTATCCGCGAATACAGTGTTAATGTGGGTGTTTTTTAGCTGCAAAATTCATGCTGAGGTTATCTTCTTCACCATCTTTAAAGATGCAATGCCCTGTCAGAAGTAGGTGTGTAGCGATTGGTGCCATCCGCACTAAATAAGTTTGTGAATTTGGCTGTAGTTGTTAAATTCAACGAGAATATTTGGGCCTCAAAACAAAGTGGCACTGGAGGTCTTTGTATTGGCTCGGCACAAGAACCAAGTTTCTGTGGGGATTTTCACTTATCCCATCCACTGAATGGTTCATGCACATCTTCACCCGTGAAGATTTTTGCCGCAAAACTTTGTAGTGCCCGGTGTCCTCGATGAAACTTTTAAATTGTAAGTTTTGCTCGTATTTCCTATTTTAGTGCGGTTTTGAGCGTTGATTTTAGCCATTAATTATCCAATAAATTTCTTTCAAAGGCCAAATGTTTTGGGATTCAAAGGGCGACTGTTTCGGGTCTTAATATTTTTTTCAATGAGGCTCGAGTTTTGAAACCTTATTATCGCAATCGATTTGACATAATTTCATTACTGTCAATTGAATTAATGCTGATAATTATAATAATGGTGTTCCCCAGGAAGATATAAATATTGTATCTGTGAGAATTAGCGATCCGAGGAGGAAGATGTAAAGTCCCGAGCTAGAGGTTGGGTAAGCTTTACTCTTGTTGAATAGAAATATTTTTTGTTTTGTTACTGAAAATCATTTGGTTCACTCCTATCCTGTTTTCAGTACCCATGAATTTCTTTAACTTCAAATTGTTTCATGAATTTTCAATGCTGTAATATTCATGCCCAGGGTGTGGGGACAAATATTGTGCATAGGTTCCTCGTATCCTTAGTTTCATGCTAAATAATGTTTTTTTCTTTTTTTGGGAACGTCTTTATTGTAGTTGGGAGAGGCTCGAACTACTTTTAGGTTCATTGCCTTTATTTTTTCAGCGCCTATTACATTTACGTTGATCCTCAACTTTTATTTTGTTTTTAAAACTTTTTTATTTATTCTGTTTCTGGACGCAGTGTGTGGCGCCCAGCTTGTGCATAAATTCCCCTTTTCTTTATTCTCAACATAATGGTGCCTTCCTTCTTCCTTAATTGGGAACGTTTTCGATGGATTATGAAGGCTTAAGCCAACTTCGTCTATTCTGCTCTAATCTTTTGGGAACACATTTATTGTGCGCATGGAGGCTTAAACCAAGTAATATCACTTTTCTCTATTTCTTACCTCTGTAGTTAGGTAGGTTTGAAATCTTTGCGAGTCTTCACTTAATGTTGATTGTGAAGTGCGGGCTTAACCACATGAGCTAACGAACCATGAGCGAAAAGCAATAATTATGCGACTGAAACTGGTACCCTCCTATAAAAATTTTTTTTTGGGTATTTTCATAATTTGAATGCAGAAATAAAGCAAGTTATAGAAACCGGATAAGCTTTCGTCATCAGAACACTGCTTACTGATACAACAATTGTAAATCAATACGCAACAGGGTCGCTGACGCACGTGCAGTATGCAGCGGTGAATTTTGGGGGCATCTTATTAAGAATAAATTGTAATTGAATTCAAATATATTTATTTTAACAAAAAGTTTTACCTGCAGATTTGTGGAAACCTTAAGTTACTTGAGCACTAGTCCTGCAGCTATAGATAGGGGAGTGCACCGATTCTGTAAACTTTTCTATGTACCGATCGAGAGTAATGCCTCTACCACGCGAGTAAGCTTAGATCCAGTGCTGAATGCTCCATGTGGAAGACACAGTATCGATACTCTGAGTGAACCCGTGATGTTTTTCATCATTGCCTCGAGGTGTATGTGAGCCGTGATGCCAGAGCTGCATGTGAGCCGTGATGCTAGAGTTGCATGAGAGCCGTGCCAACCTGTCACTCCGTTACTGTCAGGAAGGCACACTGTCAAGGAGGAAACCCTTCGTATCTTCTCTGAATCATTTTTTCCGTGAACGCCTTACATCATTATAAGTCTCGTGTTACTTGCGCCGGAAAATGTGCTCTATAATGTACGTGTGGCACCTACATCCGGCCGTGTGGTCATGTTACGGAGAGGAGGCCGCCGGATACTTGTAACGTTTCTGCCTCAATTATGTGTTTGTTTAATGGGATCATTTGTTCATTCGTTTGTTTGTTTTATGGGCTTTTTTATTTATTTGTTTGGTTTGCCTGATCTAATTGAATAAAAGCACGTTCCGTGTGTATTTGTGCGTACATTTACCACTGGATAGATGTATGATAGTATTATGGTTATGGCCGTTAAAATACGTAAGTCGTATGTCTTACTGTGAGGCACTAGTCGTCTGTGTTCACTGAAATACGATTTTGGGATTCTAATTTCAGTGGTGCCGTACTGGTAAGGTTAGCCGCCTCAGTATATGTCTCTTCTGATTGGATTTTAGCGCGCAGTTGTGTATCGCTACGACGACGGTTATTGTTAGGGAGTCCGGCCCCTGACCGGGAGATCTTGTCTGATGCGAGGGCTGTGCTCCCATGCAGCCTTGAAATTATGTTCATGTTTAATTCTTTTATCGCTATGTTAAAATCGCTCGAAATTCAGGCTCAAAACTAAGCTACTGCTCGATTTCAGGTTGATTTTAGCCTACATATGCACCAGTGCAACGGTAGAGTACTTCTTTGTTTTGGGTGACATTTGTCTACACACGTGTGTAGTTTTGCATCGCTAAATTGCTGCTTTAATTTGGCTTGAGCATACAGTGATGAACGTGGGTGTCGTGTTGGAGCTATACGAGCTGCACTTGCAACTCGATATCAAATTAGGCCTTGCTGTAGACACGATATGAAGTTAATCCTCCCTTAAAATACCATACATTGAGCCTCGTTTCAGGTCTTGTGTCAAGTTAAACCTCACTTTAAGTACCTTGTCATATTTAGTGATGCAAAAAAAAAAAGATTTTATTTGATTGCGGTTTTTTTTTGCCAAAAAAACGTGTTTTTTATGTGTTTATTTTTTTTGTTTTTTTTTTGCACACCTATATTTTGTTAAGTATATGTCTGTTTTTTTGGGGGGGCACCTAAAATATATTAATATCCATGTTTTATAGTCATTTTATTGTTACAAAAACATCAAAAAGAAACCATACAGTAAAAGTGGTGGCCGATAACCCACAATTACCTAGAGGCATCTAAGAGGAACAGCAGGAGCCACAGAACTTATATTGATGGAGTCAAAATTCAGAGCTTACTATCTTTACTATGTCTGATTTTGTTTTTATGTGACCAAAAAAAATCAGACTTTGCAGAGATAATAAGCTCTGAATTTTGACTCCATCAATATAAGCTCTGTGGCTCCTGCTGTACCTCTTAGACGCCTCTAGGTAATTGTGGGTTATCTGCCACCACTTTTACTGTATGGTTTCATTTTTATGTTTTCATTACAAAAAAATGACTAAAAACCATAGATATTAATATATTTTAAGTGACCAAAAAAATATGCTGTTTTTTAAAACATGTTTTTTTACACAAAATTCTGACTAATAAAAATGAATATTAATATATTTTCTGGTACCAAATATAACCATGCTGTTTTTTTATAAAGAATCATGACTAAAAAATAATATATTTTATGTGACCTAAAAAGCCTCTTGCAGTTTTTAAAAAAAAACATGTTTCTTACTAAAAAATCATGACTGAAAAACATGAATATATGAGACCTAAAAAACCCCATGCTGTTTTTTAAAAAATGTTTCTTTTTTTTACAAACAATGATGTATAAGAAAACCTGGATATGAATATATTTTATGCAACCAAAAAACCATGCTGTTTTATTTTATGTATTTTTCTTCAAAAATTGTATTTTAAAATCGTGGATATTAACATATTTTATGTTATCAAAAAAATCATTGTTTTTTAAAACATGTTTTTTTATTAAAATATTATTATTCATTTTTTGGTCACAACTTCTTTGTAAAAAAAACACCCCCTCAGGGGGATACAATTATTGTATCTATGGGAACTAGCGCTTCCAGGGGGACACTGTGAGGGCCCAAGCTGAGAGTTAGATAGGCCTCCTTTTTGTTGAAATAAAATGTTTTTGTTATGTTGAGGACCACCTTTTTTCGGTTCACTGCTGTCCTGTTTTTCAGCACCTACTACTGTCTTCTTCAACTTTGATCTTGTTTCATAATCTTCCTTCCTCTCTTTTGATCGCATTTGTTGCTGGGTAGGGAGGCTAAAAATAATGAAGGCATCTACGGATGCTTTATTTCCAATCAAGCCTGATACAAATCACCTTTTACAATGGATTTTCAAATGCCTTATTACTAACGCCAGGAGGCCATGACGCTTTCCCCCGGTCAAGACCGGTACCCATTTCAGACACCTGGGTGGAGTGGGGTATTGTGCTTGGAATTTTTCTCCTATACCCAACAGAGAAAATCGCCACCGCCAGCGCCGAGAATCGATCCCAGGTCTCCCGCACGGCGGCAGAACCCCTAGCCACTTGCGCTATGGCGAGCACTAAAACTAATGACTAATCTAATCTGTAAAAAAAACATGGATATTAATTTATTTTATGTGACCAAAAAACCATGCTTTTGAAAAAAAGATTTTTTACAAAAAACATAAGTGTTATGAAATTTTATCTGAAAAAAAACATGACCTTTTAAAAACTATGTTTTTTTTCACAAAAAGTCATTAATATCCATGTTTTTTAGTCATGATTTTTTTGGGAAAGAAAACATGATTTAAAAAAAAACCAGCATAGTTTTTGTTGGCACATGAAATTTATTAATATCCACATTTTTTAATCATGATTTTACTGTAAAAAAAGATGTTTTTCTAAAAAACAGCATGGTTGTTTATGGTAAAATAACGTATATTAATATCTGTGTTGTTTAGTCATGACTTTTTTGTAACAAAAACATTCAAAAAACAGCATGGATTTTATGGTCACATAAGATATATTAATATCCATTAGAACCTTACCAGGTCTTAGAATAAAATATCCACAAAGAATCTATTCACTCTAAAAAACCTTTCGGAGACTAGCTCCATCCTCAGGAAGTCATTCAGTCAAATGTTTTTCAAAGGAACAGTGAGAATTCATTGTCCATTTCAACAAATTTTACTGAATGACTGAGGATGGAGCTGGTCTCCGAAAGGTTTTATGGAGTGAATAGATTCTTTGTAAATATTTATTCTAAGACCTAGTACAGTTTTAATAAACATGATTTCAATATTAACAGCATTCTTTGTTTATAAGTTTCTAAAGACAATTCGATTAAAGAAAAATAACTTTCCTGATATTTATATCCGTGTTTTTTTAGTCATGATTTTTTAAAAATGTTTAAAAAAAAACAATTTTTTTGGTCCCATAAAATATAATAGCCATGTTTTTTTAGTCAAGATTTTTCTGTTAAAAAACAATGTTTAAAAAAAACAGCATTGGATTTTTAAGATCACATAAATATATTAATATCCATGGTTTTTATTCATAATTTTGTATAAATAGCATGGTTTTTTAGTCACATCTCTATCAATGACCATAAGTAAAGATATGTTATTATAACATACCATTTTGGGAGTTGAAGGTCATTCACATGTATTGTAAAATAAATGAAATATCAAAGAATGAAACCGCAGAAAATGAAAAATTTCATAAAACCATAGAAAACCATCAATTAAGAAGTATGCTGTTTTATTTTGTAATTTGACATGAAAACAAATAATGTAATGTGGTTCTTTTTCTTGCTGAGTTATTTTCAGACAAAATATTTAAAAAAAGCCAAAATATCCACGTTTTTCTTGACCATGGTTTTTTTGTAAAAAAACGTGTTTTTTTTTAAAAAAACGGCATGGTTTTTTTTGAGTCACATCTCTAGTCATATTGAGCATCACTTCGCTTTGTGTCAAGTTATAGCTCGCTTTAAACACATTGTCATATTGAGCCTCACTTCGCTTTGTGTCAAGTTATAGCTCGCTTTAAACACATTGTCATATTGAGCCTCACTTCGCTTTGTGTCAAGTTATAGCTCGCTTTATACACATTGTCATATTGAGCCTCACTTCGCTTTGTGTCAAGTTATAGCTCGCTTTAAACACATTGTCATATTGAGCCTCACTTCGCTTTGTGTCAAGTTATAGCTCGCTTTAAACACATTGTCATATTGAGCCTCACTTCGCATTGTGTCAAGTTAAACCTCACTTTAAGTACCTTGTCATATTGAGCCTCACTTCGCTTTGTGTCAAGTTATAGCTCGCTTTAAACACATTGTCATATTGAGCCTCACTTCGCTTTGTGTCAAGTTATAGCTCGTTTTAAACACATTGTCATATTGAGCCTCACTTCGCTTTGTGTCAAGTTATAGCTCGCTTTAAACACATTGTCATATTGAGCCTCACTTCGCTTTGTGTCAAGTTATAGCTCGCTTTAAACACATTGTCATATTGAGCCTCACTTCGCATTGTGTCCAGTTAAAATTCGCTTTAAATACCTTATCATATTGAGCCTCACTTCGCATTGTGTCAAGTTAAAATTCGCTTTAAGTACCTTGTCATATTGAGCCTCGCTTTGCATTGTGTCAAGTTAAAATTCGCTTTAAGTACCTTGTCATATTGAGCCTCACTTAGCATTTTGTCAAGTTAAAATTCGCTTTAAGTACCTTGTCATATTGAGCCTCACTTCGCATTGTGTCAAGTTAAAATTCGCTTTAAATACCTTGTCATATTGAGCCTCACTTCCGACACCGTGTCAAGTTAAAACTCACTTTTGACACCATGTTATGTTGAGCATCACTTCAGACACTGTCGGATTAAACACTTGTCAAATTAAGACTCTGTTTAGACGCAATACCAACACGACAGTGGCTTCCAGCGGTCGCATAGCGGGTCGTGGGTCCATTTTAACAACGGTTTGTTTAATTCAGAGCTGTTGTGAAATTCTGATCGCTGGCGTGTGAGTGTGCGTGCCTGACTGCCGCCTGCACGCTAACTTCAGCCTAAATAATAGAGAGCTCATTAACCACGAGCGCCTCACATCACCTCGCCGCCTTCTTCATGCGTGTCATGTCTAAGCGCTTTGATCTGTGCCACGCTTGCCCAATTTTTTCGTGTTCTCGTGAAAAAGTTCGTGTTTGGTCCTTTCCAAATGATGTGCAGCCACAATGACCACTTAGCGTACGGCAACCTTGGTCTTTACGGTGGTATGTTAGTTGAAAAAAGTCAGGTGTGAGAATATTGGTCGGGGAGAAGTGAATCTGACAATCCTCATCCCCACCACATAACTGTTGTGTTTCTGTCTCCTCTGTAGTGGGTCCCACTTCACGGTGTACACATCGTTTGTTAGTCTGTGAACTTAGCGGCCATGAACCCGTGTTCAGACCTTATAACTCGAGCCTTCTCAACCATCACATGCGTCATCGCATTTCTTCGTAAGCTTAAAGTGTAAGTTCATTGAATGGCTGCTGCTGAATTTACGCACATTTTTCAGTACGTGGCTTTAACAATTTCAACTGAGAATTTCACACAGCGACTCTTATTTTCACTCTAAAACTGAATTCCTCATTTAGTTGACCACGATCGTCGCAAAAATCCCTTCTTGTATCCGTGCTTCATTATAAATCGATTTTCCGCATATTTTTCCGTGCACAGTTTGCATTAGAGTGTGAGTGTGTTGCGCCCTCTGTGTTTCAGTGGCGGTGTTTTTATTGGTTGACCTTGTGCGGAGGAAGGGAGGAGGGACCTCGGCTGCTGCATGTGGTGGGTTGCCAAGGCGACACTGCTACTTGCTTTTACTTATTGCCATTAAACATGAGAACTTCTCTGTCATCGATAGCACGCGCGTATGTTCATGAGTCGCGTCAATGTTCAATCAACGTATATATTACCTCGTATATCTGTGTGTGTAAGTCAATGTGTGTACAGTCTCGTATACGTGATAATCGATGTAAATATCATGTATTTGCGTGTGTACTCGTATTCATTACAATCGCTGTGTATGTGGACCCTTACACGTGTGCGTGTCTGTAAACGCACTGAACGACAAGCAGAATAGGCGTTAGCTCGTGTGGGAAGGTATTCATCAAAGGCACAGGTGATATTTAGTATGAGAGTTGAAGCTGGACAAATTTCAGGGCTTGGCTTCGGTCGTGCGTTTCGTGGGACTCCGAGTGTCTGAGATGAATGAGAGAATTTGCAGAATTTATTTGCGTGGGAAAATAACCCAACTTGCAGGAAGTTAGATCATTGAGTTTGATGCAATTTTGTTAGTGTTTCCTCCATATCACGTATTGGAGTAAAAAGTTAGAAGTTTAAGTTTCTCCCGCATAGATTTTAAGAAATCTCATGTAGAAAAAAAAATGTTTACGTTCATTTCGATATGTTTTGTAGTTCCTCGTAATATATATTGAGAGTTCCACTACTATTATTGATGCTCTCACTATAAATTAACTCTAGACTAGAGTATCAAGAAAAATAATGCAGCATTGAATTTTTAAACTAAAATGAAGCCAAATTCCAGGGAGTGGAAATTGTTTTAGGTAATTTCATGACTAAGAGTCTCCGGTCATCGTCAAAACCGCGTTTGTTTCTGTATTTACAGGGTTTTTATTCCATCAGTAAATATATCTTTATATTGATCTTTATATTAATAAGGTGGGGTACGTTTATCAACGGGTAAATTTTTCAAATGCTTTCCAAACATCAGGACCGTGAAAACTTAAATATCGCGAGCTTCTTACAATATTTTAAAAGAGTAAAGATTGGAGTACGCTAATTGTGTGAGAAATAAACTTTTTACCCGAGTTTAGATCCATCTGAGAACGAAGTGATGTTGAAGTAGGGTCCTTGATTAGTTGCATAATGTGAGCATAGCAGTGGGGCTAATATGAGGATAATTCAATAATAATTTGAACAGTGAAGCATAATATAAGCCCAATCATGATGGACAGTAAAAGAGGTTACCTGAACACAAGTAAGGACCGTTAAGAGTTGAATTTATAGCGATGTTGAGGTGAGTTGGCGGATGTGAGGCGGAAACACGTGATGAAAGTGTGGAGGCAACACAAGGGAAGTAGCAGGAGTGGAAGTGCAAAAAGTGCGGCGGTGGGGAAGTGATGAGCAAGAAGTGAGGGCTGCTCCCTGCCAAGACGCCACGCCGCGAGTTGGTGCGGGGGATTTCCCGCTATATTATTTTGGCAGGCCGAGCTTTGGCAGCTGTGTGTTGTATGTGTGTGTGTGTGTGTGCTGCTGCCTGCGTGTATGTGTGGTGCTGCTGCTTCTTGTGTGTGTGCTGCTGCCTGCGTGTATGTGTGGTGCTGCCGCTGCTGTTTGTGCGTGCTGTCGCTGCTGTTTGTGCGTGCTGCTACTTGTGTGTGCCGTTACCTGTGTGTGCCGTTACCTGTGTGTGCTGCTACTTGTGTGTGCTGCTACTTGTGTGTGCTGCTACTTGTGTGTGCTGCTACTTGTGTGTGCCGTTACTTGTGTGTGCTGCTACTTGTGTGTGCCGTTACCTGTGTGTGCTGCTACTTGTGTGTGCCGTTACCTGTGTGTGCCGTTACCTGTTTGTGCCGTTACCTGTGTGTGCTACTACTTGTGTGTGCCGTTACCTGTGTGTGCCGTTACCTGTGTGTGCTGCTACTTGTGTGTGCCGTTACCTGTGTGTGCTGCTACTTGTGTGTGCCGTTACCTGTGTGTGCCGTTACCTGTGTGTGCCGTTACCTGTGTGTGCCGTTACCTGTGTGTGCTGCTACTTGTGTGTGCCGTTACCTGTGTGTGCAGCTACTTGTGGAACGACACGGCCCCTCGCCATTTCGACTGGACCTCAAGCTACTCAAATGAACATCATGTATCGACTCGCCACCACGCGCGGGCCAATGAGTTAGAAGCTAGACTCTAACCCGATACTTTCTGTGTAGCCATAAGTGCGAGCTACTCGGGCGAATCTCGTACACCGAGACGCCACCCACAAACTAACCAATGGCAGGACAGACTGGTCTGCCCCCCCTTTCGAGAAACCTACATGAGAAGCACCCAATGCTAAGCAGCTTCAGTCTTCACTCTACAGTCTTCTCACCTAGCAGTCATCGCAGAGACTCTAACCCCAAGATTTCCCACCCCTCTGTGCAGCCCTAATCATTGGTCACAACCTCGGGCTTAGAGGAGCAAGAGAGAGCACCACTTCAGCGCACCTTGACGAAGCCATCAGTTCGTCCGGCTTATTAAGCAGCAGAACAAGCAGCACCAACATCGTAGCAGACCTTGCACTGCTCGACAACCAACTCATCACTAACAACGCCTCCAGCGTTAGGGCAGAATGTATTTTAGAGAGCACGAACCCTTGTTTCATTGTCCCTACCTTGTCCGTCCCGATGTCGTACCTCAGTCCCTCAAACGCGGAGTTCGGTCCCTTGGTCTTGAAAGGTGTTCGTGCGAGACCGAACTCAGTAAGTCTGAGGTTCGGCATAAAGCCCCAGCGCCGCGCTCATGTGTGCTGCTGCAGTTGTACAGTGCTTGAAGCTTGGTCAAAAGTTAAGAAGTACCTGTCATGAATACTGAAAATACTTTTACTTCGTTTCATCTTCATTTCCCATATAGTTCTGATCTAAAATCACATACATCGGTTTGCGTTTAGATTGTCGAGGCTCGCTTTTTATTCACTATAGGTCGATTTATATAGTTTTTCCATCCATGCTATTTCCAAAGTGATAGAAATTGTCCAACCGTGCTCTACTTGCACTTTGCGTGCTATGCAAGAACATGTTATGGCTCGCTCATAGTATTGACAAATGCGGGAAATATTGCCAAGTCATGGAACCACACATCTGTGAAACGTCCGCTTTTTTGTGTTAAAACGAATGAATGTGTTGGAGGCTGGAAACGTGGCGTATTCTCCCTTTCTTGTGCTCTGGTACATGCGTGGAATTGACGTCTGTCGGTATGAGACTAGATAGCAACTGAATATTGAACCGTTGGGCTCGTTCTTGTTCTCCTATTGAGTCTTGGTTTCCATGTAGAAAAAAGTTAGGGTACGGGATTGGAATGAGAGATTGGGAGCGAGAGCTTCTAGTCAAGGCGTGTTGCCGTCACTAGAGTCGCTCCGACGCGTGCCTTGTTTGTTCAGACTAAGGTTTACGTCTAGTAATTTGAGGTGGTTAGTTGTGGAGCGTATATACGGCTTAAGTTGAACCTTCTAAGGCTTCGGTCGCTCCCTTGCGGATGTGAGTTGCCAAGCCTAAGGTTACGTAGGCCTTCCTGTTGTTGAAACAGGACAAATTTATTGTTTTGATACTTTTTCCAATATAACGCTTTTTGTTATCAACTTCAGTTTTGCTTCATTTATTTCTTTCGAACTTGGTGTATCTATGCTCAGATTGAGGACACACCTTGTGTATAGGTTCTCTCTTCCTTTAATTCTGTGTTGAGTGTTGGCTTCCTCCTTCCTCTCGTGAGAACACAATTGTTGGGGCGAGGAGGCTTAAACTAACTGATCATTCAATATTTTTACGGTTTCAACTTTTATTTACGATATAAAAAGCGATATTCATGGCTTATTCTAGTCTAACGTACAACGTAGGGCAAAATATTGCTCATTTGACAAACTTGTTAAATTTTTCGAAACATAACTTTCAAATTTGGCCAAATTACGTGCTTGGCTTGAACTAAGCTCACATATTCCTAAGCGGGTTTTGTTGGTGTAGTTTTGTGATCAAAAGGTAAAATAGTACTTTCATTATGAAAATAAAGAAAGTGCTTTTGTTTTCAACAAAAAAAATGACAGAGTAGCTTTGTTATCAAAAGGTAAAAGTGTAATTTTGTTATCAATATGTAAAGGAGTAGTTTCATTATCAAAGGGAAAAGAGACCCTGGGATGGTCATTGGAAGTGGTGTGTTACGTGCACTTGCTCCTGATTTGTTTGCTCTTGCCTCGTTGAGCTACTGAGAAGCAGGCATTTCCTGGCCTTATCATGCATGCTTGCTGTCACCCTCCCTCACTTATCTGCTATCGCCTCACCTGCTCATGGAGATATTTTCCCGTAACTTCTGTCCCCTCCTGCTCCTCGCTTTCAAGTGCTTCTTCTTCTTTATTGTTTCGTCTGACTGCTTCGATTTTATATTCTACATTTTAGTATTCTTGAGCTATGCTGCAGGTTTTATTGCAGATTGTAAATTCTTATTACTCACTGTTTTTATATCATTTTTAAGTGATGATGAAATATGGAGTTTGGGTGCGGTTGTATATCTACACCTTCTTTGTGCCTCTTTAGTTAGGGAAGAGGGAAGGAGCATCTTAAGTGTTACTTGAGTTCTCAAACTACGTGTGTTTGATATCTGAGCTTTTTTTTAAAATGCACTTCAACGTATCTTGCTGACTCATCACACTTCAGTTGGTATAATTCTTGAGCTCCTTATGGTGTCTGACGTATCTTAGATACTTTTCTCACGTTGATCAGTATAATTCCCGAGCTACACTCGCTATACAATCTGTAGTCGTGTTAGTCTCTGCCAGCTTCCTCAGAACCGTGAAGAATTTCTTGAGAATAGTACTCTGGACTATCTACTAGAGGTGCTGCAGCAATGGTTTGTGACAGTTGTCAGTGGTGCTCTTGAGTTATCCGAGTGTAATATTACTCGCGTTCTCTCAGGTGGTATAGTGACCTAATGGTATAGCGACCTAAACTCCGTCGAGAACTGTCGTGTGTGTAATAATTTACTTTGAATGTTCAATTTCTTCTTCGAAATGAGTGTTTGATTGTCTAAACAACCCAGATTCGGTGTCCACCTTGGAATACAATTATTTCCTTCTCATTTGCGTACTTTTGGGAAAGATCTGAAGGATCTCAGCTGTTCGTGTCCCAAGACGAGACCACAACCTTATGGTATTTGGGTTAGAATGCTGAGTATTCATTGTTGCCTTATCTTGCTAAAAATGATAATTTTCGTGGGTATTTCCAACATTCAACACGAGTGGAAAATCATGTTTTTAATACTTTACAATTACGATTTGTATTAATTTTGATCTCGCGAGAAGATTTGTGCCTGAGAGCATTCATGGTGTGATGGTTTTGATGTTCACGTGCGCCACTCGATACGTTCCAAAAGACATTCCCGTCGTCCGCAATAATATTCATGACGTTAAACAAATTTCACTAACTCTCCCCCGCCGGTAACACGTTGACTAGGATTGTGCGGTTGCTACGGTTGGTTCGTATGGGTTATGTGTAGCAGATTTCAAAACCGAGTGTACTGCTCATGTCCGTTCTTTTCCTTATAAAAAGTGAAAAATATAATTGTGCTATAATATTTTACTTCGTATGCTAAAATCAGTTCGGAAAAGGTTGTGAGATAATTGAAATGCTATTCATTTATCCCGGTAAGCAATTTACTTAATGTACATACATGTCCCCAATACGTCATATTGCCTGGGAGTATTATTTACTATAGGTGAAGACCTCGTGGCCGACTCCTGAAAGCGTTTGATATTTTAGATTTCGTTAGATGTTCCCTACATTGGGGCAGCCTTGAGGTGGTCACACACACACACACACACACACATAGGCCGCGGTGTCAGTGAGCCAAGGCGACCTGCCCACAGCAGCTGCCTGTGCAGGCGCTCTGCTTGATCATGGTGCTCGTGTTGCGCCAGCCTGCCTGCCTGCATTGCCGGTTGCTTATGTCTGGTAACCCTCGAAATAGTTCTACAAGTGCTTCCGTATTTAAACCACATTGTATATCTCTTAAAAAATGTCTCGCAAGAACATCTTATTCGTGGTACTGTGTGCTGGAACTAGTTTACTGTACGTGGTAACCGCGCAATAATTCTTGAAGTGTTTCACTAGATTGAATATCTTCTGAAAAATGTCTCGCTAGAACCCCTCAGGGGGATACAACTATATTGTATCTATGGGAATTGGTGCTCCCAGGGGAACCATGTGTGGGCCCGAGCTAAAGGTTAGGTAGGCTTCCTTTTTGTTGTAATAAAATAGGTTTTTGTTTTGTTACGGACCATCTTTTTTCGGTTCACTGCTGTCCTGTTTTTCAGCACCTACTACTTTCTTCTTCAACTTTTTTCTTGTTTCATGAACTTCTTTCCTAGCTTATTGTTTCTGTGTACCTTGTGCATAGATTCCACGTTCCCTCAACTCCATACTAAATGGTGCCTTCCTCTTTCCTCCCTTGGAACACCTTTGTCGTGGTTAAGGGAGCTAAAACTTTCTTATATAATAATAATGTCTCGCTAGAACTTCTTATTCGTGGTACCGTACTGGAACTGGTTTGTTATTTCTGGTAACCTCGAAATAATTCTACAAGTGTTTCCTTATGAGCACTACATTGGATGTCTTCTGAAAAAATGCCCAGCTTGTACATGGTTCCGAATGCTGGAACTGGTTTGCTGTACAAGTTAGCCTCGAAATAGTTCTACAAGTGCTTCCATATGAGCACTACATTGAATGCTTCGCTAGCAATTATTTATGGTACCGTATGCTGGAATTAGTTTGTTATTCCTGGTAACCTCAGAACAATTTACCAGTGTTTCCTTATGGGCGTTGCGTTAAAGACTCCACGAAAAATGTCTCGCCGAAACAATTTGTTATTGGTACCCAAAAAGATCTTTCACCATTGCTGGGTCATGAGCACTATATTCAATATCCTCCCTCAACTATTAGATGTATGGTAATTAGCACTCCTAGGAGGAATATGTGAGGTCCCGAAATAAAGGGTAGGGATGCTTCTTTGTTTAAATAGAATAATTTTTTTTGTTTTGTTAGGAATCATTTTTTAAAGATTCACTGTTTTCCTGTTTTTAGCACATATTACTAATTTTGCTCCATTAACTTTTTTCTCAACTTGCTGTTTCCATGCACATTTTGTACAGATTCTACGTTCCCTCAACTCCATACTAAATGATGCTTTCCTCCTTCCTCACTTTGAAACACCTTTGTTACGGTTTAGGGAGACTTAAACTAACATCTAATCTAATCAATTCTTTATCGAGTTGAAATAAATTTATGAATAAGAATATTTGTCATCGAAGTATTGATGCGGGTATGCGGTATGAAGCGCTTTTGGTTTCGTCGATGATGAAGTGTTTGATTGATTCGTTGCAAAAAAAATGTCTTTCGGAATTCAGTACACGACAACGTGGCCAAACAAGTGTCCGTGTTACTGTCGTAATTACCGTTAGCTTGCAGCTAAGTTTGCGCTGTGATTTTTTAGCTGATTGGAATTGTTCTGGGTATAAATCTTTCCCAGCGGGGTCGTTAGTTGTTGATCTCTGGTGTTTTCATTGTTTAGCGTGCTTGGGGAAGCACGTGAGTAGGATAATTCATTGTGCTCCTATTAAAGAAAGTTGTAAATCTATGGTTGGTTTTTATATTTTACACGTTATTGTGTTCGCAGTGTTGGCGTGGCAGGTACGTAGTCTCTCATTGAGCTGTGCAATCATTTATGCCTAAGTATCAACTTCCCTGGAAAAGTACGTCATGTTTTGGTGAGGCTTGATACGTACGGTATGCGAATAGATTTTTGGCCAAGTTGGTAATGACTATTCCCACCTCAATTGCAGATTGTCGTACTTCTTTGGTGAAAGTTTAGCAGCGAATGCGCAGCCCAGTATTCTAAGTGCGAGTCAGGGTAAGTGCACCCAAGAGTTGGTATAGTGTCGCATAAAAAGAAGCCAAACAACATCCTCAGAGAACGTAATTCATCATCCTCAGAGTGCAACTAGAAAAGCGGGAAGCGAGAGTCTAACGAGAAAAGCATTGCGAGTATTTCTTTTGGACGAAACTGCAAGCATATTTGATACCACTGAGAAATACGTGAACATATCGAATCAGCTGAAATTCTTAATTTCTTCCGTCTGTTTTGGATCCACATAAATGGCATCAAATGTTTCAATTCTACATAAATGACATCAAATGAGCTGTTAAAATGCTGTATTTGACAAGTTCCTGCAGTTCACTCGTGGAATACAAACCCTACCAAACCTGAGGCTCGGAACCTTGCTGCTAGATGTTGAACCACACGAAGTCAATTCTAAAACACGGAGACAGACGTTTGCTATGGCGAACCATGAGATTTAGCCACGATTGATTGGTTATTTTTAGTTAGTGACGCATTTTTTCACGTGCTAGACTAAGCACTAAAAATTAGGTACTGCCGTACTCGTAGATTCGTATATTACTGAAAAATCGGTGCAGTAGTCTGTTAGAGTTAATTTATCGTATAAATTTAGTCTACCAACAAGCCTCGCATTGTTACATATGCAAGGCCTTCATCCGCGTGCAAAATAATACTGCCTAACTTGATACGTTCGCGCGTCGGGCCAGAGAGAAGTAGAAAAAGGTACGGGAGAGTCGAAGCTGTAGTTCTGATGAATTACTGGTAGTCTGGAGAAAACAGCGTGGAAAATGGCACGTAAAATTTTATGCCACAGCGTATCATTACTAGGCAAGCAGCGCCTGCTACTTGGTGGCACCAATAACGTGGGAGAAATGCCATTCAATACTATCGGAGAAATAACACGTACTAGTTGGTTACACCAAATATGAAGTGAACCGCTATTTCATACGAAAAAAATCTCACGGGGGAAATGGAACGTGTTATTACGCAAGAAATGGCACGTACCACCTGGTACCAGAACAAAGTACTGTGGGTTGAGTTGCTTTATAGCTGTGATGAATCAGAGCGGCGCAGGGCAGCCCAGCTAACGGGGCTGAGGGTGCCCGCAAAAAGCTGTTCTTCAGCCTCGGCGTCATCGCGCGCGGGAACTCTGGGCAGGAAAAAACGCAAAAACTCCGGCAATGACGCGAGACCCTCGTCTCCGCTCATGTAATTTGTTTTTGGAATATGATCCCATTCGTGTTCGAGTTTGGTGGCGTCAAGTTTCTTCATGACGAGTTACTGGAACTTATTTCTGGTAAATCTCGTTATGAAAATTGAGTTTTTAAGTTGATGAATTGACAAGAACCTTCTTTTGTAGGGAGAGAAATTTGAGGCATCAATTTATCAGCAACCTGAAATTTTTTTCAAAATGCACACAACATGGGTCAATTCCTGCTAATGTAAATGCTTGTTCATTTTCACTTGAGATATTTAGTGTCGTCTAAAAAAGGCTTTGTCATCGAGAAAGTGCTTTTCGACTCCCAGAAAACATGTTGCGAAAGTAGACTCTACTTGTAGAGTTTAACCTTCACTATTAGGTAAATGAATGCAATAATAAGAAATTCTCAGTTGAACTTGCTGAAAATAAAATGAATACTTGACACGAAGTATTTGGCATAAAATTTCCGAAAATATAATAAAATTAAGTAATTATTGTAATAAAACAATATTTCCTGAATACCATGGATTACCCTAAGTTTTACTACTTGCTACTCATTCCAGTACTTTATTAGATGTCGAATTAATTCAAAATTTTATTTCATGCCCTTACTTAGATATACACAGCTTAAATTTTGTATCTAACTCCAAGCAAGAAAGAGAATTCAGGTATATTCTCTTCCCTGAATCACATCTGGCCGACCATTGCATGAGGTTTTGATGTGTCAGCATTTGCACAGGCTGCGTGAAGATCACTTGCTGGTATGCGATGTTTTCGGTTTCATTTTTGCATGCTTCCTGAACTTCGCGGTGCGCGATGTTGCTGAGTGAAATACACCTGAACTACGCTAAATTGAAAGGGGATTTTCAATACTTTAGTTGATGAACGTCGTGTAGTTCATCAGGCACTCTGTATTTATTCTTGTTAACGAATCCATTAACCCTAAAGGGATACAGCTATTGTATCTACGGGAGTTAGTGCTCCCAGGAAGAATATGTGAGGTCCCGAGCTAAAGTTTGGGGTTCGCTCAATTCCATACTAAATGGTACCTTCCTCCTTCCTCTCATTGGAATGCTTTTGTTGTGGCTAAGGAGGCTTAAACTAACGTGTAATCTAACGAATGTATTATGGAGTGAACTGGGCCCATTGTCGTTGCACGTGCTTGTAACATTGTGTTTGAATAAAAAATTAGTCAACTTTTGATCAGTCGCACTACATAGTATTGTTTATTTTTAAGTCAATTGAATACATTTATTAAAGGTGGATACTCTGTTGTTAAGTTATAATTTGTTTTATGTGCCATCAAGTTCTATCTTATTTTGACGTGTTCATGATTTCTCCCGACGCGTTATTCGTACCGACGTATCACGTGTATCTTGTATTAAGATTGCATCAAGTGCACTGCGCAATTGTGGGCTTATCAAACTTGACTACATTTAAATTATGGTGCGACGCCTTTAATCTTTCTTTTGGTGTAGCATGAATACCATGTTTCGTGGGTCCTCTGGAAGAGACTATGAATATCCTCGTTTCTTGTAGTGTTAGCACTGTCGACCGCCCTTCTCCCATTTAGATGTACGGATGTTAACACAGACGAGAGTGAGCAATGAGGCCTACAAGAACAGAGTTGTTCCTGATAACTCCATCGGGTCTTGTTAGAGATCAGGTTTCTAACTTTTTGCCTTCCAGAACAGGCTCCATTATTTCCTAGTGCTTTTTTATCTCCACGTAGGGGACCCTTCCAAGAAACATAATTCAAGTTTCTCAACAGTGAACCACTTTCTCACGGTTACCTGCATTCACTTTGCTCAAGAACACGTTCGGATTGGCGGATTTGTCCTCCTTTTTATATTGACCTCTTTTCTGTGTAACCCAATCTTCTGGCTTTATGTAGCGCAAAATTCATTACAGGTAAAGTAGTTAGTTCGTCATGTTGCCTATCCTGTCCGTACTCAAGTGTACTGAAATACTGTGCTGTAAATATTAACTGTGACCGTTCAAAAACCGGAGGCAGTAATAAAGAGCCGCTCTTAATAGCTGTAGGGACACAGAACAAACAGCCAGCCTCCCATAAGTTGCGGGAGCCCGACACCAGGGAGTCTAGACTGGTGGTAGCCTCGTGTGGGAGCTGTGAGGAGTTCCGGGAGAGTTGAGTTGTGGAGCCGGTGTTGTAGCGCCGGCCACAACAGTTTTGGGCAGGCAATACTAGATGTGAACACCGAGTCGCGGCACATCTTCGCAATACTAGTTGCAAAGACCTGTAAGCCATCACAGATCGTGGCAAGTACTAGACAGACTACCGAGTCAAAACAGGTCTTGGCAAGTACTAGACACAAAGACTACCAAGCTACAACAGGTCTTGGCAAGTACCAGACGTAAAAACCACCATGCCATAACAAGTCTTGGCAAGTACCAGGTATAAAGACCATGAAGCGAGGCCAGTCCTGCAATACGACTCGCCTGAGCATGTCTAGGCGCGCACTAGATGCACGGACGCGAAGCAGGAGCCCTAGATGAGGTCCAGCTTGGGCATCCCAGAAGCACGCTCACTATGCCAGCGATGTGCGCGAGTATGGCAGGTATGTGCGGCGCGCGGGGGGCGGGGGCAGGGCAGGGGAGGGGAGGGGTAAATGACCGACTGCTGCCTCTTGGCTCGTTCGCTTCACTGAGTTGGAGGAGGAGGGGGGAGTGGAGGTGGAGGGGGAGTGGAAGGGATGGGATTGTTCAAGGTACGGGAGAGCGGAGGGTCGCCAGCAAGCGGCAGGGAGCGCTCGCTGCTCGTGTTCTGGCTATTGCTAACGGCTCCAATTTGGTGATGGCTTGAGTCGGTGTATGTTGGTTTCTTCTCGTGCACGCGTGTGGGCAGTGCGTGAATGTGTTCAATGGTGGTCTTGGATGTGAAACTTTGTCGAGAATGGTTTTTATCCTTTGTTTTTTCTCTGGGTTCTTATTTTTGGGGGATTGTTGAGAGTTGGCGCACTTATTTTTTGAAAGTACCACCGGTGCTGAGATTTAGACCTGAAGTGGAACATGCGAAACAGAAACCGACCTGCGCTGAAATTTTCACCCTCTTTAAAGTTGAAAGAGTCGGGGAGGGCTCTCCCTCTAGATGCACCCTAATGCCATAACCGCTCTGTGATTCAACAAGTGCTGAATAGGCGTGTAATATGCATTTATTTGTGGGAGATTTTTGTATTAGGTATGGACCATGACCGTTTTACGGTGCTCAGTAGAATGAGCTTTGATGCATAGTGGAGATTCTGCAAACGTCAAATGAGATAGTACACGGCCCGCTGTGAGACGGTCTCTTCGGTCCGTTGAGAGACGGTCCCTACGGCCCGCGGTGCGGCCGTTACCACGGTGACGGGCAGCAGCTGCACGGCCCGCGTGTATCAGCCCCACGATACCCTCAACTGTGGCCGCTGATGTGTGCCCTGGTCCTGTCCTTGCAGGGAAGGTCATGTCCTTTAGGCAGAGGTTCTCAGCCAGGGGTAAACTTATCCTTGGTTGAGGTAAATTTTGGCCTTGTGTATTTAAAACATAAAGCCGAGAGGGGTCAATGATGGGGGGAAGTTGGGGATGGCTGAGTTTTCTTATAGCTGGCGTTGTCCCAGCTAAGGAAACGTTGGATCTTAGATGAGATCCTAGCGTTGTCGTTGGGCTCACAGACGACGTCTGTGAGCTCAGGAGAAAATCATTGAGATTACAGTTATATTTAAGCGTTTCTTGATTTTTATGCGCAACCGAACGAAAGTGAATGAAGGAAGTCAGGGGCATGAGTTTCAGTTGGGTTCTCCTGTGCACCAGGATAAATGAAACACATTGTTATATGAATGATAATTCAACAGTTATTCATGTATTCATTTTATAATCATAATTACTTAGAAGCTGGGAAAATTAATTCTTGTATTTTAATTGACGTGCCTCCTCAGAGGGATTCACCTTTTATACCTATAGGAATTAGCGCTCCCAGGCGTAATATGTGAGGTCCCGAGCTAATGGTTAGGTAGACCATTCTTTTCAAAAAAAGATCAAGTTTTTTATTATGATGCGAACCATCTTTTTTTCGATTCACTGCTGCCCTGGTGTCAGCACCTACGCTTTTATTTTCCTTCAATTTTTCATTTTGTTTCATTATCTTCTTTCCTTGTGCATTAATTCCGCGTTCCCTCAAGTCTATACTAAGCGGTAAATTCTTCTTTCCACTCTTTGGACCGCCTTGGTTGCAGTTAGTGAGGCTAAAACTAACGTCTGATCAAATCTTTTAATTTACATGCGCGATGTATTCTGAAGGGGAAGCTCTAAAAACGGAGTAAAGGGCAGCGGTGGGGAGTTGGCTGCGCCCCCTGGGACGGTGCTGGTGACAACAGTTCCTCGTAACTCTTCCCCACCGCCTCCCCGCCCTGCTTCCTCTTCTGTCTCCCGTCCTCATCTCTTCTGTCTTGCTTTCGTCCCCGCTGTCTTGCTGCTGCTGTCACTTCACCCTATGTACCTCTGCGTGGTTCTCGCCCTGCCTCAACTACCGCCCTAGCCTCGTCTAGTCTTGATCAATTTTTGTTTTTAGATGAGATTTTCGATTGAGTTACGTAGTAGCGTAAGTTTTCTACTGGGCTTACAAGTTGCGCAGTCAAACAAATTGTAGTTTTCTGAGTGGCAAACACATTTTGCAGTCTAACAAATTGCGTAGTAATGTAAGTATTCTGAGAGGCAAACAAGTGGCGTAGTCAAACAAATTGCGTGGAAATGTAAGGTTTTCTGAGTGGCAAACTTGTCGCGTAGTCAAACAAATTGCGTGGTAGTGCACGTTCTTGTGAGTGAACTTGGATGAACTTCGCTGCCATCTGTACCGCTTCAACTACGTATATTGTTTGAATATTGGTGGTTTTAAGCAACGTACGTACGAGACGATTTGGCTGTGAAAAAATATTTGTATCACTCATTGTTTACGCCTAAACTTTGAACACTTTTGTTGTGGTAAGACAGGCGTAGGTTACAAATTTCACGCATGATGTAAATTAAATAGTTGTTTTTAACATCTTGGTTGCTTTGAGTTTCTGTTATGGTCGAAAGTTTGTGAATGATTCAAATTTCCCTGGTGATTTTCATTTCTTGGAAATTCGATATTTCTTCGCTCCAAATTTCTTGTATGTTTTTAATTTCTTCGACGCTACAAATTTCTTGAATGTTTCGTCAAACTTATTTGACGTTCCAAATTTCCTGCATGTCTCGAATATCTCGATTGTTGTAAAAATATTGGCTCCATGCAAATACCTTGGATGTTCGCACATTTCTCAAGCGTTTCAAATTTCTTGGGTGTTCCAAATTTCTCCACAAACTCACGCGTGTTTTACATGGTTTTGCAACACATTCGTTGAATTACTCATCTATCGCGAGCTCAATAAATGTTATTTTACAGGTTTCCTTTTACTGTTATATTTAATATTATGATTTGATTTTCTTGCCCTTAATAGTTGTGTGAAGTGTGGTTGTCTGTGGCTCAGTTGCCGTAAGTACTCAAGCGTTGTCTCATGTCAGAACTGGGGGCCGCCTTGTGGTAGTGAACGTCTCCCACTGATCTGTGAGAGCGGTGCATCTTTCACTTGTGCCTTACTTTCGTTCAATTTTATTCTTCAAATTACCTGTTGATGGCAGGAGCTGTTGCTTAAACCTAGTCCCCTCAGGGGGATACAGGCATTGTATCTATGGGAATTGGCGCTCCCAGGGGGACTATGTGAGGGCCTGAGCTAAAGGTTAGGTAGGCTTCCTTATGTTGAAATAGAATAGGTTTTTGTTTTGTTACGGACCATCTTTTTTCGGTTCACTGCTGTCCTGTTTTTCAGCACTTACTACTTTCTTCTTCAACTTTTTTCTTGTTTCATGAACTTCTTTCCTAGCTTACTGTTTCTGTGCACCTTGTGCATAGATTCCGCGTTCCCTCAACTCCATACTAAATGGTGCCTTCCTCCTTCCTCTCTTAGAACATCTTTGTCGTGCAATTAAGGGAGGCTAAAACTTTCTTATATAATAATAATAATAATGCTTAAAGCTAGTCTTTGCCCGCCCGCAGGAGCTGTTGTTTAATTAAAGCTAGTATTTTCCCGCCCGCAGGAGCTGTTGGTTAAAGCTAGTCTTTGCCCGCCCGCACGAGCTGTTGTTTACGACGGCTGTTGTAGTTCACGACGGCTATTGCAAACAGCTGTAGCTGTTCTTGACCCTGTCTCACGCCTCGCCGTGCTTCGCATGCCGTCTCGTGTGCGGCAGTCTCGTGACCCTGTCTCGCTGTGAGACCGTGAGCGCGTTACGCAATCCTGCTGAGTCACGCTCTCCTTCACGGCCGTCGCGCCGTGTAACTTGCGACTTGTGCTGCTCAAACCGCTCACTCCCGCCCTCCCTCTCTCTCTCCTTCATCCTTCGTCTCCCACCGGGTGGTAACGAGGAGTGCAGAGCTGCTAAAATTTGCGTGGTGCAGGATATCCAATCCATCCTGTATATGGAAATGGACTGGGGAACATCGGATACACTGATGAAATGTCTCAGTAGCGTCTTCGGTAGTGAAACGTCGTAAATAATACTACTATGAATAATAATGATAATAAAAGTCATCTGATGCAGGTGTTGGGCATCCTTGCTCTTTGTGAAAGGCAAAAGCTTGGGAAGCGTCGAGACCAAAGGTAGTGGTCTGTCGCTTCGTCCTGGTTGGGAAATTTTGGATACTCTCAGTGCGTGTACCTCAACCTCAGCTACCTTAAGCTCAGCTCAATGTTAATTACTTAGCTATTAAATCTGATGTTGCTAAACCTCGCAAGTTCAGCAGTGTATCACAACTCTGGTAACATTCTTCCGTTCTATCCACCCACCAGCATCTAGATCGCGCCGCTCCTACCTAAGTTACCTCTTCTCCGACACGTTTTCTCTCCTGTTTTGTGCTTTAATTCCCCTGGCTTTTTCGCCGTAGAAAACGACCCGCCCAATTTCACTCTCGCGCAAGCTTATTTTTGAAGAGCTATGTCTTCACTTAGCTCTTTGACGCTACATAGGCCTATGCCTCGTATCCACTCCGCAACCATTCAATTCCGCGCTGGCTGAGGCCCCTTCTTTCACTTCTACCGGGTTTGTCGAGCTTCTCTTACTCATCCCTGTAGTGTTTCCAGTCTTGCCACTTGGTGCTTCACAACTCGCTTACCAATACCTGTTAATTACTGACAACCTGTCATCACTAGTATTTTATCTACTTTTTACTACCTTTCATCAGTGGAATTTCATCTACTTTTTACTACCTGTCATCAGTGGTGTCCTATCTACTTCGTACTACCTATTATCAGTGGTATATCAGCACCTTACTACATGTCATCAGTGGGATTCAATCTCTATCTCAGCCACCTGTCGTCAATTTCGAAGTATGCTCTTTGCGTTTCACTATCTGCCTTATCTACTTGCCACTTCTCTCCCTCAAAAGAAGTTTCCCCTCGCAACCTGGCTGCTCTCTTCTGGCTGGAGAAGAGAGCTAGACACGAAGGGGAGAGGGGGTAGCTTGTGGTCCTATTCTCGAGTCCGCTCTTTTTCAAATGAAGAGAAGCGTAGTCCTGCCTGGCATGGGACGCAACAGGTGACCGCTCGCCATCGTGCGGCTGGCTGGCTGAGTAGGGCTTTTGTGACACCGTCGCCGCCTTTCTCTGTGCTGCTACTGTTGCTCTGTTCTGTGTAGTCCTGGGGAGCATGAGTCTCTGTGAATTTGGGACGTGGTGAGAATGGTCTCAATGAATTTGGGTCCCAGTGAACCCGGGTCTTGGTGAATAGGGGTCCTTATGAATCTGGGACGTGGTGAAAATGAGTCTCAATTAATTTAGGTTCCAGTGAACGCGGGTCTTGGTTAATCTCGGTGTTGGTGAAATGGGTCCTGGTAAATATGGGTCCTAGTTAATCCGAGCCCTATTGAGTCACAAAACCATTCAATCGCAGTTCCATTGAATTCAACTTTAGCTCTATTGAGACCATGTCTTGTCTTATTCAATCAAAGCGGCATCTTGTTGAACACAAGCAGTCGTGTTGTATTCTTGTCGTGTAAATGTTTACGCGAGTGCCAGTAGTGACTCAAGAGACACTTGAGGGAGGAGGGCGGTGTCATCTCTGCAGGTGTAGTGGTGGTGACCTTCCCTCATTGGGGGTGTAGCGTCAGTGATGCCTCTCTTGTTATTATGATGACGTACCAATACACCTGAGGGAAGAGGTCGGTGTCATCACTGCAGGGTGACCTTTTCTCATGAGAGGTGTAGCGTCAGTGATGCCTCTCTTGTCATGATGTTGGCGTACCATTGCAATGGAGGGACTAGTGTTGCATGCCTCACGAGCGGTGACCGGTGCGGAATGATCAACCTGTGTCTCAGTCGCACAGGTAGAGGTATTGTGCGAATGTAGCGGTATCTACACTGAGTTAAAACGAATACTGAGGTCAGCTGTGCATTTTTGTGTGATGCACATCATGTTATTTTTACATCAGCTGTGTTTGGCAGGTGCGGTAAAAATGAAGCCCATAGGCGGGAGGCTGCTTTGGGCTGAATTTATAAAATTATTTATGTGGTCGTAGCGGAACAGCTGTCAGATCAAATCCACTTAGGTATAGAAAACTTCCGGTGTCAGCTACGCCATTACGATTGCGTAAATTATTTGAAAATCAAGCTCCTGGTCTCCTGTTCTCCAAACCCGCTTTTTTAGATGGTCCATTGTAGTGTTGTAAAGGGGAAATGAAAAACTTCTGTGGCGAAGAACTGGAAATCTTCTCCATCATGTTGATTTCCACGTGTTGAGCCTCAAAGTTAAACTCAAGATTAACTATGGAACCGACCTAACGCGTATCTGTGAATGTATATCCTATTCATGTAAATGTGTTCAAATTGGTGCATCTAAATTATTCTATCCTTAATTGAAGTAAATCATAAATTTATTCCCAAAATCAACTCATTCAAGTAAATATGATTTGTAAAATACGTGCAGGATATCACAATTTAATTGAATGTGTGGAAAATATTCGGTCATTAATTCAAATAATTACTAGAAATAGTTTGCTAAATTTAATTGAATGAATTAATAGGTGGCAGAAAATACTAATAATACCAATAGCAGTAATATTAGGAAGAATAATAACAATAACAGTAAGAGTAAATGATAATAGCAGGAATAACAGTAAGAATAGATAATAATAGCAGTATAACAGTAAAAATGGATACTAATAACAAGAATAATAGTAAGAATGGTTAATAAAAGCAATAAGACAAGTTTGAATAATTTTGGTGTTGTTTGCTGTCAGGTGCACGACCCGCCGCCACGATCTCGTCCGTGTGGGCGCAGGGGGGCCCGGCCCCTCCCCCGCCCCCCACCAGCCTGGGGGCAGCACCCCCTCACCCCCACCTCCTCCACCTAGCCACCTCCACACCCGCACACAAGGACATGGAGGTCAGCGCTACGTCCTCTTCTCTCAAGTGTCCTATCTTATTTTCTTGTGTCTCGTCTTCTATTTAGCCGTACGTTTGATATGTAGTTCGTTGGGGTAATTAGTTCAATTACTTATTTAGCCCTGTAGCGAGTATAGGTAAATCAAGTACTAACCCATTCGTTTGGTATTCAATTATTTATGTATTTACACATTTATTTTGGTAATGAGTTATTAGTTGATGGGTATTTAGTTCCGTTACGAATAGAGGTAAAAAAAAGTTCCAGCCGATGCATGTAGCATTTATCATATTTTTCCAGTTGTGATTCACCTTCTCGGTTGCCTTTCTCCACTACTTTGGGGCGCTTCTGTATAAACAGATTTTTCATTAAATGAGCATCATGTAGGAGCTGGGCAGTAAGTGTGTGGTGTAGGCATATAGCGTGTGCTCTATAGTGTAAGTACGAGTCTTCCTTCTATCCACTATTTCTAAATAAAAGCGTACATTCTTCTATGTATACAATCGTAATTATACGTGTACGTTGTATCCTGTTTAATATGAAATCAACCGTATTTGCTTTTTATAAATCCAAGGCTACTCTGCATCCTGTATAATGTTAGCAAAGGCCTACATTGTTTCCTATAGTGTCCATTGTTTCCTTATGTTCAATATACTGTATAACTCAAATTTAAAGTCAAAACATCAACTAGATCGTGCCTTCATGTAGCTTTGATTCAATATTTATAAAAATTAAGCGTGTGACTACTGGTCGGTCAGCAGCATTATGAAAATACCTTCCGTGTACCACACGGCGGTTAACGTGTTGTTTACCTGAATATGTCTCGCACCCTCAGTGGGTAAGAACACCTCAGGTTGGGAACCCATGGTCTAAAGCTTCATTCGGGGATAAATTATGGAGGCCCTTGGAATCCTTCTTCTCAATACCTTACTATCATTGGTTATTGCTTAGTTCATCACGAGATAGTGTGGTTGTATAAGTCCGCGGTCCGCCATTAGGCACGATCTAGAAACTGTTGAAATCTTTACATTAGTGTTTATTTTCTGGTTCTGTTAACGACCAGTTAATTGGTCTTGAATCCACCGTTCAAAATTATGGCTGTTTTCATTGAGACGAGTGCAGTCTTGCAATGCCTATGTTGATTCAGCTATTTTTATATGTAGCGCAGTTTGCCACTAGAGAGCTTATGAGTGGACTATTCCGAGTGCCAAGTTTTGTTGCACTTCTCTTCTATTTTGATTGAGAGTTTTTATGCGACGTGCGTGTCAAAATTAAAATTGATCGTTTAACTTGGAACTTGTCGTAGGATTGTTACGTTTGAAGTTATGTGGTGAGCTCATTCCCATTAAATAAAATAACACGGACTGCAACCACTTGAGGAGTCCCCCTCCCCCCTCTCCCTCCTTTTTTATTTAATATTTGCTTTCACTTTACGAGCTTACTTCCCGTATTTTCCTCACTGCCTCAGTTCCTAATTAATTCGTAGCTCCTATTTCAATTATGTGTGGAAATGCTGGGTTTATTTTTGTTTCATATTAACCACCTTAATTGTGTGATTTAAATTGTTTATAGCGGTCTTTCAAAAACAAGATATTTTAACTTTTTGACCATCAAGCCAGTGTAGATTTCCATTATTTCATATTTTCCTCATTCTAATGTGTGAATTATATTTGGTTGTTGAACTGAATTATTTGTTTTGGTTTTATGTCCTAGGTTGATGGTTCTTGTCCCGAGTCAATGGTGAAGTTGCTTGTTCCAATACTGGGCAGGTGGGGAATGTCCTAATATTTATCTATTCCCAATACTGGGAAAGTGGGGAGTGCAACACAATTTGGCTAGCCCCAGTTCCGGGCAAGAATAGGGATTCTTTACTATGTGCTCAATCAAGTACTGTAGCGAAGTGGGTGCACAACAGAAAGTTTGTATGTCTTGTAGGTACACTTCTTCGCTAAACACCTAACTTATATATTGTGAATTGTAAATATTTATAGATAACTTTGTAAATACTGAAAAATTAGGTACCATTGATATTGCATATTACAATGTTATTGAAATATTGGTTAACTTCACCTGTAAGGGGGCTGAGGGCAAAAGTAAAATTGTGAACTTTTATATTCCTAACCCTTTTTTATTTTCCACTTCTGTGAACATGAATACGCTCTAAATCTGGTAATTACTAATCTTGTATATATTTTCGAGTGTGTATATTGTATGTAATACAAATTTTCAGTGAGGTATAGCTATACCTATGACTGAAACTTTTCTAATCTAAAATACGAACAAATAATAAACTTATGTCATGTGCGCTAACCGAACTTCATCTTCTTTTCATGGCCGGCAGGACTTGGACGTGAGTAGCTCATTCTGTTCTGCTGCATGACTTGCACACGCATTAGATTTAGCTCACTTACCCCCACACGTGCTTTTGCTGCGTGGGCGCACGCACTCGGTGTCTACAGGGTATCCATTACACGCAGTGGTCGCTCCTATGAGACGTGGTCCAGCGCCACGTTCTCGCTTGCTGCGTCTCCAAACCTTCGTAGGAACTCGATAACAACCTGTGGCTTCATAGGGCTCACACTAGCTGCTGCTGCTGCTGATGCTTCGTTGTAAACATTTGGCCATCACGTGCGTTGCTCTAGAGTTTAGGTGTAACAATAACACATGTAGCAGTTCCTTGTTTTGCTCGGGGCCTGTAACAGAAACTCGTGCGAGTGAGAATAAGCTTCCTACATTAAGTGTAAATTTATTGCACGACTCTTGCATGTTGCTCGCCTCGCTTGCCTTTGATACCGTGACGCTTATTCGGTGTTGCCCTCTTCTGCGCCTCCCTCCATGTGCCTGTGCTTCGATTGCTTGCTGCTTGGTGAGCTGACCTAGCTTGTGTTGAGCATGGATACTTCCACCCTTACTTGAAGGAGTGTTAATAATCCTGTGAATGCTTTGAGCTTGTTCAAAAATGGGTAAAATAAATATGACTACATTAAGTCTAACATGTAGTTCTAGTTACAAAGTTCACGGGAAACTTTGCTCACATATCCGATTCTATGATTCGACCACCCTTTTGCAGAAATGCAGGACGCTCGTACGTGGCGTTGTTTAGCGTTCCAAGGTGACAGATCAAATGTTGTTTTCACTTTGTACTGGGCGTAGCTCGTCTCTTACCGCGAATTTCATCCTAAACATGCAGAAGATCTTAGATTACTTAGCTTAGATACCTGCGCCTGCTATTGTTATTTGCCCAATTTAGGTATTCAGTGCTCTATTTTTCTTCAAGTGAAGATAAAACGAAGAACTACACCATACCTTAGGCAGCGCCACGTCATAGTTTACACGTACGTAAGTACTGTTAAGATAGCATCAATTAGGACACATTTTATGGCTAAAAAGATGGGCCTAAAGATGTGCTCACTGCTCAGCTCCTAGTTCAATCCACGGAACGACGGGCCTTAATGCGAGGGCGCGTTGGTGCAAACTGAACGACCGGAGGTAGTGTCGTAATTAGGTGATTTCTGCTTGACTGTGAGGTAGGAGACCCTTCAGGGAAGATATGATGTTCCAAGCAGAAGGTGACATAGGCCTTCTTTTTGTTGCAATAGATTTTTTGTTTTGTTACGAGGTATACTCGTATTTTTTCGGTTCACTGCTGTCCTTTTTCAGCACCTATTTCTTTTTCAACTTTTGTCTTGTTTTGTGAACTTCTTCTAATCTTGCTGTTTCTATGCACAGGATGTGGGGACACACTTCGTACATAGATTCCCCGTTTCTTTAATTCCATACCAAATGGGGGCTTCCTTCTCCTTCCTCCCTCCCTCGGGAACAGCTTTTTTTTGGTGGTGAGGGATGCTTAAACTAACTTATCTTATCTGTATGGTAGCACAGGTCTAATATTCAACCTTACCACAGCTATTTTTCGAAAGTGGTTCTTCAAATTTTACTTCCTGGAAAGGAGACTCAAACAATTTCAGCCGTGAAGTGGTCATATTTTCCTCCTTCGAAATAAGGAATTTATGTGAATTTTCCTCCTTCGTAACAGAGCATGTGAAATGGACTCTGTCTTGAATCTGTACACCATTAGATGGAGAAAACGTTAATAAAAGCATTCATTTGGGATGAATATTTGAAACATTTGGGATGAATATAAAATCTGCTGTGATGTCAAGGTGTTGCAGGGCGTACATTCTTTGGGAGACTAGGGCCTTCGTTGAGCCGCTAACGCGTTTCTGGAAGGTGGCGCTCCTATACATCATCACGTAGGCAGTTTTTTTTGCTATGTGAAGGGTGCAGGTCTAAAGTTGTTTCTACCATCACCCCGAATCTGATTATATTTCAGTGTTGAAGAACTGAAAAATAAATTTAAAAGCGGTGAGGGAAAATCACCATACGAGATTAAATTTTACATTTGAGGTGTTCTTTTCACCGAGTTTACGGGTATTTTTTTATGCCACCTTTGCTAATTGAGAGGCGATCTTGCGTGACGTGCTGTCCTGTCCCTGGAGTGCTCTCCGTGCTTCTGCTGAGCTACCGACAGCTTTGCGTTAGTAGTGTTGCCTGTGTGACCGAGTGGCAAAGCTGTTTAGCAGCCGTTGAAACGACGAAGTATCCGAAAGTATTTTTTAGTAGGAAATTAGCGCGCTTTCTCTCGCTCAGCCTACGGATCGCTACATTTCTTCATTGGTTGACCACTGAACGCATTCAAGGACGGCACTCTAATTTTCCGGCAGTCATTTTTTGCAATAAAATTACAATGTCGGCGTGTAATTGGTCATGCCTGGGGATGTTGCTCACGCTGGTTCACCCTCCATCCCGCGCCTTTATGAACGCGTTAACGAGAATCCCGTAGAATTGTGCCTTTCCTCCCCCACCCCTCCCCGTCCACCCTGGAAACATGGAGGAAAGTTGAAGAGAATCACCGCTCGAAGAGATTGTACAGAGAAAATCACGATGGCTTGATACGCCTTCAGTGATGTCAGGGTTTCTGGCACGTTATTCTCACTTGTGAGGAGTTGCTTGTTACCCTTACGTTACTCTCACGTGTCAGGTGTTGTGCGTTACCCTCACGTTACTCTCACTTGTGAGGAGTTGCTTGTTACCCTTACGTTACTCTCACGGGTCAGGTGTTGTGCGTTACCCTCACGTTACTCTCACTTGTGAGGAGTTGCTTGTTACCCTTACGTTACTCTCACGGGTCAGGTGTTGTGCGTTACCCTCACGTTACTCTCACTTGTGAGGAGTTGCTTGTTACCCTTACGTTACTCTCACGGGTCAGGTGTTGTGCGTTACCCTCACGTTACTCTCACTTGTGAGGAGTTGCTTGTTACTCTCACGTGTCAGGTGTTGTGCGTTACCCTCACGTTACTCTCACTTGTGAGGAGTTGCTTGTTACTCTCACGTGTCAGGTGTTGTGCGTTACCCTCACGTTACTCGCACTTGTGAGGAGTTGCTTGTTACCCTTACGTTACTCTCACGTGTCAGGTGTTGTGCGTTACCCTCACGTTACTCTCACTTGTGAGGAGTTGCTTGTTACTCTCACGTTACTCTCACGTGTCAGGTGTGCGTTACCCTCACGTTACTCTCACTTGTGAGGAGTTGCTTGTTACCCTTACGTTACTCTCACGTGTCAGGTGTTGTGCGTTACCCTCACGTTACTCTCACTTGTGAGGAGTTGCTTGTTACTCTCACGTTACTCTCACGTGTCAGGTGTGCGTTACCCTCACGTTACTCTCACTTGTGAGGAGTTGCTTGTTACCCTTACGTTACTCTCACGTGTCAGGTGTTGTGCGTTACCCTCACGTTACTCTCACTTGTGAGGAGTTGCTTGTTACTCTCACGTTACTCTCACGGGTCAGGTGTGCGTTACCCTCACGTTACTCTCACTTGTGAGGAGTTGCTTGTTACCCTTACGTTACTCTCACGTGTCAGGTGTTGTGCGTTACCCTCAAGTTACTCTCACTTGTGAGGAGTTGCTTGTTACTCTCACGTTACTCTCACGTGTCAGGTGTGCGTTACCCTCACGTTACTCTCACTTGTGAGGAGTTGCTTGTTACCCTTACGTTACTCTCACGTGTCAGGTGTTGTGCGTTACCCTCACGTTACTCTCACTTGTGAGGAGTTGCTTGTTACTCTCACGGGTCAGGTGTGCGTTACCCTCACGTTACTCTCACTTGTGAGGAGTTGCTTGTTACCCTTACGTTACTCTCACGTGTCAGGTGTTGTGCGTTACCCTCACGTTACTCTCACTTGTGAGGAGTTGCTTGTTACCCTTACGTTACTCTCACGGGTCAGGTGTTGTGCGTTACCCTCACGTTACTCTCACTTGTGAGGAGTTGCTTGTTACCCTTACGTTACTCTCACGGGTCAGGTGTTGTGCGTTACCCTCACGTTACTCTCACTTGTGAGGAGTTGCTTGTTACCCTTACGTTACTCTCACGGGTCAGGTGTTGTGCGTTACCCTCACGTTACTCTCACTTGTGAGGAGTTGCTTGTTACCCTTACGTTACTCTCACGTGTCAGGTGTTGTGCGTTACCCTCACGTTACTCTCACTTGTGAGGAGTTGCTTGTTACCCTTACGTTACTCTCACGGGTCAGGTGTTGTGCGTTACCCTCACGTTACTCTCACTTGTGAGGAGTTGCTTGTTACCCTTACGTTACTCTCACGGGTCAGGTGTTGTGCGTTACCCTCACGTTACTCTCACTTGTGAGGAGTTGCTTGTTACTCTCACGTGTCAGGTGTTGTGCGTTACCCTCACGTTACTCTCACTTGTGAGGAGTTGCTTGTTACTCTCACGTGTCAGGTGTTGTGCGTTACCCTCACGTTACTCTCACTTGTGAGGAGTTGCTTGTTACCCTTACGTTACTCTCACGTGTCAGGTGTTGTGCGTTACCCTCACGTTACTCTCACTTGTGAGGAGTTGCTTGTTACTCTCACGTGTCAGGTGTTGTGCGTTACCCTCACGTTACTCTCACTTGTGAGGAGTTGCTTGTTACTCTCACGTGTCAGGTGTTGTGCGTTACCCTCACGTTACTCTCACTTGTGAGGAGTTGCTTGTTACCCTTACGTTACTCTCACGGGTCAGGTGTTGTGCGTTACCCTCACGTTACTCTCACTTGTGAGGAGTTGCTTGTTACCCTTACGTTACTCTCACGGGTCAGGTGTTGTGCGTTACCCTCACGTTACTCTCACTTGTGAGGAGTTGCTTGTTACTCTCACGTGTCAGGTGTTGTGCGTTACCCTCACGTTACTCTCACTTGTGAGGAGTTGCTTGTTACTCTCACGTGTCAGGTGTTGTGCGTTACCCTCACGTTACTCGCACTTGTGAGGAGTTGCTTGTTACCCTTACGTTACTCTCACGTGTCAGGTGTTGTGCGTTACCCTCACGTTACTCTCACTTGTGAGGAGTTGCTTGTTACTCTCACGTTACTCTCACGTGTCAGGTGTGCGTTACCCTCACGTTACTCTCACTTGTGAGGAGTTGCTTGTTACCCTTACGTTACTCTCACGTGTCAGGTGTTGTGCGTTACCCTCACGTTACTCTCACTTGTGAGGAGTTGCTTGTTACTCTCACGTTACTCTCACGTGTCAGGTGTGCGTTACCCTCACGTTACTCTCACTTGTGAGGAGTTGCTTGTTACCCTTACGTTACTCTCACGTGTCAGGTGTTGTGCGTTACCCTCACGTTACTCTCACTTGTGAGGAGTTGCTTGTTACTCTCACGTTACTCTCATGGGTCAGGTGTGCGTTACCCTCACGTTACTCTCACTTGTGAGGAGTTGCTTGTTACCCTTACGTTACTCTCACGTGTCAGGTGTTGTGCGTTACCCTCACGTTACTCTCACTTGTGAGGAGTTGCTTGTTACTCTCACGTTACTCTCACGTGTCAGGTGTGCGTTACCCTCACGTTACTCTCACTTGTGAGGAGTTGCTTGTTACCCTTACGTTACTCTCACGGGTCAGGTGTTGTGCGTTACCCTCACGTTACTCTCACTTGTGAGGAGTTGCTTGTTACCCTTACGTTACTCTCACGTGTCAGGTGTTGTGCGTTACCCTCACGTTACTCTCACTTGTGAGGAGTTGCTTGTTACTCTCACGTTACTCTCACGGGTCAGGTGTGCGTTACCCTCACGTTACTCTCACTTGTGAGGAGTTGCTTGTTACCCTTACGTTACTCTCACGTGTCAGGTGTTGTGCGTTACCCTCACGTTACTCTCACTTGTGAGGAGTTGCTTGTTACTCTCACGTTACTCTCACGGGTCAGGTGTGCGTTACCCTCACGTTACTCTCACTTGTGAGGAGTTGCTTGTTACCCTTACGTTACTCTCACGTGTCAGGTGTTGTGCGTTACCCTCACGTTACTCTCACTTGTGAGGAGTTGCTTGTTACTCTCACGGGTCAGGTGTGCGTTACCCTCACGTTACTCTCACTTGTGAGGAGTTGCTTGTTACCCTTACGTTACTCTCACGTGTCAGGTGTTGTGCGTTACCCTCACGTTACTCTCACTTGTGAGGATTTGCTTGTTACTCTCACGTTACTCTCACGGGTCAGGTGTGCGTTACCCTCACGTTACTCTCACTTGTGAGGAGTTGCTTGTTACCCTTACGTTACTCTCACGTGTCAGGTGTTGTGCGTTACCCTCACGTTACTCTCACTTGTGAGGAGTTGCTTGTTACTCTCACGTTACTCTCACGGGTCAGGTGTGCGTTACCCTCACGTTACTCTCACTTGTGAGGAGTTGCTTGTTACCCTTACGTTACTCTCACGTGTCAGGTGTTGTGCGTTACCCTCACGTTACTCTCACTTGTGAGGAGTTGCTTGTTACTCTCACGTTACTCTCACGGGTCAGGTGTGCGTTACCCTCACGTTACTCTCACTTGTGAGGAGTTGCTTGTTACCCTTACGTTACTCTCACGTGTCAGGTGTTGTGCGTTACCCTCACGTTACTCTCACTTTCTGACGCCCCCTCCGCATTTCGGCCCCCGCGCGGCTTCCCCGTAGTACCTGTACTCTGCTGCTGCAGCCCTCCCCCGCCTGGCCCCTCCTGCTATTGATTGTTGGCCAGGTGAGCTGCGGCCTGTTGGTGTTGTTGCTGCTGCCTGTTGATGTTGTTGCTGCGGCCTGTTGGTGTTGCTGCTGCGGCCTGTTGGTGTTGTTGTTGCTGCTGCCTGTTGGTGTTGTTGCTGCGGCCTGTTGGTGTTGTTGCTGCGGCCTGTTGGTGTTGTTGCTGCTACCTGTTGATGTTGTTGCTGCGGCCTGTTGGTGTTGCTGCTGCGGCCTGTTGGTGTTGTTGTTGCTGCTGCCTGTTGGTGTTGTTGCTGCGGCCTGTTGGTGTTGTTGCTGCTGCCTGTTGGTGTTGTTGCTGCTGCCTGTTGGTGTTGTTGCTGCTGCCTGTTGGTGTTGTTGCTGTGGCCTGTTGGTGTTGTTGCTGCTGCCTGTTGATGTTGTTGCTGCGGCCTGTTGGTGTTGCTGCTGCGGCCTGTTGGTGTTGTTGCTGCTGCTGCCTGTTGGTGTTGTTGTTGCTGCTGCCTGTTGGTGTTGTTGCTGCTGCCTGTTGGTGTTGTTGCTGCGGCCTGTTGGTGTTGTTGCTGCGGCCTGTTGGTGTTGTTGCTGCGGCCTGTTGGTGTTGTTGCTGCGGCCTGTTGGTGTTGTTGCTGCGGCCTTTTGGTGTTGTTGCTGCGGCCTGTTGGTGTTGCTGTTGTTGCTGCGGCCTGTTGGTGTTGTTGCTGCGGCCTTTTGGTGTTGTTGCTGCGGCCTGTTGGTGTTGCTGTTGTTGCTGCGGCCCTGTTGGTGATGTTGTGGCCGTTTTAGTGCTCTTGTTGATGCTGTTGTTACTGTTGCTGCAGCCCTGTTGGTGCTATTGTTGCTGTTGTTACTTTTGCTGCGGTTACTGGTGCTGCGGCCGTGTTGATGCTTCTGTTGCTGCGGCCCTGTTCATGCTGTTTTTACTGTTGCTGCGGCCATGTTGGTGCTATTGTTGCTGCTGTTGTTACTGTTGCTGCGGCCGTGTTGGTGATATTGTTGCTGCTGTTGTTACTGTTGCTGCGGCCGTGTTGATGCTATTGTTGCTGCTGTTGTTACTGTTGCTGCGGCCGTGTTGGTGCTATTGTTGCTGCTGTTGTTACTGTTGCTGCGGCCGTGTTGGTGCTATTGTTACTGTTGCTGCGGCCGTGTTGGTGCTATTGTTGCTGCTGTTGTTACTGTTGCTGCGGCCGTGTTGGTGCTATTGTTGCTGCGGTTGTTACTGTTGCTGCGGCCGTGTTGGTGCTATTGTTGCTGCGGTTGTTACTGTTGCTGCGGCCGTGTTGGTGCTATTGTTGCTACTGTTACTAACTCTTATTATTGAACCCCGTTTAATTGTTATTTTTAGTTTCATCTGCTTAAGCTAATCCCTTACTGCTGTTGTTGCACTGTTATTGTTCCTCTTATTACACCGTTGCTCGTACTGCGCTGTTACAATAATTGCAATGCCGTTGTTGCTGTTATTGCACTATTGCTCACAGTGTGCTGCTACTGGTGCATTTTACTGTTAGTGCATCTGTACGGTTTATGGAGTCCATATGTTAGCTGGACGTTTGGCTTCACTGGTTTCTACTAACTTTATGTCACGCAAAGAATCCTTCATTTTTTGTTGGTGGTTATCTAAGTTGGTGTCGGAACGAATAGAGCTAATTTGGACAGCTAAAATTTCGAAAGTTTGGAACAAAAATTTGTGGGGCAATAAATAGTGAAGGTTATAGTATCGTAACGAATGGTGGAATACGTTGGATTTAATGGTGTGTTACTGAGGCCTTATGAAGGTTATTTTTATAAAATATCTGCCATGACCAAGATTCTATTTATTCCATGCATGACATTCTGTTGTTTTTCCACAATGTGAATGCATGAATTCTTAATTCATTACTAAGCGCCGCAGTGTCTGTGTTTGACGTGTGACAAAATCGAGTGCACGGTCACTTAGTTATTTATTCAAATATCTATTAACCTATCACTGTTGACGGTATAACATTCCTGATGGCGTAATTACGCGTCTGCTAACTTACTTCTTCGCCGTCACGCGATCGCTGGCCCGGCCGAGCGCCTCAGAAGACGGCAAATAAAAAAAGCATATAAACTGCGCTTATCACGAATACGCGCCTTAGGCATCAAAGCACTGTGCGTGCAATTATTCCCGTGTGTAAATTATTGAGGATTGACGCCCTAAATTTCAGAAAGACTTGCAAGAAAACTCCGACTGTGCAATACATTGCCTGACAAAAGAAAAGGTCAGTGAATGAATTCCGCGGTCGAGAGTGTCGTTCGCGTCACATTTTCTCGAAACGCGTAACTTGACTTGTACGTGTACGTTTTTTTGGCAGATGCTATTTAATTGAAGTAAACTTGCTCTTATTTCAAGTGAACGTGATAGGATCGCAAAATAAGAGCCCGTCACAAAGCTTAAGACTGAAACCAAGTGATCAAAGGAATGAAGCGTGTAGAGGCAGCTGGCGGCTGCGCAATCAATCTTATCATGGCAGATGTGCCACCGTATTCCTTCACTTCCTTCCTCTGCTCTGTATCGCCTGATACTCCTCGCTTATTGTCCACACTGCCTCTGCTTCTCTGTGTGTGAGACCTTGCGTTCGTACGAATTGGGCTTATTTTCACTCCAGGATATAAGAGAGTTTGCCAAAACATGGTGGGAAAACCGAGTACGTATTCATGCTGCTTAAACCTTTTCCATGCCCACCGTATTTTTTGTAAGTGCTAGCTTCTGCTGTTTAGGGCGTCAGTAAGTGTGCGTTTACTTAGCTGTGGAACATTTCAAATATTCGTTATGGTTGTGATATGGAAATGGTGTGAGATCGATAGATTACGTGACGCTGTCGGTGAAATCGGTTCCGTTAATTCCGTTAAACTCCGTTAATGATGTCCAGTGCATTTCACGCTCCAAACTTCGTTTATGATGTCCAGTGCATATCACGCTCCAAACTTCGTTAATGATGTCCAGTGCCTATCACGCTCAAAACTCCGTTAATGATGTCCAGTGCATTTCACGCTCCAAACTCCGTTAATGATGTCCAGTGCATATCACGCTCCAAACTCCGTTAATGATGTCCAGTGCAGATCACGCTCCAAACTCCGTTAATGATGTCCAGTGCATATCACGCTCCAAACTCTGTTAATGATGTCCAGTGCATATCACGCTCCAAACTTCGTTAATGATGTCCAGTGCATATCACGCTCCAAACTCCGTTAATGATGTCCAGTGCATATCACGCCCAAAACTCCGTTAATGATGTCCAGTGCATATCACGCTCAAAACTCCGTTAATGATGTCCAGTGCATATCACGCTCCAAACTTCGTTAATGATGTCCAGTGCATATCACGCTCAAAACTCCGTTAATGATGTCCAGTGCATATCACACTCCAAACTTCGTTAATGATGTCCAGTGCATATCACGCTCCAAACTTCGTTAATGGTGTCCAGTGCATATCACGCTCAAAACTCCGTTAATGATGTCCAGTGCATGAATGAGTTGTAATTTCCCCAACAGCCTCTGGGGGACGACGACGACGCGTCGTCCCTGAACGGGGACGACAAGGACCACGGTGGGGACGCAGAGGGGGTCTGGTCCCCTGACATCGAGCAGAGCTTCCAGGAGGCCCTCGCCATCTACCCTCCCTGCGGCCGCCGCAAGATCATCCTCAGCGATGAGGGAAAGATGTATGGTGAGTAGTACTAAGGGTGGTGGTGTTCGTCTGACGTCGAGTGTGGTGAGCTCCTATAGTGGTGTTGCGGTGAGTACTGAGGGTTGTGGTGCATCGAGTGTGGTGAGCTCCTAGTGGTGTTGTGGTGAGTATTGAGAGTAGTGGTGCGTGTTGAGCTCCTGGTAGCGTTATAGGGAGTATTGAGGGTAGTGTTGTTCATATGTTGCGTCGAGTTTGGTGAGCTCCTGGCGGTGTTGCGATCAGAACTTGGTAATATAATTTCTGGTGTTGGTGAGTCACTGGTAATATGTCTAATGTTGTAAATGCACTGCTGTTGCTATGTGACGGGGTACTCGGTGTGGCAATTAGTGCTCAGCGGAGCACACCTTCGTTGCGCTGTGGACGCTCCCGGTCATCCACTGTACACACTGATGGCCGAATACACAGAAGCCAGAGAGTTACGCAGGACGTCCTATTGAAGTGTTCCGGGGTGACGGCGTTATAATTATAATATTCCCATAATCGTCATCAATTTTGCAGTGGAAATATTTTTGGATTTTTTCTAACGACGTATTTGCATGTCAGATACCTACTGATGAACTTCTTCGTTCTCAATAACTGTGTCTATAAAGTGTAAAATGTCTCTATCTAAGTGACTGTCTATATTAGCGTGTCCTGTCTGTGTTGCTGATGCGTTGTTGTAGGTCGCTGAGTAGTTGTCAGGTCATGGTAAATTTCATTATATGGAGGTTACGATTTTATCATGCACTCCCTAGATCTAATGCTCCTGCCATTTAATTTTACTTGGTCTGCATTTCCTGTTTCCTTTCTCAAACGTCCATCTTATGTTGAGTTGTATCATCTATTTTAGCCCCATCTTATTTTTTTGCCAGTCCTTGTGCCTTTCCGTTGTTGTCTTTCACGTTATTGAGATGTGTCCGCGAGACGTCTAGTGTCTCGTCTCGCTGCGCCTCGTGAGCCGCCCCCCAGAGACGCAGCAGGGGCGGCGAGACGCGCCATCTTTTAATTTGTCTCTGGGGCAATTTGGTGCCCACAGCGCGTCCAGCAGCCTGCGATATTACTTTTGTGTCGCGTGTCTTGTTTTCTAGGCTAGCCTCTGCCTCCATGCTGCTGCTGTCAACACGCACATTTTTATTCATTACTTCATTATTACGTTCGCTTTATTGCTTTTTTCGGCCGTGATTTTAGGGTTTGACCGGCTCCCTAATCTACGATAAAATTGTGGGAATGACGTGCAAGGTCATCGAGTGGCATGTCCCGTACACTCTCTTCTACTTATCTCCTACGTTTGCGACGGTCCCCTAGAGAAGCTGCTGGTCTTGGCAGTGTACTGCTTTGGAATTGGAGCTTCGGTCGGTTTCGTATATAGTACAATGCTCTGCCTTGATGCCACACATGGCTATGAGACTCCAGACCACGCACTTGTAACTCCACGCTTGTTTTCCGGGGGTCAACTTTCCTCTTACCATCGAATTATAATTTGGGGATCTATAAATGATATATGATAGGAATCTAGCTAAGTGCATTGAAAACGCTCTACTCTGACCAGACCACGCACTTGTAACACCACGTCTGTTTTTGCCACTTCCTTCATCGGGAGTGTGTGCCGCGATGAATGCTCTCACGCGAGAGTGATTGGGCAGCCTGTGTAGAGGAGGTCATCGTAGTGAAGAGGAGGTGGAACGAGACAGCTGGGGTGGTTGTGAGCGGTATAGATTGATTAATTAACGTCGGTCAGCCTTTCGCTCACTCTCATTATCGTGAAAATTTGGTACGCTTGTTTGTTTCCTGTCGTTTCATGTTTCACGTTTTGACAATCTTGCATCTTTATCGTCGTGCGTTGCTTGAGTGAAGAGCGTCGTGTCAACGTCCAGCATTCACATGACTTCTTATATTATGCCTTCAGCACAAGTGATGTTCCAGTTCCGAATGTACGTCGTGTCTCTGACAGCGATGTTCCAGTCTCGGTGTTCCAGAGGTACATAATGTCTCTGGTTCAGAATCTGCTGTTGCCACTGCCGTGGTAAACTGTAGGCTCAAAACCTCAATCCGTCCGGTTTACAGATAACAAATCATTTCAGGTTTAAATCTTGTCTCAAGTCAGCGTGGGTTTGATTTCCCTAGTCAGTTCGAGTACCGATGCGGTGTGCACATTTGTCGCCTTGTCAGGACTCTGGATTGACATAAAAAACTTTAATTCGCTAGCTTTAAAACATAAAATCAGGTTTCTTTGCATGCGTACACAACAATGCGGTGAAAGAGACACCGCCAATAGGGGGGTTGTAGTGAGATTTGCCGCATCAAACACTATCATCATATAATTAAACCAGGTTTTTCTACATACACACAAAGTGTGGTGAGAAACACACCGACCATATGGGGGTTGTAGTGAGATTTGTCACACTTTGGGGCAATTTGGGGTAGTGAGATTTGTCACACTTCGTCTGCGCGAGTTGAATAGTTAGAAATGGAATTTAAGACTCAATATGGGTCAGGCGCAATCACCTTCAGAGGCGACCGCTGACACTCATATGTACGAGACTCGCTTACTCCTATATAAACTTGCCATATCATCTAGCTGTTGCCTTCTACAATGATGACTTCAATCATTCTATCACATACTTTTGTGCTGTTGCTGCATCAATTTTCTGGACGCGCTTTGTTTTCCTGCTCGCTGTGCATCCAAGCTAGCCATAGGCTTCCTCAGACTCTCTCCCCCCCTCCCTCCCCTTAGCTGGAGGGGTGAGGGGGCCTGCATTGCCGCTGCGGCGTCTCCTGCGCGACGTGATTGCCTCGCACCCTTGCCGCGGTGGTCGCTTATTGCGCCTTTGTGGTGGCCTTATTGCTCCTTACGGCGGGCCTTGTTGTGCCTTTGTGGTGGCCTTATTGCTCCTTAAGGCGGGCCTTGTTGCGCCTTTGTGGTGGCCTTATTGTTCCTTAAGGTGGGCTTTGTTGCGCCTTTGTGGTGGCCTTATTGCTCCTTAAGGCGGGCCTTATTGCGCCTTTGTGGTGGCCTTATTGCTCCTTAAGGCGGGCCTTATTGCGCCTTTGTGGTGGCCTTATTGCTCCTTAAGGCGGGCCTTGTTGCGCCTTTGTGGTGGCCTTATTGCTCCTTAAGGCGGGCCTTATTGCGCCTTTGTGGTGGCCTTATTTCTCCTTAAGGTGGGCCTTATTGCGCCTTTGTGGTGGCCTTATTGCTCCTTAAGGCGGGCCTTGTTGCGCCTTTGTGGTGGCCTTATTGCTCCTTAAGGCGGGCCTTATTGCGCCTTTGTGGTGGCCTTATTGCTCCTTAAGGCGGGCCTTATTGCGCCTTTGTGGTGGCCTTATTGCTCCTTAAGGCGGGCCTTATTGCACCTTTGTGGTGGCCTTATTGCGCCTTTGTGGTGCCCTTATTGCGCCTTTGTGGTGGCCTTATTGTTCCTTAGGGCGGGCCTTATTGCGCCTTTGTGGTGGCCTTATTGTGCTTTTGTGGTAGCCTCATTACTTTTTTAAGGCGATACGCCTTATTACGCCTTGGTAATGGCCTTATTGCTTCTTCAGGCGAGCCTTATTGTCAAGCCCCGCCTTTTTTGTTGCTCCCACGGCTAGTTACCTCTGCCTTTTGTTGCTCCCAAGGCTAGTTACCTCCGCCTTTTGTTGCTTCCAATGCTAGTTACCCCCGCCTTTTGTTGCTTCCAAGGCTAGGTACCCCCGCCTTTTGTTGCTCCCAAGGGTAGTTACTCCCGCCTTTTGTTGCTTCCAAGGGTAGTTACTCCCGCCTTTTGTTGCTTCCAAGGGTATTTACTCCCGCCTTTTGTTGCTCCCAAGGCAAGTCTGTTCGCTCCTTAACTTGCACTTCACTGGTCATTGAAGCTTACTTCGGTACAGCTCACTTACCTAACCAGCCCTCAAGCCCAGTCTATACCTCGTTATAATGTCGTTTACTTCCTTAATAATTAATTTTTCCCATTATTTCCTTAGCTTGAGTTGTTCTAGTGCTTATTTCTAGTACTCACCTGACTTCTCCATAGTGGGGCTGTCTTCTCTATTTTGTGTTTGCTTCACTGTCTTGAACTTGCCATGTCATTTAGGGATCAGTTGGCTGATTCGCCTTTTATATAGGCAAAATTATAAAAATTGAAAAAAATACCTGATGATCTTGGCATGACAATTGGTTAACCAGTAGACACATTCCTCGCGTATTTGACCACATGTGTACCAACAGTAAAATTGCCCATTTTCGTACCGGTATAAATCCGCGACATTTTATGTTTCACGACATTGAAAAAAATAATTATCATACGAGGTGAAAGGTTATCGTGCTCGTGCAACTGTATTTTTCACTTTCATTGGTACGAATTAAAATTTATCCAAGCCGAAAAATCGATTTGCTGTTCTGCCACTCACAACCTAACCAAACTAACCGGAAACGCGAGCAACGTGTTGAGCGCGCCTTTTGCTCGTGGTCTCCCTCAGTCAGCAGCTCTGGGGAGTGTTGCCCTCCGCAGGCTGTAGAGACGCGGCCCTTTGGTGTCCGCAAGTTAGCGGGAGAGATGACAAGTTATGTGTCTCTGCATTCAGCACACCAGTTGGTGCTGTTGCTGTTGATTGCTAGCAGCACTATTGCTGCTACTGTTACACTAGTTAGAGCTATGTGGTCACACTAATTGTAGCTATTGTCACACTGGCTAGACCTATCTTCACACTAGTTTGTGTTAATATGATCCCAGCGCTATTGCCACCCTATTTAGTACTGTTGTCAGCAAGTAGTTGCTATGAGGACTGGAATGAGTTGGGTATTCCAGGAAACCCAACCGTCCAAATAGTTAGCGTGATTTGGGTGAGCTTCCTGCTGCGGATCCAGCAGCGCTTGCCGGGACAATTTGTTATAGCTAGAATTTACTGTAGGAAGTGTGGTTGACTTCATTTCATCCCTCAGCTTCTTGACGGTTTTTTTTAAATAATCTTTCGTTTTGGCGATGTGTTTAACGTTCGTATTTGCTTCCTGTTGTATTTTCTTTTATTTTTTTTGGGTACGAAGTGATGTTTATTGGATCAAAGCACCACGTCCAGACCGAGTTCTTCTCAAATCAACTGCTGCGCTCTTGTGTTCACTGCACGAGACAATAATGTTAGCTTTTGACTGAAAATTTCCCCTCAGTGTGAAATCTGGATACCCTCGGTACAAAATCAAAATCCTTCGGTTCTCCGCTCAAAATCTTTAAATCCCTCAGTTCTCTTCAGTACAAAATCCCTTAGTTTCGTGGAGAGATTCAAAATTCTCGAATTTCCCTGCTCAAAATACCTCGGTTCCCCTAGACAAAATCCCCAAATCTTTCTGTTCCCTGAAAGGACTCAGAATCCGTGAGTTCCCCCTACACAAAATCCCTGAACCCCTCAGTTCCCTTGTGGGATTCAGAATCCCTAAATTCCCCCTACACCAAATCCCTGAGTCTCTCAGTTCCCTCGTGGGATTCGTAATTCCTGAGTTGTCGTACAAGAAAACCATGAATCCCTCAGCTTTTTGGGGGATTCCTAATGTCTGAGTTCCCCATTACAAAACCCCTGAATATCTAGTCCCCGCAGTACAAAAACCCCAATGGAGTTCCATTAGAGTAAGCACCCTCTGCTACCAAGGCACGCCTACGCCACGAGAACGCGTCGTGGTTGCTGCACGTCCCGGTAGGTGACGCTCGCGGCAACCGACGCCTGTGCCGTCCAATAAATTGTCGGCCTCTCAATATCGTTTCCAAATGAAACGGCGAGACGGACTCTGAAAAATTGCGCTACATGCTACGGAGACGATCCCGCCGCCCTCGCCCTCTAGCTCTTGGCATGCTTGTGCCGCAGCAGTCACCGCATCGACACCGCAAGTGATACTTGGTCCCGTATAATTAAATCTCCCCTGCGTGTGTTGGCTTCCGTGTAATTGCATGTGCGCCAGATAACGTGGATGCTTTGCCTCTCTTACAAGTAAACATGAGGATAAGGGAGTTATAAGGAGTTCGTGCGCTGTACACGACGAAATTTTATAACACATTTTTTACAATAAAACGTGGATGCTTCACCTCTCTTGCAACTAAATATGAGGATAAAGGAATTATAAGGAGTTTATGCGCTGTACACCACCAAATGTTATAAGGCATTTTTTCGAAAAAAGCGTCATATCTTAACTCTGTCTCTTTCCTCTCTCATCGTGATGATCGATTTCCTCTGTGGGATTCAACTATCGTCGTATTTACTGAAATCAACGCGACGGGAGGAAGGTGTGAAATTCCGAGCTGAAGACCAGGTAGGAAGTAGGATTTTGGTTTTGTTTGGACCATCTGTTTTAGCTTCACTGCTGTCTTTTTTTCAGCTCTTGTTACTTTCATCTGGTTTTATAAATTTCTTTCAGTCTTGCAGTTTCCATGCGCAGGGTGGGGGAAACACCTTGCGCAAAGATTCCCCGTTCCCTTAATGTTATACTAAACAATGCCTTCTCTGTTCCTCTCTAGGAGCACAATTTGGCGTACAAATTCTTTCCTTCTTTCCTAAATTTCAATATTGAACTAGAATTTAAAGTCAATTGTAAGCAATTTTGAAATTAGCAGAAATAAACTGGATCGAACCTTCATTTTGCTTCAAGTATTTATGAAAAATTAGTTTGTGACTACAGGTCTGTCAGCAGCATTATGTAAATCCCCTCCGTGTACCACCGGGGGCTCACGTGGCGGCTAACGTATTAACACGTGCTAAGAAAGGCTCAAATTATCGGCTGGAATAGTTAGTAATCTTCGAAACGAGCGTCTGATGGTTTGGGCTGTTCAAGAGAGGGGGAGAGTTTCACAGTTCAGCGCAGGATCGTTTCATCATGAAACACCTTGTGCGTGGATTCCGTGTTCCCTTAACTCCATACTCAATTGTACCTTCATCCTTGCTCTCGTTGGAACACATTTGTGTTTGATTTCGGAAGCTCAAATTAACGTAAAATCAATCTAATTCCGTGGTCACAGTCCAAGATAAAGGATGGGAATTTTTACTGAAGCAGTTCAGCGAACGTAGCTCGCGATGAATGAAGTTTAAAGAGTGAAAAAAGTTGGAGTTCAAAAAGAAGCAGCTTACTGATGCAGTTCAAACCCCCCCCCCCTCGAAAAAAAAGGGAGACAAATTTGATATGTTACTTCGCATTCATCCCAGCACCAATTGTGACTTCACACAATTTTTGACTGCAATACAACTCCAGCATGGGAAGCGCGGCGCTGTCTGCGTTGGAGCCTGCATGGGAGGGCGCGCGTGAACGGCCTTTAGTGGGCCAGATATTGTCCTCCCTCTCTAGGGGGGGGGGGGGGGGGAGAGGCAGTCCCCTCTAGGTGGGGGGCGCATTCCCCGTGTGTCGTGGTGCACGCTACGGCGCACCGCGGCTTTGATCTGCAGCTCCTGGTGCACGCATCCCGTGTTCGTGCATTGGTGCGTCAATTTAATTTGTGCGTTTCTTCAGTCGCGCGCTCGTGCGTGCGTTGCTGCATTTGTCGGTGCGTTTTGGTCTTGTCTCAAATTCGCTATTATTTTTTTTTTGTATTTTCTCATATTCGCTATTCTCTTATTTTTGGTATTGTCTCATATTCGCTATTCTCTTTTTTATGATATTGTCTCATATTCGCTATTCTCTTATTTTTGGTATTGTCTCATATTCGCTATTCTCTTATTTTTGGTATTGTCTCATATTCGCTATTCTCTTATTTTTGGTATTGTCTCATATTCGCTATTTTTTTATGGTATTGTCTCATATTCGCTATTCTCTTTTATGGTATTGTCTCATATTCGCTATTCTCTTATTTTTGGTATTGTCTCATATTCGTTTTTTCTTATTTTAGTCTTAATTTGCCCGTGTATTGTGTGATCTGAAATCTATCGTTCCTCTTCTTTATGCCACTTCCTGATCTTTCGATTCGGGAGCTGCCTTTGAAACTTTTGTCTGACCCCAAGGCTGGCAGATTTACTTGTGCAACTCGGTAGATCAGCATCGTAGTTGCTCCAGCTCCCCAGGTGAGCTCTGTCGTAGTCCTGAGCGTCTCGATATGTGGGAGCAGCACCTCGAGGCCTTATATGTTGGGAGTCACAGAGTTAGCGCCAGGCCTCGTGCCGAAGCACGAGACACATGTATTCAAGCGCTAGACGCATGCATTCAGGCACGAGACACTTGTGGTGCCGGCACAGTCGTTGCAGTTACAGGAGGATTACTTGGGTTACTCCAGGAGCCCTGTAGTGCAGCTCGTGCCTCCTTAGTGCTCCTTTTTGAGCCTTCTTGCCGTCTCGAGAGCAGCAGTTCCCGCATTTATGCTCAGCTGGAGCCCAGCGTTATAGTGTGGTGGTAGTCCAGCTATCCTGGGTCTCCAGGGTATCTATTGCTGCCCTCCTTGGCCATGAAGCTTGGTTGAAACCTCTCAATTTGTCATTTGGAGGGAATGAGTAGAATAAGCAATGTTCATTTTGTGGTGTGCTTTTAAATCAATAAATGTTGTTTGGGAACTGTGTGAGGAAAATTTGGTTTGGAAATCATCGCGTGTCAGTTGCGTCTTCCTTTCTTGCTATATTCCACATCTTGTTAATTTTCCAGGTTCAAATTAGTTCTTTTGCCTAAAATAGGTCATCGCTTCTCATAAAGTTGGTGGTAATGAAAGTACTCTCTCCCTTCCAACTCGCCTCGGGTCGAATGCAAAGCAGCTGCTCGAATTTAGCAGCCTGTTGATGTTGCCTTTGAATACCAACCACATCGAAGCTTTATTTACTGCGTTTTCTTGCCGTAAACAGCATAATGTTAAGACTGTAACCTTAGATATGTGCCATTTGTTTTCGAATCGGATGTTAGAATTTCTTAGGAGTGTCAATGCTTGTGTTGTGGCATGAATTTCATTGAGTTGTGATTTATACTGAGCTTTTATTACGAATGCTCAAAATTTGTAAATTATTGCTGTTCGTGCGCGCTGTGTGCAGTTTTCGTGTATCCTGTATACCTCTTGTGTGAGTCGCCGTACGTTGCGAAAGTGACCGGCGGTATCATGTATACTGTATTTTGCGTGTGTTATTGCACATGCTGTATATCCTTGACAGAATGTGTAAGGGTTGTTCTATATGATGCGCCTATACTGTGTGGGGACTTTTCCGATGTGGGCTATTCTATTTGACATCCATGATAGAATGTGTACAGATATGTCTGCATAATGCGTCTATACTGCGTGGGGTGATTTGCAGTGTGCCTGTTTGGGCTATTCCACTGCTTATCCATGATAGGATGTGTAAGGATTGTTGTGTAATGCGTGTGTGTGGGGAGGTTTCCTCTGATCTTTGGTGAGGGTCGCCAGCAAAGCCCCGCCTCCGATGCCCTCGCTCGCTGCTCATTGGCTGCCCTTGCACCCAAAAGTGATCTCGCTCGCTCCTCCCCTCTGGTTTCCCTCGAGCCTTCCATGCTGCCGCCCTCGCTTGCATCCTTCCGTGCCCTCTTGTCATGCCCGACCGTAGCCATGCTACTACCCCCATCACCTTCTGGTCTGGCAAATCGGTCAAGGGTATAGTAGGTGCGGTACTAGGTACTTGTATTTATTTCTTCCCCTCTTGTCATGCCCGATCGTGGCCATGCTACTACCTCCGTCACCTTCCGATCTGGCAAATCGGTCAAGAGTATAGTACGTGCCGTACTAGGTACCTGTATATACTTCCTTCAGATGGTGTTTTTGCTTAAGTCTTAGAATCTTTTCGCTCAAGAGTTGGAGGTAGAGGTATTCCAGACGGGCCTATAGTAATAATGTAGTAGGCCTTATGTACCGCACACGGGTCTGCAGTATAATAGGATAACCTATGGTACTGGAGGAAGTCCAGTGATGATGCAACGCTAATGTTATCAGATTCACTGATAATCTGAAGATACTCAGGATGAACGACCCACAGAAGTCTCAAAAGTACTATTGATGAGTGAACAGATGGGTGTTGCTCCGTTACAGTTGTGGGGGGGATGCTCACACATGCACGTAGCATCATAGCGCTAGAGGCGTTTGTTGATCCGTGTAGGATGTTTGATCAACTGTGGACTGGACTTGACCAGAAGACCACACGGGCATATTTCAGAAATAACTTCAGTATATTGTATTCCTTCTTGAATTTGTTCCTCATTCTCTTCCTTGACGTTCACTACCGAGGGACGGTTACTTCCTTTGATGTCGCTCACTACCTGATGCCAGTGCCTGTCGAATGACGGTGGTTGTAACGGTAAGAAGAGTAAAAAAATGCTGATGTTGGAGGATTAAGAAAGTATGGCCTGGTGTAGACCAGACACGTGAAAGTATGGACTGCAGACCAGACACAAGAGAGTATGGTAGGCTGCAGACCAGACTCAAGGGAGTATATGGTAGGCTGCAGACCAGACTCAAGAGAGTATGCATGATAGGCTGTAGACAGTTAGCCTACAGCTAGTCCTACAAATATTTTAGCAGTTCTTCGAGAAGTTGAGCGTTTTGGACAATTCCGACTGAATGAACAAAATAGGACTTTACACGGAAATACGCGATTCGAGCTCACATTTACATTAAGCTGCCATTATCAGGTCACTCGACGGTCACGAGCCTTTGGTCGTCCTGTAAATTGTCCGATGGGTCAGGTGCAGGCCTACATCTGATGCGTGGATCCTGCATGATTGTTCTTAATTGAAGTGTTGAGCTGTGCACCCAGGGGGAAAATGTGAGGTCTCGAGCTGAGGTCAGTAGGCCTTTTTTTGTCAAAATGTTTTGTTATGTTAAGGACCATCTTTTTTCGTTTCACTGCTGTCCTGTTTTTCAGCACCCGCTACTTTCTTTTTCAACTTTATGAAAAAGTATGTCAGTTTATCGTATGTCATGAACTTCTTTCTCAACTTACTGTTTCTATGCTCCTTGTACATAAATCCTGCGTTCCCTTATCTCCATGTTTAATGGCGCTTCCCTCCTTCCTCTCTTTGGAACGCCTTTTTTGCTTAAACCACATCTAACCCAATCTCGGGTTGTGTTGGCGACTTGTGCTCACACTCTGTATTAGGTTAGATGATTCAGATGATGAGTGTATATGGCGAACACTTTTAAAATCTCGGGATGAAACTCTGACAATCTCGAGATGGAACAAATAATCTCGGGTTGTGCTTGCGAGTTGTGCACGGACTCTGGACCAGGAGTCTCGACTGTCTCTGTCAATCGTGACTGCCCTCATGGGGCAAGGGTCATGCGTTGTATTTGTCTTGCTAATGGAATATCTCGTACTTAAAGCGGTGAATTTTTTTTTTTTGTTCATAAACTGAGAATTGAAATGGTCATTCTTTTTGTGCGTTTCTTCGAGCTACTTACTGTACTCGATAGTTTGTACTCGAATTCATCTCCCTGCTAATGATGTCATATATGGCAAGATTTAAAATTAAACCTCAGTGCGATGTAGATAAAACCTGTTACAAATTTCTATTTCCTGGAAATATTTCTCTAATAAAATTAGTTATATAAGGCACTCTAACATTACGAGTCGCGGAAGGTCTAGTACGCACGTATAATGTAATTGATATTGTTAACGTGTATATCGAGCCTCAGGATACAATTCAGCTGTACGTCTTGAGTGCTCGAAACATCTCTCAGCTTAATGCCACAAATAATTGACATATCAATTTAGCTCATATTTTCTTAAAGGTACATTAGTCGTTATTTTTCTTTGTTATTCATATCGCTTGTATTTGCGGTGGCATTCATAAATGATTCATTATGCATTGAGAGGTCAGCTCACGTGTCTTCCCTTCTATTGCTGTTTCTTCGTGAATTGCAGGGAACCTCCTCATTTAAAGTTCCAGTTTTGAGATGTCTTGCTATTTTTTTGTGTAATAAATATGAGCTTCCTGTGCGAACTTGGCCGTGGTTGTGTGCTTTATTTTTAGTGGTTCAATTCAATAATATAATTATAACACAAATGTCAGGTTTGCTCTCCATCGCGCCTCGATTCAATAGTACAATTGTAACGCAATTGCCAGGTATGCTCCATACCTCTCTATGCTTGAAGAATTAATCTAAGTTTTGCTGTTAAGGGCTTTGATTTACTCGTATGACCCGTCGTAGAACTGTCAAATTATATGTGTCATTTAGTTCCACGAACTTGTACTCTCAGGTGCGCTTGTACAGCTGTGCTTGCACAGAGTGACGTTCAAAAAATTATTAGATGTTGCTATCTTGTTTTGAGCTATGGTGAGGAATAACGTAATTTGAGAACTTGCTATAATTAACAATATATTTATTTTTGTGGTTTTCATTTCATATTTAAATTCATTCATTTCTTCTGTATAATCTGTCACCCACCATAATCTGGTGAAACTCTTAGCGACGATGATCACCAACGTTAGCCTGCTGCATCTCGTCACTCATCTACCCTAGACTTGACTTTAAAGATGCGAAATAATTTGGCAAGCTGCGTTACGAGCAGCTCACGGTCATTTGGTGGTACGTACGGCGTGTGTGTTGTACGAAAGCAGGCTGGGCGGCAGCCCTCGATGGGATGATCGATATGGTGCGGTGGTTGCAAGCAGCGCTCCTTGTTTGCTCAGGCCTTTGCCGCCAATCTTCCTTTTTTGTCTTTTGATGTCTTGGTTTTTATTTGCGCGTCTTGTCATCGCACGACCACCGTCTTCTTTGCCTTGGCCTGCCTTGGGCTCGAGTGTTTGATCTTGTATCAAGACGGTACACTTGCTGGCTCACCGTGTCCGTCCGGCTGTGTCCTCATTTGGGTGTTGTGGGCAACCCACGGCGTCGCTGCACAGCTCGTGGCTTCCTCTGTTCTTTGAATCTCAGTCTCGTATAAACATGAGTCTGTTTTTCCTTGATTGTTGCAGTTTTTTCTCTCCACACGATGACTGTGACTATTTTCCATTTTTAAAGATGAATGTCGCTTTCAGTTATTGCATTTGGCTGTAAGTAGTTCGTTATATATAATGGGACCCTCAAAACTGTGCACTTTGGACACAAATGGTACCACTACAGTGAGGCAAAACTGTGCTGAGTAGTTGGCTATTTGTCGCGATAGAGTATTAAAAAATTGTATTGTTTTTCCTAATTGCAAAATATTCAGAGCAGTTATTGGTGCGTTGAAATTTAATGTTGAAAAAGCTACATCATTTCGTCCATGTTGTTCGTTACATGCGAAAATAAATGTGGTCAACTGAATTGAAAAATAAACACGTTCATTGTAGGTTTTTCCGTTGTGAAATTAGATGTTACGACTGCCATGAGAAATTTTTGCGTCTAGTTTTTTATGGGCAGCGCTCGTTTTAGTACGCTAGTTTTTTCTGCCGAGAGAGTCTCCGATGGCCAGTTCAAGTGCGCTTTCTGAAATAATTTCTCAAGAATTACGACCCCACTCTTCAGTTGGTACTGTGAGCTCATAATCCAATGGCGCCATGTTTTTAACACACGTGTGAGTGTAAATTACCACTGAGGGCAAACCAAAATTGTCCATGACTGGAAAAGAATTCAAGTCGGTTTGACGACATGGACAAACTCTAAACGGCATGCGGGTTAGCTCTAATTTGATGAGCAGTAGCATTTAGACAGCCAGGCGTGCTGCTGCCCAGCTGAGAGCGCTCTTCTCGTCGTGAGCGCCCGTGTTCATTTATAAATATTGTGAAGCAACAAATACATAACTTGGATAGCAGTTAATAATTACCATCTTGGCCTCCAGAGCCTGTAGACTGCAGGACGGCTTGTGTTCGCTCTCTGTTCTCGGAACCTCGACGGTCTCTCGATCGTGACGGCCTTCTAGTGGGGGAAAGATCATTCGTTACATTCGTCTTTTTAATTGAATATCTCGTACGTGAAGCGCTTAAAAAATTCATTTACTATTCATCAAGTGCATAAACAGAGAAGTGAAGATATTTTTTCGTGTGTTGTTACTTCTCGCCCCGTGGCTTCAGACAACCGTTGGTTGGTGCTCTGGATGTTGCTGGAATTACCGTGCGAATCTAGCACTGTAATTACATACTCATGTCGCTGTGATTTTTTCTATTTAACACTGTGAATAAACAAGAGAATCTATCAATTGAATACTGAAACACGCAAAGCAGCTTGCGCGTGTGTGTGCTGTGAACCCCTGGCGTTGGGGAAGGAATCGTGCGGCCTGGAAGGAGGAGTTAAGAAAGAGTGAGGAGGAGCCAAAGAAGGGCAGAGGTGAGGGGACGAGGACTGGGGAGGGCGTGGGGAGGAAGCTTGTCGCTGAGGATCGCCTGGTATGCCAACTATGCGAGCTCATTTTTAATTGGAATTTCGTGCTGCGAGCTACGAGGGGCGGCCCTGCACTGACGTTCTCTTCCCCTCCGACCTGGGGACCGCGCTGGGGCAGCGTGTTGGGGTATCCTTTGGCAGCGTTTCCTGGCGATTTAAAGAAGTCGATTTGAACCAAAGGGGTGCTAGTGTCAGGGCCTTCACGTCCGTTCACTTCCAACGAGACTAAGAAAACATTTGCGTGGGTCGAGAGCTTCAGCAGCACAGCTGAAGAGTTGAAAGTCTGCGTGTGGGTCTTCCTTCGCTGCTGCATCTCTTCCATTTGTTGGGAGGGAGCTGGTATTGTCACACCAGGGATGGATGCGTTATCTAATACGGGAAATTGTTGCTTCCTTTCCAGATCTATAGAAATAATTTTGGAGTTTAATTGTCGAGCTAGCATTAAAATCTTATATTCGAAGGTAATTGTAAAATTGAGTTGTCGACTTTTTGTAATCTTTTCAACGAATGAGGATTGTTCATTTGGAAAATAAATCTCATTAAAGGAGATTGCTTACCAATGTTTATCATCTGGATCCTCAACAAAGTAGAATACATCAAAATATTATGATGAACAAGTCTAGCCACACGCAGCTATCTACTTTAACATTAATTAACCATTAAACGGATTGTGTTTCATTGTAATTGAGATTTCACTGTACAGAGATTTCATTATTGATGGAAGGAGTTTTTTACCAGATAAGGAAATCAAAGGGTCTCAGCATTGACTAATCTTCTAAGCGATCGGAGAGATGAGCGTGATGGTCGCGCTAAATTGTGATCCCTCGGTGGGGACTGGCGGCTCTCCATGGCTCGTTGTGTCTCGGGCGATGAGTGTAAGCGCAACTGATGGAAACATGTGTATGTATGTATGTGCACATGTATGTATGTGTACATGTATGTATGTGTACATGTATGTATGTGCACATGTATGTATGTGCACATGTATGTATGTGTACATGTATGCATGTGTACATGTATGTGTATATGCATGCATGCATGTATGCGTATATTCTTATATATGTGAGATGTTTATGTTGAATTTTATCGAATGAACACTTGGACATTACGATGCGGGGCTCGACAGTTAGAATTAATTTTAACTGATGAGAATCAAGTGATATATTTCGCTTACCGTGGAACATTCGGTCAATATTTAGAGCTGATGATAACCTTTCATTTTCGGAACACTCACCGGTTTATGAAAAAATCAACTGACTGAGTAGTATTTCTTTTAAATTCAGCTGCTCGTTGTCAAACTGTCAAGTAGGTTTTTACTTGTGCTTATAATATAGATTTGATTATTGAATCATTTCTTGGGTAGATACAGCGGCTGTAAACGCGTTCTGTGCTTCTTGAGGTTGAGGAGCGGCACCCAGTCAAAGCGCACAAAACTAATCTCTGTAAAATTGTTACCCTTATTGGCCCATCAAGAGTGGGTGTCTGAAATATATACTACGGATAGGGATATTTTTCCATTGCGTTTACGCTTAGACGCGCGACACAAGCCTCCGATGTACGCGGAGGTTTTGGAAGTGCTGCTAACCGACCAGTTGCTACAAACTCAATTTCCATTAATATACTTGATCAAAGCTAAATGAAGGCACAATCCAGTTAATGTTTGCTATTTTGGAAATTGCTTACTACAATTGACTTAAAATTTGAGTTGAATATGAAACTTCAGTTGAACTCATTGCTGTCAACGTGGCAATCTACGTACTTCTTCCCTCTTGAAGGTAGAAGTGGGTTTTTTAAACGATTCACGAATTTTGGAATAATTTCCGTCATCCTAGAGATATATCTCGATTAGTAAGTTTTAAGTCTCGTACGGGGCAAAAATTGTTCAGCTCTTGATAATTCTGTAGTGTAACTTCGTGCTGACTGCTCTGTAACACGTAGCTTGCTCATTCATTGAATTTTTTCTGCTTTGTTCAGAGCGTGACATGCGTTTCAGACCAATCATGAAATCTGACCCCTTGCATAACACCTGTGGCCGTCTCAATATAGGTCTGGCCTGTGGCAAGTTTCAACTCCCTTTCTTATAGGAGCCTTTAACCATTAGTCGGCACCATCAGGATTGCGCCAAGCCCCGCGTTACTACACAACACGGTCAATTTATTGTGCTCCCATGGCCAATGTTTCAATGTTTTCTTATTGCTGCATTTACCCAGCTACTGACAGTCAGCAGTTGTCTGAGGCTTCTTTGAAGATGGTTATAGTTACTCTGGGCTAGCTGCAGCCGTCTGTCTTTCTAGTAATCCTAGTATATTCTGTTGAGTGACTGTACTCAATTGAGTGAAGAATTGTACGGAGCGTGCTGCATTGTAGACCGTCATTTCAGTGCTGCTACTCAGTGTGTAGTTTGTTGTGTGCGTGCTTTTGGCTCCCGACTTCAAGCGGCGGCTACGACAATCCTCTGTTCTTTTGGCCGACCCTGACTTCAAATCAGGTATAGCTAAAACGACACGCTTTGCATAATACCTACAATAAAATCGCCCTGCTATTCCTTGATGCTGCGTTTAATTACGAAGACTTGATTATTCCTGGACCTTATCTGGACCGGGACGCGGCCTGTGCTGCTCACACGAAATAACTTGTATTAGCAGAACTTGTGCCGTCAAGGTCACCAGTATTGCCGATACCATCGTCGCCTAAGTAATCAAGATCGAACCCTCTTCTTAGAAGCGACCTGCAAATCCTATACCGTAAAATTTGCCGCTGTGTACGGGCAAATATCGATACGTGGGTCCTTCTTGGTGTTCTATTTATGCAGACGTGCCTGTACCGCGCTACCGCCTGCACGTGGCAAGTAACGCTACTCTGTACCGCCTGCACGTGGCAAGTAACGCAACTCTGTACCGCCTGCACGTGACAAGTAACGCTACCCTGTACCGCCTGCACGTGGCAAGTAACGCTTCTCTGTACCACCTGCACGTGACAAATAACGCTACCCTGTACCGCCTGCACGTGACAAGTAACGCTACCCTGTACCGCCTGCACGTGGCAAGTAACGCTACCCTGTACCGCCTGCACGTGGCAAGTAACGCTACCCTGTACCGCCTGCACGTGGCAAGTAACGCTACCCTGTATCGCCTGCACGTGGCAAGCAACGCTACCGTTCTGGCCAGATCACAAGTCCAGCTGGTGCGTGAGTGGCTCAGTCGTAAAAGCAGGTGAGGGGGCGAGTGACTCAAAATGCGAGCCCGATGACCCGCACTTATTTAGCTTTTTCTGTTGAGCGACGTCAGAGGAAGACTTATTGATGATAATAATAATAAACTCATTCAACGACAGCTTCATACTTGATCGACGCGTAGTCTATGGGTCATGCATCAGCTGTGTCTGCGCGCCGTGTATGATGTGGGAGAACCGCATGTGCACTCGCGCTCGGAACTTCTGTGATCTTTATTCTCACCATTTTAGGATGAATTTTTAGGGTCATAATAAAACTATGGATGACGCAGAAAAAATCTACTTCAAATCTTCTCTTGAATTTTCGAAGCTACGTGTTAATTTGAACTCCGCGAAGTCATACACTAATGACCATTTTAAATTTTCATACGGGAAAACCTCGAAGTAAAGAAGCGAATTTCTCTAATATGCATTATGAAACAGAAGTACACACAAGGATGTGGCTGCCGCAATTGGTGGCGCGGGAGCTCATTACGCTGCTGTGATCACCTCTTCATTAGACCGGACCCGCTACTCCAGTGTGACCTAACACTGCCTGCACCCCTTTCTCGTGAGGGGGCCTGCGCCTTTTTTATTGAGTGGCCGCTTTGTGGTGCTGCTCTTTATGGCAAGTTTTAGGGCCCACCTCCTGCCATATTATGGAGCTCATAAGCGGCCCTCCACTCCCCTCCCTCCGTCACCTGCCGCTCGCCTCTTTCCGGCCCTTCCCCGCTCCTGTGTTGCCTTCGTTTCTTATGCTTCCTTGCTCATTTATTTACTCGCTACACTTCACGCTGTCATTTACGACGCCTTCCGTGCGTCCATATACTGCTCTCCTATTTGAAGTCGCTCCGTTACTACAGCTTGTCCCATTTCCCGTTCTCCTGATACGTGCCCTTGGTCTCGCCGTCTCCTCACCGGCATTACAGAGCAGGAAATTATTAGCGCAAAGTAAAAACAAAGAATACGATAAACAGCACCTTGATGGTCTTGATAACGTCGCTCGCCGTCAAGTTGATGAGTACAGGCTTCACACACAGTCCAATTTTTCGTACGTTAATCCCACATATGCGGATACCAAAACAATATTTTCAACATAAAAATCGAGGCTGACAGCGAGATAGGCGTGTAATTCTTCGCTAAATCATGTACAGTCACTAAAACAGATTATTGATATACTGCTGGGATTAGATCTGAGTATACGCAAGTTAGTTTAAGCCTCTTCAACACAACAGAAGTCTTCCAAATCGATCGTTTTACTCTTTAACCATTTGGTAGCCTTGCTGTTATTGGAGATCCATTTTAGGTCCTCCATTTCCATAACCTTGTTTCATCATCGGCACTTCTCTGATCCTCATTCACCTTCATAAGTTGTAATGCGCTTGTGTGTTTCGCTATTACTGTGCTTGTGTGACATTCACCGTTTACCGCTGCTTTCACGTGGCCCGTGTCGCTGCTGAGCAGCTAAGGCCGTGATGCAAACAGCTGGAGCATGAGCGTCCAGCGCACCTGTAACTCCTGCAATGCAAAGGGCAACGTGTGCTCAGCGTGTCCAGTTTGCTGCAGAGTAACTTTTAATGTTCCTATGAGCTCAGTAATTATGAGCCTACGTGTAATTCATCAAAGTTCTAACCTTAACTCCAAAATGAAACTTATTTCAGGGTAATCAAGAGTGTATCCGCGCCCTCTCAAATAAGAGCTCAAGCCTTGAGCTTCATCTAATTTTGTTCGAATTGGTTCACTTATTTTTATTTGTGTATATACGCATTAATAACACTTTTACGAATGGGGTTATAAGATGAGCAGGCTTTAAGGTTTTTCATATATTCCGTGGGTTAGGTTAATCTTTCAGATGCGGATACCAAACAAATAATTTAATGCCAAGAACAATTCAGAAATAGAATTTTGCAGTAACTATTTAGTGTTCATGTGGCATTGACGAGACATTGACATTGTTTGACGTTATCAAGAGATACCATTTATCGTATACATATTCTTCATTTATCTTTATTAGTTTTGCCAATTTCCTGCTTTTAATACTGGAGGTAAGAAGGTCGCGAGCCCAACCAAGCAACCAACCAACAAACTGCGTGTTATTACACAAGAGGATTAATAGCCCTATATCTTGATGCGGTTTGGAATGAGCGTATTTTCCCTCTCATCTGCGCGTCCTTGGACAGCTCATCAATACACGTGAGGGCCATTTGGAGGTCATCCCTGAGCTTTTGTGTATGTCTCTGAGCCCTTGTCCTTATCCTCGGGCCCTTGTCCTTGGCCCTGAGCCCGTGTCCTTGTCCCTGAGCCCTTGTCCTTGTCCCTGAACTCTTGACCTTTTCCTTGCCCCTGAACTCTTGTCCTTGTCCCTGAATTCTTGTCCTTGTCCCTGAACTCTTGACCTTGTCCTTGTCCCTGAACCCTTGTCCTTGTCCCTGAATTCTTGTCCTTGTCCCTAAACTCTTGTCCTTGTCCATGAGCCCTTGTCCTTGTCCCTGAATTCTTGTCCTTGTCCCTAAACTCTTGTCCTTGTCCATGAGCCCTTGCCCTTGTCCCTAAACTCTTGTCCTTGTCCATGAGCCCTTGCCCTTGTCCCTAAACTCTTGTCCTTGTCCCTGAGCCCTTGTCCTTGTCCCTAAATTCTTGATCTTGTCCCTGAGCCCGTGTCCTTGTTCCTGAGCACTTGTCCTTGTCCCTGAGCCCTTATCCTTGTCCGTGAGCCCTTGTCCTTGTCCCTGTCCCTGAGCCCTTGTCCTTGTTCCTGTCCCTGAGCCCTTGTCCTTGTTCTTGAGCCCTTGTCCTTGTCCTTGAACTCTTGTCCTTATCCTTGAGCCCTTGTCCTTATCCCTGAGCTCTTGTCTTTATCCTTAAGCCCTTGTCCTTGTCCCTGAGCCCTTGTCCTTGTCCCTGAGCCCTTGTTCTTGTCCCTGAGCCCTTGTCTTTGTCCCTTAGTCTGTGGTGTTCTGCTCCCCTCAGGGGGATACAGATATTGTATCTATGGGAATTAGCGCTCCCAGGGGAAAAATGTGAGGGCCCGAGCTGAGAGTTAGGTAGGCCTTCTTTTTGTTGAAATAAAATGTTTTTTGTTATGTTATGGACCACCTTTTTTCGGTTCACTACTGTCCTGTTTTTCAGCACCTCTGACTTTCTTCTTCAAATTTTATCTTGTTTCGTGAACTTCTTTCTCAACTTTACTGTTTCTATGCCCCTTCTGCATAGATTCCTCATTCTCTTATCTCCATACTAAATGGTGCCTTCCTCCTTCCTCTCTTCGATACGCTCTTTTTTGTAGCGGTTAGGGAGGCTTAAACTAACTTATAATCTAATCTAATCTGTGGTGTTCTGCTCAGCTCTTTACTCGAACTTGCAACCTGAAACAGGTGATGCGAATACTGCTATGATGATATTAGATAATAAGTTAGTTTAAGCCTCCTTAACCACAACAAAAATATTTCAAATCGATCGCTTAGTGTGTGCTATATTATTTTAGCGATAGTAAATGCGGCGATTATGATGGTGGAACCCAAGCGTATCCTTGCTAGAGCGTTCATTTTGCACCCTCCTGCTGCTCTGTAACACATACCTTCCCGTATGCCGCTTTCCCTCCTTCTTCTCTTCCCCCGCTCTTGAAGCCATTCTTATCTGTAGTATACGAGCGATATAGATAGCAGCAAGGATTCGGTGAGAGATAAGATAAACTTTGAACGTATCTGCTTTCTTTAACGCGTGGTTCCTGAAGACCTTTTGCTCCATACCTCACCGATGAAGAAGCGCTCGGGTATGGGAACTCTGCTGTATTGGTTTAGCGCTCTCGCAGCGGAGTAATGGTTTGCGCTTCTCTATATTTCCTGTAACGCAAGCACGGGTTTCGATATGTTGGTTAGTCCAGTGAGTGCGAACGCATTATTAGGAATGTAAAATATAATTATATTCTGTTCTATAAAATCTAATTATTTTGCCTTGCTAAGTAATTGTAATTAGAGCAATGGCATTCTCTTCTCACCACCTCAGTTGAACATGACTAATGGCGTCACAGTTCCTGGTTGGGAGCAACAATAACATGCATGTGGCGATTTTAACCCTCAAGAGGGGGGGGGGGGGGGGTAGAACTAATCTATCTTGAGAATTAGCGCTCCCAGGGGGAATGTGTGAGGTCCCGAGCTAAGAGTTAGGTAGGCCTTTGTTTTGTTACGGGCCATGTTTTTTCGTTTTACCACTGTGCTGTTTTTCCGCACCTACTACTTTTTCTTCGACTTTTATCTTCTTTCATTAACTTCTCTCTCAACTTACTGTTTCTATGCCCCTTATACATAGATTCCTCATTTTTCAAGTCCATACTGAATGGTGCCTTCTTTATCCTCTCTTTGGAACGCCTTTGAAGCAGTTAAGGCGGCCTAAACTAAAATCTACATAATCTAATATATTCCGCACCTACTACTACAGTATATATATATATATACTGTATATATATATATATATATATATATATATATATATATATATATATATATATATATATATATATATATATATATATATATATATATATGACGAGATAAGGTGGCACTTAAACGTAGAGGCCGATGTAACACTGCTGAAGCGCTGATGTACGTACGCTTCATTTGTTGTTGCGTTATGCTGGGTTGCTAGCACTTTTACAAGTATTGGCACCTCGATCACCGCTCGCGCTGTACCGATACGAGTGCTGCAAACACCGTCCATTTATGGAGGAAGCCGCATCGTGGCCACAACAAATTCACATTCCTACTCATCCTCATGGCGAAACCACGTACTGTTAACTCGCCCTCACTTTTACGACGACAACTATCACCTCTACTGTTATCCATTTCAGTCCTGTCTCTGTCTCCCCCCCTTCCATAACGACGGACCGCATCATTCCCCTCTCTCCGCCCTGCGCCCCTCCTCCCTCTTCCGTCCTGCTCGCGGGATAAGTTGTTAATAAAGCGAACGGGCGCCGTACTTCAAAGAGGGGAACTTTTAAACGTTCTCCAAAGAGGGGAAAGCCTTGCTGCTCTTGCTGTTGCTGCTGGTCGGGTCGAGACTGCTGCTCTTATGGGGTTATTGCTGGCGTTGTTTTCTATTTGTTTTTTAGCGCTTTGTGATTGTTAATATTGGTGAGGTCGGCGTCTAAGCTTGTGTGAATGTTGCAACTACACTTGAATAATAACCCGGGAATGGACCGGACCACTCCTTTCGATTGTCAGATTCTATTTCTTATATGGGAAAATGAACCGATTTACTCTTATAAGTACTCTAATGGAACGCCGAGTAGCGAACGCGTAGTCTGCAATAACAAAATCCCACGTATTTTAGTGCAACAATAACGATCCAGTTGTTGCTGCTGCTGGTAGTTTTTGATATTGCTATTGATGTGATTGTCAATTACGTCATGTGTGCAGAAGGAAAGTCGTCCATTACTCGAGTACATACACCTACAGCTGAACTGGACTACTTGGGCTGCACAGCAGCATGTGTTGTTATGGAGACGTAAGCTGGTATTGTTGCGATGAAGAGCGTTCCGTTATGGGCTTCGTCTCAATGTACATAGATCTGAAAGTTGTGTGTACGGTACAACCTGGCTACTTAATTGTACCTCAACCTCCAGGATTAGGTAGAGGAGCTTTAGTTCATTTGCTCTTGGTAAAGAAAGCAATTTAGTTTTCTATAATAGTTTGTAGAAATATTTAATTTACTGAGTATTCTAGTGTTTCCATTCACTAAGTTCAAGTTAACCACTACCCGAACGCATTTTGCCATAGAATATACATGTTACCTGAAAGCTGTGTGTTTCCTTGTATGTTTATTTTTACGCTGTCCAAGTTCATAATAAAGGGTGCACCAGTTCCCAACCATCGAATCTGTCCTCCAAGTCCATTTTTTGCCTTAGTTTGGTACCGCCAAATATTTGATTCATATTTTTCATGCTGTTAAGAGACATTCAATTAATATTAGAATCGTGGAGTCGTATAATTCGCTTAAACAGGTAATTTTTTATTGTCTCGACATTATTTTTACCGCGGAAGTGCATTGTACAGGCCGCTTACCTAGCTCTCCGTTGGCAAGTGCGCTTCCCCACTGACGGGAGATGATGCAGGGAAGGTCTGTTCTCTTGTCCGTCCTGGCTAGGGAAAGGCTCCCATATCGCATAATTGTTCTTGAGGCTTGCTGTACTTCATGCCTTGGATTGCATCATGTGTCATTCTAGCATAGCCGAGAGAAAACTTACGCATAGGTAGAAAATATGTTTGTGACGCATAGCTGAGAAATATGTTGGTCTTTCAAAGCAAGCTCGTGTTTGTCTTGACTAACAATCACTCTGTTCTCATTCTAAATATAAAAGGCGAAGAGAACTCAACTCACTGTCATACCGTTGCCGCTTTAAAATGTGTTTCAAGTCAATTGTCTAGTTTTATTTCGTGAAATTCCCGTACATTTTTATTGGATTTTCTACTCGTATCGGATTGTTCAAGTATACAACTCAGTTTTCACGATTTCTGCATGTTTGGTGTAATCATCTAATTTTGTATGTTCCGTGAAAATGTTTAAGTGAAGGAATCCTATTTTCTTTCGCATACAAATGTGTGTGTATCATTTTTGGATCAGCAAACTTAAGTGATAAGAGTCGAGACTGAACCGCCAACCTGTTCCCACGACGTGTCCACAACATCCTGTGCCATTTAAATCTTAGTATTATTTTATTCTTAATAATAGTGTTCATTCATCGATCTTGTCAATATTTTTGCCGGTCTCGAGTACCGATCTTGTCAATACCTACTTACCGACCACTATCAAGTATCACTCTAATTTGTTACGGTGTTTCAATAATAATGATGACAATCCTAATTATACTGATGATAATGATAAAAGTAATACATGGACTGCGGTGTGTGCAGGTCGCAACGAGCTCATCGCGCGCTACATCAAGCTACGCACGGGCAAGACGCGCACGCGCAAACAGGTGTCCTCCCATATCCAGGTGCTGGCGAGACGGAAGCTCAGAGAAATACAAGCCAAGCTCAAGGTACGTGGTGGTCCTTGTATATTTGTTAACAGCGTCATCTGTTCATCCCTTAACGACTGATTTTCTTGACTCAGATCATCGTTATTTTGCTCTTATCGGTTTGTCGCCGACTTCACAATGGGGAAAGAACTACTCACCTCTCGGCAGTGAACTCAAAAAAATAACATTAGGGTACAAATTCGATAAGGAATACAGTATTTTTTGGACATGTTTTAAAAAAACAAACCAGTGTTCTATCGATTGTAAAATGTTCACGGAAGGATAGCCGCTTGGCGCTAGGCAGGGTCCGAGGTGCGTACCTCTTGTAGCTCTCCATGTCCGCTGATGAGCGACTTCGTAGGGGGAAGGGAGAGCGCGTAATTCCAGTCACGCTCTAAAGAATCTATTTCAAAGAGGTTTGGTCGCTATTTCATTCCTGGCGGTAGTCTGAAATGTGTTCAACTGATTTGTTCTCTGAGGGAATCTTAACTTGTTGCAGAAAACTACTGCATGAGGAATCGCACCAACTGAATTTTTTGGGGGGTAAATTTAGGGTCGTGAAATAAGGGTGTTTTTGAGATTTTGCCTAGAATTTCGACCCGTTACAAATTGCTAGCGCGCTAAATGTAGCCTATAGCCATTGTTGGTGATCTTTATATTCCTTTTTTTGACTTCCTTCTCATCCGACTTGACGATTATAACTTATCTTCTCCCGGATAATTTTTCTTCCTGCGTAAATTTTTGGTTTTGCTTTTGTTATTTTTTCTCATGAACACTAGGTTATCATTTTATAATTTTCATTTATGCTTTCGTTTTTTTGAGTTTGTTCGTTTTGTGACGCTCGCGTCTCTCGTTCTGTTTCAGGACGTGCCGGGGGTAAGTCAGTGCGGTCACGGATACTCGAGTACCATTTTTGCCGGTCTCGAGTACTGATCTTGTCAATATTAAGTACCTACTTACCGACCACTATCAAGTATCACTCTAATTTGTTACGGTGTTTCAATTTTGCTGCATTGTATGAGCGTGACGTGGATCTAAGGTGGGGTAGCTGGGAACACCTAATCGGGATTGTATTTAATGGTACTTCTTGTTTGGTGTTTTATAGCTGTAAAAGACGGGTGTGAAATGTGCTGATTGGGTTACGTGCTAAATAATGCGGTGTAGGGGTTAAATTAAAAAAATTATGCTTTTTTATTTGTTTGTAAAATTACGTGTTTTTTAAAATCATTTATTTCGTACACTGCAATTCACATTCATTTGAATCTTAATGTAAAGAATTAGAATTCCGCACTTTTTCCAAAATTACTGCAACACAGGTTCTATTTCATTTTATTTCATTATTTACTTTTGTTTTGGTTGTGAATTTGTTTTAATTTTGTCGATGTTTTTCTTCAAGAGTGTTACGATGTGAAACAAAAATAATTTTTTCCACAGTTTTGGGCTCATTCGTTACGTTGAATTAGGATCCAAGTGAATGAATGTGAATTGTAGTGTGGAGAGCTAGAGGTTAAATTATTGAACTACATTGCTCAAATTATATTACTAGTATCTTATTTCGAAGTCGTTTAATTTTATCGGGTAAAAATTTTCTAAATTTCAGTTGTTTGCTGGAATTGTAGTCCAGAATTATGATTATTTGACATTTTAGTAAATGTGGTTCAGAAGTGCAAAATTAACCCTAGAACTATAACTGGAGACGTGCACCTGTTTTCTGATCCGCCGTACGGTGTCAAATTTTCCGGTGTTTGTGAGCCCTTCATTACATTTTTACCTCTGAGCCAAGTCACGTCTCTTTTTACTCTACACACGACGTTTATTCGTCACGTGTCGTATTTATATGCAACAACTAGAGCGTCCTATTTCCAATTCAAGTTTATGAAGACAAACCTATATTCCAGTTTAAGTTTATAAAGATAAATCTTTTTTCCAGTTCAAGTTCGTAGAGGTAAACTTTTTTAATTCAATTTTATAGAGATAAATTTTTTCCAGTTCATGTTGATAGAGATAAATCTTTTTTCCAATTCAAGTTTATAGAGATAAATCTTTTTCAAATTCAAGTTTATAAGAGATAAATCTTTTTTCCAATTCAAATTTATAGAGATAAATCTTTTTTCTAACTTCAGTTTATTTGGTTAAATTTTCAGTTTTAATCAATTTTCCAAGTACTTAATGTTTCCCTGTACATTTGTAACGAAAATATGGTGTCTCATTTGTAATTGTTTTGTATTTGCTTTGAAATTTTAGTGTTTATTTCGAGGACTAAATGCTTCCCCTTGCTAAATATTTGCAGCATTGAGGGAGTTTAACAGGAGAGGGTCTCAAATCGCCTCCGTGTGATTGTGTGTCTTATGGTGTACGTTTATGTTCATCCCCAGGGCTGCTCTCCCGACGACAGCTCTAACATGCTCAGACTGGTGAGTCTTTCTTCCTTTGTAGGAACCTCCTGTCGCTCCCTTTTTTGACCCGCAGTTGTGCCGTGGTTTGACCCAGTCACTTCCTTTTTTGACCCGCATTTGTACCGTAATTTGACCCAGTCGCTCCCTTTTTTGACCCGCATTTGTACCGTAATTTGACCCAGTCACTTCTTTTTTTGACCCGCATTTATACCGTAATTTGAACCAGTCACTCCCTTTTTTGACCCGCATTTGTACCGTAATTTGACCCAGTCACTTCCTTTTTTGACCCGCATTTGTACAGTAAGTTGACCCAGTCACTTCCTTTTTTGACCCGCATTTGTACCGTAATTTGACCCAGTCGCTTGTCTTTTTTGACCCGCATTTGTACAGTAATTTGACCCAGTCACTCCCTTTTTTGACCCGCATTTGTACCGTAATTTGACCCAGTCACTCCCTTTTTTGACACGCATTTGTACCGTAATTTGACCCAGCCACTCCCTTTTTTGACACGCATTTGTACCGTAATTTGACCCAGTCACTCCCTTTTTTGACACGCATTTGTACCGTAATTTGACCCAGTCACTCCCTTTTTTGACACGCATTTGTACCGTAATTTGACCCAGTCACTCCCTTTTTTGACACGCATTTGTACCGTAATTTGACCCAGTCGCGCCCTTTTTTGACCCGCATTTGTACAGTAATTTGACCCAATCACTTCCTTTTTTGACCCGCATTTGTACAGTAAGTTGACCCAGTCACTTCCTTTTTTGACCCGCATTTGTACCGTAATTTGACCCAGTCACTCCCTTTTTTGACACGCATTTGTACAGTAATTTGACCCAGTCACTTCCTTTTTTGACCCGCATTTGTACCGTAATTTGACCCAGTCACTCCCTTTTTTGACACGCATTTGTACCGTAATTTGACCCAGTCACTTCCTTTTTTGACCCGCATTTGTACCGTAATTTGACCCAGTCACTCCCTTTTTTGACACGCATTTGTACCGTAATTTGACCCAGTCACTCCCTTTTTTGACACGCATTTGTACCGTAATTTGACCCAGTCACTCCCTTTTTTGACCCGCATTTGTACCGTAATTTGACCCAGTCACTCCCTTTTTTGACACGCATTTGTACCGTAATTTGACCCAGTCACTTCCTTTTTTGACCCGCATTTGTACCGTAATTTGACCCAGTCACTTCCTTTTTTGACCCGCATTTGTACCGTAATTTGACCCAGTCACTTCCTTTTTTGACCCGCATTTGTACCGTAATTTGACCCAGTCACTTCCTTTTTTGACCCGCATTTGTACCGTAATTTGACCCAGTCACTTCCTTTTTTGACACGCATTTGTACCGTAATTTGACCCAGTCACTTCCTTTTTTGACACGCATTTGTACCGTAATTTGACCCAGTCACTTCCTTTTTTGACCCGCATTTGTACCGTAATTTGACCCAGTCACTTCCTTTTTTGACACGCATTTGTACCGTAATTTGACCCAGTCACTCCCTTTTTTGAACCGCATTTGTACCGTAATTTGACCCAGTCACTTCCTTTTTTGACACGCATTTGTACCGTAATTTGACCCAGTCACTTCTTTTTTTGACCCGCATTTGTACCGTAATTTGAACCAGTCACTCCCTTTTTTGACCCGCATTTGCACCGTAATTTGACCCAGTCACTCCCTTTTTTGACACGCATTTGTACCGTAATTTGACCCAGTCACTCCCTTTTTTGACACGCATTTGTGCCGTAATTTTACGCATTCATTTTTTTCTTACCCGCATTAGAACCGAAATTTTACGCAGTCATTCCCTCTCTTCACCCTGATTTGTGCCATAATTTATCCAACTCTTGTGTTGTGCGCTGCGGGCCTGTAGTTTCTAACTTTTAAATTTATGTGTAGTGTGTGCTTGTTGATACGCTGCGTGCACGTGTGTTAAATCTGTACTCTGCTCCTGGTCTGTAATGTTTTTCAGACTTTTTTCTATCTAAAGTTCTGTATAGTACTGGTATGCCATTACTGAAGACTACTAGGTTTGTTTTTGTGTATTGCTAACTTACTTTTGTTGCGTATTAGTGTGTTTCCGTGTGCTACTCGTACGCCTCGATGCAGGGGTACTAGTACGTATCTATAATGTACCAATGTAACTTTTGAGTTACTAAAATGTACTCAAGCAACAACTAAAAGAATGAAAATATTTCCAACGACTCTGAAAGGCATTCAACACTTCAGTAAATCTGTAAATTCTCAAATTTTACTTATTGCTTTAATCTCAAAGTGGAATGAAATAGTTTTATTGGCCTAGATAGTCATTAGGTAGAAAGAGAGTGAAAAATGCTCGCATTTTTATTATTTCTTAGCCAAAAAAAACAGCTTCAAGGGCTTAGCATGTGTGCCCGTGCGTGCCTTCTCACGGCATGTCTGAGGTGGACCTTCGTGTCTGTGCAGTTTTGGTGCCAGTGTGCATGTCTGCATGTGTGTGCCAACTAAACACTGTCCTTAATGTCTGTGATGTATGTGTGCTCATGAATTCATCAGCGGTACACTGTTTCTCGCAATGCTTGAGCGGGTAACATTACGTGCGAAATAATTTATGACCTTGTACCTATTATATTTCTGGATGCAGAGTTATTTCATTAAACATATTATTTGCTGTTCTCAAGATATATTATATAAAACTGTCTTAAGACCATTAGCGACTTTAGTTCATTATTAGCGCTATTGTTACATACACTACACCATGGCTTGTTGCAATCATTTACTGTCAATTAATCACATTTTATTTCAATACTTTCTATTGGAGAGTGTGTGCAGTTTCTCCGTGACTTGCTTTGCTTAAGTATTGATATTCCGCCACAGGACCAGGCAACGAAGGAGAAGGCCTTGCAGACGATGTCCTCGATGTCGTCTGCACAGATCGTGTCCGCCTCCGCAATGCACCAGAAGGGCCTCAACCTGGGGCCCCCCTCCGTGTCATACCCCGGCCCCATCGGCGGCTTCTGGCAAGGGGGCATCCAGGCCGGCACCAGTCACGAGTACGTACTTTAACTTTACTCACAGCTTGTTATGCTCATGTGCAGTACAATCGTCATCTAGCATTAGCAGAGCCGGCGTACCTCAACTTTACATGTGGCTTGTTGTGTTCATGTTCAAAACAATCGTCATTCAGGGCCGTAAATCAAGTTTCCTCAACGAGGAATAGTTGCACGCCACAACACTCGTGACGGAGATGCACAGGCAAGCACAAGCAAGTATGAGCAGACGTGTACCACATCAAATAAGACCTCAACTTTACTCACGGCTTCTTGGCTTGTTGTTCCTTGTGTTGTGGGTAGGTAGCTGCATTTCTTACTGCAGTACTGATGCATATTATCACTGCGTCAGTTAGGTGCACATCTGCAGTAGGTGGAGGTAGACGCTAATGTCGAAGTGAACTTGTTTTGCGAGCATTCATTCCGCTCGTAGACTTTTTTCTTTTAGTGCACGCCTGCTCATTCTTGTTTGTGCCTGTCTGCGCATTTCCGTCGTGAGTGTTACAGCGTGTAAATATTCCTCGTTGAGGAGACTTGATTTGAATGATGCTGGATGTCGATTGTTTTGTACATCCACGACATACTCCTGTTTAGTTCGCTATTTTACACCTCGTAGACTATAATGCGAAGTAGCCTCTTAGGATAAATCACAATGTAATATTTCTGTTTATTGCACACGTTTTACGGAAATAATTTATATTTTGGTTAATTATTTATTCTAATTTTTATCTTTACAAAATGTGACAGTGTTGAATAAATAGAACGCTGTATTTCATTGGTCATAGTTTCAATTCCATCAAATTATGTCATTACATTTTCTCCTGCACTTCAACTCTTTACAGCCATTCCTGCTGAAGTCATACCGTGTGTACAATAATAGCTGAGACCTCATATAGAAATAGCTTAAATATCATATAGAAATAGGGGTCTTCTGTCTCTGATGTCTGCTTCTATCAAGCAGTTATACGTGCGCAGCGTGAAGTTATCATTTACTCCTGCACTTCCAATCTTTATAGCCATTGCTGCATAAGTTGCACCGTGTGTTCGGTAACAGCTAAGACCTATAGAAATAGCTCTTGTGTCTGAGATGTGAGCAGCTATGTAGGATGACCTGAAGCTAAGCGTCTTCTTCGTGCGCAGCGTGAAGCCCTTCAGCCAGCACGGAGGCAACTTCATTGGAGGCGATGAGAGCAAAGCCTCGATGTTGCTGCCCGGCCACCAGGGCGTAGCCCCCGGAGTCATGGGCCCCCCCTGGGAGGGCCGCTCCATAGCCACGCACAAGCTCAGGCTCGTCGAGTTCAGCGCCTTCGTTGAGAGCCAGAGAGACCCCGACACCGTGAGTGCTCGCCCCAATTGTACTGGCCATGGCTAGGTGCTGTGGTGGATGGAATTTAGGGGGTGGTGCAGCGTTGCTGAACTTTTCCCGAAATGTGGTACAGTTAATGCGTGAAAAGTCGTTCCCTAATGGGGAGACATTTATTTCAAATTTGAGTCGAATCGATTTGCATCAGCCTCCTTATCGCATCTGAAAATTCATTTTTTGAATCGATTTTATAAAAAGTGTATTGTGTGCATTTTTAAATTTTTAGCTGATTTTTCTGAGCCGACTCACAAAAATGTTACATAAAATTTTGAATTTTAATAATATCACGGCTTGCACTTACAAAGGTGATATCTTGTGTCTCATTAAACTGTGAATGTGTGTAATCATGAAAAAAGTTTTAGTACGAAAGGTCAAAAAAATTCAAGAATTTTTCGGGCAGCAGTCAGGGTGTAAAAATAAAACACAACCCCGCCCCCATACAGGGAGCTTCTCAGTTCCAATCAATAGACACAGTGATTCGTCTTGTTATCTGCATTCATAGAGAAAAAACATAATTTTGGAGCTCGACAATTATTTATTACATATCAGTCCAATTATATAGCCGAGTTAATTCAAGACTTACCCCATGAGGTGACAGCATTGCTAGCCTATACACTCTCCATAGTCATGTTAGTTAGTTCATTGTGAGGAGCAAAATCCTTTTTATTTTCAAACTTTTGACGTATCTTCCTTGATTGGATTTTATTTTAATCGTAACGTTTCTTTCTTCTATGCCGCTAACCTTCATAGACGCTACAGTGATAAGTTGCATAGTGTTTCCTACGTCTAGCTTGGGCGAGACGAGGGAGTAGGTCGGTGCTAGTCAGTGTGCAGTGAGTCACCACTAGGATACAATGAACTTCCCAATCTCCCAATCAGAGACATGCCGCAGAACAGGTGGCTCCGTCATTTGAGATGTTTAGATGTCTGCCACGTAACAGTGTTCAGTGGCATTGACGTTGTTCATTTTAGGGAGAGTGAATGCGTTCAAGTCGTCCTGCTCTGATGACTTTTTTCTCCTATCTAGTTACTATTCTCCTTTCATCATGAATTATGGTTAGCAACACATTCTTTCTGGATTTACGTACAAACGCATTCCGTTTGATTTGTTTCGACAATCACGCTAGTCTCTTCGTCCAGTTCAGCTACTGCGTCTTGGATGCAATTTCAAAAATGTGTTTTGTTAGTGCCATTGATTATTGTTGGTTTCTTCTTGATGGCAGACCAGACTGAAATGTAAACAAGCCCGCATTGTGAATTTTGCAATTCCGGTTAATTAATCTAAAAGTTTGGTATTTTATCACTTTGATTAGACGTCTCAACCAGAGCTCATCGACATGTAGGGATACGTTAGAAGATTTTTACACCTTGGCTGCTCACCGAATATATTTATTTTTTGTCCGGATCTACGAAAAAAGTTTTTTTAATAGTGTGGATGTTTAGAGTCCCACAAAGAAACAGAAGGATGATCAAACCGTGATGCCATTAAGATTCAAGTTATTTTCAGCGTTTTTCGAAGATTGACTCACAAAAAAAATCACCTAAACATTCAACAGTGTGGGTGAGGTGTTAGTGAAATTAGGGTTAAAAATCAATATTCAGAAGGTATGGCAAAAGATGTAAATCGATTTCACATGATTTCGTTACAAATTTTTGTTTATCAGCGAATACCTCGTGGCTGTTTCGAATTCTAAAAGAGTTTGAAAACGCTGTAGCCTATTAGCTGCTTTTTGGTTTTTTGGAGCTTGTAATTTTGTGCATCTGTTGTGCACATTTCAAAGTATCAATGTTTGCAGTTTCATGACGAAAATGGCTTTGGTGTTTCGTATTAGCCCCGTTTCAAATTGAAGCTTTTAAATTATGTGATAATTATCAGATGAACTTTTACTTGTTTGCGGTTATAAAATCCCTCAGGAGGACACAACTGTTGTGTCTATGGGAATTAGCGCTCCCAGGGGGACAATGTGAGGGCCTGAGCTAAAGGTTAGGTAGGCTTTCTTTTTGTTAAAATATCATAGGTTTTTGTTTTGTTACGGACCATCTTTTTTTCGGTTCATTGCTGTCCTGTTTTTCAGCACCTACTACTTTCTTCTTAAACTTTTATCTTGTTTCATGAACTTCTTTCTCATCTTGCTGTTTCTATGCCCTTTCTGCATAGATTCCGCGTTCCCTTAACTCCATAATAAATGGTGCCTTCTTCCTTCCTCTCTGAATCTCATTCGTTGAGGATAAGAAGGCTTAAACTCAGGGTGCGTACAGGCATGGAGAAGCATGGAAAGTAGTTGAATTTCGAAAATAAAATTCAAGGCCTCGAAAGTAGTGGAATTTTAAAAATGGTCATTGAAAGTCATGAAATTTTAGGATTTTCGTGAAAAGAAAATTTTACTGTTGAAAATTTTCGTTCCGTTTGGTCCGCGTTGAGCGAGGCGTTGTCAGTAACCTTCGAGTGTTACTTGGGCTCTGATTGGTTGATACAGCTACGTCTTTAGTGTCCGCGATTTTGATTGGTTCTCAGGCGTCACGTGAAACCAAACGCGCTCAGTGTGACTGAAGACACGCGCTCGCTCGGATCATTGTTGACCTGTCGCCACTGTTGAACATTTTCGAGCTGAGTTTTGAGGCCAAAGGCATTGAGGAAATCAGCCAAAGACAAGCAAGAACAACTCAAGGGGCTGAATGCGGAAACTAATGACAAACTTAATGCACTGGCAAATGCATAGCAGATGATATTGAACTGTCCAGCATGACTGTTTGGTGTTGTGATGATCATTTACACATTTATGAAAACAAGACCTGCAAGTAATGATGAATGTTCTGTGAAGTTTATGACTGAAATACATTTATTGTGCTGCAATTTAACTTTGTGTGACATCATTTTGGGCAGAGAGAGGTAGTGAAAATGTGATTTGGTTGGCATAAAAAGTCATGAAAAAGTAGTGGAATTTTGAACCTCAGAGCCTGTACGCACCCTGTATTAAATAAAACTAACTAATAATTTAATCTAATCTGCGGATATGTATATATATTGATTTTCATATTTCTGCAATTTTAATGTTTTCCATTGAGTTATTTTCATTTGTCTTAACTTTACGATCACTTTTTCTCCTGACTTAATTACGGTGACGAGGTAATGAAGTCGGTGCGAATATTATAATGGGAAACAGTCTAGGCAAAGCCCATCGGTATGTAGTGTGACGATTGTGGTGACATCTACCTGTGCTTGCTAACATTTGTGCGTCATGTAACATTTGCCTACACTCAGCTCCCCCTCAGGGGGACACAACTATTGTACCTATGGGAATTAGCGCTCCCAGGAGGAAAATGTGAGGGCTCGAGCTGAGAGTTAGGTAGGTCTTCTTTTTGTTGAAATAAAATGTTTTTTGTTATGTTAAGGACCACCTTTTTCGGTTCACTGCTGTCCTGTTTTCAGCACCTCTGACCTTCTTCTTGAACTTTTATCTTATTTCATCAACTTCTTCCTCAACTTGCTGTTTCTATGCCCCTTCTGCATAGATTCCTCATTCTCTTATCTCCATACTAAATGGCGCCTTCGTCCTTCCTTTCTTCGATACGCTCTTTTTTTAAGTGGTTAGGGAGGCTCAAACTAACTTATAATCTTAATCTCTTAATCTTGCCCTCAGCTAAGCTGGTCTTTAACGTCAAGAAATTTACGTATAATGTAACTTCCCTTTAAGTCAATAGGCTACCCGAGTCGGTGGGTAGCAAAGACTGCATAAGCAGAAGGAACATGTGAAAACTACCTTTAGAATAAGAATTGTTTATTCCCACATTTGTGGAAATTACAGTTGCTTGACTCAAAAATTATTGGTACAATGGTTTTTTTTGGATGCATGATTTAATTTGAGGCATTTTTCTCTATGTTCACAGTACCAGAAGCACTTGTTCGTCCACATCGGGGGCCAGACCACGTACAATGACCCCCCGCTCGAGGTAAGTTCCTCCCTTATTCCCGTGATCATTGAGCCCTCATTTTATCATACGAATTCGTTGAATTTCCTACAACATCCCCACTCGCCCGAACGAGTCTTGGGGCCAAATTTTTAAAATAATTACATCTTCTCAGCCATACAGTTGGCAGCGTACGAACTTACAGCTACTCAAATTGACAAAAAAAATTTTCTACCGCTATGGTGACGTTAATTGTTTGAAAATTTGGTTCATGGTCTCAGACTTTACCGTCGCTCTCGTGACGCAAAAGTGCGGGCGAAACTCAGCCGTGTAATGTGGCGGTAGCTCTCGTGTGAGAATTGCTGCGCCGCAATGTGCCGTGTCGTGTGAATGGTGCCGATCAGTGTGTGGCACTGTGTCAGTGATCCGTCCAGTCAGTGTGTGGAACTGTGTGAGTGATCCGTCCAGTCAGTGTGTGGAACTGTGTGAGTGATCCGTCCAGTCAGTGTGTGGAACTGTGTGAGTGATCCGTCCAGTCAGTGTGTGGAACTGTGTGAGTGATCCGTCTTCGCGGTGTGCTCTCTATGGGGGAAGTTGCCGCCACAGAACGTTGTGCTATGTTATTTTTGCTGAGAAGTTGATGCATATGACAGGAGTCTTTAAGCTCGGTACAATTCACAAAGGTAGACAAAATTCAAAAGTGACACTCCAAGGTAAGCTTCCAAATTTATACCCATGAAAACAACTATAGTAACGTGATGAAAGCAAAAAGTTGTGTGTTTGTAGCAGGAATACGTAAAATTTAGTCAGGTAACTGTACCAATAAATGCCCCTGTTGTACTCTTAAATACTCGATGTGTTACTAATTATAGTTTTGCAGAAAGCATTTTTTCCAGGCTTGAAGAAATATGAATAATTCTGGAACACATGAAACCCTTGAGTATTTTTGTTCAGTAGCTTAGCTAAGATGCGGAAAATGCCGATATAAATGAATGCAATAGAACATTTAAAAAGTGAAATATGAAGTACCCATATGTGAGCGCAGCTGCTAGCGGCCTGTGTCACACACCCGATCGTGCTGTTCTTGTTGCTGGGACTGCTACGTGAACTATCTGAAGTGCATAAATGTAGTTGAGAGCTTTGTTTAAATGAAAGCTTCTCAAATTTGGGCGCTTTGTCTCGTAACTCGGTTAGCAACCCTGTGCAGTGCTGGTGTTTGTGTGTAAATAAATTTAGTGTGGGAGCTTTGTTTAAATGCAGCACCTCTCAAATTTTAGCTCTCGCCCCCCAGTTAGCAGCCCTGTGCAGTGCTGATGTTTGTGCCCGAGACAGCGTGGCGATATACCGCGATGTCCATTTGGTGGAGGTGACACTATGTTCGTAGTAGTCTTTGGTTTCATATTATTTAGCCTTTTGGAATTTATAGACTAAAAACACTAAACTATGGTTTGCATTGAGCAATGGTTTTTGGGTCAGGTATAGTACGTGAGAAGCCACTTCGTTGTTGAGTCATTTTCTTTTTTTAAGTAAATCGTCATTCTTATGTTTGATGCATCTCTTCCAGTCGGTGGACGTCCGACAAATCTATGACAAGTTCCCAGAGAAGAAAGGCGGCCTCAAAGATCTCTACGACAAGGGCCCCCAGAACGCGTTTTTCCTCGTCAAGTTCTGGGCAGACCTCAATACCAATATGCAGGACGAGACGGGCACCTTCTACGGGGTCACCAGCCAGTGAGTGTTCGCTCGGGGACTGCTTTTCTGTGTGTGCATACCTGCATTAGAACTCTCTGATATTGTTCGTAACAGTAATATAACCTGTGTCTTTACGTTCATTGGAACCCTGATATTGTTTGTAACAGTAATATAGCCATACATACCGTGTGTCTAGCAGGCCATAAGGTAAATGAGAGTATTGCAGGTTATCCGAGCTGGGTCATTAACTGGTCAGCTTCCGTTATCAGCATCAGCATGTTTCTTTTTCGAGAGTAAGATGCTTCCTTCAGCGCAAAATTTCCAATTACTTCTCATTTCGCTTAAACATCAATTCTTTCTTATCATCTCTTCATTGATTTTGAAGTTTTTTCTCTGTCATTTGCAAATAGTCGCTTCCAGCGGCCATTCAAATATTTCAACATGCATTCCATCCATAACTTTTTGAAGCGTGTAACATTACCTAATTGTGCCGCTGCCTCAAAGCTCTGTACTCCATCGCGCAGATACGAGAGCCCCGAGAACATGACGATCACATGCTCGACAAAGGTTTGCTCGTTCGGCAAGCAGGTGGTCGAGAAGGTCGAAACCGAGTATCCAAGATTTGAGAACGGACGATTTGTTTACCGGATCACACGTTCGCCGATGTGTGAATATATGATCAATTTTATACATAAACTTAAACACCTCCCCGAGAAATACATGATGAACAGCGTCCTAGAGAATTTTACCATATTACAGGTGAGTGGCGAGTTAATAAATAAGATTTAAAATTTTATCTATTTGTGCACTGCATGTCTGTGTCTAGCCATCCCCACCTTGTTTGTATTTTTCATATTAAGACTGAGCCAATTTTTGGCTGTTGAAAATAGTTCAGCCATCTTACTGAGTTAACAAAATCAAAATGGCTGCATATAAAACATTAGGGATAAATCAAAGCTTGGGAAGTAGGTAGTAACGGCTTTTTTTAATGATCAACATTCTGTGAATTCCGTTTATTGAACCGTCCTTTCTGGCTATAAAACTTTAGGAGTAATGAGGTGTCGTCAATTCCAGCAGGATTTTCCTATGACGTCCAAGCCGAAATACGCGCTCATCTGTTCGAGTTATTATATATTTTATATGTCATTGCAGGTGGTGAGTCACCGGGACACGCAAGAGACGCTCTTCTGCATAGCTTACGTGTTCGAAGTGTCGACGTCAGAACACGGAGCGCAGCATCACATATACAGACTACTGAAGGACTAACGTCACGCCCAACTGCGTCGTGTATCTCTCATCACTGCTGCTGTGCGCTCCTTCATACACTCTCTGTAAGCAGGCAACCGCTCTCCTCCCACTCGCATCACACGACACAACCGCACGCTGGACTGTCGGCCCCGCCCCCCATTCCCGCGTGCGTCATGCAGGCCCCGCTCACAAAACAAGAGTTATCTTTAGGTGTTAAAGACTCGTCACACATCACAACTTCACGAGGCAAGATTGAATGTTTAGTTATCTATGTTTCTTGTTACTATCTCTACGCGTAGAGGGTTGTGTTTTCAGTCTCAATGCTCCTCTGAGTATCTCAACTCAATTGATGTTGTCACAATGCGTTGAGTGTGTCGCACCGCAGATGCTGGTGTTGGTTGCTGATCCCCGTATTCAAACGCTCAACTGTTGGCCTCTCTGATATGAGGTGTACTACATTGACAGCTGTCACAAACGGTTTTCTTGCTTACCGTTTTGTATGCGGGTGTTGAACGAGATGTCAATTTTTTAATAGCTCTACACTGATTTTGGGAAATTGTATCCTCTATTTTCCATGAATTAGATTCTATGATGCATATTTGGTAGCTGCTCTTGAAGTTCACACTTCATTTAGTTCATTGCTTTGACGTACCTAATATGTCAGTCCATCTCAGCGCTTTTCGACCCTCTTCTGAATGCTTCTTCTTAGTGGAACGCAACATGGGTCCTTATTCCGTGTTCAAAACCGCTCGTTATTCTTCTTTTCAGAGTATTGGGATTGAATACCATTCCAGCATGTCTTGAGATTGATTAATATTCACATATGGAATTTAAAAACGAGGAACACTGCTCGTAGGTTAAGCATATCCTACATAAAATGCTTAACTAACGAGGAGTGTTCCTTGTTTTTAAATTCCTAATGAACATGCGATTAAAGAAAAATGATTTCCCTCAAATTCACATTTGTATTGTACTCCGTGATATAGTTCAATATTTACACCGACTTGTTGCGTGCTGCCACTTCACACGGGTAGTGATTATCACGCCGTGTATTTGCCATGTACGCTGCGTTACCGAGCAGCTGTTTCTTTCTGTGCATCACGGCATATGCCCTGTGAACACGTCGTCATTCGTACCCTTGGGTCCCGTTTACACATGCTCTTCATTACTGTTCATCTGCTTATTTCACCTCACACACACGCAGAACATGCACCCCCGCACCTCCCTGCAGCCGTAACACAATAGATCATGGCTGACTGCGCATCAGTTTATCCTGTAAATATCGTGAGCCGAAAGCAAACGAAGCAAAGAAGTGCCTTTAGGGTTACGGAAATATATTATATTTGTACGTGTTGCCCTCCTCTATCGTGCGAGGCTTGATTTACGTTTATCATAATGATGCTGGACTCGTAATATTCATGTTTATCTTAACCTTTCCTGCTAGCCACGAAAATACTTGTTTCGGTTGTATTGCGCTCTTTTATACAAGCGTTGAATCTCGTTGATATTTTTCCGTTTACTTTGTATAATTAGTGGGAAATCGTCCATGGTCTTTCTAAGGTTAATTATAACGACTTTCAATCTTCCCATCACTGAACAATGCGAAGCTTGTGTGTTTGCGGACACCTACTTTTGAAATTTTTGGTAATTCACTCGCATCGTTGTAGCGGCACAGCTGGGTGTGTAAGTTATTCCGTCGACTTGGCTAATCAACACAGAAAAGCTCATACTTAATGTTTTGCCTGCAAGAAAACACGTAGCATAACTAACTCGGCGGGAGATCTTAGGTAGCCAGCTGTGCTGCGACAACCACGTGAATCGTTTTGAGAACCCAAGCATTGGTATAAAAATTTCAAATTCGATGCAGTTGAAGACCGCAACTTTCTCTTTTAATATCTTTAACTTATTTTCGACCTTTCTGCAGGCAGCTCTGTTATAATTTTAGGATTGTCAAACTATTCTCCATGTACTTGAGCGTATTCTAAATTTCTTATGGAATTTTACCGTTTTTAGTGGTGCTAGTTTGGAAACTGTTACCGCGCGGAGATTCGTTCGATATTTATTATTTTATAAAAAATATCTGGGAATTTTTGTCTGAACTTGTTTGTGCTTACGTTTTAGGTTCGACCGAACCTATTACGGTTCTTTGTGCAAGTCCAACACTCGAACTTTATTCACGAGTAAAACTAGTAAAAATCATCACATTTTGGAATCGTGAATGGAAAATTGTTACGACCATTGAAAAGACATCGTCCTTTCAAAAGTTTCCCCCAATGTCGTAGGTGCGCTTCAGCAATGCTTGCTCAGACTGTGCTCATGAGAGCAGGCGACGTCCGACAGAGCGCAACTCGTCTGTGAGGCGCGAGATGCTGATGCCGCCAATAGGACCGTTTGGGGTGATCTGTCTGCTTTTTTCTTGTTCTCCCGAGTGCATGGTAGATCGACGCAGGTCTTGTTTCAGTTACCTGACTGGATCACCAGCTTTGTTACACCACTACAATTGGCAAAATTGAAAATTTTAAGATTGGATGATGAAGTCTCGAATTTTGCAAAACAAACTCGAGACGTTGTACTTTAGTTGTACAATTTTTTTTAGGATTTTCTGTGGTAACTGATTTGAAGAGTGAAGAAATACAATGTACTTACCTGCCCTAATATTAAGTTTCGTATGATAGCTGTTATTCTTTCTTTCCGAATGGACGTCTTTCTTTACAGTGCAGCGAGTAGGTGAACTTTTGAGTGGGGCGTTTGACGCGTCTTGAGTGGGGCCTTTTGGCCCGTCTTGAGTGGGGCCTTTTGGCCCGTCTTGAGTGGGGCCTTTTGGCCCGTCTTGAGTGGGGCCTTTTGGCCCGTCTTGAGTGGGGCCTTTTGGCCCGTCTTGAGTGGGGCCTTTTGGCCCGTCTTGAGTGGGGCCTTTTGGCCCGTCTTGAGTGGGGCCTTTTGGCCCGTCTTGAGTGGGGCAACAAATGGAAATCGTGCTGCTTTTGTGCTTAACTCAGTAGCCGTTTGCGCTTTCCTTTAGAATCACTGGAGCCTCGCTTGAGCTCCATCGTGGCTATATATATTTGCTGTCTCCTGGCTCCTGTTTTGAAGCTCAAAATCAAGAGCATGTTCTTTTCCATGCACCTGTGCTGCTGTCTGGTCGGTCTAGACCAGTGGTTCTTAACTTTTGTACTCCCACGCCCCCCTTGAGAATTGTCAGGGAAAATTGTGTGCAGATGGACTGGTAAATAAGAGCTCGCAACAAAAAGTATTGTAAATAAGTCCTTGAACATATTCAACAGTGAAAGTTCACTGATTTTTCGAAAACATTACTGCGAAAAATCAGGCTTTCCTGCTGAGGCTCGCGCCCCCCTGGTTAAGAACCACTGGTCTAGACTCTTGAGTGAGATGTTTCTTCAATAAACTCCGAGTCAATGTCAGTTTTAGTTATCGCACGTGCGTATCATTGGGTAGATCTGTTAGTGTTTTTTTCCTGAACTGTTTGCAGTCGAAATGAATGATCGGTTCCTTTCTGTCGAAAACATTTTCTGAGACTGGCACAAGCTACCACTGTCGCTACAATTCGAGGGTATAATTTTCATAAGCTATTTGATGAGCTTTATGAGGCCAAGTTTTTGGTGTGAAATAACAGCTTGAAGCGGCTTGAACGAAATTCTTTTGAAAGCGGGGACTTAGGTAGCGTTTAATTTCCACGACCATCTTTCAGCATCGTCGTGGGTTGCAGGGTAGCTGGGGTGCAATAGGCGTGGGTGTGGCTCTTATCAAGTCGTGTTAGTTTCGATAATGGTCGTATTTTCCAAAACATTTCCAACTCTATTTTAGCGAACAAACTTTTTTAACGATCTCTATGTTCATTTAATTTTTAATATATATACTTTTTAAATTTCATGAGTTCGTATATCGTTTATTTTCAAACTTTCAATTGATATGGCCTGAAACATTCTTTTCGATTTTTAAGTTGCGATTTCAGAGGAAATTGTAGCTACTAAGATTTTTGGTTCTCTTCTCTTTTGTTAACGAACCTCGGAGCGTTCATCTTTTTACTGACCTACTGCACCTGCTTCTGCTAATCCCTCTTTAGTTTTGAGATAAATAGTGCTAGGTTTTACCATTACTTAAGCGATATGCCTCCCTGAGGAACGCTTTAGCTTCGTTACCATAGACTCGGTTAAGCTATTTCGTTTTTCCTTTATGTTCGATGTGTCCTTCATCACCATGTTCTTTCTTCTGGCCATGCCTTCTACTTTCCTTGGTCTCTCTGTATTGTTCAACTTTACAGATTTTCTTTTTTTCCCTATTTCTGTTAGTACTGAGATGAGAGGTAGTTTTGTAACATGATATGCGTGTATTCTGGCGCGCAGTTTTACCTCGCTTTCTGAGGTGCTCGATTCGAACAGCTCTCGTGACCACCTCGCTATGCGGATAGGTTCATTTAACTAACATGAGAGATCAACTCTGTGGGTATGTGATCACTCAATTTTTTTTGCCATGAAGTGGGATGATTCGTGTTCAATCGCCGAGGTGGTGAGTCTTATTTACCAAGTTCCGTCGTCGCCAGACATGTTGCTAGGAAGTCTAGTGTTAAATTTCGTTCGATGGATCACTACTGGCAGACACGTTCCGCAAATAAATATTTGAATTCATGATCAAAAAAATGTTTAAAATAATTTCTGAGACGTCGATATTTCATAAATTACCTTTGACATGCTCGAGTAAAAACCATTGTTAGAAATTATAATACCCATTCATCTTCAATTGAATCAAAATCCTATTGATATTTTGAGGCAATTTTTGCAGATGAGAAACTAACGAAGCAAGACAGAATATTATGATTATCTGAAAATCATTCCCAAAATTACGCCAGTTAGAGACGCTCTGATGACGGTTTTATTTCAATATTATAATTGAAATTTAATCTTTGAAATTCTTAAAATAGTAATATAAATAGTACTAAAAAATTGGCTCGCAAATGACTAGAAAGCTGAATTATAAGACGTTTCTTTAATAAAAGGGAATAAAGAAAAAAGTTATCAGTCGAATTTGACCGAATGGAACTATAACTTTGAAGGTATCGTTTTTCGTCGTCTTTGTACGTAAAATTCTGTTGTAATTCTCCGCATTTTCCATTAGCAATTCTCTATCTTTCTCTCTCTAAGCTCGCCTGCCTCCTTTCTTTGTACCCAATATTGTGTAAAGACCGCATCCGTTTACGCGGTGCATTAGTTAAGTTTTGTTACGTGCATGCGCTTCTCTTTACACTTGTTGAATACTTTATTTATAGTTTGCTTAAGTGGTTGCTCATGATCTCACAGCGACGATGGCTGGCACCTTTGCTTCTTATATCTTATGACGGAACGACTGCAGTGCTAGGCTGTTTTACTTCGCTCTCCGTAGCGGATTGTGCCAACCGAGACACTGATGTTATGATGTCCTTGTGACGAAGACGATTTGAAGCGCTGGATTCGTAGCTTACTTTCCTCATTAGATTCGATTTTATGAAAAACGAAATTTTTTTTAGGTATTTAAAACCCATAGAGGAGCTGTTGATTTAATGCACAAGTGTCAGCTTTACGTTGGGTAAGTTGGGGGTGGGTGCTTCGTGTTCGTGAGGATGGTGAGGAGGATAGAGTGACCTTCTCTCGGAGAGTAGAGGGAGGTTTAGGATAGGATGTGTGCAAATGTCTACTATTCTGCACATTTCGAGTGACTCTGCAGAACCAAATATAGTTCTGCAACAGGTTTAGGTGCTTAATAAATCTGCAATACAGTATTGCGGTTCTGCCTAGCTGAGGCCGCGTTCTGGTGCCTTCTCCCGCGTTCATCAGGAGAGGTTCTCACGTAAATGAAGATAGGAGCAAAGCCCAATAAAGTGGTTCAGGCACGACTGTTGAATTGAGTGTATTGGTCTTCACTGCGGCCAAATTGTCTGTAGTGGATTATCATGCGCGCAAGTGTACTGAGAAGCTGGATATTCACCATAAAAGGAATGAAGAACCTCGTTCAGGTTGGCCTTGCCTGCTTCTGAAGAGAAGCGACTCGAGTCCTCTTTTAGCTAGTTGTGAAAATTCAATTTTCCTAAACCCGTGAGTTGAAAGAAATGACATTTTTACGCAATGGTTTGTTCTAGGGCAGCAAAACATGTGCCTGGAGCTTCCAGCGAATCGCTCCCTTATGTTCCGACTCCCGGCGCTCTGATACAGCTTTCGGTTGTAATATGTGCGCGAATTTCCTTAATTTTGTACTTAATTCGTTCGTGTAGTTTTTACGTGTGTCGGTGTCTTTTCTGTTAGGATCTATACTTAAATTTGCTTACGTGCTTTTCTGTGATCTCACTTGTCCGCTCATTTTGTAACGAAGGACTCGCGACAATTGCGTGTTTGTGAACCCTCGTTACCGAGTCCTTAAGTGGCTGGCTGGCAGGCAGGCAGCTTGACGTATCTTTCATTGGAAAGTATGAGTTTTACGTAGAGTTGATATGAATTATTAGTTTTGCATTTCATTTAAAAGTGTGTTTTTACATACTTAAAAGTTTTTGAAAATTCTATTTCAAAGTAAGATTCCTTCTTTCCAATTCTGTTGCATGTAGCAACTAAATCTTCGCTTATGTGCGGTAGTTCTACCATGCGTGTGAGAATCGCAGTAATCATTATATGACGTAATGCTTGACTGCGATTTGTAGCCGTAATTCCGAGTTCATGATCTGTAGCTGTTTTCTTAAAGTCTTAAAGCTCGTTTCGTGGCCGCTACTCATTATTTAGCCGTAACTTGGGCTACACACAGACTCGGTTCCTGTATAAATGCAGCTAAGGAGCAGCAAGCAAAAGCCCACAGCAGGTGTGTCGTCTTCTGAGTGTCTAGTGCTCGAAATAACCAACTCCGAGCCGCGCAGTGCGCGAATAGATACGCCTTGCTTTCGTCGAGAGACGACGAATAGGAGGTAGATACGAGATCATGAAACATTTCATTATGCTGCTAGTAACAAAGAAAAGGAAGAAGGTTGGCCATTGTTTGTCATGTTGGGCGTTTGTGTCAGGCTAATATGCCTAAGTTACTGTGGAGATGTTAGTGCACAAGTGTATTGAAGTTTAACATCGTGGATGATAAATATTCAGATTAGATCATTTCTGAGGTACAGTAAGCCTACTTATTCGAAAATTCCATGTTCGAATCTCCTTATGAGGATGGTAGCTGATTTTGTTTCTTCAAATCTTGATACTGGATATTTTCTCTGAGGTCAGAAACTTTGGTCCAAAGCAGCACTATTGAGTTCCATGTTGCTTATTTTATTTTTTAAATGATACGTAGAGAAATAATTCATAAAAAATAGTGTTGAACAGACATCTCTTCAAATTTAAAACTTATCACTCATACTGTAATTATTGGACTATGCAAATGGCATTTAAGCTTCTGTTTTAAAATGAAGGGTACAGGGAAGAGTTATTGCTGGACTAGGTTAATGTCACACGCGCTTATTGTTGAATCAAAAAATTTAAGGCGCAGTAATTGCTAAAATAGATATGGTCAGCACAGTTATTGGAGTATGCAAATGAGGAAATAAGGTCATGAACAGAAAAGGCAAATGAAAGACAGCGATAATTAATAGACTTGGTCAATCGGCAACATGCGTCCTGTTGCTTTGGATGTATTGTATTGCTATTGTCGAAACAGACGCGTTGATGGGCGTGCTTCATTGTCAGTGGAGGTCAAGTTCCCTCTGTGTGGATTTATTGTGTCACGGTCAAGTGGCAGGACATCTTGGTGTGATGTTTCTCATATTGTTTTGACTAACTTTTTTCTGTTGTTTCGTGTATGACTGTCTTCGCGTAAATTCTAAGCTCTTTCTTATCCTAAATTACTTGTTAATTCTATACATGTATTGAAATCCTGAGAGAGAGCAGTCACGAAGCGGTTCGTAAATTGTTCCTCTGTCCGAGCATTTTTTCATGTCCTGCTTGAGGTATATCTGCACGCGTGTATGGGACACCCATATGGCCTATTCTGACCGTTAGCACTTTTTCTGTGGTCGGACAAACACAAGATGTTCCGTTTAGTCTCCTCTCGAGTTCAAGTAAGTTTTCCCTTTCAGATTTTGTGGAAGTGATGTGGCCAAGAAGAGAAACACGTCTCTTAGTAATGTATGTGATGAAGGTATTGATCTCAGTGTGCCGTATTTAGTTAGTGAGCTTACTTAGTGCAGTGTATGGATGCAGGGCGCTACATATCCTAATTTCACCGAGACAATAGGATGAATCAGCTCTCCAGCTTCTGTCTGTTTTTTTTGCGTTTTTTATACCGGATCACTTAACTTGACGTGATTCGTGCGTGTTGTGAGCTCAGTTTTTAGTATCAAGAACTTCATGTTGAAAAGTTCAAATTACCACTTTTCATTTCTGTTATATTCTTAATTAAAAGTCTTCTTTGGAGTTTGATTTCGTGCTTTCATGTAGAAAATTGAACTTCACACGCTATAACAAGTCATTGTATTTTGGGATGATATGTCAGTGAGTGATGTACCTGGTCCTTTTATGGTTTCCCTCCAATTTTGACGCGAGTGCGTTGGAAGCTAAGCGCCGTAAAGAATTGGTCATGTATTAGGCTTACATGTATGTTTTCTTCTTCAGCCTAAATGAAGTTAATAATAAACTAACATTACTGTTCGGCGATTTTTTTTTTTTTTGTAGTGGACTAACCGGGTTTTTGCGACTTTTTTTCAAAAAATTTCGTAATATTTCATTGTTAAGTCATTCAAATTGTAATTTTCGACTTAGTCTGAATTTCGGCTGAAGTTAAAGCCGGAAATTTTATTAGCTCCAATTCGTATTTTGTGCGGATATTAAAAACCCTTTTTTAGCTTATAAATAATAGTGGCTGTGGGAGGCGCCGTACCCCACGCAGGCAAATTATATCTTGCTGCTTAGCGTGTGGTAGACAGCAGCTCGCCTTCGGTCGACAGCAGCACTCGGGGCTTGGATTTTTTCATGCCTAAAGAATGATTGCGTGCCTGCTATTGGGTCTGCGTGTGCTACTTTCGCAGTTTCACTTTGGAGCGTTATTTTAGTGAACCGGCGTCTCCGGAAACTGAATTCGTTGTGGCGAGGTTTGGATGTCGTCTTGTCTACACACGTTTGTCTCCATGAGGAGAACTTCTGCGTCCTCCTTTGATTGGATCAGTGATAAACTCGAGTAATAATGACACAACATTTCTTACGAGCTCCGGCTTGCACCTAGATATTCTGGAGCTGTTAAGGCACTTTGTTTATTGTGCAGATGTTTAATTAATGATTAATTCTGGAGGATTTTCTTTCGTTTCTGTTCACGTATAACACTACGGATTTGATATTGAACTTGTTGAATTAAATGCATAGTTATAATTTAAGACGGTATGTTTAATGTGTTGGTGCTAAGCCCTAATGCATGTTCAATGTTCACCTCCCAAATTGAAACTGTAAAAATTTACTCATTTGTACAGAATTGTAAATATATTGCCATTTTTACGTGACTTTTAGTTTCATTCAGTCGTGATCCTTGCTCGCGCGTGTTGCAATCGATGGGTAGAGTCTTGGGTTCGATGAATTCCTTCCCCTTTCATGGGAGTCCAGTGAAGAGAGATGTAGGGTTCTGCGTCTGTGTGTCATATTGACATCACACTCTACGAAAGAAGATTGCTTAGCTACTTGGTGACTTGTCCTGAGCGGCATGCAGTTGACTCTGCATCGAAACTACAACGCCGGCGACGACACGTCTATGTCGCTGCCGGACTTGCTCTTTTGCTTCTCCAAAACCTTCAAATTTGAGGTTGGGGGGGTCCGCAGTTGCATTTTGCTGGTGACCCTGGTGGAAAGTTATCCATAAAATTCTTCTTCTTCAAATTTGAGCGTTTTGCAAACAAAATTTGAGAGTTTTAGCCATAAAAAACATATTAAGATGGGAAGTTATTTTGCAGGACTGTATACAGCTACAATTGCTGAAAATTCATAAAAATCACAGGCCCTGGTCATATGCGTGAATTTCATGGAATGTAGTATCCTTCAGGGAGTTAAGAATAGACAATAGGTTTAAATTAGCTGGGTTTGTTGATCCAATGCTATGGGGATTGGCGCCGTCAGATGTACTATTAGGTTATCTCTGCTGTAAATATGCTTTCGGGACTTCAATCTTTCGTGCTCATTTTAAATCTTTTCGTTCTCAAGCATTTTCCACTCTCTCTAATATTTTCTTTTTTTCTCAACTTGCCGTTCATTAGCGCAGGGTATCCTGTGTGGGAACACACCCAGTGTGTAGATTCCCCGTTTTCTACAGTCCATTCTAAATAGTCACTTCTGTTCACTCTCCTAAGATCGCACTTGTGGCTAGAGAGTCTTGAACTGAGATGATAATAATAAAAAAGTCGTCGGGTTGCTTTGAGCAAGCATAGCATCAGGTGCTGCTGTTTGTCTGTAACTCTTCAGGTGTTCCTTTTGTTAAGTCTCGCCTGAACATATGTGTAGTAGTATTGATTAAATAGGCGATACGATTCCAGAAATTCTTCAAACGAGAGCTTAAACAAAAAACAAATATCGGCATCTTTGGGATGCTTTATTTCCAATCAAGCCTGATACAAATGATCTTAAGCATTGGTTTTTCAAATGTCTTATACCTGACACTATATATAGGACACCATGAAGGTTCCCCCGTAAAGCCGGTACCCATTTCCGACACCTGGGTCGAGTGGGGTATTGTGCTTGAGCTTTCCCTTATACCCAACGGGGAAAATCGCAGCGCCAGCGCCGGGATATGAACCCGCGACTCCAACATACATGTACGATCCCTTAACCGCTGTGCCACCGCGAGCACAGCGGTGGCTTAGGAACAAGCAGTGAAAATAACATTATAGAGGAGCCGTAGCATGTACCTCGAGGCCGGCATGGGTTTGAAAACATGTATGAATTTAGTCCGATGAGGAAAAAGTGTGCAGTTTACATTACTAAATTTGAAGCTTACGTTTGGTACATGTGTTAATAATATAAAAAAGCTTTTTTGTAAATTGAATGCTAAAATGGGTCGAAAAGATATTTTAAATGTAGTGTAAATCTTATATTATTTTTATGTAGGGGCAAAATCACGCATAAATGAAAGTCAAGAGCGAAAATGTCTTGAAGCTTTCTATGAATTTTCTGCTATCCATGCTAGTTTCCTCTTACACAAGAATACGTAAAGTCGTACAAATTTGTAGCTTCCTAGAATAACGTGAACTACCAAGGAGTAACACTCGGCAATGATTGGCAATTTTCTATTCATAATCCAGGTTCTCAACAGCTCTAAAAGTAAATTATATTTTCCTATTTATGGTGCAAAATCAGAAAGGAGTTTTCTAATCATGCACCTCTTGAGCGTGGTAATCTAATGTTCTTCAATTTCATGCATTACTGTCATTTATGCCTACTTCTACAAGCGTACAAAAGCGAAAATTATTGGCTCTACTTTTGCTTAAATAAAGATTAAGTCCTTGCTTGTGACTTAGATTTACCTAACGTTGGCTGGAGGTAAAATTATGAACTGTCTAAATGTAAATCACTCGTGACAATGTTGCATGAAAAAAATCTTGGTGAACCTGAAATCACAAATTCAACACCTCCGGATGAGTAAAATGTTTATAGGTATCTGCGAAATTTGACGTTAAAGTTTGCCTACTTGTGTGACTGTGAGTAAACGTTAATATTCCTCAATTTTTTTCGCTGCTGGCTAGAAGTACATATATATAGCATTTTCATCAATATGTTGTCGAGGCCTATTTTAAATTATGTATACCATAAAGTACCTAATTATCAAATTTTATCATATACGAAATTCAAAGCAACATCGTTGTGTTTGATGGCTCCTATCCATACATTTACAAAATATTTGTTATTGAAAGAATTCAAAGAAAGAAGGTACGAGGTTTTAAGACAGTTTTATTAATTTAAGTGTAAGATGGATTGAAGCTTTATAATTCATGCTTAATTTTGCTTAGGTATTTGCATCCTCTTGTAGGCCTATTAAGAAATTTTTAAAAACCAATATGTTGGTCATGTATTATCTCATGTGCCAACCTTTTTAGAAATAAATGGTTTCTCTTCCTTTTCTTTCTTTTCTTTCTTATCACAGATTTAGAAGTTTAATTTTTGCATTGTATTAGAAGATAGATAATGTTTTATTTTTTATTTTAATTTTCTATAAAAAGGTTGTTTTTACTTTGGCATGTTCTAGAAAATAAACTTTATATGTAACACTGTGAACTCAGTATGCTATATTATAATTGAGTATAAGTTACACAGGGTTATTGACAAAGGCAAAAATTTTTTTAGTAACATGGTATTGAGTCCACCACTTTATCTATATGTGAATTAATTAAGGATAAGTTAATTGAAAAATGTTACTTGGTATAAAAAATGGTCAATATTGAATATAATGTTGTCAACAAATTTCATAATTTTGTTGGTATAGATGGGTAATATAGTTGATTTTAAGACGTTTTACAAGAATGACAACGTACCCGGAAATGCTTAGATTTCGAGTTATTTAAGTTTGAAGTTATACGAACGGCGCTCCTGAATGGCCTTGTTTGCGCAAAAACAGTCATTGTTTTTGCAGTGAAAACGGAAGCTAACCTCTATTACAAACGTAAAGAGGTTGGGTCGTGAGGGGTAGCCACAGTTCTTTCAGTGAAAATTATAAATAAAGGTTTCTAGTGACGTTTGTTGACATCGACAGGAAAATAGCTACCGCCATGGGCACCGCCATCTTTGTGCCGATGTAAACAAGATTGCGATCGTCATCTTAACGGGTGGGCTAGAAGCTTTATTTATACTTTTCACTAAAAGAACTGTGGCTACCCCTCACGACCTAACCTCTTTACGTTTGTAATAGGGGGGTTAGCTTCCATTATTGATTAAAATACGCTAGCCGCGCGCGCTTCCATGGCGCGCACCAGCCAGCTTCAAAGTTGAATAATTTGAAAATAATGCATTGCCGGGCAGAATGTCATTCTTGTAAAACGTCTTATAATCAACTATATTACCCATCTATACCAACGAAATTATGAAATTCGTTGACAACATTATATTCAATATTGACCTAAAAAATATATCTTGCTACCTATTATTTTTTAAAATACAGTGCAAATATTTTAAATATTTTATTTTGCTTTGAGATCCTGAATTTGAGAGTTAGGTTAGATCCTTTATGACAACTTACTGTTCTCTATAATATATGTACAGCAGGATGGTTACTTGATTTAAGTTTTCTGCTTTAGCTTGATCACTGCTCAATTTGGCAAATCTGAAGGAAAGGACAATAATCGATTTCCAACTTTTTGGTGCCTAAGCATAATTAATTTAATCAAAATAAACAAGCTTTCTTCTATGCACTCTCCGTCTGAAATGATTATATTACGAGTTATAGCTGTTGGTTTAGTTTCGTCTTTGATGACAAATGCGCTCGAATAAACAGCTACTCATCAATTTTCAAACTTTTGTTGCTTGAATCATGGTAATAACATCAAAATAAACAACTTTTCTTCTATGCACTTTTTTCGTCAAATGAGTATTTAACAAGGTATAGCGGTAGGTTTGGTTTTGTCTATGATGACGATCGCGCTGGAAGCGAGACTCCATTGTATTGATGCCCTACCACGGGATCAATGAATTTCTCTTCGCTTCAAACACTGGAGTTGCAGTAAGTCATTTACCGCTATAACTAATAAAATACTCATTTCAGACGGAAAGTATATAGAAGAAAACTTGTTTATTTTGATCTAATTAACTACGTTTAGGCATCGAAATTTACAAAATCAATTATTGTTCTTTCCTTCAGATTTACCCTTAATTTGAACCATTTTTGATCTAATTATCTCTATATTTGCATCATACTCACTGTTATCCATGGATCTGTAATTGTTTTTCTATATCAATGATTGAAAATGTGCTAAAAGCAACAACTTTTTATTATTGTTCTATCTCTTGGGTAAGATAAAAGAAACTATAAAAATAACTGCTCTTTAAAATTAATTTCATCATAAAAAGTAGATAGTCATAACTTATGAGCTATAATTGTTATGGGCTTATCTTGATGTGAATTTAGTTGATGTTAAGGAAATGCAACTAATTGATTTTCAAAATTTTGTTGCCTGTATCATGGTAATTATGTAGAAATAAACAACTTATCACGAGACTTGGTCCTGCCCCCTCATCAATTAACATTAATGAGGACGTCAGGTTCTCGGAATAGAGGAATTGGCGTACCTCCAAGAAATAATGGAATACATGAGAAAAATATGCAATTGGAGAAAAATACTAAAACAATGAGGATGCTCACCAATGTGTAGGGAAACCACTTACACAGCGCGTTTTCTGTGCGCATCTGAATTGATAAGGGCCTCTTACGCGGATAAGTGCAAACTCAAAAGTTGTTGTGGGAAATTTTAATGATTACTTCAGAACATCCTATCACATATTAACTAGGTGATCATACAATTCGTATACCATAAGGCATAAAGTACCCACGACTACTTCAATTGCCACATCCTATTACAAGCACATTACCGTAATTTAAAAGTATTACAAATTATACAAGTGCTACCCTACTGCTTTGCCAGCCAATTACTTTTAAGTTAACTACACACCGAACACATAATTAAATAATGCCTAACTATCAATGTGCACTCCCAACAGAACAGAAGATTGTCAACCTCAGCTCAAAGGTTCATTTGCACGCGTACAGCTTCAGTTCAAAGTCCCTGAGTTTTTTCACAGCTCAGAAATTGTCTTTTGCCGACTGTATTTACAGCTTTGTGTAGACTTCCTTTATGTAGAAATGGCAACAAAAGCGAAGATTTTTCTATGAAGACACCGAACGAGAAAACTGCCCCCCTGTAAGATAGCAACATTTACCCATTACTTTGATTCTAAAAATTGTACTCAAGTATACATTCAACATTTGATTCAACGGCACAATTTTTTGTTATATACATCTATTGTTTCCAACAGCATCTATCGTGAAAAAAAAAGAGTCTCGTCCACCCTACTGACGTTTGATTATCAAAGTTATATTTTCAGCACAACACTAGGTTAAAACACACTTCTTCCGGCGGTCCTCTGCGTAAGACTGACTCATCCCATCGGCTCTACCAAATGTTCAAGAGCGCTGTCTCCTAATTTTGTACCGCCAATTGTGTTCACCAAACACGAAAACACGAATGACAATTTATTCATTAAAAACATAATAAAAAACATTTAGTCATAAAAACCCAATCTCTGAAATGTTCCATCCATTTCTCAAATCACGTTATTTCCTAACAAACTTTTCATCTCTGCACTTTTTGTGGCAAAAAAGTATTTAATGAGTTATAGCGGTAAATCACTTACCTCAACTCTTGTGTTTGAAGCGTGAAGAAATTATTCTGAGGGGAAGACTAAAATGGACTCTCTCTTCCAACACGCTCAAATGAATGAGCGCATTCCAGCCATCAAAGATGAAAATTAACATACCGCTATAACTTGTATTTTTTGTTCAACTCATTATTTTTGGGTGATCACTTATCACCCGTTATTTTTGGGTGATAAGATCCTAGAAATGGGTTCAGGCTCCATGGGGTTGGCTATAAATAAATTACAAAGTGCCCAAACATACTATAACAGCTCAAGCGTGCAACGGTTTCTGCTGTTTGAATGACTGGAACTGCTATGGAACACGAAACTAAACCTACCGCCATAACTCCATAAATACTCATTTCCCCCAAAAAGTCCATAGATGAAAAGTTGTTTATTTAGATCTAATTAACTATGGTTAGGCAACGAAAATTGGAAAATTGATTATTGTCCTCTCCTTCACAAATACCTTTTATTTTTCTAATGAAACTTTTGCAAAATTTATATAATTTATGTAATGAATTTTAACTATGTTTTCAATTGCCTTGCAAACTGAGTAGCCAAACTATTCAGTGTAATGGTGCAGATTGGCAGTTTGAACAATGTATTAGAATTTTTACAGCCTGCCTCATACAGTAGAAAATATCCTAGTGTATTGGAGGCCTACCTTTCAATAAGTTCTCAATTCTAAGCTTAATCTATTTCAGTATATCATTTTTTCCTACAGATTTTGTTGTTAAGGGATAGATGTATGAAATGAATAGAACAGTTGAATTAAAAAACTGGGAATTGACAAAAGTATTGTAGTTGATTTTTGTATATTAAGTACAATGTTTTTATGATGAATTCTTTGAATATGACTGTATTTTATCTATGTGTTTTGTAGAGTAGCTTATAAATTAATGAATAAATAAAAGAACTTCGAGTTATTTGACAAATATATTCTAAAGATTTGTTCTTCATTCTATATTTGTTAAAATGAATTTTATTATTGTGTCGGCTATAATTGAATTTTACATAATTTATGCTGTGGGCTGTGAAGAATATTCATTTCATTTTGCTTATGGGGGACCCCTCAGGGGGATACAGGTATTGTATCTATGGGAATTAGCGCTCCCAGGGGGACTATGTGAGGGCCTGAGCTGAAGGTTAGGTAGGCTTCCTTTTGTTGAAATAGATTAGGTTTTTGTTTTGTTACGGACCATCTTTTTTCGGTTCACTGCTGTCCTGTTTTTCAGCACCTACTACTTTATTCAACTTTTTCTTGTTTCATGAACTTCTTTCTTAGCTTCCGGTTTCTGTGCACCTTGTGCATAGATTCCGCGTTCCCTCAACTCCATACTAAATGGTGCCTTCCTCCTTCCTCTCTTAGAACATCTTTGTCGTGCAATTAAGGGAGGCTAAAACTATCATATATAATAATAATTTGCTTATGGGGGAATGTCCCTTTTCTTATTTTTAATGTCTTGATAAGCACTAAAGTGTGTCAGTTTCTTTATGCATTGTTAAAAGTTAATGCATAATATGCTAAAGGTTTGGTTGCATCTTAATCTTGAACATTATTTCTCAGGAAAAAGATGTCAAATGAACCGAGCAGACCTCAGTTTGGCGGACGCTTCCTAGTAAACCCTGAAGATGTCTTCCAGCACAATGCATGGTAAGTAGATACATGATTAAGCTTGCTGTCAAATAGGTTCAGTACTTCATGGAAGCTCATAATTTTTATATCACTATTTCAACTGAGCATTTTGCAAGAAGTGTGGTTTATATTCTATAAATTAAGTTTGTGCTAAAATTATGAGCTGATTTGTAAAATTGTATTCAAAGTTTACTGTATTACAAGCAATGGTATATTTTTCAGTTTTAGTGAAAAGTTTAGGAAGTAACTTTTATGAGCATTTAAATAAAGTTCAAATGAAAGTTGTGAACAAATTTTCCACTATTTTGTATTAATTTCATTCTGTAAAACATGCAACCTATCAATCTTGTTTTATTTGGATCTTGTTTTTTACTTACTTTCTTCATACAACTAGCTAGTTATTTACTAAAATACTGTACTAATACTTTCCACTATATTGTTCATGATTTTATGATGAGAATATTTAATTAATTGATTTGTCAAACAATTTTGTCATATGGCTAGTTTTAGGTATTGGGATAAATGAACTGCTCCTTGCTTAGAAAATTTAAAACCCAAAGTAAAATTATCAATGAACTTGGCAGCATCTCACTGATTTGTTGAGCTGTTAGGCTTAGTGATGCAAAAAAAACGGTTTTATTTGATTGCGGTTTTTTATGCAAAAAAATGTGTTTTTTTTTGTTTTTGTTTTGTTTTTTTGCACACCTAAATTTTGTTAAGTATATGTCTGGGTTTTTTTTGGACACCTAAAATATATTAATATCCATGTTTTTTAGTCATTTTATTGTTATAAAAAAAAAAGAAACCATACAGTAAAAGTGGTGGCAGATAACCTAAAATTACCTAGAGGCGTCTAAGAGGAACAGCAGGAGCCACTAGAGATGTGACTCTAAAAAAACCATGCCGTTTTTTTTTTAAAAAAACACGTTTCTTTTACAAAAAAAACGTGGCCAAAAAAACGTGGATATTTTGTTTTTTTTAATATTTTGTCTGAAAATAACTCAGCAAGAAAAAGAACCACATTACATTATTTGTTTTCATGTCAAATTACAAAATAAAACACCATACTTCTTAATTTATGGTTTTCTATGGTTTTATGAAATTTTTCATTTTCTACGGTTTCATGCTTTGATATTTCATTTATTTTACAATACATGTGAATGAACTTCAACTCTCAAAATGGTTTGTTATAATAACATATCTTTACTTATGGTCATTGATAGAGATGTGACTAAAAAACCATGCTTTTTTAAAAAAAAAACATGTTATTTATACAAAATTATTAATAAAAACCATGGATATTAATATATTTATGTAAACTTAAAAATTCAATGCTGTTTTTTTTTAAACATTGTTTTTTAACAGAAAAATCTTGACTTAAAAAACATGGCTATTATATTTTATGGGACCAAAAAAATTGTTTCTTTTAAAAAACATTTTAAAAAAATCATGACTAGAAAAACACGGATATAAATATCAGGAAAATTATTTTTCTTTAATCGAATTGTCTTTCGAAACTTATAAACCAAGAATGCTGTTAATATTGACATGTTTATTAGAACTGTACTAGGTCTTAGAATAAAATATCTACAAAGAATCTATTCACTCCATAAAACCTTTTGGAGACCAGCTCCATCCTCAGGCATTCAGTAAAATTTGGTGAAATGGACAATGAATTTTCACTGTTCCTTTGAAAAACATTTGACTGAATGACTTACTGAGGATGGAGCTAGTCTCCGAAACGTTTTATAGAGTGAATAGATTCTTTGTGGATATTTTATTCTAAGACCTGGTACGGTTCTAATGGATATTAAATATATCTTATGTAACCAAAAAATCCATGCTGTTTTTTTGAATGTTTTTGTTACAAAAAAGTCATGACTAAAAAACACGGATATTAATATACTTTATTTTACCATAAACAACCATGCTGTTTTTTTGAAAAACATCTTTTTTACAGAAAAATCATGATTAAGAAATATGGATATTAATATATTTTATGTGCCAAAAAAAACCATGCTGGTTTTTTTTAAATCATTTTTTCTTTACCAAAAAAATCATGACTAAAAAACATGGATATTAATGAGTTTTTGTGGAAAAAACATGGTTTTTAAAAGGTCATGTTTTTTTTGATCAGACAAAATTTAATAACACTCATGATTTTTGTAAAAAATATTTTTTTCAAAAAACATTGTTTTTTTGTCACATAAAATAAATTAATATACAAGGTTTTTTTACAGATTTTATTAGTCATTAGTTTTAGCCTCCCTACCCAGTGTTAGATAGTAGGTTATATTTGGGCAGTCCCTGTTCCGGGCGCCACTTGTTAGATAATATGTTATAGATTGTAGTTCCTTGTTCGGGAACTACTTGTCAGATTCTTTTTTATTTCGGACTTATCCTCGTTGGGAAGTCAAACGTTGGTCATTTTAGTCGTTTTGTTTTTTCTTGATTTTGGAGGTTGATACGATTTGATTATTTTTCAATTTTATTAATAGAACTGGTTGCTACAGATCATTGAAGACCAAATAATAAAGTTCCAAATTTTCAGAAAGCGGCCAGTTCGCTGCGTCGTTTTCGAATTCTCGGGGAGCAGACAGTTGATTTCGTCGCTCTCGAATTATCGGGGAGCAGACAGATGATTTTGTTGCTCTGCCAAATTTCAGATCAGCCGGATTTAAGGGGGTTTGGCGAGTATCTAGGATACTCGTATTAATTTTCGGCGAACATTACTTCCAGAGCCGCTAGCTTTAGGCTAGAATTTTGTCTGGCATACTGGCGGTGGGCCTGACACGCCCATAATGACAGGACTTTACTTGTAAAGCAAAGTCTTAACAACCCACGCCAGTTGGATTGATAACTAGAAATCGAAGTCCGTAGGTCTCTGAGAGTTTCGAGACCGTTCGATACATAGGGGTTATACGATAATTAATTCTAGAATCTTGAGTGATATATGCCCTATTTTAGAGCACTTTTAACATCTTATCTTATACAAGGAACATAGATATAAGCTTCATCCCGAATTCTCCGGTACTACGACCATGCGTCGATGTGCACGAACAAACGAATGTCCATGTTAGTTTCGAAATCGCAATACTGACACGGAAAGCCGCTCTTCTGGCTTGCATTACAACGGTGTCGCTTGAGTTCAGAAACTGTCGGGTACGGTAGTTGGCAGAACTGGCAAGACTGAGAGCAAACTCGTAATGAGAAGAGTTCCTGTGACGTATGTAAGGTCTTCGAAAAGGGAAGTCCTCCGTACAAACCTTGCACTTGTACGGCCGTAAATTAGTGTGAGTTGTCAGATGTTGTTCGATTTGGCGACGACTAACGAAGACGCTATCACAAATGCCACAACGATGAAAACCCTCCTTACGTTTCCTGAACTTCCAACGTAATTTATTATTGGAAGTTGAGATAGGAGGCTGCTTAGTGGCGCTAGGACGCGGTTTTTCGGGAGGTTTACGCTCACTGATCATAATTGTAGGCTTCTTTGGCGGCTCATTAGCACGATGAGACGCTACATGTCTGAGCATGTCTGCCGCGTTGTTGCACAACTCGTCACTCTTGAGACACTTCCAAAAGTCACCTTTAACTATCTCGATACGATGTTTATTGATGAGATGCGCTGGAAGCAACAAAGTACTACGCTCTTTGTTGCACAAGACACGTTTGGTAACGCCAACACCATCTTTGACGTTTACGTTAATTTGAATCTTCTCTTCGACAGCCTGAGGTTGCTGTTCCATTATATGCTGGTTCAGTACACCCATAGAATAGTACACGAAGTCACAATGTCGACGCGTATACAAGCGAGTCTCTTCCTCTTCGTCATTGTAGTGGGAGGCCCTATAAGCTCACGACACTTACCCTACTATAGTCCTAGACCACCCCACGTATATTGTGGCCGGATCGTAAAGGGGATTTACATCGCGTGCCGCGGGTCTATATCATTGTGCGGACCGGTTTCTCTAATGCCTATTACGTGATCTACTACAAGCATCATGATAATAATACAAATCAAAGATTCGATGACTGACGCTGTTTGTTTTCTTTATTTTTGTAGAAATATTATCCGAAAGGATTACAAACTTATATGGCCTATCTGTTACACTCTCTTTCTATTACTTAATTAACTTTGCTCGCAAGCCTAACACAATATCGAACCAATGTGCAAAGCACGTGACCAGGCAACAATAAAGATAGTAATGGTTACAGGATTACAAACACCACAGGCACACAACTTAGCTGTGAATGAGGTAGTTGTTGCAGAAGGAATACATATCACAGCAGTGGCTAGGCCACTTTTAACTATAAATACTCTTTGAACATTAAGACACAGGTCGACAATACTCAGATTCCAAGACCCCGCGATGGACTCCAGGCAAGAGTTCAACTCCTGAGATCTTCTGAGGTCTATGACTGCCCACAGGCTCTGGACGCTAGATGTAGATCGGCGGTGCTCTTTGATCTGGGTCCTCGGGGCTTGATCAGGGCATTCGGCAACCAATCCAAGGCTTGTACCCGGCCAAGCTGCTGCGTCTAGGTGACGCACGGGAGGACTGCCTTATCCGCCGATCAGCTGCAATGATGGCGCCTACCCACCCGGCAGACAGCACGCCACGCAGGTAGCGGCTCTCGGATCAGCCGACACAGCTGGACTGATTGGCATACTGCAGTGGGAGGCCTTCCCTGGATATCAGGGTGTCATAAATTGCGCTGTCTAATAAATAAGTCCGCCGCACATCGTTTTTACATCTTAAACCTATTCAGATAATCATAATTACACCACACATGGACGTCTTTTGTTCTTAATGATAATGATTTACATGTAAACCTGGTCAATTGTGCTACGCCACAAACTTTAGATTGATTTTATCTATCATGAACTGTTTCTATAATTCACACAACTACCCGACCATATTACATTGCAGAGTTTCATTTAATTTACAAGAAAGTACAAAGCACATCTTATCAACTAAATATCAATATCTACGTATTTCACAGCCTCTATCTATATTCATAGCAGTATACTATTCATTATACTTTCCAACTCATGAATACATATAATTACAAAAGTATTAATCTTGAAGGCCAACTCTAATAGATATAAACACATTACATATTATCACATGTTATCTCGATTATTCCGTATCGTCGCAAGCACATAAATTCATCCTTACCCTTTGGAGCTTGAACTCGAAAGATGCAGCCGTGCTACGGGTCTCTCCGTTTAGAGCTTATATAGAGATTTGTTTAATGGAAATTTTCAAGAATTCCTATTACCAACCGTTATTCTTTTTACTCGATTTATAATAAATTTACTGTCTTTCTGAAAAAATTAGAACAATCAATTAACATTATTACACTTTTGATCATGCCTATCTATTGAACATTTTTCTCAGAAACAAAACATAACTTAGATTACCTTTACATTAAATAGTAGTGGTCTAGCCACTACATACCCCCCCACCAAGTACAACCTTAGTTGTACTTAAATTAATTTAAGTATTATCCACCGTTTATTCAGCTCAATGGAGTTCGGTTATCGCATGTGGCTGCTCCTCTCAAGTTCAAGCTTTACAAAACCTACCGCATTTTCATTCACTTAGCATGTAAACCTTACAGACAGGTTCCGTAGTACAAACGAGAATACGACTTAATGTCAGACACAATTACATAAAAAAATTACACATCACATGTTAAATAATCTCGCAATCTATTTTTAACTATATATCATTACCCTTCGTAGGAACAATACAATTTCTTCTTAATATACAAAGCAACTATTTTGAAACGCTGACCGCCCTCCTGCGGTTATCTCGAATACTGGAGACCACGTTCAAGCACACCACAGACACACCAAAGTTTTCGGTTTCATAATTGGGTGAAAATCACCCACCTGCCGGATGTCCCTCAGCACCGAAACTTTAACATTAAGTGACAAGTCGCAATGGAAGTCGAAACTTGTCAGCAGTATATTTACACATAGATACAAAATTTATATTTTTAAACAATATGATGATCGTATCACGCAGGCTTGAACATTTAATGGATCCTATTTACATAGAACATACGGCACATTACACGTTTATAAACAAACCGACACATATATTTACGCACACATTTTTTTTTTTTTTTTTTTTGTACTTTTTTTTCATATATATATTTTTTTTTTTTCTTTTTTTTTTAGAACCAAGCACAATGGTAGGTTTTACTCTTCTTATGCTAGTTCTTATTCTTATACTCTAAAGTCTTAGCCTGTACATTTGGCAAGTTGAGGGCAGGCCCTCTTGCTCTGGTGACTCGTTGGTAGTTAACATCCCCATAACTCCTAGGAGTGCTCTCCAAACTACGCGTTTCGGGGTCCCTAATATTCACATCTACCCCAGTCTGTGAACCTAAATATCGCTGCTGCCATACTTCTCTAAGAAACCCACTATTGGATCATCTGCATTGGTCTGCTCTGTTTTCACCCTGTAAAGCAAGTTCCTTCAACCTCCTCAATGTTTCTAATTTATGTACAAACTGTGAAGGTGCACTTCCCTCTTCAAATCCTACAAAGTTTGGTTCCTCAAACCCAGAAAATTGCCTACTTTCTGAACTTTGTGCATGTTCCTCATTCCCGATACTTACCTTTTCACTTACTTCCACACACTGTTCTTCTTCCTCATTTCTCTGCTCACCTTCAATCTGATCTATTACATTTTGAGCTAAGCTTGCTTGCCAACTCCAAGCTCTCCCAGACCACAGCATAAAATTACCTATGGAAGACAAATCATCTACTTCATTGGGGTTGCCGGGTGACCCCCAGTCCCAAAAATCTACAGAATTCTTACTACTAAATACATGACCCTGTTCTAAATCTCTACTGGGTTTACTCCCCTGTACAACCGGTGTAGAAGTCCTTACATTATCATGATGTAAATTTGGCTCCTGAAAACCTTCCCTAGTACTTACCGTTTCAATATTTACATCTTGAGCACTAGCTTCACTACATCTAAACTGCCTTAAATCTACAATTTCACCACTTACCACTGGCTCTCCAACTCGGCTAATTCTCCGTCGTCTTCTCCTAGACTTGGTTACTCCCGGTACTCTGGCTATTCTTCCCGGTACTCTGGCTAACTGACAACTCTTACCTCTACCAATTCCTTGGCTATCACCACCAGAGATACTCCCAGCATCACTGCTGTCAGTATCACTAAGACTAGAAGCACTACTGGCATATACTACTTGTTCATCATTATCTTCTGAACTTTCGGCCCTACCATAGAATTTCCTTTTTGTGAGGCTGGGCTTTGGAGCCTCCTCCCAATGTACATACGGGGTCAAGTAAGCAGGAAGCTGCTTCCAGGGTTTTAATTGTTTGTAGTGCGCTCTAAGAACGACATCCTCTCTTGAATTGAGAGCTTTTAATTCATATGTTAGGGTGTTAGACTGTACTTTAGTAATCTTATAAGGGCCCTCATAAAGCTTAGACATTTTATGATTTACACGGTTACCTATCTTTTGTACTTTCTTCAAGACCAATTGGTGCTCTAGAAAAGGTGAAAATGTGGGATGGCCTTCTTTCCACATAGAAACAACACCACGATCTATAGGAAGACTTTTGTTAGTATCATGAGAATTTTGTAGCAAACATTGTGAAGGGCTCATTCCTAACTGAGTGTGAAGTGTATGATTATAAGTTGTGAGTAGTTTGGGAAGACAATCATCCCATGATCTGGGATTGTCATTGATTAACCCCTTGAGCAACTGGATAACAGTTCTGTTGCATCTCTCCACACACCCATTGGAAGAAGCTTTGTAAGGTGTAGAATAAGTGTGTCTTATGTTAAATGAGTCCAAGAGACTATTAAATTCCTCTGATTTGAACTCAACACCATTATCAGTTAAAACCCTAGTTGGTAATTGTGCTAATGTAGGGAGAATATCATTTTTGAACACTGTAGTTACAGTATGAGCTGTCTTATTTCGAATAGGTTTGATCGCTAACCACTTGGAGAAATGGTCAACTGCCACCAGAACTGCCACATTACCTCGACTTGATTTTGGCAAGAGCATGAGGTCAATTGCAACCAGTTCAAATGGATATGAGGTCTCAATTTTTAGAGTAGGAGAACTGATGTGTTGCCTACTAGTTTTAAAATATTGACAATGAGGACAAGCTGCACAGATATCCCGAGTTACCTTGTCCAGTGCGGGATGCCAAAAGTTTCGTTGAATCAAGTCAATTAACTTATGCCTACCTATATGCGCCATTTGTGTGTGAACTTGGAAAACTATTTCTACGATTAATGCAAAGGGAACAACGACCGAAGAGTACCTCCCCTTATCTCTAAATAGAAGGTCTAGGCTAACCCTCAAGTCTTGTCGGTATCGTTTAAATTGTTTCAAGGCGCCTGGCCATGCTGATGAATCTAAATTTTCGGTGACACTTTTCTTCAAATTATAAATAGCAAAGTCATTATTTTGGATGTTCTTCAATTCCCCTTCAGATACCGTGTAAGTAACTTTAGGGCACAAAGATTCAATCTCTGATTCAGAGTCACTCCTGATTGAATAGGAGTCATCAGTGTTACAGTCAGTAATGGGATATATGTTCCCCAAGAATTCCCCTAATCCGAGCAAAGAGGATTCTGTACTCCTTTGCAAGGGATATAGTTTGATAGAGTCATCCTCGTCTTTCACTACAATTGTTGATGTCGCATAATTGAAAATGATTTTATTCCTATTAATGAAATTAAGTCCTAGAATACAACAACAGGGCATTGCATCCTCACTAATTACCGCAAAAGGAACTGTTTCCTTTAACTCAGTTCCCAATAAGCTTGGTTTCAAGTTAACTACTCCCATGATGGCTGTAGAATTATTCCCTATTCCTCCCAGTGATTTACCTTCTCCATCGGTAAGCAAGTACTCTCCCTCATCTTTCACTGTATCCCAAACCTTCTTTGCAACTGCACTAACCTGAGCACCAGTATCTATGATGCAACAGAAGTGATGTGGTCCTATGGAGATAGTGTACTTGCCTTTCTTTGGTTCATGCTTACAGGTGCTGATCACAGGACACATTGACAATTGTGGAACATCTGCATCTGAGTCCCCATTGCTATTACTGAAACTCTCCATACTAGAACCGCTCTGCCCATCAACCAAATTAATATTCTTATCAGAGATTGCTTCTTTCATTGATTGGGTGCTAAAATGAGACCTTGTTGAAAGTGGATTAAAATGAATACCTGCCAGGCATTGCAGATGAATTACTGGGGCTTCCTTGGTCAATTCCCCAGCCCCGTATACAATGGGAAACTTCATACCATGATGAACCCAAACCTCAACTTTGTGAACTTCACTAACAGCTAACAAAATTTCCTCCCAAGGCAATTCCCCTGGATTCTTCATGAGCTGCAATTGTTTTCTTTTGAACTTATCTAACTGAATATTGAATTTCTTGGCATTATCTATTAAGTACTCTACTAATTGCCTTCGTAACGCTACGTGGTTATCAGGAAGCTCACATTGGTGCCCATCTGCTTCTAAGTCAGAAAGCAATACAAATAGGGATTCAAACATAGAATCGCCTCCCCCTTCTATTTTTTCACTTACCCTCAACCCTTTGGGCAAGTAAAACTGAGGCCTATCTCCATCCTCAATGTTTGACGACGGGATGACCCTTGAGAGTGTATCGGCTGCTTGATTTTGCTCTCCTGGCTGATATTTAATGACAAAATCATACTCGGCTAGCTCATTAATAGTTCTCATTAACCTAGAATTCTCACGAGACATATTATGCAAGTACAGCAAAGGCTTATGGTCTGTGTACAAATTAAATTTGACACCGTATAAAAAGGCTCTAAACGTTTTTACTCCCCACCGTACAGCAACTAATTCCCTTTCGGTTGTGGAGTACCTACGTTGGGTGTCAGTGAAGGCAGTGGATGAGTACCCAATGGTTTTATACTCCCCCTCTTGTTTTTGCATCAGACAAGCTCCAGCACCAACTCCTGAGGCATCAACATATAGTTCTAACTCCTCAGCAGTTTCTGAGTAATCTGGGAATGCTAACGTTACGTCCTCTGCCAGCTTGGTTTTAAGTAAGTCAAAGGCTACACTCATTTCAGATGTCCAATCTATTGGTTTCCTTTTAGGCCCTCCAGTTAGTTGGGTCAATGGTTTTGCTATTTCAGAACATTTATCTATGAATTTCCGTTGGAAGTTGATTAGACCCAAAAACTGACGCAGTTGTCTAACATTGGTAGGTTTGGGGAAGTTTAGAACTTTTTCTATGTATTCAGGAGATTTCTGAATGCCTTTATTGCTAATTTGGTGTCCCAGGAATGTAACCTGAGTCTTAAAGAACTCACATTTGGGGACTTTTACTTTTATTCCGTGTCTACCAAGGGTAGAGAGCACTTTTTCAACTAACACTAAATGTTCTTCAAATGTCTTGCTCATAATTAGAATGTCGTCAATGTAAACAATGATATTCTTGAAACAAAATTCTGAGACTATTTCTTGCATGTTCCTTTGAAATTGTATTCCGCTGTTCTTTAACCCAAAACTTAACCTCTTGAATTGATATTGATTATGAACAGTGCTGAAGGCAGTGAGAGGTCTGCTCTCCTCATCAATTGGTATTTGGTAGTATCCCCTGACCAGATCTAATTTAGTGAAGATTTTAACACCATGGGCACTATAAACAGAATCAACTAAGTTGGGCATGGGAAATTTCTCTGGTTTGGTTACACTATTAAGTTTACGATAATCTACGCAAAGTCTAAGTTGACCATCAGGTTTTCGGATAGGTACAACCGGAGAAGACCAGGGAGATTGGCTGTGTTCTATTATATCAAGTGACTTGAGTTCTTCACACTGTTTCTCTATTTCTTCATTTATGGGTTCCGGAAAACGGCGAGGTTTCTGCCAAACTGGGGTGTAATTAGTTAATTCAATTCGTTGTGGTGTAACCATTGCAGTACCTATATCAGAATCACCCTTACTAAGAGCCGAGTCAACTCCAGCTAACATAGAGTAGATTTGATGTTTCTGGGTTTCATCTAAATCAGTTCCTATATCAAGTTCAGCGGCCATTCGCTCAGTGGTCCACTTACTGGCTTCCTGCTGCTCCTCTATTTCCACCACGGTACTTATCCTCCCCACTAACTCTCCTTTTTTAATTTTTGTAACTTTGGACTGTTCTCCTGTTTTAGTACACACAAAGACCTGAGGTACCTCCCCTGTCAAAGATAAAATTCCATCTACTCCTTTTATCTGTTTATGTTTAAGATGGCCATCATATTCATATATTTTACTGCTGCACGTACTACACACACAGAAGTTAACCGTAAGAGGGACCGTTACTGGTTCACCAGAATAAGGGACATCCTCTGCAGCGAACACTGGCAAATTCTCATACATGATATCCTCAAGTTTACCCTCAGTTCCAACATATAAGTCAACTCTGGCATTGTATTGGTCGATCTCAGAAATTTTCTTCATACTAGTATCTAAAATTATTTATTTTTCTTTAGAAAAGGAACTCCCAATATAATCGGGTAGCCAATTATGTCGTCAGACACGACGTGGAAATTAACAGTCTTCATAGGAATATGGAAAAAAGATAATTCTAGTGCAAGTGTTCCTAGTGTTTTGATGCTAATCATGCCTATCCCACAAAGGGTTGTGGACTGGGTGCTATTAAACTCCAATCCAAATTGTTGTACAACGGACCATTTAATTAAGTTGTCAGCTGCTCCTGTATCGACGAGAGCCTTCACAGGATGTGTTTCCCATTCCACCTCTACAAAAAGAAAGGATTCTGGCTCCAGAGAAGCTAAATTTGCTTCTAGAACTTGGTCCTCTGAAGTACCACTATGAGAAATATCTGCTACTTGCTGCAACTCACTATCTGAGGATTCTTCATCTTTAGTTGACAACTTAGCTGTTTTTACACTGGATATCTGGTTTGAGTGTCCATTAACAGTGTCCATGCTATCTGCCATAAGATGAGAACTGATTGGTTGGACTTCCTCATCATCATCAACAGTCCCTTCTTCTCCTTCATCCTCTATTTCTAAGCCCTCAAATCGGTTCCTTGTTTCGATAGGACTGAATAACTTGTAGGGGTACTTATAGGCTACTGGCTTACCCCAGCTTCTACCAGAGCCTACTGGTTTGACGAGTTTCTGTTTAAGCGCTGGTCACCATTGACTTGAGTAGGCCTTGAATTCCTACCCCCCTGCTGATGATGTCCTTGTTCCCCAGAATTTCTGCGATATAGGTCATCATCTCTGGCAGCATCTTCACCCTGGGGGGTCAGACCATATCCCACACGTGGAGTACGAGGACCATGAACCGATTGAGACCTACGGTGCCCCTGGTTTTGTTGATGACAGTCTCTGTAAAAATGTCCATGCTTGCCACATATATAGCATGCTTTGGCCAGGGTTCTACACTCAGATCTGGAGTGGCCAAACCTCTTGCAGTAATTGCACACAACATTCCTCTGAGCCGATGGTTTGTCAGGTCTCATTTCTTCCATTCTTCCTCTAGCTGGTTCCCCTCTCTGTGCATATTGAGGCCTGTAAGATGTTGACCTTGGCAACTCATTAGAGGAAAATCTTGACTCCCGTTCTTCAAAATTTGAAGAGTGATAGGTTCTTGTCTGCTTTGGGTATGCCCCATACTTACCTTTATAGTCATTGCTGACCGAAACAGACGAGAAAGAACTGGTTGGATTCTGGGTGGAAGCATCTCGCGTGTTCCTCTTTTGTCCCACATTAATTACAATTTCCTGGGGCTCATTCACATTGGACCGGGTACTTACCTCACTATCCGAATACTCACCATCCTCTTCCACGTCTTTGAAACGAGCACATTTCTGGATACTTGACCATTTGATCTGTTTATTACTCAATTTGTCACTAATCATCTGGTTGGAAAAAATCCTCTTTGTATCCCGCGGAATAGATTTTAAGAACTTCTTCCTTAAAATATGATTAGTTTGCACATTGTGCTTTGGGTAAGCAATTTTGAAAAGTCTCTCAAGCCTACTGCTGTAGAGATAAAGAGACTCTCCCTTCTGATACCTTACCTTATTGAAATCAATTCTATTTTTATTTTTTCTCGTTTCTCCCATGTCTTTGTACCACCTAAGAAGCTTGTTTTTGACGTCAGGATAAGAATCTCCCACGTCTCTTAGTGATCGGAATGCCTTCAAGGTTTCACCAGACAACTGCCTCTCCAATTCACCTATCCAAAAGGATCGGTCCCCTTTAAAGTTGTGTTCACAGTAGGTTTCAAATTTCTGTAAATACTGCTTCAGGCTTTGGCCAGATTTTTCAGTAAATGGTTCTTGTACTGGTACCTTCCTATTGTCAAGCTTGGTGAGCAGCTGTTTGAAAGTTTCTAAGTCAGAACGTTTGGAAGACATCCTAACTTTTCCTCGGGATGAAGGTTTCCGCTGGGGTTGGTCCTCCTCAGACTCCTGTGACCCTGAGTAACTCTCAGAGATATTGGAGTCATTGTCAGTAGCTGAGGAAGACTCACTATTTGAAGTGTCAGTTACCTCCTTAGGAGTGGGTTTCACCTTCCTTACCTTTACAACCTGTTCCTTAGGAAACTGAGCCAGCTTCCTAGGCTTAACACCTTCCTCTACTTCGAAATTCATTTGAGCAAAATTATCTTTAATGTCCTTCAATTTCTGAAGAGATGACTGTGATAAAAGATTCAGATCTATTTGTTTGATGTTGTCAAGAAATTTGTTAATATAAACACAATTCCCCAAAATTAACTGTTCCTCCTCTTCTGAACCATCCTCTCTTTGCCCAGCACCAACCACTTCTTCAGGCTTAGCCTCTCCACCTTCTGCCTCCATGACTCTTCCTTAGAACCAAATTATTGTTTCACTTCAAAAGTTCAGCTCCAAAAGTAAAGACCTTCCACACTCCAATAATTTTTTTTCCCCACCGGCTCACCTAAGAAATTAATACAGGTGACTGGTAACAAGTTAACACCTCTAGATACTTCAGAGGTATTGTGTTTTTGCATTGATGTTTCCAAATAAAAAAATGACAAAATCAATAGAATATACAAAAATAAGGCACAATATAATCAGTCATACACAAGCACACAACGACACGACCTAACCTATCCTGGTCACGGCACCAAAGAAAATAATATGTAGTGGGAGGCCCTATAAGCTCACGACACTTACCGTACTATAGTCCTAGACCACCCCACGTATATTGTGGCCGGATCGTAAAGGGGATTTACATCGCGTGCCGCGGGTTTATATCATTGTGCGGACCGGTTTCTCTAATGCCTATTACGTGATCTACTACAAGCATCATGATAATAATACAAATCAAAGATTCGATGACTGACGCTGTTTGTTTTCTTTATTTTTGTAGAAATATTATCCGAAAGGATTACAAACTTATATGGCCTATCTGTTACACTCTCTTTCTATTACTTAATTAACTTTGCTTGCAAGCCTAACACAATATCGAACCTATGTGCAAAGCACGTGACCAGGCAACAATAAAGATAGTAATGGTTACAGGATTACAAACACCACAGGCACACAACTTAGCTGTGAATGAGGTAGTTGTTGCAGAAGGAATACATATCACAGCAGTGGCTAGGCCACTTTTAACTATAAATACTCTTTGAACATTAAGACACAGGTCGACAATACACAGATTCCAAGACCCCGCAATGGACTCCAGGCAAGAGTTCAACTCCTGAGATCTTCTGAGGTCTATGACTGCCCACAGGCTCTGGACGCTAGATGTAGATCGGCGGTGCTCTTTGATCTGGGTCCTCGGGGCTTGATCAGGGCATTCGGCAACCAATCCAAGGCTTGTACCCGGCCAAGCTGCTGCGTCTAGGTGACGCACGGGAGGACTGCCTTATCCGCCGATCAGCTGCAATGATGGCGCCTACCCGGCAGACAGCACGCCACGCAGGTAGCGGCTCTCGGATCAGCCGACACAGCTGGACTGATTGGCGTACTGCAGTGGGAGGCCTTCCCTGGATATCAGGGTGTCATAAATTGCGCTGTCTAATAAATAAGTCCGCCGCACATCGTTTTTACATCTTAAACCTATTCAGATAATCATAATTACACCACACATGGACGTCTTTTGTTCTTAATGATAATGATTTACATATAAACCTGGTCAATTGTGCTACGCCACAAACTTTAGATTGATTTTATCTATCATGAACTGTTTCTATAATTCACACAACTACCCGACCATATTACATTGCAGAGTTTCATTTAATTTACAAGAAAGTACAAAGCACATCTTATCAACTAAATATCAATATCTATGTATTTCACAGCCTCTATCTATATTCATAGCAGTATACTATTCATTATACTTTCCAACTCATGAATACATATAATTACAAAAGTATTAATCTTGAAGGCCAACTCTAATAGATATAAACACATTACATATTATCACATGTTATCTCGATTATTCCGTATCGTCGCAAGTACATAAATTCATTCTTACCCTTTGGAGCTTGAACTCGAAAGATGCAGCCGTGCTACGGGTCTCTCCGTTTAGAGCTTATATAGAGATTTGTTTAATGGAAATTTTCAAGAATTCCTATTACCAACCGTTATTCTTTTTACTCGATTTATAATAAATTTACTGTCTTTCTGAAAAAATTAGAACAATCAATTAACATTATTACACTTTTGATCATGCCTATCTATTGAACATTTTTCTCAGAAACAAAACATAACTTAGATTACCTTTACATTAAATAGTAGTGGTCTAGCCACTACATCATCATGAAGAATATTTTCTTTAGTTATCTCCACAGAAATAGGTTTGTCAGCACTCAAACCTAATTCGTTGTTTTGTATGATGAGGTTTGAATCTAAATCATGTTCGGTGTCACCGTCACTGTCATCATCAACGAGACCATAAATGACGCTACTTTTGGCAACGACAATTGGTTGCGTCCCATTTCCGCCGTAAGTTCCATCGACACCTAGTAGCCTATCTTCTCCCTCGGTGTGCAGAGCTTGCAAGGTTCCATCTTCACTCTGCACCAAAAATTGCTTTGTGCCCGCTGTCTCATCTGGGACTGTATTGAGCCTCATACCATTAGATAGCCCATGGTTTTGTTCGTCCTCTTCAGATGGTAAGAGCAATAATTCTTCAGTGGAACCAAGAGGGTCCTCAGCCGAGGGTTCTTCGGTGAGTATGTCTCCAGTGACCCCTATCACGAATTGGCAGTGAGCTGCATCAGGAGACTCTTCGGTTTTGCACATACCTTCCTTGGAAGAGCTAAACGGTCTGCTAAGCAGCGGTGTAGCCGCAGTGAACGGACGTTTGTCCTCTGTGAAGTAATTCTGAGACGGCATACGGTAAGGGGACTTCAAAACAGATGCCACGGCTGCAGAAGCTGGAGGCATTGGCACAGTTGCATTCTTATTGAAGAGGGAAGAACCCTGTCGCATTTGCGAGGATTCGCTACTCGTAGAAATATCACTGGATCTCACGCGAGGGGAACTTTCATTCCTGGGGCTGAATGTAGATGACAGCACTCTGGAAACCTCGGTAGGAACAGGACCGCGACGGAGGTTGGGCATAGGATACAGGCTTGTGAAGGTAGACCTTGAGGCGTTCTCTTCGCGGGAGGAGTTGGTGCACCAGGGCTCGGACTGGAGGGTGGAGAGCTCGTCCTTGAGCAGCATCCTGCGGGACGCGGCCTCTCCTGGTTTTACTTCCCAGTACTTATTGCTTAGTGGAGCTGTAGTGACCTTATGCGATTCTAATAGTAGGGTTCTGATTTCATTAAAGCGGTATCTATCGATGACGGGTATCGTTTGGATGAGCCTTCGTTCTTTGGCCGTTATTAAGGTTTTGAGGGCAATGACGACCTCATATTCGGTGAGCCTTTGGACTGTACAGTGGTTCTCAAACCGTTGTAGAAATTCCTGCATACCTTCTTTCTCTGGCTCGAATGGCATGATTTCATGAATCTTAATTCTTCTTGCCTCTGGGGCTCTGGGCTGGTTGAGCTGTTGAATGCGAATCCCATGCTCGCGCTCGCGTGCTTGTTCTCGTTCTCGTTCTCTTTCTCGTTCCTCTCGTTCTCGTTCCTCTTGCTCCAGCCTTTACAATCGACCGAGGAAAATCTCTCGGTATTCCGGCTTTTCTGGTGTTATTCCCAGCGCTTCAGCATATTGTTGCGCTTTTTGTACGCAATTCATCTTAGCGAGTTATTTAATGTTGATTATTAGGCGTAGTTCCTTCAGCACTGCTCCAACAGCGAATTTCTGTGGAGGCAGGAGATGCGTTCGATTTTTGAGTATAAGGCGTAGTTCCTTTAGCACTGCTCCAACAGCGAATTTCTGAGGAGGCAGGAGATGCGTTCGATTTTGAGTATAAGGCGTAGTTCCTTTAGCACTGCTCCAACAGCGAATTTCTGTGGAGGCAGGAGATGCGGGTTTTATTTTACCGGCTTAAAGAATAGTTGCAGTTTTCCCGAGTTTGGGTCGCTGAGTTGAGATGCACCTTTTTCCAGGGATCTGGTCGCTTAGTTCGGGCGCCACTTGTTAGATATTTATAGGTTATATTTGGGCAGTCCCTGTTTGGGCGCCACTTGTTAGATAGTAGGTTATATTTGGGCAGTCCCTGTTCCGGTCGCCACTTTTTAGATAATATGTTATAGATTGTAGTTCCTTGTTCGGGAACTACTTGTCAGATTCTTTTTTATTTTGGACTTATCCTCGTTGGGAAGGCAAACGTTGGTTATTTTAGTCGTTTTGTTTTTTCTCGATTTCGGAGGTTGATACGATTTGATTATTTTTCAATTTTATTAATAGAACTGGTTGCTACAAATCGTTGAAGACCAAATAATAAAGTTCCAAATTTTCAGAGAGCGGCCAGTTCGCTGCGTCGTTTTCGAATTCTCGGGGAGCAGACAGTTGATTTCGTCGCTCTCGAATTATTGGGGAGCAGACAGTTGATTTCGTCGCTCTCAATTATCGGGGAGCAGACAGATGATTTCGTCGCTCTGCCAAATTTCAGATCAGCCGGATTTAAGGGGGTTTGGCGAGTATCTAGGATACTCGTATTAATTTTCGGCAAACATTATTTCCAGAGCCGGTAGCGTAAGGCTAGAATTTCGTCTGGCATACTGGCGGTGGGCCTAACACCCAGCAACAAATGCAATCCAAAGAGAGGAAGGAAGATTATGAAACAAGATCAAAGTTGAAGAAGACAGTAGTAGGTGCTGAAAAACAGGACAGCAGTGAACCGAAAAAAGGTGGTCCTCAACATAACAAATACATTTTATTTCAACAAAAAGGAGGAATACCTAACTCTCAGCTTGGGCCCTCACATTGTCCCCCTGGGAGCGCTAGTTCCCATAGATACAGTAATTGTACCCCCCTGAGGGCCTGAGGGGGTGTTTTTTTACAAAGAAGTTGTGACCAAAAAATGAATAATAACTTTTTAATAAAACATGTTTTGAAAAAAACAATGATTTTTTTGGTAACATAAAATATGTTAATATCCATGATTTTAAGACATGATTTTTTATGAAAAATACATAAAATAAAACAGCATGGTTTTTTGGTCACATAAAATATATTCATATCCCGGTTTTCTTATACATCATTGTTTGTAAAAAAACAAACTTTTTAAAAAACAGCATGGGGTTTTTTAGGTCTCATATATATAGGGTAATGTTCGAAAGGCCGGACGGTTCGAATCGTCGGTCATTCTTGGTTAATTTTAAATTTATTGCGCTCGGTAGCTGTCTAAAAACTCAACCCGCAAGGCCTGTAGTGGTATAATCTGCTACGCGTCTTACGGGGGGTGGCTTTTGAATCGCTATCGATCGTCAAAATTGAAAATTAACTTAGAATGACCGACGATTCAAACCGTCCGGCCATTCGAACATTACCCTATATGTATTCATGTTTGTTTCGTCATGATTTTTTAGAACAAAAACATTTTTTTGATCTCATAAATATATTATTCATGTTTTTCAGTCATAATTTTTTAGTAAAAAACATGTTTTTTTTAAAAAAACTGCATGGGGCTTTTTAGGTCACATAAAATATATTGTTTTTAGTCATGATTCTTTGTAAAAAAAACAGCATGGTTATATTTGGTACCAGAAAATATATTGATATTTATTTTCATTAGTCAGAATTTTTGGTAAAAAAAGCATGTTTAAAAAAAACAGCATATTTTTTTGGTCACCTAAAATATTTTAATATCTATGGTTTTTAGCCATTTTTTGTAATGAAAACATAAAAAAAGAAACCATACAGTAAAAGTGGTGGCAGATAACCCACAATTACCTAATTAGAGGAGGTTAAGAGGTACAGCAGGAGCCACAGAACTTACCACAGAACTTATATTGGAGTCAAAACTCAGAGCTCATTATCTCTGCAAAGTCTGATTTTTTTGGTCACATAAAAATACAATCAGACATAGTAGAGATAGCAAGCTCTGAATTTTGACTCCATCAATATAAGTTCTGTGGCTCCTGCTGTTCCTCTTAGACGCCTCTAGGTAATTGGGGGTTATCTGCCATCACTTTTACTGCATGGTTTCTTTTTGATGTTTTTATAACAATAAAATGACTAAAAAAACAAGGATATTAATATATTTTACGTATCCAAAAAAAACCCAGACGTACACTTGACAAAATTTAGGTGTGCAAAAAAAAAACAAAAAAAAAACACATAAGAAACACGTTTTTTTGCAAAAAAAACGCAATCAAATAAAACAGTTTTTTTGCATCACTAGGAGCCACAGAACTTATATTGATGGAGTCAAAATTCAGAGCTTACTATCTCTACTATGTCTGATTTTATTTTTATGTGACCAAAAAATCAGACTTTGCAGAGATAATAAGCTCTGAATTTTGACTCCATCAATATAAGTTCTGTGGTAAGTTCTGTGGCTCCTGCTGTACCTCTTAGACTCCTCTAGGCAATTGTGGGTTATCTGCCACCACTTTTACTGTATGGTTTCTTTTTTATGTTTTCAATTACAAAAATGACTTAAAACCATAGATCTTGATATATTTTAGGTGACCAAAAAAATATCCTGTTTTTTTTATACATGTTTTTTTTTACAAAAAATTCTGACTAATAGAAATGAATATTAATATATTTTCTGGTACCAAATATAACTATGCTGTTTTTTTTACAAAGAATCATGACTAAAAAACAATATATTTTATGTGACCTAAAAAGCCCCATGCAGTTTTTTTTTTAAAAAGATGTTTTTTACTAAAAAATCATGACTGAAACAACATGAATAATATATTTATGAGACCAAAAAAATGTTTTTGTACTAAAAAATCATGACAAAAAAAACATGAACATATATATGAGACCTAAAAAACCCCATGCTGTTTTTTAAAAAATGTTTTTTTTTACAGACAATGATGTATAAGAAAACCTGGATATGAATATATTTTATGCGACCAAAAAACCATGCTGTTTTATTTTATATATTTTTCATAAAAAATTGTATCTTAAAATCATGGATATTAACATATTTTATGTTACCAAAAAAATCATTGTTTTTGTATTAAAAAGTTATTATTATTCATTTTTTGGTCACGACTTCTTTGTAAAAAAAAACTTAGGGGGATACAATTATTGTATCTATGGGAACTAGCGCTCTCAGGGGGACAATGTGGGAGCCCAAGCTGAGAGTTAGGTAGGCCTCCTTTTTGTTGAAATAAAATGTTTTTGTTATGTTGAGGACCACCTTTTTACGGTTCACTGCTGTCCTGTTTTTCAGCACCTACTACTGTCTTCTTCAACTTTGATCTTGTTTCATAATCTTCCTTCCTCTCTTTGGATTGCATTTGTTGCTGGGTAGGGAGGCTAAAACTATTGACTAATCTAATCTGTAAAAAAAACATGGATATTAATTTATTTTATGTGACCAAAAAACCATGCTTTTTGAAAAAAAGATTTTTTACAAAAAGCATGAGTGTTATTAAATTTTATCTGACCAAAAAAAAACATGACCTTTTAAAAACCATGTTTTTTTCACAAAAAGTCATTAATATCCATGTTTTTTAGTCATGATTTTTTTGGTAAAGAACATGATTTAAAAAAACCAGCATGGTTTTTTTGGCACATAAAATATATTAATATCCACATTTTTTAATCATGATTTTTCTGTGAAAAAATGTTTTTCAAAAAAACAGCATGGTTGTTTATGGTAAAATAAAGTATATTAATATCCGTGTTTTTTAGTCATGACTTTTTTGTAACAAAGATTAAGGTTATAAGATTATAGGTTAGTTTAAGCCTCCCTAACTGCTACAAAAATAGTGTATCGAAGAGAGGAAGGAGGAAGACACCATTTAGTATGGAAATAAGAAAATGAGGAATCTATGCTGAAAGGGCATAGAAACAGTAAGATGAGAAAGATGATCATGAAATAAGATAAAAGTTGAAGCAGAAAGTCAGAGGTGCTGAAAAACAGGACAGTAGTGAGCCGAAAAAAAGGTGGTCTTCAACATAACAAAAAACATTATTGTTCAACAAAAAGAAGGCCTACCTAACTCTCAGCTCGGGCCCTCACATTTTCCCCCTGGGAGCGCTAATTTCCATAGATACAATAGTTATATCCCCTGAGGGGTTTGTAACAAAAACATTCAAAAAACAGCATGGATTTTTTGGTTACATAAGATATATTTAATATCCATTAGAACCGTGCCAGGTCTTAGAATAAAATATCCACAAAGAATCTATTCACTCTATAAAACCATTCGGAGACTAGCTCCATCCTCAGTAAGTCATTCAGTCAAATGTACAGTGAAAATTCATTGTCCATTTCACCAAATTTTACTGAATGACTGAGGATGGAGCTCGTCTCCAAAAGGTTTTATGGAGTGAATAGATTCTTTGTAGATATTTTATTCTAAGACCTAGTACAGTTCTAATAAACATGATGTCAATATTAACAGCATTCTTTGTTTATAAGTTTCTAAAGACAATTCGATTAAAGAAAAATAACTTTCCTGATATTTATATCCGTGTTTTTTTTTAGTCATGATTTTTTAAAATGTTTTTGAAAAAAACAATTTTTTTGGGCCCATAAAATATCATAGCCATGTTTTTTTTAGTCAAGATTTTTCTGTTAGAAAACAATGTTTAAAAAACAGCATTGGATTTTCAAGGTCACATAAATATATCAATATCCATGCTTTTTATTCATAATTTTGTATAAATAACATGTTTTTTTTTAAAAACAGCATGGTTTTTTAGTCACATCTCTATCAATGACCATAAGTAAAGATATGTTATTATAGCACACCATTTTGGGAGTTGAAGGTCATTCACATGTATTGTAAAATAAATGAAATATCAAAGCATGAAACCGCAGAAAATGAAAAATTTCATAAAACCATGGAAAACCATCAATTAAGAAGTATGCTGTTTTATTTTGTAATTTGACATGAAAACAAATAATGTAATGTGGTTCTTTTTCTTGCTGAGTTATTTTCAGACAAAATATTTAAAAAAACCAAAATATCCACGTTTTTCTACCACGGTTTTTTTTTGTAAAAAAAACATGTTTTTTAAAAAAAACGGCATGGTTTTTTTTGAGTCACATCTCTAGTTAGGCTTAATATTTCTTTTTTGTCATCCTCCACCTGTACAAAAGATGGCTCTTTGCCATGCAACTTACTCCTTGTATTGGAGGATTTATTTCTGTTTTTTATTTCTTTCATTTTACTTTGCTCTTTAAGAGTCTGTTATTGTTGATTATGATTGATGATTCATAAATAAAACTAATAACATGCTGGTGCTTCTTTGTCTGTGGACTTAATCTATTTGAGTTTTTTCTGAATTAATGCAAATTATGGCTCAATGTTTAGAGTGTTGGTTGTGCACCTGTCTCTCAGTAAAAATATTTATACAAAGTTACGTCTGTGTTACAAAATGATTACCTAAGCAATAGAATATATGTGCTGGCAACATCTTATTCTTCAAAATGAATCTAAAATTATTCTTTGGTCTAATACAAAATCTGATATGCCTAATGTGCTTTAGCTTAAGCTTAAGCTTAAGGGGTTCTACTACCCTGGACTACCCTTGGACTACCAAATTTTACAAATGTCTTTTTTCCCATTTCTATCGCAACTAGGTTAACGAAAATGCATACAGATATGTAAAATTGAATTCCAAACACATTGCATTCATAAATTTTTTTCAATTTTTTGCAAAAAAAAGCTGATTTTTGAAAATGAGGAAAAAAATAATTGGGCCAAACCTATCTCACTCTACAATTTTCAACCTAGTAGCGTGATTTTGGTCTCATTCGAAGTGGAAGGGCTGTAGAAACGCCCAAACGTAGGATTTTTTTGATTTTCGAACTAGAAAAAAAGTTATAGTTACACATATCCAACATGTAAAAATAAAGAAAATAAAATGTCAGTTTTTCCAATAAAAATTTAATTTGGGATTCAAATAGAATATTGCTTCGCTATTCTGTTCCCATCCTTGAACCGCATCGAATGAGACCAAAATCACGCTTCTACGTTAAAAATTGTAGAAGGGGTGCGGTTTTGCACTGAAAAATATATAAATATATATTTATATGTTTGCATAATAACTTTTTTTCTATTGCAGATATCATTTGAATTACATAATTCAATTTCACATATTGGTATCCATTTTTGTTCACCTAGTTGCAATAGAATCCTGCAATTTGAGATTAGAAAAAGTATATTGGATTTTTCTTTTCTATACATTTTTTGAACATATGTAATCATAAATTTTTTCTAAATTTGAAATTCAAAAAATCTTACGTTACTGTCTTGGTACAGTCCTTCCGCGTCGAATGAGACCAAAATCACGCTTCTACGTTGAAAATTGTAGAGTGAGATAAGTTTGGGGCAAGTACATATATTTTTCTAATAATTGCGAAATAATTTTTTTTTTGTGGAAATCGAAAAATTTCATAGAAGCAAATGTGCATGGAATTCAATTTTACATCCATGTGTGAATTTTCGTTCCCCTAGATGCAATAGAAATGTGTACAGTGAAGTTTGAACAATGAGGTCAAGTCCAGGGTAGTAGATTCCCTTAACACGTTGACTATGGTTGTGCGGTTCCTACGGTCAGTTTGGTTAAGTTAGAAAAAGTTGTATTGAAAAACAACTTCTCTGCTCTGATCCATTTTTAACCTTTCTGAAAAGTGTGAAGAACCATCATACGTTACCTTATAATTTAAAATTTATTTGCTGAAAGGTAACAAAATAGTTCAAATTTTATTGGTATATTCCAGTACATAAATGAGCGCTTAACCTAGTGGTAAACATATGTACCAATACGTAGTGAAAGTGTTAACAATTCTATCAAAATAGGTAGTTGGATTACAATGCACAGCATGATTGAGTATATATTAAAGTACTACTGATTCTTAGACATTTTGTGTTGATGAACAGTTTTTCGGATTTTTTGAATGAATTTTTGCCAGGGACAATGTTGTGTGGGGAGAAGAACAAGAACAGAAGGCTCAAGAGGCAGTTTCCAAGAACTCAGAAGTGACTCTAACACATGAGCAACTGCAAACTCTGGAAGAGGAAGCTTCTAACAACTGGGACAAGTTCTATGGCGTTCACCAGAACAAGTAAATAATAGTGTACTTCAGCATTCTTATTCATAAGTATGTGATGAGATCTAGTTTTGCTGAGAAAGTGTATATATTTTAATGGTATTTTACATCATATATTATATGATTCCATTCAGCTTCTGTGGTTATGCCATAGCAAATCTTCTTTTTTTAATCTATCAAAATTAAATGTGCTCTGCATTTTGTCCATCTTACATAAGTTCATAAAATGATTTCTGCCATTTATTTACTAATGAAATTTTTTAATCGAAGGTCTGTAGATTTGAATTGAATATAATGATGTAAGTTGAATATGTTTGAATTTTACTTCTAATCAACCAATGTGTTTTCAGATTTTTCAAAAACAGGAACTGGCTCTTCACTGAATTTCCTGAGTTAGCATTACATCTCAGAGAAAAACTAAACCCTGAAGGTGCTGAAAGCATTTGTCTGCCAAACAATGCAGAAACTGCATCGCCTCATCCCTGCAAGCTAGAATGCTCAAGTCCATCAACATCGGATGATCAAATTACCCAGCAAAATTCATTAATGCACAAATCAGCAAATGACGATGCACCCAGATCACCAAATGGCGATATGCAAGAAAGCTTGCCCATAGGTTCAGACCCTGTATCATCTCAACAAAAGTTTTCACCTGCTGGTGGTCCAAGTCTTCCTGAGATTGAGGAATCTTCCCCTGAAACTACCCCAGCAGGCAATAGCAATGGTCTGAGTGTGGATGTATCTGACAGTGACACCAGGTTTCCTGGTGAGAAGGCAAAATTTCGAATTATGGAGGTTGGCTGTGGTGTAGGCAACACAATTTTCCCTGTGCTGGAGACCAACCCTGAGCCAGAGCTGTTCGTTTATGGGGCAGACTTTTCTGCCACTGCCATCAAAATTGTCAGGCAGCATGAGGACTACGACCAGAAAAGGTGAGACGATTTATTTCTTATTTGAACGACCTCTTTTCAATATTTATTAAATACACTCCTGATCATAAGTTCAGAATCAACTGAAAAATTGAAATTAACTACTTTGTATTGTTAGAATTTGAAAGGTTTCTAACCTGAATATACTCAATTGTAAACATGAAGGATGAAGAAGACAAACTATTTGTATCGAATAAGTTTAAGTAGAAAATCAAATTTTTGAACTGAGCTGCTTGTCATTTGATTAAAAATTTAAAACCAAGTCACTCCGAAGTTTCAATGTAGGGCAAACCAGCAAAGTATCGTGGTCCGATCGTTGAGCTGCGTGAGAAAGGTTTGCCACAGCGTACAAGCGCAGCTGAGGTTAAACTCAGTCAAACAATGAATTGCAACTCCCGGTAAAACCTTGACAGTTATAGAATATCGAAATGTATTGATATAACTAATAAATTTTACCGGCATCAAGTAGAAGAATCTATAAAGTCTGTGAAGATAAAGGATGATCTTTGGAACAGATTAACATACTCGATGATGCCAATTGCAGTCCAGTGATAGGTACCTTAGGTAAAGGTGGGAGCGATTTCTGGCGCTCTATGGGAGCATTATCAGGGAGTTTTTTGTCCCCATTGTCAGAGAATTAAACTTTAGAGGAAGTATACTGTCTGTGCTTATACCTGAATTAGTGTGAAATGAAATTTGTTACATATTGTTTTGATGCGGTGAGAATAAGTATCCTGCTGGTGCAGTTTGCTTTTCAGGACACAAATGATGTACATATAAAATAATATTCGGTAAAGTGTACTTAAGCACGAAGTGTTATAATAATTTATTGCCTGAAAGCAATATGAGGGCAAATTTACATAGCGCAAAAGCCTTGTGTTATTTATGGGTTTGGTTCTCTTAATTGTGTGACACATTGTGCCCTTCATCTCATGTTCAACCATGGATGCATTTGTTTGATGCCAGTGACACTTACTAGTGATGTAATGGATTAGATAAGTGGTGGTCACCGTACCTAAAAGCCCTCGTTCTCCATACGAAAGGGCTCAATACTTTCATTCCATTCTTTCATGGAGGCAGGAAGATGACCTCAAATTTCCCACAACCCCGATGTATGGTGGGTCTCGTCATCTCCGAGAACAATTGTACGCTGTCACTAATGTACAAATTTGTAAGCTAGTAATGTACTTTTCCCAAAGTTGATTCCATGATTGGAAGTATCTCTGAAAGGCTTCTTTTGAGAGACACTTCAGCAGCTCTGTGTTGGTCTTCTCAATTTTAGAATGGTGTCAAAACGTTATTCTTTTATTACGGCTTGATATTAGGGAAAGATAGGAGATTCCATGGGGCTAAATCTATAAAAGAAGGCGGATATCAACAGACAGGAATATTTGTATTCGGCCTGAAACTTGGAGATCAAAAGTGAGGTGTGACGCGACTAAGAACAAATTTTAAAATCCTTTGTGCCATTTATAGATTGTTGCTCTGAATGCTTTGAACGGATCCGTGAGAGACGTTCAGTTTACCAATATGCTGTCGAATAGTCAGCCACTTGTTTGAACGAGCCATTTTTGACCATATCGTGCACGCTTTCCTGTGTTTTTGATATCGAAATGAATCCAGACTTGGGCTCGTCATCAACTGTTGTATTTTTGCCTTCAAATCACTCATACCACTTGTGAACAGTCTTCTGAATTATCACAGTGTCGCCGTATGCTGACTTTAATATCTCTTGTTTCTTTGGCTTTATTTTACTATTTAAATAAAACAATTAAGGTGTTTAAACTCCAAGACAGTGTAAACACAACCTCGCTTTTTGTGCTCAGGAAGCTTTCTAGTCACCACTCGTTTAAACTTGATACTTTCTCAAAGAATAATTCATTCTATTGGGCTGAATACTCAGAATTACTGTAGCATCATCAGCAGGTGCTGCCATAGAAATTCATTCACCGCATTATTTGCTATCGCATATCAAATGGGATTTAAAAATGATCAATATTTAATTTTAATACTCCTTCGTCTCGTTTTAGAATGAGGTGATCAGTTTCAAGTCTGCTGGAGAACATATTCGACTTGGAAGCAATTGGAAAAAGTGCCTGTAGACCGTCCATGTATGCGTGAAGCTATGAGCAACTCATACAAACGTCCGTTCTTCTATGCATATCTTCTGGCCATGCAGGTGTCATGCGTTCGTACTGGACATCACAGACGCTGAGTGGAGTGTACCGTTCCCACCGGGGTGCTTGGACGTGATCACGTGCATCTACGTCCTCTCCGCCGTCCATCCTCATAAGTGAGTGCGCACCTGCCGCTACTTATTTTTTAATAAATTATTCTACTTTATTTCCGTCGCGACACGGGCTTGATCATGAAAATTGTACACAGGATGTAGAATTTTTTCTACTTTCTATCGCGACGCGGGCTTTATCATAAAAGTTACTCTCAGTATGAATGATTTTTTTTCCGTCGCGACTTGGGCTCAACACGTTAATTGCCATGGGTTAAACTAAAGTTCAATTTTTCAACTTTAATGCAAAGTCAATTGCAGTAAGCAATTCTGAGAATAGCAAACAACTGGATCGTGTTTTCATTTAGCTTTGATTAAGAATAAAATTTATGAAAATTAGGTGTGACTACTGGTCGGTCAGTAGCATTTGGAAAATTCCCTCAGTGTACAGCCAGTGTCTCACATGGCGGTTAACGTGTTAATCGTGAAGCTTGCTTACATTATGAGTATTTTTTTGCATCATTTACCATAGGGAATAAATAAATTTTCTTCCTTACAAGTGCATCAAAATAAAATATATTACAGTAATACACCTTCCATTTGTAAAAACGAAAAATAACCAAAATTCATACTTGTGTTCTGTTTGGTGACCCATGGTGCACAAGCGTATAAAGTAATTATTTTGATTTGGTTTATGCAATTCGGTTTTCGGCGCTTGAAGTAATGGAGGAAGTGATCCTGAAGTAATCTCCCTCTGAACCTTCGTTCTTCGGCGTAAAGCAGCCCATAGACGATCAATTTTATTGTCAATATAATTGACAATGATGAATATTGACCAATTTTTTTATCGTCTGTGGGCTTGATTGACGACCGTCAATTAATTGACTTAGTGGGTAAAAAAAATTTCATCAATATATTGAGTCAATGATATTGGCAATTGAATTGATCGTCTATGGGCCACTTAACTGCTTCTGACGCGTATCTTAGCTACGCACTGCGTAGTCATTGTATGCGTTTTATTAACGCGTTGACAACGTTTGCGCGGTTGCCGCAGTTATTTAAATTACTTTGTAATTAGCAGAGTTGAAAAAACAACTTCGTAGCTCTAATATAATTTTTTCTTCCTAAGAAGTATGAAAAATGTAATAGCACAGCAAAACTCTACCTCATACACCAAAATCTATTCTAAATAATAGGTGATGAAATCTATTCCGGTACGCAGGTGAGAAATTTACCTAGTTCACATACGTCCCAATGCGTAGTCAACGTGTTGAACATCAGTTGCTGTAATGCCCATTTAGTCTTCATGTTTCTTATTGCTTTTTGTCCTCTATTGTAAAGATAGACATGACATGAGGGCAATATTCGCGTTATTTTCAGTTTTGTGCTTGTCTTTCTTGTGTTGGATTGGTGTGCACCCTGGTCTTTCCTAAGCATTATTTTTCCCATTGTGTAGTACTTGTTTAATTTACTTTTAAGATGCCTTATTTGAAACTGCTATGTTTTTAATGATGCGCATCATTCATGGCACATTTTACCACTAAATTAACGTTGTCAATGATATTAATGAACTGTGTGCTGGGATACAAGTTATACAAGAAATTAATATTTCTCTACGTGCGCCTCTACGTAGTCAGTAATTTACTGATTACTGTATTAATATTTCATACTGCAATTTTTGTTCTATCTTGTGAAAGGAATTAGAATAATCGATTAAACTCTTATGCCTAAAAATTGACGTACTCTCAACTGCTGTTTTCAGTATGTACCTACCACAAGAGCATCATATTAAATTATAAAATGAAATTCGTTCAATGCTACATCAAGGTGTCTACTAAAATGTCCATCCTCCATTTTAGCATCTTTTAGCACCTTTAAAGATGAAATTTTAGCATCCTTTTTCTTCAATAAGCTCCAATGATTACCATATATATACATACATATACATACATATACATACATATACCAGGCTTATCCTCCCTATGGGAGGGTAGCCGACAGCAGGCCACAATCACCACACTTAGTCACTAGGAGGCAAGAGAGGCAGCACTGGCCGCACCTGAACTGCCAGGATCAGCAGCAGCCCAGCACAACCAACTTCCACAGTCAGGCCCAACAGCCATAGCTGGTTTACCCCGACTGCTTCATTAAGTGCAGCCCCTCCCCCCGCACAGGACAGGTCAACCCCATCACACGCGGGCAACTTCCAGTACCTCGTCAAAAATAAAATTACCTTCTTATGCACTGCCCCCACTCACTTCTGTCCACAGCCATCCCTCTCGCCACGTCCACAGTCAGACCCCTTTCATACAAAGCACGTTTCAGCCAATCCATCCAACTCATCCGTGGTCTACCTCACGCTTGAAGACCACTCACTTCCGACATATATATCTTTTTCACCAGCCGCTCAACTTTCATTCTTTCAACATGCCCAAACCATCCAAGCACTCTTTCATCCACTCGCCTGCTCAACTTTTTGATAACACCCGTCTGCCCCCTAACCAACTCATTCCTGATCCTATCTCCTCTTGTTACTCCATACATGCTCCTCAAACACTTCATCTCAAACACATCAAACTTCCTCCTCTCAGCTGCTCTCAACCCCCAGGACTCTGCTCCATACAACAAAACTGGCACAATCAATCTTTCCTACAGTAGTCCCCTCTCAGCATTCATACTCAAACTCCTGCATTCAAAAACTTTCCTCATTGTACCCAATGTCTTACAGCCTTCACTCACTCGATGCCTCACTTCTACTTTCCATACTATCCTTAACAGTCACATCCAACCCGAGGTACCTAAAATGCTCTACCTCTTCTAAAACTTCACCATTCAACCTCACATTCATCAAAGTTCCAAACACTCCACCTCTTGAACATCTCATCACTTTACTTTTATTCACATTTACCCTCAATTTCCACCTTTCACACACTCTACCAAACTTTGCAGCCAGTCTCCTCAGTTTTTCCTCTGAATCAGCCACAAGCGCTGTATCATCTGCAAACAACAGCTGACACACTTCCCATTACATGCCATTTTGTCCCTCCAACTGCGCACCTTTTTCCAACACTCTGGCATTCACTTCTCTCACCACACCATCCATAAACAAATTATACAACCACGGCAACATCACACATCCCTGTCTCACACCTGTCTGTCACGACTGGGAACCATTCACTCACCTCATTCCCTACTCTCACACATGCTCTGCTATCAATGTAGAAACCCTTGATCACATTCAACAGTCTCCCACCCACTCCATACAAGCTTATCACTTCCCATAGCGCCTCACGATCCACTCTGTCATACGCCTTCTCTAGATCCATAAATGCCCAATATACATCCTTTCCCTTTAATAAGTATTTTTCATTCACCTGCCTCACAGCAAACATTTGATCCACACCTAAAACCACACTGTTCTTCAGCAAGCACACGATCCATCAACACTCTCACTCTTCCAATTAAAACTCTTCCATACAGCTTCCCAACGACACTCAGTAGACTTATACCCCTAGAATTACTGCACTCATACCTGTCACCTTTCCCCTTGTACAACAGAACTACACACGCACTACTCCAATCAACCGGCACTTTACTAGCCTCGAAACATACATTTAATAAACGTACCAACCATTCCACAACCACATTTCCTCCTTTCTTCAGACATTCAACCGTGCAGCCATCCATACCTGAAGCTTTCCCATTTTTCATTTCATCCAACGCACCTTTCACCTCTGCACTTCTTATTTGACTTCTATTCACTTCACCAAACACAGGCATTCTAACATCACTTCCAACAGCTACTACTCATGCAACCCTATCATCCCTAACATTCAGCAGTTCCTCAAAATACTCCGCCTATCTCTTTCTCACATCACAAATCTCCACTAGCAGCCTACCATTTGCATCCTTCACTCTTGCCTCATTCTCCACCTGACCTTTCCTAATTCTCTTCACTTCCTTCCAGAAAACCTTCCTTCTCTCCATGAAATCACCTCCCAACTTCCTCCCCCATTCCTAACCCACCGCCCTCTTTGCTCTCCTTACCATTCTTTGTATCTCTTTCTTCCTCTCCTTATACTCTTCAAAATTTTGCTGGTTGCCTCGTTGCAATCACCTTTCGAACGCCCCCGCTTTCTTCTCACAGCCGCTCCTACTTCTCCGTTCCACCATTCCCTCCCATTTCTAATCCCCCCTCCAACTTTCCTTACCCTACACACTTCCCTTGCACATTTCTCCACCACATCTTCAAACAACTTTCATTCCCCTTCCACTCCACCCACCTCACTTTCCTTCACCCTCCCATACTCTACTTTCATCTTCTCCTGATACTCACACTCACGCTCAAAATCATGCAACTTGCTTACGTTTAACACCTCCCTTCCACCCCTCCTTTTTACACCTCCCCACATTCCACTTACTCTCAACTTTCCTTCCACCAAGTAATAAACCAAAATCCCATTCATCTCACCACGGAACACATACACATCGAGCAAAGACCCATCACTCCCCTGTTAACCAAAATATAATCCATCAATGCTCTCTCCTCTATCACACCTGCATTCGTCCTCACATATGTATACTTGTTTATACTTTTTTTCTGAAACAAACTATTCCCAATCACTAACTCACTCTTTACACATAACCCCACTAAGAATTCACCACTCTCATTCACCCCAGCTACTCCATACTTACCAACAACACCATCCACCACTTCATCACCCACTCTTGCATTCAGGTCCCCCATCACCACAACTCTACAACCATTCCCCACTCTTGCAACACACTCAGACAATTTCTCCCAAAAACTCCTCTCTCTCTCTTCCCCACTCCTCTCCGATCCCGGTCCATACGCGCTCACAAACACCCATGACTCTTCCCCCCATTTCACTCGCACCCACATTATTCTTGATCACACCTCACCCCATTCAACTACTTTCTCTTTGATTCTTACACTCAATAATATAACCGCACCCTCTCTTGCATGTCCCCCATGCACTCCAGATACTCTCCCCCCACACTCCCAAACATCAACTCACCACTACCCTTCAACTTTGTCTCACTCAGGGCCAACACATCCATCTTCCGGTTTACCATCATTCTTCCGATCTCCTCCTTACTCTCAGTTGCTCTACTTCCACACCCCCTTACATTCATAGATTCCAGTAATCGAGTTTGTGAAGTCTTTCGACCCCTCTCACTCCCTTCGTTGGCCTGCTGCCTCTCGGGAAAATCAACAGAGAAGGTAATCCCCAGTCCCCTCGCCCCGTTCACTTCAGTCGCCTCTTATGACACGCAGCGGACCACGGTGGGAGAATTCTAACCCCCCCAAAAGGTTAGAACATACACAGCCAACACTTTCATGACAAATGCCAGGTATTAGACAACAGAGATTTCGAGCAGCAAAATTGATTATTGATTATAAGTTAGTTTAAGCCTCCCTAACCGCTACAAAAAAGAGTGTATCGAAGAGAGAAAGGAGGAAGGCAAAATTTAGTATGGAGATAAGAGAATGAGGAATCTATGCAGAAGGGGCATAGAAACAGTAAGTTGTGAAAGAAGTTCATGAAAACAGATAAAAGTTGAAGAAGAAAGTCAGAGGTGCTGAAAAACAGCACAGTAGTGAACCGAAAAGAAGTGGTCCTTAACCTAACAAAAAAACATTTTATTTCCACAAAAAGAAGGCCTACCTAACTCTCAGCTTGGGCCCTCACATTTTCCCCCTGAGAGTGCTAATTCCCATAGATACAATAGTTGTATCTCGCTGAGGGGTTCCAGCAGCAAAAATACATGTATATTCAGAACAATTTCGTTTTTATTATAAAAGAATTTAAGGATGGTTTTGAACAACAAAGAAAACCTGAAAAATAAACAAATTTAGTAATATAAAATGATAGTAATTAATACATTCTATATTTAATAGCCCCTACCAGCCAGTTGAAGAAAGATGTCGACTTTTTATGACTATAATAATTAGATATTTGTTATCAAGAACTTAACAAATTGAGAAATAATATAAACTCTGCAATTGCACTAATAAAAAAAAATACTGCTCAGTTACGGGGGAATGCAGAAACTTCCCCTATTAGGAATGGCCAGGTACCAATCCTAACCCTTGCATTTTTACTTATACATATTAAAATCTAAGCAATTTAACATTTTCATAAATTTTTAGCACCCGTCCTTCAATTTCATCACTTTTTAGCACATTTTTTAGCACCTTGCTGGTTTTAGCACTTTTTAGCACCTTTTAGCACCTTTAGCACCCAGTAGACACCCTGTTAACATATGGGACTAATATCAATGCTACATGACTGAAATCTTTAACCCTGAAACATAGTTTATTTAAGCAGTATTTTTCATTATAGCGAGAATCACTCATACAGACAAAGCATAAATTCTCTTCCAGAATTTAAATTTTGACTTGAATCTTAGACGCCTGAACTGTTAGTGATCCTTAACGAATGTACTGGGGGCTTCAGATATCACTTTAGTTTGTTGTGGATATTGTTGTATTGTCAGGATCGCTGAAAGCGTGTTTTTGGCATGCCTTGTCACCTAGATCGAATTGAGTCTTTTTGTAATTTTCATAAAGAGTAGATCACGTGTGCTTTTTTGAAGTACGGCCTGGAGTACCTGTTGAGATTGACTGCTTGAACAAAAAACTGCTAATGGTTTATTTACTGAAGCTGGACACTTACCCAGAAGCGGCCAGTGCTTTTTCTTTATTTACGAGATGGCCTTTTTTACTTCTGTAGTTTTATTTGACCAACTTCTTTCATAATATTGTTGTTTCTGCTACCCACATCTTGGGGCGTGTTAAGGTAAAGTGTCTTATCAAAAGTTGAATTATTGCAATCAATTGCCCCTTAGTGTAAAAACTTGCTTATTTATTGGATGATTACTTTTTCAATGCACAATTTATTAAGAAGTCGTCAATAAGGAATTGATCTATGCGTAACTTCCATTGAATGTATCTCTACTTTTGGTTTTGAAATGCTTTATCATTAACGTGACTCAAAGTGGAATTATAGTATTAAAGTGACCCATTTTCCCTTCTTTAATTTCTGTGTTCAAAACTGCATGATGGTACCTTACCATTATTTTATTAAACCATTTGCCTGTTATTTTGACATGTGCACTTCATTTCCCAAATTTCATCTTTTCCACTAGACTACTGGCTCAGGAGAATCTCGGATTTTTCTTTCATTTCACTTTTGCCTTGTCAAACAGTTGAAGTATATTACCTTCCCCATTCTCATTACCGCTGTACCTCGATGAGTTCAAGATTCTGCACGACGCAGATAATTTACTATTTTCTTTTGGTAGCTGCCTTTCAGCTTCATATTTCTTCAAACAGCTTTCAGCTGTTAAAAGTTACGAGCCCCTACCTGAGTATTTATGTTGTCTGCTAACACCCTATCTCGCAACCACTGGGCTTCTAACATTTTTGTATCCGAATTTATCCCCTGCTGAGAGCGACTCCGCTCAACTCTGGTTTATTCTGGCACAGACATGCACACGTTGCCCGTCAGCTGTTCAAGTACCTGAAGCCCGGAGGCGTGGTGCTGCTGCGCGACTACGGACGATACGACCTCACGCAGCTCCGTTTCAAGAAGGGCAAGTGTCTCGCGGACAACTACTATGTCAGGGGCGATGGCACCAAGTCCTACTTCTTCACTCAAGGTCAGCTCATTCCCACTAATTCTGGGAACTATCTCGTAGCTAACGTAACGTCTAGAGTAGAGTTCATCCTCCCTGTCTTTGTTCGTTCTTATTCATCTTTCTGAATTGTACAAAAAAGTATGTACAAAATTTCAATGGGAAGACAATTATAATCTTGAGTTGTAATCATAATTATGATCATACCACTTTTGATGTTCATATAATGTTGATGTTCATCTTCCGCGGGAAATCGGAAAGCTTGATACTGATTAAATTATGTGACCTTCGGTGCGATATAGTTTGAATAACTGAAGCGCTAGCAAACCTATGTTACTACTACGATTACTCCTCTTTCTGAACAGTAATCATTGTTGTGTTCATATACATTAATCTTTCTCTAATAAGTATTTTTCAACGAAATAATTTAAGGCTGTGAAGGGATATTGAAAACACGAAATATGATTTGAGTACAGTCTAAGGCTTGAGGAACATCCAAAATGAAAAACTCCTGAAGAAAACCACGACGGACTCATGCAATATATTGCCCGCACTAAAGCGGGTCACATGTGAGTAGCGCTGTCTCTTACAATCAGCACAGCACTCTGAGAAGGGAAGAGGAAGCACAGCTTCTCTCGAAAAGCCGTGTCTTCCTCTGATTGGAGAACTTGATAACTTTATAATGGTAACACTTGCTTTTGTGAACATGATTTTGTTATCTTTTTTTTTATTGTTGCGATCCATTGGAATAAAGTTGGTTTTCGTGATGGTGTTGAGTTCCTTTGGAGAAATTTATTCTTGGACAAATACCGGACGGCTTCTATGTGTGAACTTCTAGTTCGCACCTGAATTCCTACCCCTCAAGGGGATACAACTATTGTATCTATGGGAATTAGCGCTCCCAGGGGGACAATGTGAGGGCCCGAGCTAAAGGTTAGGTAGGCTTCCTTTTTGTTAAAATAGAATAGGTTTTTGTTGTGTTACGGACCATCTTTTTTCGGTTCACTGCTGTCCTGTTTTTCACCGCCTACTACTTTCTTCTTCAACTTTTTCTTGTTTCATGAACTTCTTTCTTAGCTTTCTGTTTCTGTGCCCTTTCTGCATAGATTCCACGTTCCCTTAGCGCCATACTAAATGGTGCCTTCTTCTTTCCTCTCTTTACATCTCATTTGTTGAGGATAGGGAGGCTTAAACTAACTAATAAACCTGAATTCCTATATTTATTAATTGCATTGGTGTCGCCATCTCGATTTTAAGCAGAGCTGGCGGAAATTTTAAATCGGACCGTACTGAACTCAATTGTGTCTTATCTAATTGATATTTCTTGATAAGGTAACCGTGTCTGCTCTAGTTATCTCAAATGTAATTATTTTACAGTAATGAAATCGATCATACACATAATTTTATATAATAGTAAAATTATTTATTTTAATAATTACAGCGAAGCTTTTTTGATAGTGCCACGATAGGATATATGGGCCTAGTTTTATGTTTGGAGAGATGTCAAAAGATGATGGCTCCTGTGGTAGATGTATTATAAATATCATCTACCTACATTTTCCAACTTGTCTATTTTCTCGTTATATCATGCAATTGTAATGCGCACATTGCTTGCACACAAAAAATTTAAATCGAGTCTGTAAAATTTCCCTCCAACTAGAATTTGAGTATTATCCAAGTCTTGGCAAGGAAGCTTGCTACAAATAAAGCAGTTTGCGTAATTTTGAAACCATCGTTATCATCTTCGATCGAGTGTACAAAAACACGCTAACTGCTGTGGGGTAAACCGAAGTTCAATATTCAACTTAAATTAAAGTCAATTTTATTCGTAAACTCTGAATGTAACAAATATTTAATGGATCGAGCGTGCATTTAGTTTCAAGTGTTTATAGAAATTATGTTTGTGACCACTGGTTTGTCAACAGCATTATGAAATTCCCCTCAGTGTCACAGGTGGCTCACGTCGCAGTCAAAGTGTGAGGGCATCTGTATCTCTAGTTTGTTCGAAAAATTACTTTTCAATGCAACTGTCCCTCAATTCAACTTTTAACCGCGGCGGTATCATGCTGCTAATTTTTTAGATTTCACTCATGAAAATACAACTATTGTATATATGCGAATCAGCACTGCCAGGGGGAATATATATGAGGTCCCGCGCTAAAGGTTAGGTAGGCCTTCCTTTTGTACAAATTGAATAGGTGATCTTGATTCGGTTCATCAGTCCTGTTTTTCAGCACCTACCACGTTATTTTTCAACTTTTACTCGTATCTCGTTTCATAAACTTCTTTATCGACTTGACGTTTCTATGCACCTTGTACATAGATTTTGCGTTCCCTCAAGTTTTTATTAACTGGTGCCTTCCTCCTTCCTCTCTTTGGGCCGCCTTTGTTGCGGTTAAGGACCTAATCTAATCGGCGTAAGATTTCCCTCGCTTTGTTATTGCGAAACTTGAAGTTAGACTCTTGCTATTGCTTAATAAATTGAATAGAATTCACTATAAAACCGAGATCATCGATGTTAGCTTTTGACTCTTAGTCTCCCATGATCAACCTCAGAAATTTTGCTTTGAAGTTGATATTCAGTATTTATTACCTTGGCTCATTTTTATTGTTATATCTTGTCGTCTGTTGACGTATTTGACCACGTGAACCATTTTTGAAGAATGCGGATGGCATCTACCTCAGTGTTGTTCTCGACCACAGAAGAAATTCGGGACCTGTTCCTGCGGGCGGGTTTTGAAGAGAAGCAGAACATCGTGGACAGGAGGCTGCAGGTGAACAGGGGCAAGCAGCTCACCATGTACAGAGTCTGGGTGCAGGCCAAGTACACCAAACCCGACATCGTAAGTAAACAATGCAGCCAAACTTGAATACATCTTTTAATTCTTGAAAAAGTAAAACGTTTCTTTCACCTGTCCGTAACCATGATCCATCCATGCTCTATCGTAATCCAGTGAATTAGGCTTTCTTTGTAGGCGCACGTACGAAGCTGCCGAATTGTTTATTTTCCAGTACCTACCGTAGTTTTCACAAAATCTTCGAATGTAATTTAGTTTTTTCCTTAATTAATTCCCTGTTCATAGTTTCATCTAAAAATGTTCTGAAAGATGTACAAATTAGCAATCAAGCAGAGAAGCAACGTTTGTGCTTAATGCGCACTCAGTGTCGATGCAAAGGCTTTTTACGATGCCCCGAGCCCTAACCTATAGATGACAGCATCCAGTCTCCCAGGATATGAAATGATCCTGTTGGTCCTGCCAAGTCTAAGTAATATTAAAAAAATGAGCCCATTAGTTAATTGCTTGCTGGAAGGAAAAGGTGCATGGAAAATTAATTATTTATTGGTACAAAAATCAAACAGTTTACCCCGTCTTATCAGCGAATTCATTGTCAAAAAGTTACTCATGTACCCACAAATGCATTGCTTTTGTTGGCAATTTGAATTTCGGCTTATCTTTAAATTTTCAGGTTCACTTCTCAGTAAATATTTCCCTCGTTCGTATACCTCCGTGCTCGTAATTTACGAAGTTTTCCCACGCAACATGGTGAATGGGCCTACTTGAGAACCTATATTTATAACAACAATCAAAAATTGCTACGGTTAATTTGTGAAAACTGAAAGCCCTGCAAGTGAAGAATTAATGTCTTCCTCCTAGCTGCACAAGTTGAAAAACTTAACTCGACGAATAAATACGTCCAACAGCAACAATATATATAAGAAATAAAATGTGACAGCATTATATTACTTAAAATTTTCTAGCACCACCAACGGTGACCTCACGAGAGCCCAGAATGGCATTTTACGCATGGATTGTAGGATTCGGGGGATCTATGCACAATGTGTTCTGTTCTCGCACAGGATACCTTGCGCATAGAAACAAGTTGAAGAGAAAAAGAACGAAGAAAGAGATAGCAAAGAAAATCGGAAAACGAAATATAGTGGGAACTGAACATTGAAGTCCCGGAGGTTTATTTATGGCTGAGGTAGCATAGCAGGAGAATAAACAGATATGGTCTCGCCAAAAAATAAGAACCAGCATTAATCGTGAGTACATTGCACCACATTCCACTGATCACAAAGAAAGCAATAAATCATGAAAATGGACGCGCACTCCTGGTGCATAAAAGAGCATTTCAGTCTCCATCTGAACACTTGCAGTAGGATAATCTCGCCATAGATATAAACAGCGTCTTGCAGTACAAAAAAAACGTACAATAATGTTTCTCTTCGAGGAAAAAATACCACGAACTGTAAAGAAATCAAGATCGAAATGGAAGTATCTTCAGCCTTCATACCGTTTTATGTACGTTCGATTTCTGCTCAGGGCACTTGGGTTTCGGGAAGAGTCATCTGACACAGTATAACCTAAGGTGCTGCCCAAAACAGTCTAGAAATAAAAAAATATACAGAATAAAACTTTGTATCGGTCGATAAAATAAATATAACAATGCATGCATCTGATATCACAAATATTAAAATTAGTTTACCGCCTAACCTGCCAACAGCACGTTTCTTAAACTGTCGCAACTTTAAATCCAGCGTTCTTATCACAGTTGACAATGCTTTAGCATAGCACTACAAGCTGCTGATGATTTAAAGGTAAGTGACGTTTTAACCTCACGCGACCAGGAACCAGTGAAGACGTTCCAACAACTCTAGCGTACAGTTTTTGCTCCAAGGCAAAAACAGAAATATGACTAAATACTCTCGCGCGAAACTAGGAACGTTTGACAATGTAGTACGATGCACACGAGAATGTCAGTTATGCTTGAATGAGTTCTCCAGAATACTTCAAGGTAGATACATAAAATGCATTGAATAATGGTGACATTCAGTAACCCAAAGATCTAAATTTTATGTTTGTAACACGTTGACTGCAATTGGTTAAACTGAAGTACAACATTAAAATAAAATTCGAAGTCAATTGTAGAAGTAAGCAATTTTGAAAATATCAAACATTAACTGGATCGTACCCTTATTTTGCTTTCAGTATTTGTGAAAAAAGGGCGTGTGACTACTAGTTGGTCAGCCGCATTTTGAAAAGTTCCTCCGTGGCCACCGGTGGCTCACATTGCGGTCAGAGCGTTGAAAGGCGATACATAATTATAGCGCTTGAACAGATCAGGAGGATATTACAGTGAAATTCAATTAATTTCTAGATAAAAAAATAATTCAAATCTCCATGCGGAATCCGCAAACCTTAATTAAAAAGAGCAGATGCAAATGCATTTGGTCAGATGACGTAGTCATTCCACTAGTAAGAACACGTAGAAATCTCAAAATAATCTTTTGACATGAAGTCCTGTATACATAAACATGCGGGCGTAGTATAAGAGATTTTTGCGACAAAAGCACCAGAAGCTCCACTGTAACAGGGAAATTTAACATACTTTTCAAACCAAAGTGCAAAAAATGTGCAGATTTTGATTTCGTTAGCGTTGTGCTAGGCTAATAGCCGTAATGTGAGCAGGTGTCTTTCAAGCGGTCTTCAAAATATATAGATAAAAGTAAACCAAGACGATATAGAGAACGAAACAATGCAAATTTGTATTCAAAATAAACACCCTTACAAAATTGTGCCCTTAATTTTAACTTTTTAAATTTAATTATAAAACTTTGAGGCAGTATTTTCATTACAATATATGTTGACATCAAACAGCTAGCATCGTAACTCGACATGGCGATGATACAAGTGACCACCACGTCTTATGCAGATATTTTGCATAACTTTCGAGCATGACCTCGAGATTTCTTGTAGGTGCCTTAATTTGAAATACATCGATCAGCTGATAGTGAAAACATAGAATAAATATGTGAAAATATATGAAACGGAAATAAAAAAATTTCCAATGTTCAATTGGGAAAATTTTTTCTTATAAAGCTATACAACAGGATGGATTATTTTCCCGAGATTGAGGCGTCAAACTGTTATTTTTTCTTCCAAAAAAGTCAACTCTCGGCTTTGGAAGAAAAAAACATTGCGATATGTCAGCTATGGGCTGCACAAAAAAAACTTTCATTCAAGGGTCGATTTTCTTATGAAAAAATTCCTAAAAACTATTTCTTTTAGTTAATCAGTCACTGAACTTGACATCTATTATAGTACTGAGGAACGTACTATTGAACAATTCTATTTCAAGGTCCGAAAATAGTGCAGGAGCATTTTAATTTAGTCTAATTGCAATCCTGTTATTGGGGGCTGTGCACAGACATTTTGAACGCCTTTTTAACATAGGTGAACGGTTTATTTTTGGACATACGGAAAATGTTTTTACAATACAGAGAACTGAAGTTAGTTCACGAACAAGTTAGCAATATTTTGAAAATTTGGCCCCAGTCTGACAAAAACTCAACATAAAATTTGATGTTACTTCCTGCTACACAACAGTCTGCATTCAAATATGAATACACTCAGTTGAAAATCAGACCCAGTTTTCCGGCAAATTTCGAAGTTGCATTACCATTTTACTAGCTCTTCAAAAGCGTTTTCCGTATCACATGCCATGAGAGACTATTGTACGTAGTCTCTTCCTTTGTTGTTTTATATATGCTGCAGCTCGTCTGAATCTTAACATCACGCATAACAAATAAAAATCTCAGAGTTGAATTTTGCATTTCAACTTCGTCCACATCACACGTAGGGTCATTGATGAGCAAAAATTAATTACACACACCTTTAACTAGTTTAATAGTGAACAGCATTTGAGCACATTTCGTTTCTCACTTACCCACTTCATCATTCCTGACGATTCCTGAGATCGAGAGGATCAATTCTTCGGATGTAAAACTATTGCCGGTGTATACCCAATACAGTGCAGCACAGTGACCAGCGATCGCATGATGAAGAAGATGCTTTCTAGTATGCAGAATAAATCTCCAGGTTGATAAATCTTCATTGCAATCTGACCACGCGTGGGAGACGGCTGTAGGAAGGTCTTGTTGAGTTACTCTCCACTTCTGCTTCTCCGCTCATTATCTCAGCTTCCTCTTCTTTAACGCTGTCTTTCGAGAATGGGGAATTATTACAACCTCCAGGCAATATTTCAGCTCAAGAGTGCAGTGTACGAAACTGAGCTCTTACTAATTTGCGGCAATACCGATACACAACGGTACCGTGCAAATAGTCTAAGTATTGGAACTTCATCAGCCCCATAAGTCTGCAGAGGATGTTATGCATCTACTATAGTTATTGCATTATTGATGAACTCCTTTAAAATATTAGATTAGATGATAGTTTAAGCCTCCCAAAGAACGGAAGGGTGAAGGCACCACTTAGGATGGCATCAAGGGAACGCGGAATCCATGCACAAATAGTGCTTCCGCCAAGATCTCTTCCGCATAGGGGCAGTAAATCAAGAAGGAAGGCGATGAAACAATATAGATGTTGAAGAAAAAAATTAAAGATGCTGAAAACATGACAGCAGTGAACTGAAAAAAATAAAGTCCTTAGCCAAACAAAAAAAAATTTCAACAAAAAAAAAAAGGCCTACCAAACTCACAGCTCGAAGCCTCACATTTTCCTTCTGGGAGCACTAATTTCCATAGATACCATAGCTGTCTCCTCTTGAGGGAACTGTGTTAAATACGTATAAAGTTGTAAAAGCTAGTAAATTTATCGCTATGGTGTTCTCGAAACATGTGCATCGCTTTCCACAAAGCGCAGTACTTACTGTGGTAGACATCATGATGCATCAGTGCTACCTCCTGCTTTATGTTTAGACATTGGAATATATTTACACGCAGGTACGCCATTGCTTAGGAATAGCAATTGGCTTTTCCAACGGGGATGTTCATGTTACGCCAAAAGTGGTCAAACTGTGTCAGATGTAAATACGAAAAATTTCTTGAACATCAACGAAGGTGATTTCATTTCATTCAAATAACTTTAGTGTACACAAGCGTAAACGTGTTCTTGCTTCATTACACGATTGAAAGAGTTTACAAAACGTTTTTTAGTCATAGGTATACTGCTTTCAACATCAACTGACTACAGTTAGACTCGTGCGCTTGAACAACCTAATGCCAACAATGAGGGACTGGACACAAACTCATGCTGAAGGCCCAGGTGTCTCTGACACCACAGTCTCAGCGTTGTCTGAAATAATTAGATAGACTGCCTATTCTCACAAAAGACAGTTTTGCCTTGAAACCATTCAAGCCTAAAAAGAGAATACCAAACATGGGACAAATTTGAACTTTTCGATAAATATTTGAGCTTTTTCTAAAAGCTTCATCCTAGTGTAACACACACACTCAGCCAATATTCACAAGAAATAGCACAAAATTTACACATAGTAAGGTTAACCATTACCTGTTATAAGGCCCCAACCATGAATTTTTCTACGTTCATTCAATCAGCCGGATTTCACCAAAAAATTATTAAGTAGTCGTTCAGTTATAACTATTTATATAATAACGTTATTAACAGGGCATTTTTTAAGAATTCAAAAATTGATGTCTATGCCTGAGAAATGCGATTAAGTACATACAGTCACAACCTGTGGCTTTCATTTGCATGAAAAATATACATCAGTTCAGCCTTTCGTACAGGGAAAAATGATTGATACTTACAGCACAACTGTTCAAATTTCTTAATTTCTTGATCACTACCAACGTTAACAAATATCAGAGGCTTAATTAGTAACCTTTCCCACTAACCAACAATAGCAGCAACATCTAGAGCAGATAGACGCATCAACAGCAAGCGCTGACAAAATGAATGAGAAAATACTGAACAAAATTTAAAAATTATCACTAGCAACAAAAGTCATTACCATTAAAAAGCGCTTAAAGGTTTCATTTCCTCAAAACTCAATAATTTGATATAGCCAATAAATTTTTTCCTGATTTAGGGGAGTGAACAAAAGCAATACAAAAACTAATTTCTGAAAAATTATCGAATGCTTTGAAAAATTTTTGACTACCAAGTGAATTACAATTCCAGGCACTAAAAGCGCCACATTGAACCAACCAAAACATTTATGCCATTATCTGCTAAGGCTTTATGGTGAGAGCATGGCAGATGTCCCCCAAAAAGTCGTGGACTTCAGTGATTTGAGAGGCGCACGAACTGTTGAGACGTAAATATTGCACTGCGTCACTGTACAACCTGAGTTTTGGCAGCAGGTCTCAAATTGGGAGGAAGCAGATCATTGGCTTGCTTGGCTTCAGCAAGTATTTTATCAGCTCCCTTTGCGACCAAAGCCTTTGCCAGATCTTCTCCTAAAGCGTGGGCAATGGTTGCCTTTTCAAGCAAGTGCTGCGGTGGAACGACCCCACAGAAGCTGGCAACAGACACCAAATTAATTCGCGGATCAGAAGGACGTTCAGAGTCACTTTGAGATTCTTCAGGTGCAGGTGTCGATCCTTCATCAGAGTCGTTCGTCTTGGCAACTTTTGCTCGAGGCTCCACATCACCTGCTTCGTCTTCAGCTCCGCGTTTGCAAGCGGCATGACCGATCGACGCCGCAGCAGCAGCAGCGTTACCAGAAGTGCCTCCAGTAACGCCATTACTAGCAGACGCATCTTCAGAGCTTTTCATATTCCCGTTGTCTGCCATGGCGTTGGTAGCTGGAAACTGGACGCTGAGCTCCTCGATAAGTTGTTTCTGGCCGTCCAAGCTCCAAACTCCGCCTTTTAAAGTGATACCTGATGCGTCCACCTGAAAAAATTAATGTTGATTAAACCTTCTGACTGGTTTCCTACCTTCAACAGGAAAGCGATATGATTTGAGCTGCAGAGGCAACCAGTGATTCATATCAGCTTCATTCTGAAAGTGTCAACTTGCAGCAATTGTATCAACTTTATTAACAAGTCTTTTGATGAATGTTTTTTTTCAATTTATTTCCTAAAAATCGCTATGATTATAATTTAGTGAACATTTTTGAACTAAAACTCAAAGTACTAATGAGTACCTTTTAAATAATTTCATGAGCACTTCTTCTTCAAATGAATTTTAGTATCAATGTTTTTCTCACTGGAAAATGCGCTGAATGAAAATCTTGTCAAATCTGTTAGATTTTAGGAGCCAATCAATAGCATTTGGGAACTGAAAATTTAAGATTTTAGAAGCCAATCATTAGCATTTGGGAACTGAAAATTGAACAGTAGCACACATTTCAAGACAACTGTCGTAATTCGACCCTGATGTCTGCAGTTCCCAACCAAATGAAATCACTTCATGAAATTTGCTCGTACTTTGAACTCTCTTGGTTTTGAAAATTTTATGTGAAGACGTTTCAAAACGAACACTATTAATCACAGTGATGACTTACGATCAAAATACTTACTAGGGCACAATTCATATTTGCATTTATAAAACAAAGAGAAGTTATAGTAGAAAAAAACTGTTCTTAGAGTAAGAAGCAATTACCGAGTTGAGAATAAATGAGGAAGAATCAATTTCCAAACATTTTCAGTTGTTGAAGGAGCCACGAAGTTCTACTCCATCATTTGGGGTCTGGACATGTTATACTAAGTTTGAGATTACCTTGTGTACAACAATCTCAAGAGAGCGAAGAGAAAGTACCATTTAGTATGGATTGAGAAAACAGGGAATACATGCACAAGGTGTGTTCCCACACAAAATACCCTTCACAAAGAAATAGTAAATTGGGAAGGAAGAAGAAGAGATAATGGAGAAGGCATGAAAATTGAAATAAAAAAAGCAGTCACAAAGGCCTATCTGTAGCTGAAGTAAAGTACAAGTGGTAAACCCCTGGAGATGCCTGTCTTGTAACACAGTATGGGCAAACCTAACTAACCTATCGCCTATCCTATACCCCTAAGCGTGTTTTCGACATAAAACACATACTAGTGTTCAAAAACCGTGAAGTCACACAAACAAGTTTCATTAAAGATCATTCAATAAAACAGGCAAGTATACCTTCTTGGTCTACTAAAGTTGGAGTGGTTTGCTTGAAACAACGAAAAGTTATTTCACACCCAAATATGCCCCTGGAATAGTAAATCAGCACTTACGAGTACATAAAACAACAGTGTATGTTCTAGCTGAAGGTTCACAAGTTGAGACATGCAAACAAAAGGGCAGTGATCATATGGGCAGAAGACACAGTTACACAGGGAGGAGAGGAATGAAACCCAGACCTTAGTCCAAACAGCAACAGGAGCAGAACAACCGCCAGCGAGAGCAGCCATCAGTGCCCGCTCAGCGACGGTGGCGAGCAGCGTGTCGGTGTCACTGAGGTCTTGCAGCAGCGAGAGCGTGTGGCGATCTGATGACAAACACTCGACTGCAAGAGCCCCTTGCCCGACTGCGTACATGCATTCGTTGGCTTCTAGATACTGAAAATTTAACAATAGTTGCAGCAAATATTGAGAGAATTACTAACACATGCACAGAAGTTGGATGAGGTAAATTATTCTAAATTTCATCGATATCAGGACGGTTTGATTTTTATTAAATAGTTCATTTTGCTATTACATGTTTAAACGCGTGCTTGCTAAACTTTACAACACACGAGAAACGGTCATTATTTATTGAGGCAAAAATTCAGTTTTTGAGATCCATGAATCCAGTCAATGAAAGTTAACCCATACTTAAGGTTGAACTATTAGAGAAATAAAGGGAAAAATATAAGCACGAGTGATTACCCAGTGCAGCTGAACTATATCAGAAGCATGGCACAAATTTAAATCTGCTTTATTTACTAACGCATCATCAAAATAATTTTTCAATAAAAACTACCTATGGAACCAATTCGTACGTTGCAATTAGGTACAAGAACAATGAAAATTAACAACTTATAACGCCTGCCCCACGTTTGCCTTAGATGAAGAAAAAACGGCAAATCCGCTCACTAAGATACAGCTCCAGTCACTTCCACCACAGCCCAACCGGGCGAATTATGTATTCTAAGAGGACAATACTATAGCGTACAGTCTGCAGAAGACGTGAAATGCAAAAACGTACACTCTTGCACGTTTTACCAATCCATTCCACAGCTGTATTCACAATGAACAAGTTTTCTATAATTGGAGGTAAAAGTTTTGTGATCAGATTTGACTGGATCTCACAGGCAAGATTAACAATCTACTTTTACACATTTGCTTTGCTAAAACAATGGAGAAAAATTCATGCGTGAAAATGAAAAAAAATCAACGTCAGAGATTCAATTCTCCAATCCATTATGCGAATTCAAGTTGAAAGAAAGCAAATATGAAAAAATATATCAGTGCATTGGAATCAGCAATCCGTCGTACAAGTTTGGAAACCTTTCACGCTACTGAGAAGGCTGGAACTAATCCTAGTAAATATCATCCAGTGGTTTATCGAGAAAATTCATTTTGAACTCATCCCTGAGAAATTGAAAAATAGTTAAACACACGTGGTCAATGATTTGGAGAAACTGATTTTTACCTATTTAATGGGAAAACTTTCTAATTATCATTTAATCGGTATTAAAGTTGAGGATTTATGTATTTACTAATTATAACTCTAGAAATTCAATATTAGTTTCATAAGAAAACTGCAGGTTCCCATTTCCTAATAAGCAGGCATCAAAATTTTCCTCTTGATTTCAAGCTGAAATCGCATGTATAGAGGTGCATTAAAAAATAAATAGTAACTAAAGTTACCATCACATAATTGGTGATTTCATCAGTAATAGATCAATTTATAAGTTAGCCTATGCTGCCTCACCAACCACATCAAAGGTGTCCTAGGAGTTGAAGGAGGAAGGCATCATTTCGAATGAAATTAAGGGACCTGACAATCTAACCATGAGGCATATCCCCACACCCTACACCCAAAGAAAAGCAAAATTGAAAGCTAATTATGAAATTATTAGACAATAATAGTTGGAGAAGATAGTGACAGATGATGTAAAGAAGGGCACCAATGAACCAGAAAAAGATGGTCAGATATAAGCAAAAAATCTTTTCCATTTCAGCCTCAGAACCTCACATCTTACTCGGAGAACACAAATTCCCGTAAATAAAATAGTTACATCTCCCACAAGGAGATTTTACTATTTTCCTAAAATATAGATCTTGAAACATTTATTATCTTCCATTAAAAAAAATTCATTATTACACAGAGGAATAGTTCTGTCAAAAGAAAAACAATTCATTTTTTCTTGCCACCAAAATGGCTTGAAAACTACCATGGCAACTTCTTGCAACGGGCATCATTTCAAGGTGACCTGATAAAAAGAACGTCTAGTCTAAAAAGCGTAAATGTTGGCCTATCAAATGCGCTTATGCAGCAGGTATGGACGTCTTTGAACACGTGCTCAATCACACCACTCATTTCCATCATAGGCAGCCTAGTCGAAGTTTGAAAAATGAGTTAATACTCAAACACTAAAAGCAAAATGAAGTATTTAATACACAATAAATTATTGCTGTTATTCAAATAGTTTACCTACCTCCCTTTAATACAATTGTTAACACGCAATTACATCAAAACACAGCCTCACGTGACCATAATTTTAGTAGAGAAAATTATTCTGTTTGCCAAACACATTATTCAAAACTTCATTCAGTCTCCTATCATGCAAATCTGAATTGCTCTTTCCTAAGATGACAAACAGAACTAAGCCTGGAATATTTCATCCAATAGACCTTGGGGTAGATTCAATTCAGTTGCATTTTATGTTAAGACAGAGGACAAAAAACCTTAGATATTTTATCTGTCCATCCCATCCTCTGCAAACTATGGTGCAGATTCATTTCAGTTGCACTTCATATTAAGACAGAAGACAACAAACCTTAGATATTTTATCAGTCCACCCCATCCTATGGACGCCAGCAGCAGCAAGCACGAGCCCGGCATAGTGGTCACTGGAGAGCAGCTTGTCGCGGCGCGTGTTGAGGTTGCCCCGCACGCTCTCGAACTGCAGCTGAGGGAAGTGGCGGCGCAACTGTGCTATCCGACGCACTGAACTTGACCCTGGAGTTCAAAAAAACAATAACTCAATATTTAACACAGAAACTTATATCGTTTAAAGCTTAGAATCAAAATTTGTTCATGCAGCGCTTATCATGGAAACGTCTGACTCTGTTCATGCAGCGCCTATCATAAAGACGGTACTAAGAGCACATTGAAAGACAACTCACAAGAAAAATAACTCCGTATTTAAAGTAGAAACTTATGTCTTTTAAAGCTTAGAGAATCGAAACTTGTTCATGCAGTGCCTATCAAAAAGACAGTACCAGGAGCCCTATGAAAGCCACAACCTGAAAGAAAATCTACCTAGTGCAATAAATTTTAGAAGCCTCACTTTCCATCTGTTTAGCAGTTGTTTAGTGTTAAGCAGTTACCACTAGTGCTCACAAGTTAAAATAAACATGAAAATACTTGCTTGTTTTCTGTCAACCGTTCCTAGTTCAATTCCTCAAGCTTGTAAATTTAGTTGATTGTCAATTCATTTTGTTACGTTAGAAAAACTTTTCCCTTTCATGTTGACTTAAGACAAGCAATTATTTTGTTTAATATCTGTTAGCATTTTATAATTTTATTTCCAAGTTTATATTCATAATCGACTTTCCAAATTAGAGTACAAGAAAATAATATATTTAACCTACCCAACCAGGTAGATATTCAACTATACAAGAGAATTTATTAAAAGTTGCAAAGAGTAAAAAACGACGTTACCATCTTCAAAATTTGAAACATTCAAAGCTGTATCAACTAGTGACAGAGCTTGTTTCTTTTCCAGTACAAAAACATCGAGAAAAGTCACCAAAACCGAGTCGTTTAATTTCCGTATGAGAACAACAGAAAAAAATAGAATTTCATTTTAATTTCTTGTTAACTCATTCTGATTGAATTTGCCCACCACTGACACATGGTATTTTAAAATAAAATGACCAATCACGAAAGTTGCAGCACAAGCAGCAGGACTCATTAATGGCTTTCAACAAACCAGCAAATGACTACAAAACCAAATTAGATTAGATAAGTAAATTTAGGCCTCCCTAATCACAGCAAAGGGGTTCCAAAAAGAGGGAAGAGGAAGTGACCAGTTGTTATGTAGTCAAGGGAACAAGGAATCTATGCACAAGGTGATTACCAACACAAAATCCCTACCATAGAACCTAAGTTAGGAAAAAAGTTTTATTAGTTGCAAGTGCTGAAAAACAGGATAACAATGAACTAAAAAAAGGTCCATAACACAAAAACTTTTATATTTCAACAAAATGATAGCTTACCAAACCTTCAGCCCTGAAGGAACAAGAAGTCGACTAAAAACACATAAATTTACACTAGTAGATGTTAAAACAAACCCCATGGCAGCACTTAAGTGATCAATCATTATGTGAAACAGACATAAATAAAGAGATCTTTAATATCATTCAAAGAGGCAGTTTCATTCCTATAGAGCAATACAACTTTCAGTTATTAACTTAGACAAAATCTACACAGAGAACTACAATTTGAATTATCACAAAGTAACAAAGAATTAACTGAACAATAGGCTCTAAATCTCCAGATAAATCTCATTGTTATAGTTATATTATTCAGTTTAAGACACTCTAGCTACAACACAGGTAGCCTCAAGAGAGCATAGAGAAGGGATGATTTAGTAGGGACAGAAGGAAATGGGAAATCTATGCACAAGGTGTGTTCTCTCACAGGATACCTTCAGCATAGAAGCAGTTAGAAAGGAAGAAAATAAGGCAAAAGATAGTAAAAAAATGCATGACACTAATGGAAGCAACAAAATGAGCGCAAAAGACACAGGCTTAAAGGCCTATCTATAGCTAAGGATTCTAATTCTTATCAACAAGAATAGGTTCAAGAAACGTGGAATTACTCACAAATAAAAATATTACTTAAACTTTATAAGGGGCAATAAATGTATCCTCTAATTTATTCATTAGTAAAAGGGTTCTAGCAAGGGAAAATTAAATCCTTCCAATGACCAGGATAATAAATATGAAATACCTCTAATTTTTACATGAAGAATCCCAATATTTTAACTGGGGGGTGTATGGGGTAAAATCAAAAGTGATATTGAAAATAGAAAATCCACTTTATATACATCAACAATGCAAACAAGTAATGCAATCAAAAACGACATGAGCAACTAAAACTTATCATACATAATACAACTCATCTGTACATAAAGGCTGACATGATACTACATATTTCCATATTCTAAATATAAACAATATCTAGTAAAATGTATATTTGATAATTAGTAAAGAATTTCAAACACAACACTAGGAGTAAATGTTCCAACATTCATCAAATCTGAGGAAGATAACTTCAAGTCACAAGTTTTTACAAATGAAATCAATGCTTTGAAATTATCTTAATTTGAACCAGTAATTTTGAAAGTGTATTTCTAGTTTTTCAATTCCAAATGAACTCATACCCAGAATAGAGCCCACAGGCAGCTGAGCCAGGTCAGTGGCGTCCTTGTAGCGAGGGTGCAGGAGGATAGCATCTCTTGGGTCCTCTCTCCGCAACACGGCTCCTATCACCATGCCCTCAGGCAGGCTTGTAGGCATGTCCTGCATACAGAAGTTGTACATGAGCTATTAGGTGCACATCATACAGCACAGTTGTGCATGAGCAATTAGGTACACATCATACAGCACAATTGTGCATGAGCTATTAGGAAAACAAATTTTTGTGTGTGTGCAAGATGCACACGGAATTTTATTATATTCAAATTGTATTGCATAAAATTGTAAATCAATGCTGCAATTTGAAGAAAAGCTCAGGAAATTGTGGTTGCACCACTGAGTAACAGTGAGACTTCTTCAATGGCAGCAAAATCATTAGCTTGAATAGAGAGCAAGATAAAAAAATAAAAGACCTAATTTGACTATGGGATAGTTTAAGCCTTCCAGTAAAAAAGAAATGTATACATGATAAAAATTACAGAAAAATAGAATACTACAAAACACAATAAATACGTAGAAAACAAATTAGAATTGTTTTGTAAAGTGCACAGCACCGAATTATGATGGTAAACAAGAATATTGAGGCTTCTAGTATTATAGACTAGTAATTTATAAATTGATATCAGCCCTTTGGTGTTGTGTGATCAGGTAAAAACCTAAAATGAACCATTATTTACATAAAAATGAAACTGGATCTATTCCAGGAATAAAAAGCCTTGAGCAAAGCATTTATAAATAACTAAAATACGCACATAATTAGAAATATACAGCAAACAGCATGAAGTTAAGAGGCCCATCAGATATCTCAAGCTTGGATTTTGTTTAAACACCAACTTGCAAACATGATCAAAATTAAAATTGAGGAGAAAGTAATTACAGCACTATCAAAAAGTTCACTATCAATTTTGAATTCATTGTGCGCCTATTTTAGATTAACTTATAGGCACCATTTAGCATGAAATCGAGAGAATGCAGAATACAGGCAGAAGGTGCGTTCCAAGTAATAATAATATAAAGCAGCATTATTTTCAGCATCCTCAAACAACCGAAAGTGAGCCATAACAACATTTGTGACACAGGCGTCACTCCCTCTTGAATCATACCTATATCAATCAAGCACTCATGTGCACCAGACCAATGAATATATCCTACTAATACCCTCAATTGGAATATACCTACTTGTGAGATATTTGTAGCAAAACCTGTATCACTGATAAGTCATCAATTACATTTTGCTATGTTACTCAAAAGTTTTTATGGTTCCAGACAAAAAGTTTATACAAAAATTTCAAAATCTTTGTGCAATTACATTATTTACATATGCAACATAAAAATATATATTCATGACAGCTATTACTAATACAAATTCTGATCTGTTGTTGCTTGAGATATCAATTTCTAATTCCTGCTAGCATGTGGTAAAAACTATTCCATCAAAACCTATGTCTACTTTAATAATAGAAACTGACTCCATGGAAATAAAATAGCCAGTTTGATGAGAAAAAGCTGTGTTTAAACACAATCATCTCAAATGCTGTATTAGCTGGAAGTGCCAATAAAAACTCACCTTGAGAGAGTGCACAACTATATGTATGCATTTTTGAGCCAAAGCTTCCTCCAGCTCCTTTGTAAACAAGCTTTTGCTGCCAATTTTAGACAGGGCTACATCCAGAATTTTGTCACCAATCGTCTTCATGGACTCTGCAATCAGATAAAATTCGTGAGAAAAATAATCTGGAAGTTAAAAGTTTAATGTTTTACACTGAACTAATTTTTACATGCAAAATAATTTAAATTTTATTTGAGATATTCATTTCCAACAAAATAACTAATATTTATGATAGGAACACAAATAGCCTTACCCAGCATTTACTCACTAGAATAAAAGTAATAGATGGATTAAAATACAGCAACTCTACTACTTCTAATCATTCGTGCAATTCTTGAGCATCATTATTATTATTATACAAGAAAATTTTAGCCTCCCTTAACCATGACAAAGGTGTTCCAAGAGAGGAAGGAGGAAGGCACCATTTAGTATGGAGTTGAGGGAACGTGGAATCTATGCCCAAGGTGCACAGAAACAGTAAGCTAAGAAAGAAGTTCATGAAACAAGACAAAGTTGAAGAAGAAAGTAGTAGGTGCTGAAAAACAGGACAGCAGTAAACCGACAAAAGATGGTCCGTAACAAAACAAAAACCTATTCTATTTTAACAAAAAGGAAGCCTACCTAACCTTTAGCTTGGGCCCTCACCTAGTCCCTCTAGGAGTGCTAATTCCCATAGATACAACAGTTGTATCCCCTGAGGGGCAATTCTTGAGCAACAGTCAACTAAAATAATTAAACTAAGTATATTAACTACTTATGTATTACATTGGTTGCAATACATTAAAAATTTTAAATTAAACATAAATAATTTCAAGCTTCTTACCAATCGAAAACGTAAGAGCAGGATGAAGTGCTACGAGCTTGTCTCTGACATGCTTTGTTTGGTGCATGGCAAGCTGAAATAAAATTTATGGATAAATTAGAGAAAAAAAATACAATTAATGGTCATTTAAAAATAATGACATTCACCTAGCAAATAATTTCATTCATAGATATCAATATTTATTATCAAAACATAGCAAGTGCATATAAATTACTTATACAAAGGTTCAAAGAACAATTTAGTTTCAAAATAATTTCTTACAGACTGAGTAATACAATATCACCATGGCATTACAATAGAAGTTGAAACTATTAACTTACTGCACTATCACGAGTTCCAATTTTCAGAAAAGATTCACCATTATCACCTTTTGCAATAGTGCTCATTTTTAAATAGAATTTAAAAACTTAATTTTAAGCAAAACTAAAATAGTACTATACCTGAAAATGAAATACATAGAACGAGATAAACAATTAGTTCATAAGAAGCAACTTTCAAATACAAAAATGCTAAAAATAGAGTTTAATTCACGAAACAGTCATGTGCAATAAAAAGATGCTTTCAGATTTTAACTCCAGATCGTCAGATAGAAGTGGGGATGAGTAATTTGCAATTAACCCTCTACATGAACAGATTTTAGATGAAGATTTAAAAAATATTTAATATCATCTCATTACCAAGTTGAAGTCATTGGTATCATTAAGGCTGATTTTAACCAAAGAATTACTTATTGCGCATTTTATACGTATCATTTTAATTTTCCCGCTTAAGGAGAGCGTTTCCCTTATGGACCTTTTTCTTTATTATTGAACCTAGAACCATGAAATTTGGTACATTGATAGGAAATGCATTTTGGAATCGTTTGTCTTCTACAAAAAAATGCGATTTTCTTCAAAGAAAACGAGATATTTATAGCAAACGGAGTTTTTTGGGGGGTTACAAAATGCATCTCCTCCCACAGTTTTCAAGCTAGAGTGATGATTTTGATATCATTGGATGCGGAATATTGCGTAGATTATAGGAAATAAACAGGTAATCTTCAAAGTCATAATTAAAATTTTAATGAAATTTTTCAAGTGGCCATCTTATTTTGGGCAAAAATTTTCATTTGTGATGTCACAACTTTTGATCGTGACATATTTAGAAGTAAACCTTTACTTCCCATAATTTACACAATTTTTCGCATTCAATGATACTAAAACCATCACTGTAGCTTAAAAACTGTAGGAAGAGACCCATTTTGAAATTCCACATTCCGATCCTCCAAAATAAGGTAAAATAGGTAAACATGAACAATCTCAATTTTTCTTCATTATTATTTGTGGGGTCAGCTAGGACCCTTGAAATCATTAAACAGTAATAAATAGACATAGAAGATGACATAGCAACGTTGCGCTGTGAAGAAAGAGCAAAGGGGGAGATGTAACATGATAAAATACCACTTCCCCCTCCCCCCATTCTTCAAACCGCCGTAGCGGGCGAACGAGCGAACGTACGAACTTCATTTTTTCACAGGATGTACCTGACCTTTTGCACCTCCTATCACAGCTAAAATATACTTTTACCCCACTTTTCCAATTTCTGGGGGGACGCTCTCCTTAAGAAAGCAGGCTACTTCATCAACCATGAAGCACTTCTTGCATATGATTACCTATATTAATCAGGGTTGGCACATAAAAAACCCACCCAAAAAAACCCACCCAAAAAAGCCCAAAAAAACCCACGTAAAAAACCCACTATATAGTGGGTTTTTTTGGGCTTTTTTGGGTTTTATTAGTGCAATTTAAATTTCACTTGTTTTCCAGCTTATAGAATCAAAATGAGCTAAATATTAATATTGTCAAAAATTTGTCCTAGGCATTTGCATGACTATGACAATAAATATTGAAAAACAAATAAAAAAACACCACTATAAAAATAAAATAAGAAAAACCCTAATCACAAAAAAAAACTCGAGGGGCTAGTACATTTCCATGAGTTCCATTTTTAAAGTAAAAAACTAAAACTAAGAAACAAATGCAGTTTGACTATTTGAGAGTATAGGGACTTCTGAATTCTTCCTCCGTCTTCTAGACTAGATTGCTACTACAGACTGTACTACTGTATGTCTCTTTCTACTTTCACTGCCATTTCATCGTTGTCATCCACATCATGATTATTTGTGAGGTGGCGATATAATGAGACCAATTTCTGTGCGCGTTCCGATCCTAATCTATTTCTCAATTTATTCCACACAATTCCAAATGTTTAGAAAATTCTCTCAATGGATCCTGAACTTGCAAAGCAAGAATGAAGATTGCTTATAAACTTGCAGAAACCCTCTGCCAGTGTTTTTTCATGAATCTGTATTTTCTGCTGTTTCATGTCTTGAATATCCCACCATCAACGAGGAGTCATTGTCTTGGTGATATTCTTAACATGTGTTTTGGGAAGATGTTGGAGTCTTTCAATTTATACAAATAAAGCGCACTGATGAACTCCGGAGTGTACTCAGCCAACCACTCTTCAATATCTGTCTCCTCTGAGAGCTTTGCCTGAAACAAGTCTAACAATTATAGTCAGATGGGGTAAGACACGACCGCAGTCATCATGGGATAAGAAACTAGGGTAAATCTGAAGGAGATGACAGTTGTTGATTTTCCACTTTTTGGTGCCTGAACCTAATTAATTGAATCAAAATAAACAAGTTTTCTTCTATTCTTTTTTCGTCTCAAATGAGTATTTTACGATTTATAGCGGTAAGTTTAGTTTCGTCATTGATGACGAATGCGCTCGAATAAACAGCTACTCATCGATTTTCGAATTTTTGTTGCTTGAAACATGGTAATAAAATCGAAATAAACAACTTTTATTCTATACACTTTTTTCGTCAAATGAGTATTTAACGAGGTATAGCGGTTGGTTTGGTTTCGTCTTTCAAGACAGAGCGCTGGAAGCGAGACGCCATTGCAGTATTGCCATACAACTCGATCAAAGAATTTCTTTCCGCTTCAAAGACTGGAGTTGCGGTAAGTCATTTACCGCTATAACTAATAAAATATTCATTTGAGACGGAAAGTGCATAGAAGAAAACTTGTTTATTTCGATCTAATTAACTATGCTAAGGCATCGAAATTTACAAAATCGACAACTGTCATCTCCTTCAGATTTACCGAAAGTAGATAAACGACTGGCCTATGGTGAGCATTCAAGCTGCACTGGAACAAATTTGCCAGTGGAATCTGTTAGAGCATTCATTTCTAATCATTTTAATGTTTGTTGCTATCCTGAACTGCAAAAAGTGATTTTTTTGGCAAATGTAAAAAAAAATTTGGGCATGTCACTACATGTTGTAACATGTAACAGTGTGGTTGACTGACTTGGCTTGCGCTGCTAAGCTCTCCAGCTCACACAATACACATGTTAAGTTGTTTTTTATATACACATGTTAAGTGATGTGCAGCTGTCTTGCTTCAAGTTGCTTGTGGTGGTTACTTATGATTTGCATGGTGCTTCCTTCTCACATGACTTGCGTCTGTCTGCTGCTAAAACAACTTACTATGAATTGACAAGAAAAGTAATTCTCTTTGCACATCTTATATCTTTACAGACTGCAGAACTATGTCCCTATGCATATGGAAACTGGTAAATGGTAATTGTGATGGACAAACTTAATTCATATATTGTTCATATAATGTAATAATTCACATAATAATGTAATATGATGTTGGAAATAAAGTAATCAAATAACATTATTCACTCAATAAGTGTATATATAAATCTGGAAAAGTCAACTGGAGCTATTTGAATAACTCTTTTGAACAAAAACAGGTATTACAAAAAAGCCAATAAAGCCCAAAAAAACCCAATAAAACCCAAAAAACCCAATAAAACCCAAAAAAAACCCAATTAAACCCATAAAAACCCACATGGGTTGGGTTTTTTAAAAAACCCAGGGTTTTTTCCATCCCTGATATTAATACCAGTAAAACTATGTTCTTTATGATTGTTGATACTGTGGTGTAGGCTCTCAAAAGTTGCCACGAGATGGCGCTGTGGAGGCTTGGCGCCGGTTGCTGTCTGGCTTAGAAGGCAGTTGGAAAGTGGCTGTACTCGTGAATGGTGAATGCATGCATGCTCCGTCCATTGTCCTTGGTGATTTCCCAGTAGTAGTGACTGCGGCAGCAATAGTGTTGCGGGCCTGTACCTCAGTCAGAGCCTTATGCAGAAAGTGAACTGTGGGTTGGGCTTGAGGTAAGGGTTGGAGGAGACCACAAAGCAGCAGGACTGTGAGTCCAGAAGTGCACAGTGCAGCTAGGCTTACTCTTATACGTGCAGCTAGGCTGCGAGTGCTTTTGAGGCAAGCGAGGGCACATGTAGCAAGGATACATTTTTGTGCACAGTTTTACTTTGTTTTTTGATGACAGATACAAATGGAATTAACAAAATAAGATACACAGCTTCATAGAACTTACACGATGCATCTCTTATTTAACATTACAACTTCTTTCTCACACCACATAATAGCATAAAATGGCATACTGTAGTGATAACTCCATTTATAAAACTTTTATCTCTGGCATGCTCATAATTAAAAATGTAAATGTATGAACTACTTGAATATGGTTGAAAATACTATGTAAAAAAACTTTGAATGACATATGATTTGTGCAAAGAATAAAGGTCACTTATTGCTTTTAGCCCAATAAGTTTTGCTTCACGGAATTATGCAAAGCAATTTGTCTTTGAATTCAAACAAAGATTGACTTCATACTTCCTGCACAGAACATTGATTTTACCAGAAGATCCATAACTCATTCACATTCTTCATATATTATCAATAATAGGAAAGTGGTCAATCTTGTCAAATTGAGCACTAGGTTGAGGTATTGTGCAGAAGTGTCAGGATTTCTTCTAGTTTGGCATTGCTTGAGGGCAACCTCTTCTTTTGTAAGCAAGGATTTCCTGCCTTTAACAAGTAGGGGCAACTCTTATTTTGAATTTGGTTATTTTATTATGACACCATTATTTATGTTTAGAAATCTGATGTCTCTCCTTGAAGCAGTTCCAGCTGTTCAGCTTTGTCATGTCCACTAACAAAAAATCAGGTCTCAGATATTTTTTGGAACTGGTATATAAATCCAGTAGAGTGATATGCAATCAGCAATGTCATGTCAACACCCATCCCTTTGTGGTAGATTCTTACTGTTGAGAGATGATATATGCATTTAAATAACATTTTTCTTTCTTTGAGAATTGATCATCTATCTCTACAAGCTTGTTTTCTGCAAATGTTGTAACTATGTTCACAATTTTACTGTTCTACCACTGAATATGAGTTACCTTTTTTGCTATGGGAGTTTTGCCTTCTAAGATTAAACTTTAATTGTTGCCAAATCAAAGATTTTTAGTATTCTTAATCTAAAGCAAACCAGCAAAGCAAGGTGTTTTGATGGTGGCACAGCCTCAGATTCCAAAAGTCATAAAATGCTCTGAAGGTGCTATGGAGGAAAACCAAAAATCAAAATTTGAAACATGGTTTCTATTTTTAGGATTAGATTATAGATTATAAGTTAGTTTAAGCCTCCCTAACCGCTACAAAAAAAAAGCGTATGGAAGAGAGGAAGGAGGAGGGCACCATTTAGTATGGAGATTAGAGAATGGGGAATCTATGCAGAAAGGTCATAGAAACAATAAGATGAGAAAGAAGATTATGAAACAAGATCAAAGTTGAAGAAGAAAGTAGTAGGTGCTGCTGAAAAAAACAGGACAGCAGAGAACCAAAAAAAGATGGTCCGTAACAAAACAAAATCCTATTTTATTTTAACAAAAAAGAAAGCCTACCTAACTCTCAGCTTGGGCCCTCACATTGTCCCCCTGGGAGCGCTAATTCCCATAGATACAATAGCTGTATTCCCCTGAGGGGTTCTACTTTTAGGAATGATTTGGGCAAAGTGTAATCTCACATTTGTACTAGCCTTATATCTAGAACTCCATCATAGTTCTCTAGTTTTACCTTTTTAGTGTATGGGATAGAGCCATAAATAATCCCAGATTTGTCAGCCAAAACCAAATTTTTGTAGCCTGCACGATTGGTTTTAAGGGGCCAAAGTTTTTTCTTATAAAAACTTCAAAAATTAATAACAAATACTTCTGGAGCAAAATAAGCGTGGAGGTATTGACAATATTTTTAGAACATTCGAATGGATATTCAGAGTTCCAAAAAATTTAAAATTTGCTCATACTCCCCCTGCCCCCTCCAAGGTAATTTATTAAAAAACCTAATTTCTCAGTCAATATTGTACATAGAGACGATTAGTTTTTTTTTTGTTTGGTTCATAATGAATTGATTTACAAATTTAAGATCCAGTTTTTTGATATTGCTTCAACAAAAATTATTTTAAATGTTTGAATTTAAAAACAAATATTCAATTTTTTTTCTTTACATGGCTGTAAAAAATTTACTAATCAACTTATCAAAAAGCAACATCTTAAATTACTCACCTCGGTCTTTAGGAAAAACCACCTAACTTTTTCAATTATATCTCCAACAGTTTTTTACTTATGGAAGAGATCTTTTTTGCATTGTAAAGATCAAGGTGAGTACTATAAACCTATAAAGTGGTTTCTTGATAAGTTAATTAAAAATTTTTTTATTTCCATGTAAAGTAATAACTAAAAGTTGATATATATTGTTAAAAAAATGCAAACCCTTCTTAAATTTTTTTTAAGCAATATCAAAAAACTGGATCTTAGCTTTGTAGATCAGTTCAGTGTGAATAGAACAAAAGAAAACTAATAGTCTATACGTACAATATTGGCTGAGAAATAAAATTCTGTAATAAATTTCCCTTTTGGGGGGGGGTTTGGTATTTTATAGAGATGTGACTCAAAAAAAACCATGCCGTTTTTTTTTTTAAAAACATGTTTTTTTTACAAAAAAAAACATGGATTTTTTTTAATATTTTGTCTGAAAATAACTCAGCAAGAAAAAGAACCATATAACATTATTTGTTTTCATGTCAAATTACAAAATAAAACAGCATACTTCTTAATTGATGGTTTTCCATGGTTTTATGAAATTTTTAATTTTCTGCAGTTTCATGCTTTGATATTTCATTTATTTTACAATATATGTGAATGACCTTCAACTCCCAAAATGGTGTGTTATAATAACATATCTTTACTTATAGTCATTGATAGAGATGTGACTAAAAAACCATGCTGTTTTAAAAAAAATGTTATTTATACAAAAATAATGACTGAAAAACATGGATATTAATATATTTATGTGACCTTAAAAATCCAATGCTGTTTTTTTTTAAAACATTGTTTTTTAGCAGAAAAATCTTGACTAAAAAAACATGGCAATTATATTTGATGGGACCAAAAAAATTGTTTTTTTATAAAAAAACATTTTAAAAATATCATGAATAAAAAAACACGGATGTAAATATCAAGAAAGTTATTTTTCTTTGATCAAATTATCATTAGAAACTTATAAACAAAGAATGCTGTTAATATTGAAATCATGTTTATTAGAACTGTACTAGGTCTTAGAATAAAATATCTACAAAGAATCTATTCACTCTATGAAACCTTTCTAAGACCAGCTCCATCATCAGTCATTCAGTAAAATTTGGTGAAATGGACAATGAATTTTCACTGTTCCTTTGAAAAATATTTGACTGAATGACTTACTGAGGATGGAGATAGTCTCCGAAAGGTTTTATAGAGTGAATAGATTCTTTGTGGATATTTTATTCTAAGACCTGGTAGGGTTCTAATGGATATTAATATATCTTATGTGACCAAAAAATCCATGCTGTTTTTTGAATGTTTTTGTTACAAAAAAGTCAACTAAAAAACACGGATATTAATATAATTTATTTTACCATAAACAACTATGCTGTTTTTTGAAAAACATCTTTTTTACAGAAAAATCATGATTAAAAAATGTGGATATTAACATATTTTATGTGCCAAAAAAACCATGCTGTTTTTTTTTTAAAACATGTTTTCTATACCAAAAAAATTATGACTAAAAAACATGGATATCAATGACTTTTTGTGAAATAAACATGGTTTTTAAAATATCATGTTTTTTTCTGGTCAGATAAAATTTAATAACACTCATGTTTTTTGTAAAAAATCTTTTTATCAATAAGCATGGTTTTTTGGTCACATAAAATAAATTAATAACCATGATTTTTTCACAGATTAGATTAGTCATTAGTTAGTTCATACACCCATCTGTTAGTTCATTAGTTCATACCCAGCAACAAATGCAATCCAAAGAGAGGAAGGAAGATTATGAAACAAGATCAAAGTTGAAGAAGACAGTAGTAGGTGCTGAAAAACAGGGCAGCAGTGAACCCAAAAAAGGTGGTCCTCAACATAACAAAAGAACATTTTATTTCAACAAAAAGGAGGCCTACCTAACTCTCAGCTTGGGCCCTCACATTGTCCCCCTAGGAGCGCTAGTTCCCATAGATACAATAATTGTAACCCCCTGAGGGATGTTTTTTTACAAAGAAGTCGTGACCAAAAAATGAATAATTTTTTAATAAAAAAACATGTTTTAAAAAAACAATGTTTTTTGGTAACATAAAATATGTTAATATCCATGATTTTAAGACACAATTTTTTATGCAAAATACATAAAGTAAAATAGCATAGTTTTTTGTTTGCATAAAATAGATTCATATCCAGGTTTTCTTATACATCATTGTTTGTAAAAAACATTTTTAAAAACCAGCATGGGGTTTTTTAGGTCTCATAAATATATTCATGTTTTTTAGTCATGATTTTTTAGTACAAAAACATTTTTTTGGTCTCATAAATATATTATTCATGTTTTTTCAATCATGATTTTTTAGTAAAAACATGTTTTCTTTTTAAAAAACTGCATGGGGCTTTTTAGGTCACATAAAATATATATTTTGTTTTTTAGTCATGATTCTTTGTAAAAAAAAGTATGGTCATAATTGGTACCAGAAAATATATTAATATTCATTTTTATTAGTCAGATTTTTTTGTTAAAAAACATGTTTTTAAAATAACAGCAAATTTTTTTGGTCACCTAAAATATATTAATATCTATGGTTTCAAGTCATTTTTTTGTAATGAAAACATGAAAAAAAAGCATACAGTAAAAGTGGTGGCAGATAACCCACAATTACCTAGTGGAGTCTAAGAGGTACAGCAGGAGCCACAGAGCTTACCACAGAACTTATATTGATGGAGTAAAAATTCAGAGCTTATTATCTCTGCAAAGTCTGATTTTTTAGGTCATATATAAATAAAATCAGACATAGTAGATCTACATTGACCCAAATGCACTTGCCACTGTAAAAATGAGGTGCAAATAAACTAGTCATTTGATTGTTTATTTTTCTTCAGTACACAAGTAAAGACAAGTTAGTTCAGTGCTTTTCAAGGAGTTCACATCATCACATGCCAATATGGATGTTATCATCCACAATATTTTATTGATCATAAATGAATACATGATGATCCAATATAACCATTTTAGCAAATACATTAAAAGTTGAAGGTTAATGTTAAGGATACAACTAATCGATTTTTGAAATTTTGTTATCTGTATCATGTTAATTACATCAAAATAAACAACTTTTCATCTATGCACTTTTGAGGCAAATGAGTATTTAAAGAGTTATAGAGTATAGAGATAAATGACTGACCGTAACTCTAGTGTTTGAAGCGGCAAATAATTCAAATGGCAACACTAAAATGGACTCTCCCTTCCAATGCGCTCGATCATTCCCGCCACTTAAGATGTTGAGTGCATATAGATTTAAGGGTCAATTTTTACTTTAATGTTGTCAACGATTTTCATAATTTTGTTGCCAATAATCAATAAAAAAACACATTTAAAAATATTTTACATGAATGACATTCTGCTGGCTGACGCATTATTTTCGAACTATTCAACTTTGAAGTTGGCTTGGGCACGGCAGGGAAGCAAGCGTGCCAAGCGTAATTTAATCAATAACGGAAGCTAACCCCCTATTACAAACTTAGAGAGGTTAGGTTGTGAAGGATAGCCACAGCTCTTCTAGTGAAAATTATAAATAAAGGTTTCTAGTGACATCCGTTTATATCATCTCCAATGACGGCCACCCGGTACCCAAGATGGCGGCCGCCATCTTCAAGCCCATGTAAACAGACATCACTAGAAACCTTTATTTATAATTATGGTAAATGTAAAGGACTTGACCATAATTGATATTCGAATTTTCGATGCCTTAATAATGTTAATCACATGAAAATAAATAAGTTTTCTTCAATGCACTTTCCGGCGGAAATGAGTATTTTAAAAGTTATGGCGTTCAATGAGTTACCGGAACTCTATTGTGCATCACCCTATTACAAACGTAAAGAGGTTGGGTCGTGAGGGGTAGCCACAGTTCTTTTAGTTTTATAATTTTCACTAAAAGAACTGTTGCTACCCCTCACAACCCAACCTCTTTACGTTTGTAATAGGGGGTTTGCTCTTCGTCGGCTTGGTTGGCGCGCGGGAACGCCTGTTTACTTTCACGTCGGACCGCGTGGTATATTTTTCCCCGCCTCAAACACTGGAGTTACGGTAACTCATTTAATGCCATAACTTTTAAAATACTCGTTTCCACCGGAAATTCCATTGAAGAAAACTTGTTTATTTTCATGTGATTAACATTATTAAGGCATCGAAAATTCGAATATCAATTATGGTCAAGTCCTTTACATTTACCATAATTTTCACTAGAAGAGCTGTGGCTATCCCTCCCGACCCAACCTCTTTACGTTTGTAATAAAGGGTTAGCTTCCGTTTCAACTCTCAAATAGCCTCAATTCAGGAACACCGCTTGTATAACTTCAAACTTAAATAACTCAAAAACTAAGCATTCGCAAGCTTATTTTCATTCCTGTAAAACATCTTAAAATTGACTATAGTACCTATCTATAACAACAAATTACAAAAATTGTTGACGACATCAAAGTAAAATTTGACCAATTTAGGTCTTCACTATTCCAGTTGCGCTAATATTTTTAGGTGATTTCCATTATTGTATTATTAACTAAAACATCCTAGAAGTGGGTTCTTCAGGCTCTGCAGGATGGGCAAATAATTTATTACACCATATATTGCAAAAACAATAACTTCTGCTTTTTGTGGGAAAGCCATTTCATCCATAACTTCAAAGTTAAATAACTCAAAAATAATGCATCAGCAAGCAGAATCTCATTTGTGTAAAACTTTTTAAATGAGTTCCTTCAAAGATTTTTTGGAACAGAATTCTTAATTTCTGTAAACCAATTAAAATACATATTGACCATTGTTACACCTTTACGAGTGGGATCTTTGCTAAATCAAAAAAAAAATAACAGGTTTTGTAAAAAAAAACAGGTTATGTAAAAAAAACAGATTATGGCAAATTCAATATCTGAGTACAAATGACTAATGATAAATTATTAAATCATCTATTGTAATATTTACAGTTTTCAACATCTCAGTATATCAGTTAGCATGTATCAAAAACATTTCTAAATTGCAACTGGCCTAATTATAACGTTGATTTTTTTCACTAGCTGCTCCGAACACCCCTTGCTGCCGCAGGCTTAATAAGGTATACGTGTAACTTTAAGCTGGAGTGACGGTAAAGCGAATAGGACAATTAGTTGACAACAATAGGTAGGTAGCGCATTCCCATTGAATGGTTCAGGCTGAGCCGAGCCAGCCGGTCGAGCGAGAATATTTGCATTTTCCACGTTCATACAGTGAACTGCTCGTATTCTTCCACTACCCGTCTGTAACAAATTTTAAAGTATATGAAATTTTATGTTAGCTCCAATACCATTCTGCCAATTGGTATTAAATAAGGATTTGGTGGAATAAGTTTTTATAAACTAAAATTCACACGTTCGGAAATGAGCACATGTTCTGCTTCTGACCTTTACGGAATCCGCGTTTCCCTAAGTATCCCATTAAAATTCTCACTGACGATTTCACTGCGTTTTTATCAAACTTTTAACTTACCACATTTTGTTGAAAACACTATGAAAATGAATTTATTCGCACAATTATAATATTTTTTCGTATCTTCTAAATTTACGAGAGCGAGAGGGAAATAAAAGCTTTTCAAATTGGGAGATTCTCTCAAAACTTGAAATGTCAAATTTAGCACCCTTACACACGTTCGTTTGATTCTGACAGGGGACTATTAGAGCATATTATAATTGTCATATCACTCACATGAAATCCAATAATTGACAATTCCATAAAAATAATAATACAGTTTGTTGCAAGATGTCTTATATGGACTGGACTGTTTAGTCAGCCTCCGTAAATAGAAGAATGCTTTATTCCAATCGATTAAACCTGATACATATCATCTTGTACATTGATTTTTCAAATGATTCATTTCTAACACCAGGACGCAATGACGGTTACCTCCGGTTAAGCTGGTACCCATTTCCGACACCTGGGTAGAGCGGGGAATTGCGCTTGAGTTCTCTCTTTACCAAACGGAGAGAAATCCCTGCGGAGCGCCGAGATTCGAACAGCTGACACCTTCTCGGAAGGGCGGGTTTGTCGGGATTTTAGCCGTTGTTTATTTTGAATGTAAATATTAATTTGACGGCAATAAAATCTTGAACGATTCTCGATAGTTATCTGGGAAAATTCTGAGAGGGACAATGAAAGACGGATTGGAACTCAGCTCGTTTTTAAGGTGGAGTTTATTGGAAGAGGAAACCAGGAACTGTCTTGGTTCTTGATCTCGGAGAGCTTGTCTAGGTGGGCAATCCGTGCCGGAGGACCAGGCTGGCGTTTACGAAAGGCCGGCACGCGATGGAGTAAGCAGGGTGAGTGAGTGGTATTTGTGAAGTTGAATTAGGCCATTCTGAGATTATTGAGCGAGGGTCAGTGACTTAGTTTTGGTAGAACTAATGACTCAATATTAGATGAAGGGTGAGTGAGCAAGTTAAATCAGGCTCATGTGAGCAGAAGCAAGTCAGCACATTAGCACATTCGGGAGCAAGTTAAGTGACTGCTTATGTGAGAATAGCATTTAGCATGGCACTCAGGAAACCCAAAACCCAGGGATAATGTGTTGTGGCGTTAGTTGACGTGAAACTCGAGGCTGAGTTAAAAGTAAAGCTCAAGACCCAGGGATAATGTTTTGAGTGTATGGCGACGAGGTAGAGGTCCTGCACAGGAGTCCAAGATGCTGGGTGAAACATTCCAGGAGAGACATCAAGACATTCCACTACTGACAATCCAAACATAATGATGACAACTCTTCCCACACGGAGAAATCCGGGAAACTCCTACAGGTCTGACCGGCTACTTGAGGATTCTCACTTTGGCAAACTCAAAAGAGATAGGACAGATTTTTGGTTGACAGATTGTAACAGATTTAAACAATAAATAAATTGTTTAATCACTAATGCCTCTGGCTTTAAAAATCTGAGTATTAGGTTTAAGAATTTCCAAGAATAAAGATCGTGATTCCTTACAGAGACTACGGGCAAGTAAACACGAGATCTACGGAAAATGGTGAAAGTATCAAGTGACTGCACTTTTGAAAGCAGTAAGAAAAAAAACATAAAAAATCCTAAAATTCGAGGATCTCAATCCTACTAAGAAATTCTGGTAGCTCATTTGCAATAATAAAGGAATTAAGGAATAATATATGTCCCCAAATGATAATAGGAAAAGGGGAAAACCTAAGCGTTGATTTCACAGTGGAAAATACGCGAAGGAAGAAAGCAAGAAAGCATGAGGGTTCAGTTGCGATTTAACCGGCGGCTTACGCGTCGGCCGCAGCCAAAAAACCGCCAGCAATTTGCACACACTTAAGATAGGCAGATAGTAATGGGTGTTTTGTCACAGAATGCGATGAGTTAAATTAAATTTCATTGAAATGTTTCTCCATTGAAATAAAGGCGTTTACGTAAAGGTTTCCCAAAAGAGTATGGAATTAAGAAATGAAATACCAAAATTTATCAAGCGTGGCATGAATGCTTTCCGTAATTTAAACTACAAAAAAAAGAATAAATGCTACTATACACATGCCTATAGTATTTATAGTCACAGAGTAATGACAAGAAACGCCGGTGTGAGGTTCCGCCATTACACAAAGACTCTATCGAGACAACGAACGCCGGCAGATTTCGCCGCGTTCATTCCCAGTAGAGATTATCGTAGAGAAAAGGAACGAACATGATTATGCTTTGATAATAAAATCATGACACGGAATAAAATAAAATCATGACACATCTGACGCAATATTTTACGCTAAATCACGTTGAGAAACAGACAAGCAAAACACTGAATGAGAACATGCGGCATCACAATTCCTACGCATACTACGTATCTTAATAACACTGCACTGTCACTTATTAGTACTCACTGAACACGAAGAAGGAACACGATTATATTCTAACATTGATTACTCACGAGCACGAAGAAAGAACACGATTATTTCCTAACACTTTTGAACTCACGAGAATTTTGTTGTAACACTGCTAGTAGGACGCCATAAGTCAGAATGGCTTTGAAAGAAGAGACGCGCAAGTGCGCAGTGTTGCCACCAGAGGGCTTCTCTCTCGAAATGTGTCAAGTGTTACTTTTATTGTTTCATGCATTTACACAAAAACTTCCATGATGGTGAATTAGAAGTAGAAAATAATTAATAATAAATTAGAGTAATATTTTTAATGCTACTACTTAATTTATTTAAGTATGAATAGCGAATTTCTAATTTTTACGCTTATGTAGCGGTATGCTACATTACCCCCCAAGGCGCAGACCGAAAGGTCCACCCGCTGCAATCATCTGTAGCGGGAAGGAGGGCGAACTACACGACCCTGCCGAGTTCGGCAATGGGCGAATGATACTGAGCGGGGAAGTTTCACCAAACGGGTCTGCAAGTTTAGGTCGGCAAGAGTCCTGGGAACAGGAGTTACTGCAGCGGGCTCGTCTGGTCTCTCCAGACTTGTCGCTGTGTCAGTAAGAGGACTAGAGTTAGAATCTACGACAGGGTTAGAGATAGGGTTTGAATGTACAGGCATATAGAAAGGATTACACTCAAGTTGACTAGGCAATAATGCAGCCAACTGAGGAAGCTGAGATGGTAGATATGATCGAGTCTCAGTGGGAAAGGAAATCTGCGGAGAAGATGATGAGTTATAAGTTACACTATGATCAGAAGTATATGCGACTTTTAATCGATCAATGCTCACAGGGTCGTGTGAGCCGAAACGTTCGAGGATGAAATATTTTTGCTTGCGTTTAAGTACTTTGAATGGGCCATCGTAAGGGCGCGTGAGTGTAGGTTTAATAGCATCATTGCGGACATACACATGTGTGCAGTCTTGCAGGGCAGAATCTAGTCTGTCCTCAGTCTGAGGCATTCGTGGAGCCACATACTTGATCTGGCGCATGCAATCTTTCACGCAGGTTACGTAAGCGGAACGGTCAGCGGATGAAAATTCAGGCAAAGGTTTTGGGTCAACAATGTCGCCGGGGAGACGAAGGGTCTGACCGTATAGCATTTCCGCCGCTGTGCATTGCTGATCCTGTCTGTGCAGATTTCTGATGCTAAGTAGTACTACTGGAAGTCTATCAGTCCAATCGTGACTGCAATTAAGGCAGCGCAAGGCAACCTTGAGGTCTCTGTGGACTCTCTCAATAAGTCCATTTGATTGCGGATGATACGCTGTCGTGGATGTATTGGCGCATCCTAAAGCGGTGCTAAGCTCACTCCAGAATTTGGAGGTAAATTGTGATCCCCGGTCATGTGTGACACTTAAGAGAACCCCAAATCTAGAGATCCAGTTTGACAAAAACGCGCGCGCGACAGTCTCAGTTTGGGTATCAGGTAGAGGAACAGCCTCAACCCAACGCGTGAACCTATCGATGATGGTCAACAAATAAGAATAACCGCGCGATACCGGCAAGGGACCCACCAAATCTAGGTGTACAGAGTCAAACTTGTGACCTGTGAATGCACAACTCTGCAGTGCTGCACGATTATGTTTCACCACCTTACTACTCTGACACGCATGGCAATTTTGCACAATTTGCTTGACCTCCTTACGCATCGCTGGCCAGACGTAACGATCAGAAATCAAACGCAATGTACGGTTAATACCAGGGTGAGAGAGGGAATGGAAGTGGAGGACAGCTACTCTGCGGAGAGTTGCAGGAAGATACAAACGAGAAGGTCGCTCGGCATCACGGTACACGCCGTCAACCAAGGTTAGTTTCGGAAGGGAAGTGTTAGAAGGTTTGAGAAGGTCCTGAAGTTCAGGATCCTCCTTTTGCGCATTTGCGATGTTGCCGAAGGTGATTTCACCACCGGTTTGGACAGAATGAATGCGGGAGAGACAATCAGCAACGGTATTGTCTAGTCCCTTAATGTAACGGATGTCAGTGGTAAACTGACTGATGAACGACAAGTGTCGAGCTTCCCTAGGGGAATGTCTTTCAGAAGGCATTTTGATCGCTGAGGTCAAAGGTTTGTGATCTGTGTAGATCACAAACTCCCTCGCCTCTAGAGCATAGCGAAAGTGTCTCACAGATAGGTAGATAGCAAGAAGTTCCCTACCGAACGCGCTATAACCACGCTCAGTGGGCGACAGCTTTTTGGAAAAGAAAGCAAGAGGAGAGATATTAGTACCTACTTGTTGTTGCAACACAGCACCTACGGCGGTACTGGATGCGTCAACAACTAGGCTGAAATCAGCATTAGCAATAGGGTAGGATAGTTCAGTCGCGGAAGCTAACTTGTGCTTGATAGTATCAAAAGCTTTGCGCGCTTCTTCCGTCCATTTTACCTCAATAGATTTGCCTTTACGTTTCGGTTCGAGGAGGTCAGACAGGGGCGCTAAAGTTTGAGCACAGTTGCGTATGAAACGATGGTAGAAGTTAACAGAACCTAGGAACCTTCTTAGTTCCTTCTGGGTCTGTGGAAGAGGAAAGTTTCTGATCACTTCTACTTTGGAAGGCAAAGGTTTTAGACCTAGGCTAGAGATTTCATGACCTAAGTAAATCAGTGATGGCTTTCCGAGCTCACATTTTGCAGTATTTACGAGGAGTCCATTGTCGGACAATCTTTGAAAAACGACCCTAAGATGGTCTTTGTGCAACTCTGGGGTTGTGGACGCCACAAGGATGTCGTCTAGATAGACATAAGCGAAAGTGAGATCAGAGAAAATTTCAGCCATGTGCCTTTGGAACGTCTGAGGAGCGTTCCTCAAGCCGTAAGGCATTTTTAAGAATTCGAAGAGACCAAACGGAGTGATTACCGCGGTCTTAGGAATCGCAGACTCATCCAAGGGAATTTGATGGAAGGCAGACTGTAGGTCTATCTTAGAGAAAATTTGTGCTCCCTCTAAATTTGCGCTGAAATCGTGAAGGTAAGGAATAGGATATCGATCAGGTAAAGTAACGGCGTTCAACCTGCGGAAATCCCCGCATGGTCTGAATTCACCGTTAGCCTTGGGTACTAGCAAAAGAGGGCTAGCCCAAGGGCTTTTGGAGGTGCGGATGATGCCATCTTCGAGTAAGCGCGCAAATTCTTTCTTAGCTAACGCCAATCGATCGGGCGGCAGTCGCCTAGCACGGGAGAAAACAGGCGGTCCCGTCGTCTCTATGAAGTGCTTTGTGCACGTTTGCATGTTGTTAGAAGCTAAATTAGGGTTTGTTAATGCTGGGAAATTTTTAAGTTCTTGTTCAAACATGCACTCATCTTTGAAAGCAATCGAGAAGGAATGCAAGACATTAGCTCTAGTTATGCTACAAGCGGGAATTGAGATCTGTGTCTCCTCGTCCCTAATACACCTATTCTTAATGTCTACAACGATGCCGAATTTGGCTAGAAAGTCAGCACCAATTATTGGTTCTTGGACATCACCTATCATGAAGGTAAAGCAGAATTTTCTCCTCAATCCCAGACCGCACTCTAAAATTCTCTCGCCGTAGCAAGGTATTGGCGTGCCGTTTGCGGCGCGTAATGTCGCCAATGATGGATTATTTTTGTCTTTCACCGTGGCTGGGATAATTGATACACTGGATCCAGTGTCGATTAAAAATCGGTATTTGGTGACGGGATCGAGAATAGTAAGGAGGCGAGTAGTCTGGGAATGAGGCAACGCAGTACTCGCTACTATGCGTCGCTGTTGGCGTTTCCCGAAGTCATTTCGGTATAACGAGGACAGTATCTAGAGGCACATTTGCGAGCTTGGTCACCAAATTTCATGTGGTACCAGCATAGATTGCTACTAGCATCACGAGAGCGCGACCTGAAGCGGCGGTCTTGATTTGACCTATCATAAGATCTACCTCTATCAAAGCGTTGAGGAGGAGGAGGAGGAGGATAGTTAGGGTGATAGTCAGAGGGATAGTCGTAGGCATTTTGGTGGCTTTGGAATCTCCCTGGGCCTTGCTGAATGTGAGCCACACTCTGACCTATTTGAAAATTTTGGAGAGCTTGCTTTATTTCAGCGATGTCCTGCTGCAGCTTATCTATTGTGGCTGAGGATTGATTTTGCGCCGTATTTGACGGGCTAAAAGTTGTAGCTGCTACATTCAGGGAAGCAACTTGTGGTTCTCGTGGCAAATTAATATTTCGGATCACCGTCTCTGCGGCTTCCGCTAATTTTTCTAACGTTTGCTCGGGCCCTGCTAGCGACAGAAATGGACGGACATTCGGGGACAGCTTAGTCATGAAAACTTCCTTCAGAAATCCCTCAGCTACGGCAACACCTGTAGCGAGTTTCCGCAGTTCTTTAACTAGCGAAGTAGGAGAGAAAGAACTAGAGACAGAAGGAATAGCTGAGGCATCTACAAGACTTCGAAATTTGTCCGCATCGGACATCTGAAGCCTTGCCAAGATTTTGCCTTTCAAGATTCCGTAAGGATTGCGATCTGGAGGGTTTTCTAAGAGTTCGTTGGAGTTATTTAGCAGTTTAGTGGGCGCGGCGCTCACAAGCGCATAGAATTTGTCTATCTCACTACTTATTTTATGGTACCTAAATACTGCTTCACACTGCTGGAACCATGTGTGAGCATCCTCCGGAATGAAAGGAGGGAGCCTAATGGGATTTGTGTGTGCTCGATCTTCATTATCTGAGTCAGGCATGCTAGCAATCTCTTTTTGGGGATGCGCAATTAAGGTATCAGTGCCTATGACTTGGGATTAAGTAGCAAGGATTTACGTTAATTCTTTACCTACTCAATCATTCAAATTAAGTGGAAACAGAAGGAAGGAAATATGAAATGGGAAACGAGAAAAAAAAATTTTTGCGGTATGCGGCAATTTGCGTAGGCACAAAATTAAAGCAGGTGAGAAAAAATTATTTTTTTCTACCTACTCAATCAATCAATAACGTTGAAGAAAACGGAGAGAGAGAGAATGGAAGCGAAAATTTTTACGGTAGTCAGAAATAAATGCACAGCACGGAAATAGGAGAAAAAAAAATAAAAAATCATAAAATTCGAGGATCTCAATCCTACTAAGAAATTCTGGTAGCTCATTTGCAATAATAAAGGAATTAAGGAATAATATATGTCCCCAAATGATAATAGGAAAAGGGGAAAACCTAAGCGTTGATTTCACAGTGGAAAATACGCGAAGGAAGAAAGCAAGAAAGCATGAGGGTTCAGTTGCGATTTAACCGGCGGCTTACGCGTCGGCCGCAGCCAAAAAACCGCCAGCAATTTGCACACACTTAAGATAGGCAGATAGTAATGGGTGTTTTGTCACAGAATGCGATGAGTTAAATTAAATTTCATTGAAATGTTTCTCCATTGAAATAAAGGCGTTTACGTAAAGGTTTCCCAAAAGAGTATGGAATTAAGAAATGAAATACCAAAATTTATCAAGCGTGGCATGAATGCTTTCCGTAATTTAAACTACAAAAAAAAGAATAAATGCTACTATACACATGCCTATAGTATTTATAGTCACAGAGTAATGACAAGAAACGCCGGTGTGAGGTTCCGCCATTACACAAAGACGCTATCGAGACAACGAACGCCGGCAGATTTCGCCGCGTTCATTCCCAGTAGAGATTATCGTAGAGAAAAGGAACGAACATGATTATGCTTTGATAATAAAATCATGACACGGAATAAAATAAAATCATGACACATCTGACGCAATATTTTACGCTAAATCACGTTGAGAAACAGACAAGCAAAACACTGAATGAGAACATGCGGCATCACAATTCCTACGCATACTACGTATCTTAATAACACTGCACTGTCACTTATTAGTACTCACTGAACACGAAGAAGGAACACGATTATATTCTAACATTGATCACTCACGAGCACGAAGAAAGAACACGATTATTTCCTAACACTTTTGAACTCACGAGAATTTTGTTGTAACACTGCTAGTAGGACGCCATAAGTCAGAATGGCTTTGAAAGAAGAGACGCGCAAGTGCGCAGTGTTGCCACCAGAGGGCTTCTCTCTCGAAATGTGTCAAGTGTTACTTTTATTGTTTCATGCATTTACACAAAAACTTCCATGATGGTGAATTAGAAGTAGAAAATAATTAATAATAAATTAGAGTAATATTTTTAATGCTACTACTTAATTTATTTAAGTATGAATAGCGAATTTCTAATTTTTACGCTTATGTAGCGGTATGCTACAGGTTTTTAATCACACGGTCACGGTGACCATGTAATGAAAAATGTATTCAACACTACATACAGATGTCAATTAATACATTTTCAATTGCACTTCATACTATTCGATTGAGCTCTATTCGAAAATTATTCTTTTGCAAAAATGAAAAAGTTCGAACAAGAAAGAACACACATTTGATCAATCATTTAAAGGACAAAGAACATGAATGATTTATAGCTCCGACTCTGTAAATACTATACTCATTTATTTTTTTTCGGAACTGGTGCAGTAGTTTACAGTCTTAAACCGACTATTTAGCCATGTAACTCTGAAATTTTCACTTACACTTGGCCACTCGTAACCCTTAAACGTCATTTCTCTCAAGCAAGGTCAAGCAAAGAGGATGCATCTAATTTTTATGTTTTTTAAATGTCTTATAATGATCTAAGAAATACTTTAAATCTCTGTAAAATACTTTGGATGCAATTTCTATCAATGCACAATAATTGGGAAAAAGAGGGCTATGAAAACGGCTCATTTTCTGATCGGGTTAATGTCACAATGATTTCGATCTGCAGTGAAGCGCTCTTCACTGCATGGAATGTTTAATCACAAAACTTTTCATAAAAGCCTCACTATAACTCTCGTGAACTGCACCTACGACCACAGCAATTAGCTACGTTTACTGCTGGGTAAGCTATTGGAAATATTAGCGTGTAGTGCAAATTCATCAAAGAAGAGTAGGTAACGATGCAAGTTTCATGCTCCAGGAAAAAGAAACAGGGACAGACAGACAGACATCGGACCGTTAATGTGATATCCTTAAGAGTTTCTTCAAAATAAGAATAGTCGAATTCATCGCTTATCTTGATCCCGATGATTTATCGTTCAAACAAGATGGTGTACACTTCTCAACTTTAACTCAGAATGCAAAGCGACATGTTTCCAGATCATATATCGAAGATATAAAAGCAGCATTAACTCACAAACTAAATTTTACAAGAAACTCGATCCAGATGACTATTGCGCCCTTCTGCACAAGACTAAAGCACCGTGTAGACCTTGGCGGTCGCATCTGAGTGATGAGATTATAAAAATCTATTTAAAATAAAATTCACTCAATCTCCTCGTACTTACTAGAGCCTAGTTTAGAGTTTTTTTTCCATCATGGTTAATTACTCTTTCCATATCCTTCAATATCGCAATATCTTAGTTCTTGATCCATTACACTTCACGGGTCATGGGATAGGCAACAAGTTTAAGTTAGCTAGGTTTGTCAATCGATGCTATGGAGAATGGCGCCCACATATTGGAGTACTGTTATGTCACCTCACCTGATGATAGACGTCAGCTACTGATAGAGAAGTGCATGACTTAAAATGAGCAGGATGAGATTTCGAGATTAAAAACATTTTCATTCAGTGAAAGAAAGAAAAACCGTTTATTTAATGAAGACATTTTTCTAGAACAGTTGATTACTCGAGAACCAAATAAATTATTGAACAATATTAAAATATACAACTTAGGGAAGAATCTGTGCGCGAAGCAAAACAGAAATATTGTGCAACATGTAACCCTAACTTGCAAACTTTTGAAATAACACAACAGTACTTCAAAAAAAAAAGAGACGTCTCCCCAACTCTCTACCAGCAAGATCCCATAAAGTCAGCAACGAGTCCATCAATCTTTGAAAGTTTATAACGATTACAATAAAGAGATCGAACAAGCGGAACATTACCCAATACTGGAGATAGCACTCAGAGAACGCGTGTCTAGAACTGCATACCAAAAATTAGTGCAAAGTTGTTACTTGACAAACTTACCTGTGAGCGAAGTAGTATCGGAGCACTCTGAGCAGCGGTCAGCCCGTGCTACCATGGTGACGGATAGCGCTCTATAAGTATGTAAATTCCACTTACTATGCTCTCCGTGGCACAGTGGTTAAGGGATCAGCCTTGTATGTTGGAGACGAGGGTTCGTATCCCGGCGCTGGCGCGGAGATTTTCCCCGTTGGGTATAAGGGAAAGCTCAAGCACAATACCCCACTCAACCCAGGTGTCAGAAATGGGTACCGGCTTTACGGGGGAACCGTCATGGTGTCCTATATATAGGGTTAGTTATAAGACATTTGAAAAACCAATGCTTAAGATCATATGTATCAGGATTGATTGGAAATAAAGCATCCCAAAGATGCCGATGTTTGTTTTTGTTTACTTTTGCAGCGAGTACGGTAATTCAGTTCCACATTTCAATTACTTCGCTCTTGCTTAAAGCAGTAGATGATACAGGGTCAATCCGGCATGTGATCAATACTACAACTTGAGGCGCAGTACTTTCCACGGCACACTGTCGAAAATAAACACCTCGAGTACAGCTCGGAAGTCTTTCACATCTTCTGCAAAGCGCCATGTCCATAGGGGACTCTAAAAGACTGTCTACTACAGCACATCCTTTCGGTAGAAAATATGTGTACTGAACATTCTAAACGAAGACCTAATGAGAATCAAACCAAGATACCTGCTAACGTATAATATCAATAAATACATCACTTTACAATACATACAAATGCAACATGATCTGCCACATACATTGATTAGATAAGTGTCAGGTCAGCTTACCTGAACAGCTCTACCACACATCTATTTCACTAAAATAGCCAGTTGAGCAGCTGATTAATTGCATAACGATATCAATTCCTCCACTCCCGAGTTCTCAGCATTCTATACCAATTATTTACACGAGCATGCCTCGCGAGACGCATTCTTGCTAAACAATTCAGCTGGGAGCATCAGTCATGTTTTTCCTAATTGCACGTGCGTGAATCGAGATTCTCTCCTTTTGTATCCTATGCAACATCTTCAGCATCTTAGGTTAGTTTGACGATTTTCAAACAAATAGAGTCCAGTAATAGTATTTTCTATTGAAATATCCATTTCATAATACATTGGGTTCCACCATAGTACCCACTGGTAAGTAGTTTCCATGGAAGGTGCACCAGTAACAAGGAGCATTTCAGTAAAAAAAAATAAAGAATGAAGTGAATGTAAAAATAAGAAAATATTTGTAGGAGGTTGGATAAATGGATGGTCTCTTCCCATAGAAAGAAAAACAAATGAAGAGATCATATCAATACAAAAATGCTGTTAAGCTTAACCAGCAATGGACTCAAGTAATGGGAGTGGCAAATTTTGCCGGAGTAGCTAGGCTACCACTGCGTAGTACTAATTCCATTTAGTACACTGGCGAGAACAGACACTATCAGTTAATTTTCTAAACCAAGATAGAGATATTTTTTGCAGAGAGCTTATGTCCTCTGGATAGAAAACATTTAGTAACCAAAGTCCAAGAAAAAAAAATTGCAAAAAGAGATGAACCGGCGCAGTTCATCAAATAAAGTTTAAAGCTCGTATAGTTTCACGGAAACTTTCACCTATTTAATCTCGTACTGATACAATACAACAAAACCGTGTGCCACAAAATACTTACACAGTAGATATTTTCAGCAAATTTCAGCAGTACATCACGGTTCACTCAAATATATCGGACACAAAGGTACAATTTAACTCACTGCGCTCTGTGACTAAATTTTATTTCTGCAGTCATTGGTTTTATCACTTCTGACAACGCAAGATGCCGGCAATTTTACCAGCTCATTAAACATACCTGCATCAAATTGGTTCAGAACTTCGAAAACACATTCTCATGAAATAACTTTTTTGTACTGGGCGGTCGACTTCGCAGATATTAGGAGGCGCCAGTTAAGTTAATGTAGACGCCACAACCACCAAATTCTGTCACCAATAAGCACCTTTCCGTGGCAGTCTACATTTTCAGTCATTCAGCAAGCAGGCCAGTGACCAAGCAGCAAAGCAACACAGCCCTAGTTACTTCTTGTGGTCATCCAACATACAGATGTACACAACCACTAGCAGTCGAACAACGGAAAATCAATTAATCATCAGAGGACGACATACCACCGCCGAGATCTCCTACACCCAAAAAATTATTCTTCATCAGAGGACGACATATCTCCGAGATCTTCTACGGCCACGACTGCACCAGCTCCGATGTCTCTGTCACAGCTGTCGTCCACCACAGCAGAGACTGCCCCGCTGCTGGATGCTGCCCCTGCTTCTTGCTGTCCCTCGACAACAACAAGCTGAGATCAGTCGAGCAGTTTGGTCTCCTTCATCTTGTGCTTGTAGTACTTCTCGAGCGCAGACGCGCACTTGTAGTACTCTGTGTCGGGGTGGTTGTAAAAGCGGCAGTTGTTGAAGATGCGCATCATGTCTGCGTGGAAGAGACGGATGTTGTGGTAGTATTTGGCCTTGTGCCTTTCCGTCATGGTCTTCAGATCCATGGGGTATTTTATGTGGTCATAGTAGTCTGGGACTTCATTCCTGTCCACAGCTTGCAGGAATGGCCATGCAGAACCGTGGCTTTTAACCTGCACGACAGTATTTCGTTGAATATAATAGTGATGAAGATGATGATGATGAAGATGATGATGAAAGTTAATGCGTCACTACAGAGAATGCTGCACTTATCCTTCTTCTGTTTAGTTAATATGACGAGTCACCTTGTTATTGAACAATATTGTAGTCAAATAAATGTACGAGGAGTTTGCGAGACTCGAACTCAGGACTATAAATCACCGCGCTAGCACGCTATCGTCCGCGCTATCGATCACCCTAAAAAGATGATCGAAGCCCAATGAAAGCAATGCTTGGCACAATGAAAGCAGGCACGCACTTGGCCCGACAGATATATTTTATAAACCTTATGTATCGAGAGTTCAAAGTCAAGTCACCCCCAGAAACAAATATTGTAGTCGTGCTGAGTTTCCTTTGCATTGAGTTATCCAAAAACTTAATCACTTTACATTAATCTGAGCTTTGTTTTATAAGTCTCAAGTAGTCAGAGCACTATTGTGCCTTAGTGTAATTATACTTTGTTTATAATTCGAACAGGCTTAGAATTACAAGCATTCAAAATATAAAATCTAATCCTCCCACAGTGACCTACCCCAGCACAGGCAAACAGAGTAATTTTAACACAAAGAAAATAATTTCATTTCTACACACGCTCACGCACTGAAATAAATGAGCCACTGTTAGATTTGCCATGCCAAATTTTGAATGTACTTTTCACCATATACCAAGCGCAAAAGCGAATGTACCACGAGTGGATTTTCCATGCCTATTGAATTTAAAAACTAATAAATATATAGTTCACCGTATGCTCAGCATTTGAGGCCACTGGTGACCAATATGACAAGTAAGATTTCAAGTAACGTAACACCCCGTAATATACAGTCACATTTGTGAACGAGTCGGCCGCACGCGATTATAAGAACCTCGAGCATCTATAGGGCCTTCGATGATCAGACACGCGTAACACAGGACCAAATCAACGCTGCTACCAACACGATATTACTAAGGCAGTGGTTCTTAACCTGGGTTCGATGAGTCAGTTTCAGGGGTTGCTTGGTACAGTTTGTGCACTAATACAGTTTATAGTTATATACACATGTTTTGAATTTGAAGGGAAAAAGCACCTTTTATTTTTCCAACTACGAAGGGTTCGATAAATGCATGTATGGAACTTGTGGGGTTTAGTAAGGTTAAGAACCACTGTACTAAGGCATGAGATCCGACGCAACTCAGGTGATTGGGGATGGTCTTGCAGAGGCCGTAGAGGCTGCTGTCCAACACAAGACATTACTAAGGTACGAGATCCCCTGCAACTCACGTGATTGAGGATGGTCTTGCAGAGACCGTAGAGGCTGCTGATCCAACACAAGATATTACTGAGGTACGAGATCCCCTGCAACTCACGTGATTGAGGATGGTCTTGCAGAGGCCGTAGAGGCTGCTGTTCCAACACAAGATATTACTGAGGTACGAGATCCTCTGCAACTCACGTGATTGAGGATGGTCTTGCAGAGGCCGTAGAGGCTGCTGTTCCAACACAAGATATTACTGAGGTACGAGATCCCCTGCAACTCACGTGATTGAGGATGGTCTTGCAGAGGCCGTAAAGATAGTCAGCATCGTGAGCAAAGTCGCACTGCTCCTGCGGTGGCTTCTTCTGCAGGGGAGGTGGGGGTCTCCAGCCTGCCTCCTTGATGCCAGGGATGCTCGCAATAGGGATGCTTTTCACCCCTGCGAGTTTAGTTAGTTAAGACGTTAGTTGAACACATTGACTGCGTTGAGTTAAACTGAAGTTCAATATTCAACTCTAATTTAAAGCCAGAAATTGTTGGCAAATTTATAAAACTCCAAGATTAACTGGGTCCATTAATACCATGATCTTTAAAAGATTGTTAAAAATGTCTCGAACGACCCATCCATCCATGGGTTTGTAAAAAAAAACGTAAGCACGACCCATCGATGGGTCGTATCCCAAGAAACGTGTTAAGCCTCCCTAACTGCAACAACAACGTTCCAAAGAGATTATTATTATTATTATTTTTATTATTATTATTAAGTTTTAGCCTCCCTTAGCCACGACAAAGATGTTCCAAGAGAGGAAAAAGGAAGGCACCATTTAGTATGGAGTTGAGGGAACGTGGAATCTATGCACAAGGTGCACAGAAACAGTAAGCTAGGAAAGAAGTTCATGAAACAAGAAAAAAGTTGAAGAAGAAAATCGTAGGTGCTGAAAAACAGGACAGCAGTGAACCGAAAAAAGATGGTCCGTAACAAAACAAAACATATTTTATTACAACAAAAAGGAAGCCTACCTAACCTTTAGCTCGGGCCCACACATGGTTCCCCTGGGAGCGCTAATTCCCATAGATACAATAGTTGTATCCCCCTGAGGGGCGTTCCAAAGAGAGGAACATAACCTTCGAATGGGGAAGAGATCGTCACTGCAGTAAAATTTATAACCACAGAGGATGAAAACTATACAAAGGAAATGTGAGCTGATTTACCAAGTTTCCTGCGAAGGGAAGGGACCGGTGGTCACCGAGGGGATTTTCATAAAGCTGCTGACCAACCTGCAGTCACTATCTCAGTTTTTATAAACGCTTAATGAAAGCTAAATGTTGGCACAATTCAGTTGATGTGGCTTTTTTCAAAATTGCTCACTACAATTGACTTCAAGTTGAATAATGAACTTCAAAACAATGACTTTAAATTTGAATTGAATATTTAACTTCAGCTTAACCCATCGCAGGAAACGTGTTAAATAATGCGGAACAACGCATCTGAGCAGCGTACTGCCACAAACTGCAGTGACCGCATTCAATCAAAATCAAGCAAATAAGTGAGGCATTACACATTGCTAACACTTTGCTGGCTACCTGCTGTCATGACAGCCAATAAAATGACATTTACTGAGCACACAAACGTAGAATTTACCAGCTGTCAAAACCCAGATGCCGCTAAAATTAAATAGAATTGCCTAACAAGTGTATAAAGTCAGGGTACGAAGTCAGATTCATCCCAGCTTTATCGTTGGCATTGCTGAGCGAAAAGAATATATTTAATCATAAGGATGGATCTCAGATTACACGGGTTATAAAATAACGACCGGCTTTCGTGCTATGGTCTTGGGAAAGATATAAGAGAGACGTTCTCATTACGAAAGACTGCCATAGTAAATTTAATAATTGGATGTGCTTGGGCTGCGGCGGTCACTCCGTCATAAAGACGACGCAGGACTCGTAGAGCGCGACCACGTAGATTGGTCAAGGGCACTATAAGTTCTTGGAAATATATATAAAACGACGGCTAGCGTGCTGTCACGGTCGACCCTTATTTAATGTGCCGTAGCGGGAGGCGGGCAGGGGGCATGAGACCCGACCCCTCTCCCCCAGCCGCACCCCGGTTGGGTGGAGGGAGGCGAGGCTCAGAACCCTCTCGCCCCGTCGCTGGCCGGCTCGTGCAGTGACCCCCCTTCCCTTTGGGAGGGGTGAGCATTGTCCGAGCCGGAGTGGTGTCGGACGAGCGGAGGACACTTCGCGAGTAGTCGTCGTTGAGGACGGTGTAGAGAGCCGTGGTCGGGAAGGACGTTATAGAGTGTAGTCGAAGATCCGACGAACCGCCGGTTTTTATACTTAGGAATTTGAGTTGATTGTAAGAGCCCATATCTTCAATAGTGAATTTCGAGACTGTGTTCGAGTAGAGCGAGGGCGCATGATTTCAAGCGTCTGCTATACGCTACCTTGGCTCAAACTTTCGGTGGTTACCCCCTTCCTTGGCTCGTGTGTTGGCTGTTTGATATACAGTCTGTTGTCGTGAGAACTCGATCGAAGGAAGATCGTGAGGTGACGGTCTTATTGTTTCCCCGATATTTTACCAATTGTTTCTGCCTCGTGTGCTCTTACCATCCGTACTCGCCTGCCCATCAATAAATACAGAAAACCCTGGGCCTCATCAGTATCCTCTCTCTCATCTCTCTCAAAAGGGCATAAGAACCACGTGCCGGCCATACGCCATTGCTACCAAGAAATTCGCACGATTATCTCATATTTAAACTTAGTCGGAGCTATCCGCTCCTGGTGGCAGCGACATACGCTACTTTTCTTAGAACTTTAACGTAACGTCATACGAATAAAGCGGGCAGAAAATAACCCGAATTACATAATATTGGCCGTTGTATCTTCAATATACAAAATCATCATATACTTCAGGATTGACGCGGATTGAATGGACTTTAAGGCCCTAAGGCAAGCGAGAGCGGAAGAAAAACCCGACTCTTACAGTGGTGGCAGCGGTACTCTTACAGTGGAGCCAGCGGTGTAAGATTCCCAATCTGAGAGAGAGAGAGAATATAGGGTTGGCAAGACAGAAGAAGCAACCAGTCCACGGCGTCCAAAATCAACAAAAACCGTAAGTAGACACCATTTCATTTCATTTTGTGTGTGTACGTATATCACAGTTAGAAGTGTGGGGAAAAATTTTTTTTCTATTCAGTTCGGTATTATTTTGCTGCGCGGCTGTGCCTTTCAGTGCGGATAATCATCGAAAAGTAACTCGGAGTTATAGTGATTTATTTTTCGTTCCGCGGGGATAAATCGTTGAGTTGGGTGCCTTGTCGTAAATTAGGTACATATTGGGTAATTATTGTGTTGTGAGCAGGATTGCAAAGTTAGGGATTGTCGTGCAAATCTAGTTTGCAAATAGATATTATTGGTTCGTTCTTGTATAAACACCCATTGAAATGTTCGTGTGTTCCCTAGGAAAGAAATAATACGTAGCAAGTCCGCGTTTGTCGGTCGCTCCTTATCGGTGTTTGGGGAAGAAAGCAACACTCCACATAAAAGTTATTCTGTTCAAAGAAAATATATAATATTTTGTGTGTCTCGGGCTGAACTAGAGACAGTTAAAGGAATATGTACGAGTAATATTGCAAATTGAGGGAACGATTAACGTAAATATTTACGCAAAGTTGTGTTGATATATGACTCATTTTAATTAACGGTACTTGGTAAGGAGATTCCCTCCTGACTTATGATTTGATGCCCTACGCACGAGAGTCCGCATTTCGGTAATTTTGCCAGTGGTGCCCTCAGATTTCCTCTCTTGGATACACCCAAGAAAAAATTTTTTTTGTGTGTTTATGCTTGGATACCAGTATATATCGCAATAATTAGAGGTTCAGTGTAGTGCGTCGTGAGTTGCAACTGCAAATAGATAGATTGGAAAAAAAAAAAGGAAATTTTGTGCTGATCATCGCGGAGTTCAAGCTGCAAAATGGGGAAGAACGAAGATAGCAACTCGGGAAGTGCTGCTGCAAATAAACAGGACGCAGGAACCGATCAAACAGCGGCAAGCGGACCAGTGCTTGGTAAGCTGCCAAAATTCGACGGAAAGTCGAACGTGGTGAAGTTTTTAAATACAGTGAAAAAAAGGGCTCTCCTAGAAAACTGGTCAGACGCCCGAAGCGCTGACGTCATCAGATATCTCTGCACCGACACCGCAGAAAATTTCCTGGATTCAAACCCCGAGCTCGAAGAATGCGATCTGACGGAGCTGACCAAACGCCTTGAGGATCGTTTCCTTAAAAGCATTTCGCTGACGGATGCACATATGGAACTGGCTGCAATAAAAATGAACCGGGGCACAATCGAAGAGTTTGCTTCGCGACTGGAGACCGCCTCGGCTGCCTTGGCGCATGTTATCGTGGAGCTGCAAAAAACAGCATCTCGCGACAAGCTCTTGGCGAGCGTGTTTATCAATGGTCTCGACCCGGCTTTGAAGAAGACAATGGCAACATACGAACCAGAAAGGCTCGCAGATTGTGTCAAGATGGCACAGAAATGCGAAAGGATGCTGGAGGACGAGAAACCACGCCGGCCGATCTGCACGATAGATGCAGTAGAAGCCGCCCCACCCCGACCACCACCTAGGTGCTGGTCGTGCAACCAAGTAGGCCACTTCTCTCGAGAGTGTCGCAACCCAGCGGTGATTCCGAGACAAAATACATTTGCCCAGAACGTACAGCGAAGAACCATAAACTGCTTCAACTGTGGCCAAGCCGGCCATATGGCCAGACAATGTAGGGCACAGTGGCGGTCACAAAACCCAGCCCAGCCGAACCGACAGATAGGCGAGGCACAAGGCCCGAACCACGCAGCCCATCGGAGTTTCAACGGGGATAACAACACACCGTGGCGATACGCACAAGGCCCGCCTAATATAAAAAACTAGCCCCGCCTGCCGATGCACACGAGACAAAGCCGATCATAAAAATAAAAGTGAATGAACAAGACTGCGAAGCATTCCTGGACACCGGATCGGTGTGCTGTCTAATAAGGCCAGAAACGGCTGAGCAAATTGTGTCGGCAGGATCAGGTACAGTAAGAGTAAAGACGGCCAAGCTAAAGTTAAGTACGGTAAGTGGCGCAGAAATAGATGTGCGGGGCAGAATCGCGCTGAACATTAAGATAGGAGGTAAAACGTATGTGCACGACACGGTTGTAGCGCAGGTCGGAAATTATCCAGGAGACATACTAGTAGGGCTCGATTTACTCCAGCGCATAGGTAAGGTGACGCTGGACATGACCGGTAGATATGGTAGTAGAGTGATCGTGAACGGTCATTCGTATGCATTTAAGGACGGTAAGTATGCCGGAGAGTCGATCAATTTGATCAGACAAAGAAAAGGGGTAAGTATGCGACAGTCTGAGGTCGCGGCGGTGCTACCAACAGTGAGCAGTGACGATGGTGAGTGTGGTATAACCGACGAGCTACCCGAGGCGGAAGTACCAAGCCTAGAGCATTTGCACACGCAGCAGCGTGAGAGTTTGTTAGCGCTCATCGGTAAGTATGCGCCAGCCATTTCTCAGCATGAGCAAGATTTAGGACGATGTGACTTGCTCCCACATCGAATTGACACCAGGAACGCGGCGCCGATTGCTACGAAACAGTGGCCGCTACCCCAAGCAACACGCGCAGCAATCGAAGAACAAGTGCAGAATATGTTAAAAATGGATGTAATTGAGCCATCAGCAAGCGCGTGGGCATCTCCAGTGCTCCTCATCAAAAAGAAGGACGGCACGCATAGGTTCTGTGTTGATTTTCGACGAATTAATGAAGTCACGCTCGCAGACAAATATCCAATGCCACGCATCGAGCAAATTTTGGAGTCCCTCGGAGGCGCATGCTACTTCTCAGCAATAGACTTGAAGTCAGGCTACTGGCAGATTCCTGTCGCGGAAGCAGACCGCGACAAGACAGCATTTGCTACTGAGTCGGCTCAGTACAGATTCAAAAGGATGCCCTTCGGATTGACTACAGCTCCGGCCACATTCCAGCGTTTGGTCAATCGAGTGTTAGAACCAGTGATCGGAAAAACGAGCTACGTTTTCATAGACGACGTAGTGGTATTTTCGAAGACGTTTGAGGATCACATCGCTCATTTGGAAGAAGTTCTCGCTCTCCTTAAGAGGTCAGGTTTAAAAATTTCCCTGAAAAAGTGCAGCTTTGCAAAACCCTCCATCGAATATTTAGGCCATGTTGTCTCGAAGGACGGAATTCAAGTTGACCAAAGGAAAATCACGGCCATTCGCGAGTTGTTACCACCGAAAAAACCGAAAGATGTACGAAGAATTTTGGGAATGGCAGGCTACTATCGAAGACACATACCAAACTTCTCGGAGCGAGTCGCACTTTTGACGGCATTGACTAAGAAGTGTGCCAAGTTTGTGTGGACGAACGAACATCAGGCCGCATTCGACGCGCTTAAATCGGCTCTAGCTGAAGCGCCGGTGTTGGGTTACCCAGATTTCGAGCGACCGTTCAGGCTGCATACCGACGCCAGTGATGTCGCTCTGGGAGGAGTACTGACGCAAGAAAAGGACGGCCTGGATCACCCGATAGCATACTATTCACGGAAATTTACACCGGCAGAGACCCGGTACTCGACCACCGAACGAGAAGCTCTAGCTATTGTGGAAAACGTCCGCCATTTTGCTCGATACCTCTACGGTCGGAAGTTTCAGATCCTAACCGACCATCAGCCGCTGCGATATTTGTTCCAATACAAAGCTACCGTTCCACGGATCGCCCGCTGGGCAGTGCTACTGTCACAGTTCGAATATGAAATTTCGTATAGACCCGGCAAGGAGAATGTGATTCCAGACACGCTCTCACGCGGAGTGGCAGCCGTCCGCCCGACCGTGACGGAAGCGCTGGACCCGTACGAAGTTTTCTGTGCGGAAAAGGTAAGTATGGAGCAGCGCAAAGCACAGCACTGGGCCAAGGTCATCAACGCATTGGAAGGAAAGGGCGAAATGGTGACAGATCCGAGCCAGTATAAGGATTTCGTGCTGGACAAAAATTGCCTTTTCTACCTGGAAGTTAAAGACAGTGGAGACATTTACAAACGTGCAGTGATTCCTGAATCCCTAATAAAGCCCGCGTTAATAATGTCGCACGATACGCGAATTTCCGGACATTTTGGAGCGAAAAAGACCCTCCACCGTGCTAGAGAATTATTCTTTTGGCCAAATATGGCACGACACGTGCAAGAGCACGTGAAAAACTGCACGACGTGTCAGAAACGAAGTCCGCACGGGGGCCTCAAAGCAAAAATAGGAGAATTACCGCCAGTCTCACGACCATTAGAGAGGGTGGGGATTGATCTCATTGGAGAGCTGACACAGTCACACGCCGGACATAGATATATTCTGACGATCGTGTGCCATTTCTCGAGACACGTGCAGGCGTACCCATTGCGCGATAAGAAGAGCGAAACAGTGGCGCGAGCATTCATGGACTATGTATGCAGGTATGGCTGTCCGGAACACATCGTGTCAGATCGAGGTACGGAGTTTACCGCCCAAAATTTCCAAGAAATGTGCCGCATTTTGAAGTCCAAGTTGCATTTCACCACGGCCTTCCACCCAGCCAGTAACGGTATGACGGAAGCCTTCAACAAGTTGATAAAGACAACTCTGGCCACAACAGTAGAGAAGGATCTCACATCATGGGACGAGCAGCTACCTTTCGCCACGCTCGCCCTAAACTGTTCGTATCATGCCTCGGTAGACAACACACCGTACTTCTTGTTCCATGGACGCGACGCTCCTTTGCCACTGTCTGATATTCTGCAGCCCAGGATACTAAACTATGCTGTGGAGGAGAATTTTCCTCACGCCGCCTTTGCCAGATTGCAAATTGCGTTCGAAAACGCGATGTCAGCAAGCCGAAATGCACATGACAAAAATGTGAGATATCAGCGCGTGAGAGATAGAGAACTTAGAGTCGGCGACTGCGTATTCCTACGGAATACAGCAGGAAGAAACAAGGCGATGGGTAAATTCCGACCTAATTGGTTGGGACCGTACAGGATTCTGGCCCTTCCAACACCGATGAACGTCGTAATACGACAAGTCCACGGCCGCCGGCACGAGATAACGGTCCACAGAAATAGACTTAAGCCCGCGTCATTTAAACCAGAGGAGGCTCTCGTAATACGAGACGAGCGTCCCAGCGGCAAGGGGAGGAGCGTCGAGCACGTCACCGAAGTACGTCACGAAGATAGCGATGCGGAGAGCAGCGATGACGAAATCTACGTAACAAGGCCTGAAGCACCCTCACCCCTACCCACCCCGGCAGCTAGACGTCCTTACGCTCTAAGATCCGCCGGTCCGGTAGAAGAATAGAGGAGAAATAACATGAGCAAAATAAGTAGGTAGATAAGCTGACTAATATAATTTTCTTTTTCAGATTAACCTAGTAAATAAGTAGGTAGATAAGCTGACTAATATAATGTTCTTTTTCAGATTAACCTAGTGAATAAGTAGGTAGATAAGCTGACTAATATAATTTCTTTTTCAGATTAAACCTAGCAAATAAGTAGTAAAGTTAAGCACTAATCAAATTCCTTTACAGAATAGCTTAGCAACAACTAGGTTGGCAGGAAAATTTCTGAGTAGTCGACTGCTAGGCAAGTAACTGGTAGATATGCGACCAGCCAGCACGAGCGACTGTGCTCAGAACAGGCACAGGATGAGAGTCATAAAATCGAGAGGCATAAAGGAACTCAGTCCGGGCCTGGGAAATACGAGTAGAGACGGGGCATACAAATTATGATAACGCACTAGGAAAAGTGTATCGTGCTGGCTGCGCAATTTTGAATGACGAGAATAAAACTTAGATATAATGACTTCACATCGAAATAGGAATTTGATTGCTGGTCAGTTGTTTGAGATGTATAAGGAATGAAGAGGGATTTCGAAGGAAACTAGCCGTCTAGGCAGAGATATAATTAGACAGTATAAAAATATAAGTATAGCACAGCCGCAGCAGAGGTTCCTTCACATAATACGGCCAATAGTGGGTACGGCTCTTTAGTCCTCTCATAACTAGTAGGTTACAACTGAGAGGACGAAGTTTTTTGAGTAGCCTGAGAAATGACTAGTTATAAGCACTAATAAACCATTGCCTTTCAGGTGTAGGTTTGAAGAGCCAGCAACTTGGATGGAGAAGGGATATATCCTTCTCGTAATGGTTTGTTAGCGTAAAAAAATTCCCCGTGAAGGAATTTTTCTTGGATCGTCGGAGGGGAAGAAAATTTAAGAAACTAAATTTTTTTTATTATTGCGTCTAAATGACGTTTTAAAAAGAGAAATAGGCTCAAGGCAGCGAGAGACGTCAAATTAGAGTTATCTTGGGATGAGTCTTGCTTCATTTCGAAGAGCGAAACCTGAGCCTGTCATGAGCTGATAGGAGGCGGATACTAGCCGATAGTAAGATCTCGTATAACAGAACCCCTGAGAGCTGTGCAGAACTTATACCGAGACACTAGAACTAATCAAGCCCCATTACGGACATAGTATAATTTAGCAAATACTGCTCTTTAATAATAACGTAGCTTAGGGTGGAAAGGCAGGTTGGACGAGCACTTGCGAGGCAGAGACTCGAGGCGCAGGCCCATGAGACAAGACAGCCACAGAAGGACCATAAAACTTGAGATGCGTTCCACGCTGGAACTCATGTAATATGAGCGGCGACACGCCGGAGATTAGAGGAGGCAGTCTGAGCAGAGAGAAGCGCACAGCGATTCGTGTGCGATGCTAAGTACGAGATAGATGGGAGAACAAAGTAAATAGAGATGAGCAAAAAGAATATAGATAACAGAGATGGACGGCTCCTGTGCTGAGAAATCAGAACGTGAACCGCACACCGAACCGACGCTAGAGCTGAAATATTTAATGATAAATGTACTAAGGTTATTTTGAAGATTTTCAGGAAGGCGACAGCGAGCGAGGTGCGGGCGTGTGCGTGTGTTAAAGAGCACCACAGCGGCATCCAGCAGAACGGAAGTAGCAGACGACGTAAGAGAGAGCGGAGAGGCATTCGGAAATGGTAAGATCGGGAATACCCCTGCGCGTAGGAAACACGTGCGTGAACTGTGGAGGGTGTTATGGATGCCTGGTCTGCTAATGAGCGTTGGAGTGATACGGCGTGAAGCATGACTGAGAGGGATTGATGGGCCACCCAGAGGCATGTGCGCAATGCCGGAGGCATCGCAGCGGTTACCGATACCATGAGATTTGAAGAGTAACAAGATAAGTCGTGTGCGAATGGTACATAAAATATACATGCAAACCAGGGACGCCTGAGTATTGCAAACGATACGAAAATCTAGGCTGCTTTTCACGAGAGATTAGCAAATGCCATTCAGAAAAAAAAAAAACAGTCAGCTGACACGGAAAGAATAGGAATTAGGAAAATTCATCCATCATTTAATCATAAGGACCTGCACCACAAAGAATAAAAGAATGTGCGTGTGTTGTCAGAGTATGTGCGGTGTAGTGTGCAGGAGTATGTGCGGTGTAGTGTGCAGGAGTATATGCTGTGTAGTGTGCAGGAGTGTGGGGACTTAGTCATTCAAGTCTGCTAGGACTTGTTATGTTCATGAATTCCACAATCATATATCATTCATCAGGTAACATACGCGCTCATTATGAGGCGAAGAAAGGAAAATTTTTGCAAATAGGCTCTATATTGATGTCTAACCCATGTAACCATGAATTAATGCCCGACCGTGTGCCGTAGGAAACGGTGACGTACATGCATCGAGGGCGGAGACGGAAGCCGAGCGAAGTGGTGCGCCAGCTCGGGACATACGTTGCAGCGCGCAACTACGAGACGTCGCTGTGGCTACCAGACGGGAGTCTGGCGACCGTCTCGGCCGAGACGGACTGGGGGCGGGCGGCCGCGACCCTGGAGGGTCGAGCGCTCATTGTCCACTTCGTCCCGAATCCGGGCGAACGCCTAACCGAGGCGACTCTCAGCAACTTGCTGCAGCATTTAGTTGTGCCCCGAAACGACGGAGAGATCGAGGCCAGGACCGCGAACAAGCGAATCTCATCGGTTTCGGTCTTCCCATATTACCTCTGGAAAGAGACACTGCGGGGGGAGGAATTCCTCATCATCATACAAGACTAGGAAAGATTTCCCCTGGAACAGAAGCCGAAGATCTCGGGACGGAAGAGCTCGCCTCTCCAGTCCCGAAAGGGGCCAATATTGGGTGAAAATAGCCGAAGCATAGGCGAGCGAGTTGTGGTCGCCGTCCTAGTTTTTTTGTGATATTGTAATTGATGTCATGTTGTACTGTGTTGCATTGTGATTTGATGTCAGGTGGTATCAGTGTTCGCCAGTCGGGTAAGAAATGCACTGGGGCCAAGACATAGAAAAAAAAAAAGAAATTATTACATAATATTATTTTTTTTTTTTGCGTAGTGGGGGAAGGGTGTATAAAGTCAGGGTACGAAGTCAGATTCATCCCAGCTTTATCGTTGGCATTGCTGAGCGAAAAGAATATATTTAATCATAAGGATGGATCTCAGATTACACGGGTTATAAAATAACGACCGGCTTTCGTGCTATGGTCTTGGGAAAGATATAAGAGAGACGTTCTCATTACGAAAGACTGCCATAGTAAATTTAATAATTGGATGTGCTTGGGCTGCGGCGGTCACTCCGTCATAAAGACGACGCAGGACTCGTAGAGCGCGACCACGTAGATTGGTCAAGGGCACTATAAGTTCTTGGAAATATATATAAAACGACGGCTAGCGTGCTGTCACGGTCGACCCTTATTTAATGTGCCGTAGCGGGAGGCGGGCAGGGGGCATGAGACCCGACCCCTCTCCCCCAGCCGCACCCCGGTTGGGTGGAGGGAGGCGAGGCTCAGAACCCTCTCGCCCCGTCGCTGGCCGGCTCGTGCAGTGACCCCCCTTCCCTTTGGGAGGGGTGAGCATTGTCCGAGCCGGAGTGGTGTCGGACGAGCGGAGGACACTTCGCGAGTAGTCGTCGTTGAGGACGGTGTAGAGAGCCGTGGTCGGGAAGGACGTTATAGAGTGTAGTCGAAGATCCGACGAACCGCCGGTTTTTATACTTAGGAATTTGAGTTGATTGTAAGAGCCCATATCTTCAATAGTGAATTTCGAGACTGTGTTCGAGTAGAGCGAGGGCGCATGATTTCAAGCGTCTGCTATACGCTACCTTGGCTCAAACTTTCGGTGGTTACCCCCTTCCTTGGCTCGTGTGTTGGCTGTTTGATATACAGTCTGTTGTCGTGAGAACTCGATCGAAGGAAGATCGTGAGGTGACGGTCTTATTGTTTCCCCGATATTTTACCAATTGTTTCTGCCTCGTGTGCTCTTACCATCCGTACTCGCCTGCCCATCAATAAATACAGAAAACCCTGGGCCTCATCAGTATCCTCTCTCTCATCTCTCTCAAAAGGGCATAAGAACCACGTGCCGGCCATACGCCATTGCTACCAAGAAATTCGCACGATTATCTCATATTTAAACTTAGTCGGAGCTATCCGCTCCTGGTGGCAGCGACATACGCTACTTTTCTTAGAACTTTAACGTAACGTCATACGAATAAAGCGGGCAGAAAATAACCCGAATTACATAATATTGGCCGTTGTATCTTCAATATACAAAATCATCATATACTTCAGGATTGACGCGGATTGAATGGACTTTAAGGCCCTAAGGCAAGCGAGAGCGGAAGAAAAACCCGACTCTTACACAAGGACACAAGTCAATCACCTAAACTAGTCAACATCAGCACTTCAAGGCATGCTGTAATGACATGATTTTACAGACCTAATTACGCTTATTTTGCAAACATAATGCAATATTTTTGAGTAGGCACAACTACGCACATATTTTAAGACATAATTACTCACATGCGAGTAGACACAATTATGCACACATTCGAAGGCAGAATTACACACATTTGAGTAGGCATAATTACTCACATTTGATTAGGCATAATTACTCACATGCGAGTACACACAATTATGCACACATCCGAAGATATAATTACTCACATATGAGTAAGCACAACTACGCATATATTTCAAGACATAATTACTCACATATGAGTACACACAATTATGCACACATCCGAAGATATAATTACTCACATAAGAGTAGACACAATTACGCACACATTCGAAGGCAGAATTACACATATTTGAGCAGACATAATTACGTACACAACGACGCATCTAATTACAACTACAACTACGTACATCTATTTACAGTCACAAAAATACCTGCCCCAGGTAACCATAAAAATAACCATGCTGCACTGCAAAAACATACACACAGCTGCATCCAGATGCACAGAGCTGCACCCAGATGCACACAGCTGCACCCAGATGCACACAGCTGCACCCAGATGCACACAGCTGCACCCAGATGCACACAGCTGCACCCAGATGCACACAGCTGCACCCAGATGCACACAGCTGCACCCAGATGCACACAGCTGCACCCAGATGCACACAGCTGCACCCAGATGCACACAGCTGCACCCAGATGCACACAGCTGCACCCAGATGCACACAGCTGCACCCAGATGCACACAGCTGCACCCAGATGCACACAGCTGCACCCAGATGCACACAGCTGCACCCAGATGCACACAGCTGCACCCAGATGCACACAGCTGCACACAGCTGCACCCAGATGCACACAGCTGCACCCAGATGCACTCAGCTGCACCCAGATGCACACATCTGCACCCAGATGCACACATTTGCATCCAGATGCACACAGCTGCATCCAGATGCACACAGCTGCAAAAACACGTACACAGCTGCGTCCAGATGCACACAGCTGCGTCCAGGTGCGCACAGCTGCGTCCAGGTGCACACAGCTGCGTCCAGGTGCACACAGCTGCGTCCAGATGCACACAGCTGCGTCCAGATGCACACAGCTGCGTCCAGATGCACACAGCTGCGTCCAGATGCACACAGCTGCGTCCAGATGCACACAGCTGCGTCCAGATGCACACAGCTGCGTCATGATGCACACAGCTGCGTCCAGATGCACACAGCTGCGTCCAGATGCACACAGCTGCGTCCAGATGCACACAGCTGCATCCAGATGCACGCAACTGCCCACAGCTGCACACTTAAGTAGGCAAAAATGTATGAGTCCAACGAAGCTGAGAAGAGAAGCGAGCCTCACCTTCACCGAAGCACTTGAGTCCCTTGTGCACGCACCGAATTTCGCTCTGCTTCTGCTCGATGAGTTTCTTGATGATCTGGCAACAATAGATTTACTCAACAATAAATTCGGATTACGAGAATATACTTTGTTTTAGATTGCACATTAAATTTTGTTAACAAGAATATACTTTGTTTTAGATAGCACCAAGAAAACAAGTAACTGCAAACTAACGATGACACAACAACGGTAAAAATCGCAGTTACGTATCAGGCCCTCTGCAGTCAACTGAAAATAACCAAGCAAAGTGAAAGAAAGGTTTTATAGGTTCATTTACAACAAGCACGTATATTGCCACAATTATTACATAAGAATAAACTTAATGTCTAACAGCCAACAATATTTGCATTATGAGCCAAACAAGCCACGAGGTTTCTATGGCAGTCTAACAAGAAAGGAGTACATTTAAAGAACGTTAAATGGTTTAAAGACCTATTTTCATAAACAACCCGTAATGTTTTTAACTTGGGAAATAAGAAGAACAAATTGAGAAGTATGGAAAATAATTTAAAAATGCATCTGTTCCTAACTTTGAACTAGATTTTTGACTTATGATTAATAGCGCTGTAGATTTGAAATTAGAAGCAAAATATTTATGGTTTAAAATTGACAATTTTTCTGACGAAAGGTTAGTCCCGTTTCCAATTAAGAATTAAGACACTTTTCCACTTAAAAATTACTCACGTTTCCGACCAAAAACTAGTCACGTTTCTGACCAAGAATTAACCAAGTTTCTGACCAAAAATTAGCCACAATTCTGCACAAAAAATAAGCAGTTTCTGCCACCAGGGAATGAAGAGAGCCGCTCACTTCTTTCTGCTTGCGTATGACGGCGGTGAACTCTGTGTAGACGATGCTGGGGTGCATCTCGCAGCCCATGAGCGTCGCACCCTCGTAGTCCTTGATGTAGCCCTGGTACACGGCGCGCGGCAGGTGGATGTCCTTGCTGAACCCCTGCTTCTTGAAGTATCCTGCACTCCCGGACACATGGAGGTTATGTCACGTCTCGATGAAGTAAATAGCACTCTCGGACACATGGAGGTCAGGTCATGTCTCGATAAAGTAAATAGCACTCCCGGACACATGGAGGTCAGGTCATGTCTTGATAAAGTAAATAGCACTCCCGGACACGTGGAGGTCAGGTCATGTCTCGATAAAGTAAATAGCACTCCCGGACACATGGAGGTCAGGTCATGTCTCGATAAAGTAAATAGCACTCCCGGACACATGGAGGTCAGGTCATGTCTTGATAAAGTAAATAGCACTCCCGGACACATGCAGGTCAGGTCATGTCTCATCAAAGCCAAATATTAGCATCAAATATTAGCACAGCCAAAGCCAAATCAACAGCCCGAGCATGTGAAGGTTAGGTCATGTCAGAGCAGATACGCACCTGTATTTCAAGAATTTTAGGTCTAGACAAAGCAGATAGGTACCTCTATTTCAAGAAATGTTGTGCTCTTTTCTAAGGTTAATTGATAAGATTAAGATTATAAGTTAGTTTAGGCCTCCCTAACCGCTACAAAAATAGAGCGTATCAAAGAGAGGAAGGCCCCATTTAGTATGGAGATAAGAAAATGAGGAATTTACGCTGAAAGGGCATAGAAACAGTAAGATGAGAAATAAGTTCATGAAATAAGATAAAAGTTGAAGAAGAAAGGCAGAGGTGCTGGAAAACAGGACAGCAGTGAACCGAAAAAAGGTGGTCCTTAACATAACAGAAAACATTTTATTTCAACAAAAAGAAGACCTACCTAACTCTCAGCTCGGGCCCTCACATTTTTCCCCTGGGAGCGCTAATTCCCATAGATACAATAGTTGCATCCCCCTGAGGGGGAGGTTAATTGATAATGAATACTGATGTGTCTTTATGGTAGAAAATATCTTATTGTTTTCGAACAGATACCTCTATTTCAAGAAATTTTATATTCCTTTCTACAATTAATCTAATAGTGAATGTCTTTATAGCATAAATTTTCTTATTGCTTTCTGTTATTACATGAATGATGGATATTATGAATTTATTATTATAGATGCCACTAGATATTGAGTTGCTACAGGAAAATGAATAATATTGAGGATATTGTTAACAATTTAATGGTATTCATGAATTTAAAAAAATTAATTTCACCTAAAAATTTACATATGGTAAAAAATAGAAAAAAGGAAATATCCAATCTTTGATAAAATTAAGATTATAAGATTATAAGTTAGTTTAAGCCTCCCTAACCACTACAAAATCCAATCCTTGACAACATTACAAATAATGTATCAATATTAAAGAATCAAAGTATTAGCAGTAACTTATCAAGCGATACAAATGTAATTGGATATCAGTAGCAGCATCCAATCAATGAACATAGTTGTATGAAATAAATGAAAACAATAACTTTGTTGTGTGAAAAAATTCCCCTGCTGGTCTAAATAAATAAATAGATAAATAAATAAATAAATAAATATGAATAAATCAGTTAACAAAAAAATTTCAATAAATATATATGGAATTCCAACCAATTCATAAATTCACCTACATACATAAATTTCTATGAGGTTTTAGCATATTAACACAAATGAAACATGAAGTCCTAGCCTGACAGCATGGGGCTAGGATTAGAGGAGCTTGAATTAACTTATCAAAAGCAGGTACTCACCAATAGCGAACTCGTCTGCAAACGTAAGGAAATGGAGGACACGATGCTTCACGTGGAAGTCCTTGAGGTGGTTCATCATGTGCGTGCCGTAGCCCTTGACCTGCACAGCATTCGGGGGTGAGTGCAGTGTGCCAAACACAGAGCTGAGTGCAGTGCACAGGTCACTACAAAGAGAGGTCAGCACGCTAACGAGGCACCAGCTGGACAATCAAGTAAATGTGGGATATTCTTGAAAGCTCCTGTCTTCCTGTGATTAAATATTGGGTTTTAGTATGTTTCTTAATGTCCATTATTTGCAACAATAAGATTTTTGTGTAATATTAGTGAGTGAGACTTCCATAACCGTTTAAATGTGGAATTTTTTGTTTTAAATAATTTAAAAATATTAAATCCACATTATGTCATGTTTGACGAGATTTATTTTTGATTTTATGCACTAAAAATATAACAGACAAGAAAACCTCAGAAAATTTGATCAACTGACAGGAATATTTAAGAATAAACTAGGTAAAAGAATAAATGAAGACTTTGTGCAGCCAAGTAATATTCTGGAATGAAGTGAAAAAATGGAAGATTAGATAGGAGTACGAGGTAGTTTTCAAGTCATTAAATCACTACAACAGTACATCGGTATTCACTTTCAAGAGAAGAAAAAAGAAGGCCCTATTTAGTATAAAATTAAGGAATGGGGAATATATACAGAAGATGCCTCTTTTCCTATCCTGAGCATAGAAACAATAAGGTTGTGTTTTTAAAACAAGATGAAAGTTAGAGAGAAAAAATTTGTTGAAAAAACACAGCAGTGTACCAAAGCAAAGATCAATAGAAAAAGGTGGTTTTATTGAAGACCTAACTAACATACAACCAGGAAGAGTTGTCTGGAAGAACTTATCTCCGTAGAAAAAATACTTAAATACTCCGTAGACACAATACTTTCAACAGTGTAACAAGAATCAATACTCCGTAGACACAATACTCTCAACAGTGTAACAAGAATCAATACTCCGTAGACACAATACTCTCAACAGTGTAACAAGAATCAATACTCCGTAGACACAATACTCTCAACAGTGTAACAAGAATCAATACTCCGTAGACACAATACTCTCAACAGTGTAACAAGAATCAATACTCCGTAGACACAATACTCTCAACAGTGTAACAAGAATCAATACTCCGTAGACACAATACTCTCAACAGTGTAACAAGAATCAATACTCCGTAGACACAATACTCTCAACAGTGTAACAAGAATCAATACTCCGTAGACACAATACTCTCAACAGTGTAACAAGAATCAATACTCCGTAGACACAATACTCTCAACAGTGCAACAAGAATCTCTGAGTACTGTGAGATTCTTGCACATCCATTCAAGGGGACATCCTCAAGGCTACCAACAACGTGAGAAGACGATCAGCATCAAAATACAATGCATGTTGGTTTCCTTTGAATTGGAATACAGGTAGGTGAGGCTACAACGTTTTTGAAAAGTTTAGCATATTTTAGCATGAAATTTTAGTCAACAACCTAGTGTTTGATTCCACAAGAACTTTGCCACAGGTTCTACTAAAATAAACAGGATATTAGCCTAGCTATATAATTTATAATTCCGGTACTGCTAATAGTACGTAAAATTGACAGGGTCCCCACCCAATATTGAATCTAATGCTGCAAGTACCTCGCTACTACTACTATTATGTTTTACTGGGCATTAGCACAACAACACAGCATTTAATTTTACTAGTATCTGGCTACTATCCCCTACTATAATTGGCAGCGTATTGCACACTAGATAAGTTGCATAAATATGCAATGCAGGTAGACATGCACACTCGATCGATCCTGAGGGGAAGGATTGATCTTTTTAGATCTTAATTCGTAAATATGTACTATAAATTTTAATTAATATACCCTTAATTCCCTTTCTCAAAAAATTGGCATAGTTTCAGTGAGAAAAGCGAACATCAGTTTGACAGCCGTTTGGTCTATTGGATGCAATGGACCAATAATTATAATAGATAAAATTTTTACATCAATAAGAGCAAAATAAAACGTATGATTAAATTGAGGGCTTTCAACACTTAAACATTTGCAAGAACATTCAACAACAAATGAATAAAGTTGACAGAATTACCTGGGACTAAATTTTTGAACAATTAACGTTGTCACTTACAGAGCTGACAGTGTGAGTTACTTGAAGTTCACTTGGCCATGCTATAGGTAAGTTTTCTTCCCCAAAGGCTCAAGATTGAGTTTTCCATTAATAAAATCTAACCACACAGAACCTTGAAGCGCAGCAGGATTAAAGCGTCATACTGTCAGAATCTATTTGAAAAAGATACATTGATGATTTTGGCATGAAATATAGCAAGTAGCATAGCCAAGTCTACTTTCAAAACCTTACACTGCCAGCTGTACCCATACAACACAAGTCCTTCAAAAATCCTGCCTGAAGGATGATTTATAGAGCGTTGGTAAGACACGAAGGTACAGAAGTGCTACTTAATTTTTGCTACGTCCCCTGACAGCGCCAGACGTACCTGCTCGTTGGAAGTAACGGCACAGAAAACTATTTCTGAGAAGCCCTGTTTCTTGAAGAGCCGGAAGCAGATGCCTCCGATGGGCTGGTTGTCTTTCACCAGTACCAGCGTTTTGTGTTTGCTGCACATCAAACAATATTGATCAGACGAGCAACAATTACCAGTCTAACACATTTTCTGGGGCAATTTCGATATTGAGAGAGTTAAGTGTATGACGAGGGGAGTAAACTGCTTGAGGCTGTAAGGATAGCAGAGCGAGCGTTCGAGTGGGTAATGTAGTGAGTGATCGGTTTGAAATGCGGTTGGGTTTGCATTTTGGGTGCCAACTGCCCACTTGGTTGTTTATTACAAATATGGATGGGGTTGAGCGTGAAGTGAAGGGAAGAGTGTTCAAGTGCGTGGCTTGGATTATTAAATGCAAGGGTCACAGTCGTCCATCTGACGCAGCTCCTCATTGCAGGTGATACAACATTAGTGGCTAGGGCTTAGGAGGAACTGAATAGACTAGTGAAAAAATTTGGAAAAGTGTGCGATAAAAGGAAACTTTGCGTGAATGTTAGAGTCAAGTTATGAGGTGTTCGTGAGAAGTTATTTTGGAAGAATGAATGTGAGCTCCGATGAATGAATAAGTGTTAAAGAGAGGAGAAAGTAGTTTTGTGCATTTGGGAGCGAGTGTGGACGCGAATGGCGAATAAGATGAGAAAGCGAGAGCTTGCAAATGCTAAAAGGAGGGTTTTGTTAGTGTTGTACCAACAGTGTCAATGGATATCAGACGTGGGGCTTTGAGTAGCTGGAAAGAATCATTTGATTAACCTTAAGATGAAGTGCGAGTGGAGTTGGGCTGAAATGACGTCGAGGGATAGGCGAAGAACAAGGATGTATGATTTTAGCAGCCCAAGTTCAGCATTTTGCACTGGGTGGCTAAAATCACAGATGCTCCAGTGAAAAAGTTTGAATGCATGTGGTCGTCATTATTTGAAAAGCAGAGTCTTAACAACAATCTCCAAGAAACACAGCATCTGCATGAAGAACAATTGCTTGAGAGTAAACCATTAATTAAGATTTTATAAGAATTTAAAACAAAGCCTATATCATCACTAGTAACAGAAAGCACCTATGTGACCTAGTGATTGCCTTCCTACCCAGACAGTGTCATCGAATGAATGGCAGTCTTGGCTGCACCGGTTTTTTTGTACACTGAACTCTAAGCTACAGTATGAACAAGGCTACACACAACTCCATGTGTAGCCCAGAGGGTATGCGCAAGTTACACTTCTAGTCACAGCGGCCAGATTGTTTTTTTTTAGCTAAAATCCTCAAATTAGGGATTGTTTGAAATGAAATTTCGTCAAAAATCCCACTCATTATTTGGCAGAAGATTACTCAAAAATTGCCAAGTACTGATTGGTTTAGTGGCAATTCTGACCAACATTCTCAAAATAAAGTGAGTTGTCATATCAGCTGTGACTTCAGACTAACAATTGAACCGCTTGTAAACCTGAACTGATAAACAGGCATTTTCGTGAGAAGGCAAGTCTACCAAGAGTTTATTACTACTCGTAATACACATGTTCCTGGATTAGAAACCTAATTTTTCATATTTGCTGTACTGAAATAAATTAGATGTCTGGCAGGGAACTACACAATATTGTTCCTTGTTGAATACATGAGCATTGGTAAATGCGCGATGGAAAATTCTTCTCCAATGTATCAAACCACACAGCACCTACAACATATGCAAAGCTACACACTTTCACCACACACAAACACATATTATTTCGTTCATCGGTCTTGAAGTGCAGTTGGGTTTGCACCTGGGGTGTGTAAAGTCCCTTAGTTCTTCAATGCGAAAATGTATGGAGTTGAGCATGAACAAGCCAGTGATACATATCAGCAACTGAATCTGCTGAAATTTATGAATGAAAGCCAAGAGTGTCAATAAACCAGAAGACTCGTGTACCAATAAAGGTAACCTCTCGGTGGAAAATCAGGAGACCCAGAAACGAGTTGAAGAACCTTTTGGTCAACTGAAGCATGACTCACTGGTCGAAGACAAGCCTCGTGATGTACTCCTTAGGCATGCGGGGGAGCTGGTGGGAAAACACGTTCTGCAGGCCTATGAGCCACAGCATCGTCTTCTTGGACACCTTCTGCGTCAGAGAGTTGCCGATCACGTGGAACGAGATGCCGCCTTTCTGCTCCTCCAACTGCCCAATACGATCAGAAATGATTACAGCTTTTCTGTATTTATACATCTTCTTTTGCAGAACTCAAATTTTCTGTTGCAGCCAGGTAGAAGTGTTTGATGAGCGTACCTGTATCACAGGCTTTGCTATCGGAGGAGCAGGAATATGATATTTAACACTTGAGCGTAGATGAGATAGAAAAATTTATTTGGCAATGTATGGAAAACAATCGAGAGGAAATGAAACCAGTACACAAATGTTAACTGTTTGAGTTGTCGACATATTCATTGTTATGCTATTTTTCAACATTACCAACCTAATTACATGAATTACACTACCAAATGGCGTCATTTCAGAGTGAACAACTATGCATGTACGTTCGTAAGACAAATAAATGACTAAATTTTAGACTGGACATGTGAATTAACAAGAAAATTACACTGCTAAACTTCAGACTGGGCATTTACACTAATAAGAAAATTACACTGTTAAATTTTAGACTGGGCATGTACACTAATAAGAAATTTACGTGGTTAAACACGACAGCACTTCTCACGTCGCATTGAGATAGCCAAAGGTGAGACACTGTGTAGGTGTGTTACTGATGTGACCGAGGCATTCTTTTACGTTGACCACCTTACTGAAAACACCAGCCCAAGAAGTAGTCTGGCTGCAGCGGCAGCAAAGTTTGGGCTGAGGGTTGGTCAGTCAGGAGTCTTAGAGAGAGCAAGGCTGGGTGCAGATCTTATGGTGTGTCGCGCAGGCTGATGCGTGGATTGTTGCCCCTATATGCTCTACTCGTACGCCGTGTTTTCTGAGCAATACGTGCGGTTGTCAGGTTTTGACAGTGTTGTCAGCACCTGCGCCTGCGGGCTGCCTTGGTAGCTGTAATTGTGCTGTAAGCTCGTGTGTTCAAGCTACCCGAGTCAAGGAGTTTCCTAGTCTCAATTCGTCAACCATTTTAAGTGTTTATTTTGCCTTTTTCCACGTTGTAAACCATTTTAAACTGTTTGGCAATAAACGTGAACTTTTAATCGCATTGTAAAAATGCTATCTAATAAAGTGCAATTCCTTCGGTTAATTTAACCACGTTTTTAATAAATTATCACCAATTACCGGAACTGTTATTAATATTGGCCTCACTGCAAATGCTTGGAAAAGCAATAATTTCCGTGGAAAAGGAAAGAATAACGACTGTAAAATAATTTATTGAACAACATCGCAGTCCATTGTGAATCGTCTGTCGGCAATTTATAGTGGTCAGGAATCCTGAAGTCATAGTTTATCGGCCACACTGATAAAGTCGTACATGTTAGATTTTTGTGTGAGGATCGGGCTCCCAAATCCAGGTAATGAAGCAGTTATAATAACTAATATTACGCAAATCTGCTGTATGTTTTATTATGATGCATGACAACCTTAGAAGCTAAGATAAGAAGTCAACCTTTGTATACCATCTAAAATTTACGGAGTCAAGGAGTGACGTTTTTTTGGGGTACTGTATTGCATTTGAACTTACTAAGAAACATCCATAAATGCATGAATATTATTTCTTTGGAGAGATATTATTGTAGTGGGGCACGGAAAACCATCTCCTAAACATCGATGTTTCACACAGAGTCACTGTCAGATTGCACCCGGACGACTGGAGGACCCAAACAAAACATTCTTATAACCAAGGCAAACTCTTCAGAAGAGAAACTAACAAATTGAACCCTTTATCGCCCTACGTCCACTCTGAAGGACATTGAGAAATCACTCACATTGTTCTTATCTTCTAAATGCTTTCGAGAAAAGTTCACACTCTACTGAGTTCCATGAATGATAATTTAAGGAAAATTAGAGTAATATTTGTTCTACAGCAAAACAATTTGGCAAAACAATCCAGGGGTAAGGTAACATGTTTGCATCAAATACAAGTTTTTCAAAGGATAAAATAGTCTGTGTTGAGAGAGAAATTTACGTTACCTTGGCAGCTTCATCCCTGGCCGAGTTCTCAGAGAAGAGGACCTCTGGACCAAGCACCTTCTTGTCAGTGATGGACGCGAGCACCTCGGCCACTTTCTCCTCAGGTAGGTCCTGGTCAGTGCAGGGGCTGTCGCTCAAGTCACCGTCGTCCAGTCGTAAGCGTTTGTTGGACCCGTCACCAGTGACGTCACCCTCCCGCTTCTCTCCTCTGAAATACAGGACGTTTCCAACAAGTGCCGTAGCATGCTTAGCATTGGTCTTTGTTGGACTCTGAAATAAAGTTTACCAACTTTTAATTGGTCTCATACGTCTTGTCATAATTTCACAGTGTACAGAAAAAAGTTCTGCAACTTCTGATGCTTGTGAAGCAATCTTACATGTCAACTGTCTTACTTCTAAAGGTTCTTCTCTTCATAAATCTTGCTAAACCAGAGTCAAGTAGTGTAAAATCTGAAAAATAAGTTCAGTGAAGGAGAGCACATATTAGTATGTAATGAAAAAAATGAGTTGAACTGAACTAGGAAAAAGGTATGATGAAAACAGAGCTTGAAGTGAAGAACAATGACTCAAACGAGAAACCAAAATTGAAGCTAAGTAAGACATTTCTCAACAGTGGAACTAACCGTTTCTTGGAGGGTACATTGAAGAGAGAGCTCTCAGACAGTGCAGCCACCCTCTCCGCTTCTGTTGAGCCTGAAACACAAAATTCTCGTTAATAATACACAAAAGAAATTGCGAACTTATAATTCCAGCTTACATAACAAGGGTTCATGGTGCGACCCAACTGCATCGACGGGTCAAGTGCGGTTATAACCAACAATAAATAGGAGTGAATGGCATGGCTTTGGTCCTGAGACACAAGTGAGCACAACTTGGGATAGAAAAATAACTTCTAACTTGTATTTTCCTTGCGTGTGACTTAGTTTGTCTGGTAACTGATAATCTCCAGCTGTGTTTATTCAAAGTGGGCCAGAAGTAACTGGCCCTTTTAATTTGCTAATAAAAGGAAAACTATGAACGCTAGGAAGTTGAAACTAGTTTTATTTGAATGATTAATATTTTTATGGATTATTTCGGTATCCTATTTATTCAGAACTTAAAAACAACATATTTTATGAAATAGCTCAACTCTCGCCTGATACACAAAGGAGCGTTATAGAAACAATAAAGAAAAGAGCCCTAATTTGTCAAAACAGGCGTGGCATTCATTTAAACAACTTTATATTAAAAAAATAGTGTTGATTAACTATAAAAATGTTATTCTTTGAAATAAAACAAGTTTACATTTCCTAACGTTTATGTTTTCCTTTTATTAGCAATTTAAAAGAGTCAGTTACTTCTGGCCCACCCTGTACATACCTTACCAAAAATGAAACCTACAATCGAAAAATCTTTACTATTTCAAGTCATAATAATGAATAAAGAGATTGTCATCCGTAAAGCTGATAAATGTAACAAGTATGTATTGTTTAAGCATGACGATTATAAACAAAAATTGGATTGTATACTCGCAGATCATACCAAGTTTGAGCATTTGAAAAAGGATCCGACAGAGAAATTGAAGAAAAGACTGAACGAACTGATTTCTACTGTTAACGCTGTTCCGAATAATTATAATTTGAGAAAGCTGGAAGGACATTATCAACCCGGGTACATCTATGGGAACGCAAAAATTCATAAAAATCAAAATAATCCTCCGTTAAGGCCAATAATATCGCAGGTCCCCGCCGTCACCTATCCTGTTGCTAAGGCTTTGAATAGAATTATAACGCCGTATATTCCACAGAAATATATGATACGTTCATCTGATGAGTTAGTTGTCATGTTGCGCAGTAAAGCCCCAAGTGGCATCATAGCTTCGTTAGACGTTGAATCTTTGTTTACAAATGTACCCGTTGCTGAAACCATTGAGATAATTTTAGATTGCGTATATAGCACTGACGACCTTTCTCCACCTAATTTGTTTCCTCGTCATATTTTAAAGGAACTCCTTACCGTGTGCACGACTGAAGCTCCTTTTCGGCATATAGATGGTAGCTTGTTCCGTCAGGTGGATGGCGTTGCCATGGGTTCCCCGTTAGGGCCCACCTTTGCCAACTTCTATATGTCGTACGTGGAAAATCTCGTTATGAACACTTTGCCTACTAAGCCGTCATTGTACTGTAGATACGTAGATGATATTTTTGTTGAAGTAGATGGCCTGGCGCAGTTGGAGATGTTAAGAAATTTGATGTCTGAAAAATCTGTGTTGAATTTTACGTTTGAGTTGGGCGTACACGGGAAACTGCCATTTTTAGATGTTTTGATTGAAGCGTCTCATGGTACTTTTCATAGATCAGTTTACGTTAAGCAATCTAATGCAGGTGAAACTATAAATTATGACTGTGATGCTCCACAAACGTACAAAGAGGGTGTTATACATACTTTAATAAATAGAGCGTATAAGGTGTGTAGCAGCTGGTCAAATTTTCATTCAGAAGTGCTTAGAATTAAGCGGTTGTTGGTTAACAACAATTTTCCTAATACTCTCATTGATAGAACCATTGGTAATTTTTTGAACCGAACCTTGGGCAATAAAAATAATCCTGAACTCGTTCCTCGCAATGTTAATATCTTTTATGAAAACCAAATGCACAAGAATTACAAAATTGATGAACGAGTCTTTAAGAACATTGTTAAAACTTTTGTTAAACCAACAGATCCGGATATGTCAATTAAAGTCTGTGTATATTATAAAAATCGCAAAATCAGTGACCTCTTAGTGAAAAATAACATGTCAGCATCTAGCGTTGTCGATCTGGACAGGGCCAATGTAATTTACCAATTTATGTGTAATAGAAGAGAATGTAAGTCTCTTAATAAATGTTACATTGGCTTGACCAGGATGACCCTGAGGCAAAGGTTAACCGCCCATAAATACCAAGGTTCCATTTTCAACCATTTTCGCATTGACCATAGTTGCAAACCATCAAATGAAGATCTATACCCTAACACAAAAATCTTATATAGCGTGGCTAAAAAAGAGCATATTCAAATTATAGAAGCGTTACACATCCATAAATGTAAACCTGTCCTCAACGAAAACACTAATGACTTTTTTGCTCTAAAATTATTTACTAAAACTGCATCTTGATAGTCCGAAGCAACTGCTAGTGTCATTTCGCCCCTATCGCTCGTCCAGTGAACATCTATAGTGTGCAATATATATATATATATATACTATTACTGTACCTGATTTCGTGTATACATATTTTTGTAGTACAAACTTTATATCTAGTCACTTGTAAAAATGTTTTTGTGCTGTGATTTCATCTTCCATTCTAGTCTCATATGAAAATATGCCTTAAAATATGTGTCAATGCTAATAAAGTATGATTGCTAGGTATAAATGTTTGGAACATTGACTGACAATGAAAGACCAAGGTCTTAAACAGAGATAAAGACTCCAGAGATAAAGAATTAAAGTACATAAAAAATACTCGCAATAAATTTTTTTTACACAGTCAAAAATTGGAGTTTGGACCATGGCTGAGGAAACGAAGTAAAGTTATTTCTATGCACCTCCTCTTGTTCGGCTAGCCAATAGAAAGGCTTCATTTCAAACACACTGGATAAAGTCACCATTATTCATATCAAACACTAACGATAGCCAAACAAAAGGAAGTGTATTTTTCCCATGCAAATGACTACCTTATTTCCTCTACCGTGGCGGATACATCAACGAAGCAAGCAACAAGCTATGTCCTACCAGGTAGGAAAACCTCAAGTGCACCTATCGGTCGGCTCATTTATTCATATTCATCCCTTCACAAAGTAGTTATGCTCTTTTATCTCGATGCTTCTTTATGAGAAAAAGTACCAGATAATGCCCCATTTTGCGCTACATAGAAAAATTAGTAAGTGCTGTCTATATACACATAAAAAATTCCTCCATTAATTTTGAATATTTCCCTTTCAACATCCAAGTTGAAAATTCGAACTTAAACTCTAAAGTTTCACTTCATTGTAAGAAAAGCTTACCCGCAACATTTGGGAGGAGCAATTTTTAAGGTGAAAAACGATAAGAAAGAACACAAGTTACCTTTAGAGTCAGCGGTGTAGGGGCGAGTAAATGTAGGCGGGGGCACAAACTCCACGTCCCACATGGGCGAGCTGTCCTTCACGAGCTCCTCCTCCAGCATCGAGAGGAACCTGAGCAAGATTAGATTATATTATATGTTAGTTCAAGCCTCTGTAACTGCTAAAAATAAGGGTGTTTCAAAGAGAGGAAGGAGGGAGGTACCATTCAGTGTGGAGATATGAGAACGCAGAATCTATGAAGAAGGGTATAGAAACCAAACTTGAGCAAAACGACACGCTCAGCACAGACAGCATGGACCAAGAGGCACCACTTCATGCCAGTGTTTGTTGATTCATTTGAGGAAAGATTACTCAACACTTAAAATTGGTTAAACTGATGTTACTTAATTGGTTAAACTGATGTTCAGTATTCAACTCAAAATTTGAGTCAATTGTAGTAGCAATTTAGAAAATAGCAAACATTAATTGGATTGTGCCTTTATTCAGGTGTAATTAATTATTGATGAAAATTGAATTTGTGACTAAAAGTAGGTCAGCAGTATTATGATAATCCCCTCCAATGCCACCGTTGGCTCATGTTACATTCAAAGTGTTGAAATGACGGTGCAGCTACGTGTCACAATTTTATCTTGTGGAAAATATTGAAGGATTTAGAAGACGTCATTGAAAATAAGGAGGATATCATGGAAATTTTAGGGCCACCAACAGAAAGAAATTATATCAAATGAACTGAAAAAGCTATTGAAGAAGAAAAAATCACAGGGTATCAGGAAGCCTTCAAAAGGAAGAAATTGGATTCTACAAGGCAAGAGGAACTCAAAAACACGCATGAATGGGACAAACACTGGGGATACCTTACTCACTTTGGGAACTTGTGCATGAGGAAGTCATGCTTGTCCTCGGTGACCCTGTCGCTGCGGAACTTTTCCATGAGCTGCTTGCGCAGGGTGCTGAACACGCTGCGCAGGAACGTGCGGCCGAACGTAGAGCACAGCTCGTAGTGGGGCAGGGAGTCGCAGATTTGAGGCACGTAGATGTAGCATAGCCACCTGAAGGAAGGATTGATCATCTATAAATTAGTTTTAGCCTCCCTTTACCACAACAAAGATGTTCCAAGAGAGGAAGGATGAAGGCACCACTTAGTATGGATTTAAGGAAACGTGGAATCTATGCAAAAAGCGTGTTCCCGCAAGGAATCCCATGCGCATTGAAATAGTACAATAAGAAGGAAAGTATTGAAACAAGATAAAAGTTGAAGAAGGAAGTCTGAGGCACTGAAAAACAGGACAACAGTGAAAGAAAAAAAATGATACTTAACAAAATAAAAACATTTCATTTCAACAAAAAGAAGGCCTACCCAACTCGCTGCTCAGGATCTCACATTCCTGAAGGAAGGAGAGGTGAGGCTAATGTTAGCATGTATTTTTCTCACTACTTTTAAGCACTGAAGATGGAATTTTGGTATTCCCAAACGTTTGCAAGAAGCTAATAAAAATGCTCTTTCTTACATCGGTTCTCCTTTTTATAATGTATTGGTTCCATTAGACTGTTTTTAAAAGCGTCTCCCAAACAAAGAGGCTACCACGCAGAGAAGGAAGAATTGACTACTTTGTGTGAAATTAACACTTTGACAGCAACGTGCGCTACCGGTGGTACACGGAGGTAATTTTCATAGACCAATAGTCACAAACCCAATTTTCACAAATATTTAATCAAAGCTAAATGAAGGCAAAATTCAGTTTATGTTTGGTATTTTCAAAATAGTATTACAATTGACTTAAAATTTGAGTTTGATGTAGAACTTAATATTTAGTTGCGACAGTCAAAGTGTTAAGGAAACGGGGAACCTACTCACAAAATGTGTCACTCCACCCTCCCCTTAGCAAAGTTAAAAGAAGTTTATGAAAAGAAAGGGTGATTCTTTGCTGAAGAAACTTGGAGCAGCTTATTTATCTTTGTTATCCTTAAAGGATATGCACTGCACAAGTGTGAAGCATTAGAAGGCTTGAAACACATAATAATAAAACAAGGATTTGTAAGTAAAGTTATTTGGAAAAGTTGAACAGCAGGAAGAGAAATAAATAAGTTCAGTCATTCAGATTTTTAAGTGAGCAGCAGACTATACAAGAAAATATGAAATGAAACTAAAAAACATTTTCTGGTGATAGCATTCATTGAATTATTTTCTTTCAAATAAAGGTACTTATGTGAACATCAGTAGTTGTGTTTGAAAAAACATTCTATTGGTAAAATCCAGAACAATATTGATGTAGAAAAAACAATATGGTACGTCAAATTTAGGTAAACCTGCATTCAAGTTAATTTAAGCCTGAACTAACACAACTAAACCTGAGTAGATAAATTTCAATAAAAAATAAATTCATTTCTTAACAAAAAAATTTACATAACCACTACTATCATATCTTCCACGTCTTTCTCACTCAAGTGAAAGTTCACTTCAACGCAATGAACATGAAATATTGAAAAACGTGATCAAATACTTTTTTTTAAAACAATTTTTTCAACTTTGATCATAATATTTTTGTTCTTGGTTGGCAAAAATTTCCATCCACTACGTTAAGAATGTCTTTGTGTCATCAAAAGACAAAGCAAATTTATGGCCACCCCAAACGTGCTTCTAATTGCAATTCAGCAACACTTTGAAATTAGCAAGGGAAATGAAATCAACACCGCAAAGCAGCACCTCATGTAGGTGACTTTATAGCTGTTGGTGGTGTCCTCGAACAGTGAGGGGGAGAGGGGGAGAATAGGCGTAGGAACACTTTGAAATTCAAGGGAAATGAAAGCAAAACCACTACGTAGGAACACGTTGAAATTAGCAAGAGAAATGAAAGTAAAGCAGCACCTCATGTAGTTGACTTTGTAGCTGTTGGTGGTGTCCTCGAGTGGTGAGGGGGGAGAATGGGCGTAGTGAAGCGTGGGCGTCTCCAGCTTCCAGTGGTTGATGCAGTGCAGGAACATCTTAGCCAAGTCGTACATGGCCTGCAATTCCTGCGACGAGACACTGAAGATAACAAGTACTCACGCCTAAATAGCTAGCTGTCCGTTATCTGGGCAAAATTCTCAAAGGTGGCTTCTTTTCTATCAAAATTTCCTAGTTAAACCAATTCAGAATCTGATAATGTTACAGGGATCCTTTCATGAAAATGACCAAATTCATACAATAACAAGCAATAAAATAATTTTGAATTCAACATGGGTGTTATTGATATACAACGGTCAGTTCCACCAGGATGAAGAATATTGTTATTACATCAGTCCACTAAGACTTCTTTGCTCCGACAAAGACAATCTCAAGAGAGCTAAGCAAAGGGATCATTTGGTATGGACTGTAGAAAACGAGGAATCCCTGCACAAGATGCATTCCCATGCAGGATATTCTGTGCACTGAAATAGCAAATTAAGAAGGAAGAGATAGCAAAGGTATGAAAAGTGAAAGAAGCAAATTGAGCATGAAAGATACAAGTCCTGTAGGCCTACGTATACCTGAAGTAACCCAACAGTATCTCCTTTGGTGGCGCCAGTCATCATAATATACGATAGATAAACCTAACAAACCTAAACCTATCCCATGGCTTTTGAGGAGACCAGGGTGAAGATATAACCAAATTTAAGTAGAACTAAACCACCCCTTTATGCAATCACGTTCAACCATTTTGATCAAACTTTAGCCTCGTCTCCACCATCCTCCACCTTATCTTTCCCATTAAGCTTTACCTTTAAAACATTAACGGTAAGCTGCTCTCATTCTCCATGTATTCTTATCAGATCCATATATCTCAAATACAGTCAATTCAGCTTTCTCCATCCTTCTATCCAAGCTGCAGTTCGGGCGTAGCAGGCATAACTTGTATCCTGGCTCAAATTATCAAATAAAGTTTAATTCAACGTGCAAAACCAGGTAACAATTTGAAGCAATGTATGGAAATAGAAGAATTTTCATTAGCTGTTTCTGTTTCATCTCCACAAAAAAAAGTTGACTTAAATAAATTACATCAATTAACCAAATTCTATTTTTTAAATTCAATTACATTATTTTCAAAGGCTTGGAAAATGGAATAAAAAAAATACTTTTCTGTAACTTTATAATAGATCATCCACACAGCACCGCAATCAGGCACTCCACACTCAAACCTCCATTTTCCAAGTGCCACATCAAAGTTTGAGGAAGAGCAGCCCTAAACGCATGGCAAAGCTTTACCTTCGCTTGCAGATGCGAGAACTTGTACTGTACAAAATTGGAGACAGCTTTGGCTATTGTGGGTCGCTCGAAGGGCGGCTTGCCGAGGGGGCCCTCAATGACAGGGTGATGCTGCGTCTGCACACAGTAACACAAAGCAGAAATAACACACTCAACTTTGGCATCATATTTCTGCATAAGTTTGAATATAAGGGCCATTTTTTTGGAAAGCCTCAACTTGCTAATACATCATAAAGCCATCGTACCACATCTTTCAGGACACAAGCACTTTGAACAGGATTCGCTAGTATATCATAAAGAATGTAAGTTTGCAGAGTAAGAAAAATCAACGAGTTTCTTGCTTTACCTACTACTTCTTTAGTTAGACACCGAGTTAACCTAGAAGTCCGTCCTATGCATATAGAATACAGGATCTCAAGAGCAGTCCGATTTCAGTTGACTAATTTTTATTCATTCATTGGACGATATCATGAAGCTCCAAGCCAACAAGCACGATTGCTTGTACGATGAGCCTGTACTTGGATGCAGATTCAGAAAATCTATATTGTGCAACTGATTTAATGATTTATATTAACACTACAATGGCCTAGCAAATTTATTTGTGAATGAAATATATTTTCCTTAAACTGCTTTTTCAAATTATGCAATGAAGTGCGAGCTTTGTAATGAAGTATTTATGGTAAAAAAGTATATATATATATATATATATATATATATATATATATATATATATATATATATATATATATATCTATATATATAATATATATGACTTCCAGATGACCTTTAAAAATGACTGGTCTTCAAGGGTCAAAATATTGAGAAGTTAAGTAGGAGGAACTTGTATAAAATTTCCATCTCTTCAGCCACATGAACCCCTTGCATTGGCTCCCCCAAAGTTCACTGTCAGCATGCAAAATGAATAGCACAAATTACTGGAGTCTCTTAACGTTTACTTGCTTATTTTAACGTGGCACATCTACCATAACTTAATGACAGAACTTGAACAATGACACATACAAAAGAAAAACTGCGCACAAAAGAAAAGAAAATACAATAACAAAGAAATTTTACAAACAAAGTAATATGCTGAACTCGTAACAACATTTTGCGATAAACCATAAATTCAAAGCAACCTACCATATATAGTTCCACACAGAACTTCAGAAAATAGGTGCATGAAGAATCATCCAAATTAGAGAGAACTCTCCTAAAATTTTCAAACACTAGTTTCTCCAGCATCTCACACACCTGAACAACACACTTCCTGAAAAGTTTGAAGAGAAATACATAAACACTGCGGGTGTCCGTGTCTTCCTCTCTGTTGGCCATGAAGTAGACGTTTTCTATGTCAGTCACAATAGACAGGAGGCGATCCAGCTCTGAATTGTCCAGGTGACTGAGGTATGAGCAGTGGTCAGCTGTAACAAAAAATGTATTAATGTTTGACAATTTTAACATCTCAAAACAGCATACACTAAAGTATTTCCAAGATTTAGGCTGTGATAACTGCATCAAACTTGCATGATGTACCACTGATGAGTTATTGAAAAAAATAGGGGTTTAGCAAGAAAAACGATACATGCTACCATAGTGCAGGCCTATACAATACTTTCTACCAATAATCATGACAATAACAGGAGGACCTTTATAAATATTAGATATAACATCTCCCACAGCAAGCGCATTCCAAATCACAATAAGCCTAAGTTCAATCCACAGCTGTTCATTAGAATGAAACTATTGGATAATTCATTCACACAAAAAAGGTCCTCAGAGCAATATGACACTAGCATTTCTGCAGTCAATTAGTGCTAGACTAGCTCAGAAAAGTCCTAGAAATTTACTTCTTGTGAAAATTATTAAAAGCCACTACAACATGTGCTTTAAACATCATGAAATATTGGGAAGTCATGACTTGCCAAATATCAAAAAGCCACCACACCACATCCATCAGAAACACGCACTTCCTGCCAGGATTTACCAATATTTCATAAAGACACTCCCCCACAGCCATCAGAACACACACTTTGTGGGTGTCTATAGGACTCTATAGCCCCCTAATATTTATAGGACTATAAATATTGACAAGTCCACCCTAGAGCATCTGTTCTGATGGCTTTAGAACATGAGTCACATCACAGCCATGAAAAAACACTAATTTTGGGTGAAGCTTCACCAATGCTATGTGAGCAGGTGGTGCAGGGTGTGGTGAGAGGCAAGGATTCCCTCAAAGCTGCAGCAGCTGCAGCCTGGCTGGAGGCAGCGGCAATATTTGAGGGGCAGTTTTTGAATCCAGTACACTTGCAGGAGTCATCAGCCTGTAAAACAAACAAATAAAATTTTGGCTAAGTTATCAACAACACATTTCATAAAGACTGCAATGGATACCCCTACTGCTTCATTTGCGTGCAGCCTCTCCCCACACAGGACAGGACATACCATATACTCCATCACATGCGAGCAGGCTTCCAGTGACCGCATCAAATAATTACACCTTATATACTGCTTCCACTCACTTCTGTCCGCAGTCATCCCTCTTGCCACGTCCACAGTCACACCCCTCTCATACAATGCATGTTTCACCCCATCTATCCAACTCATCTGTGGCCTTCCTTGCGCTCTAATACCACTCACCTCTGGCGTATAATTATTTTTGACCAGAACATCAACATTCATTCTTTCAACATGCCCAAACCATCCAAGCACTCTTTCATCCACCTGCCTACTCATCTTTTTGACAACACCTGTCTGCTCCCTAACCAACTTGTTAGGAGCTGATTATACTGACTGAAAAACACAAAAAAATAATTAAATCACAGAAATGGGAATTTTGCTTCAAATATGATTTAATTTATTGCCAAAGGCATTGCAGAAAATAACTGTAGCATTCAATACAAAATAAATACTTACTTTGCAGAGGGAATAACTTGCTAATTTTTCTAATTTCTTCTCCTTTGGAAGTAGTCGATTTGCAGACTTCCTTTGTTGTATCCTGTTAGAAATGAAAAAAAAATAAGAATAAAATCTCAGAGCCAACATGAAAACTTTCCTACTTACACAAATCTATAGAGAAGCCATACTAAATATGGAACATGACATGACCTACTTTAAAGCATGTCAAAAATCCACTATTTTATTCCTAAGATTAAAAATGGTGCTAGTCATCTTTAATATTCATTATTAAATTCACAATTAAGTTATCTATTGTGATGATAGATATTAATTTTTAGACTTCTTTGATAATTATTGACAAACCGGAGAATGTTGTGCAGAATGCTGCTGCTGTTGCGGGCAACTTGACTTGCTTGGTTTTGATTGTTTGATGCAGAACTTGTGGATGATGTGCCACCATTGTTTGAACCACTAGGGTTTGCACTAGAAGGGCTATTGTTAGCATTACTGCAGTCAGACACTGCTGCAGTACTGGTCTCCCATGCGGCCATTATTTGTTGACGCTAGGCTGGAAACCTTCAAGTCTCTGGTACACAGTAATTTCTCTAAATCACATAAGGTAGAAGAACCATGTTAGAATACATGACATTGAACATATTGAATATTTACATGCAAATGATATCATCAAGGCTAAAAAAACAAAGTAATGAAGCATGTTTTTCCTCTCTTTGGATTGCCTTTGCTGCGGACAGGGAGGCTTAAACTAATTAATAATCTAACTATGTTGCAACCAATTGTTATCATCACTAATTTTATAGCTATAACATCAAGCAAATACATACTGAACTGAATTAACATACTTATACAGAATGAAAGGAACTAGTATAGCTGAAAATACATAAATTAATAGCAATTTCAATATTTTAAAATCAATTGAAACTCTGGACGTATATGCATATTTGAAGAGTTGAAAATAAACAAGTCCTTTCATGAACAAAAAATTTCAATCTGCTTAGTTAAGCTAGACATAATTAATACTTGAAAATACAAGCAGCCTGTAGAAGTGCACAATTTATTCCCAACTATATTTGAATACAAAAATAAAAATTTGCAATTATTTTGATGAAAGTTTACCTATTTTAGTAAATTATTTAATGAAGATTTATTCACCAAGCCTGAAATGACATGTAATACTTTATAGTAAGTAGCTAATTAGATTCACAATTGAAATGCTGGTTTACAACATAACCTGATTTAAATGTTCCTTAAGTTATTATTATTATATAAGAAAGTTTTAGCCTCCCTTAACCACAACAAAGATGTTCCAAGAGAGGAAAGAGGAAGGCACCATTAAGTATGGAGTTGAGGGAACGCGGAATCTATGCACAAGGTGCACAGAAACAGTAAGCTAGGAAAGAAGTTCATGAAACAAGAAAAAAGTTGAAGAAGAAAGTAGTAGGTGCTGAAAAATAGGACAGCAGTGGACCGAAAAAAGATGGTCCGTAACAAAACAAAAACCTATTTTATTACAACAAAAGGAAGCCTACCTAACCTTTAGCTCAGGCCCTCACATGGTCCCCCTGGGAGCGCTAATTCGCATAGATACAATAGTTGTATCCACCTGAGGGGAATGTTCCTTAAGTCATTTATTGTTTTATTTTTTTATAATTTTTCATCTAGTTAACCATTTATTTTACATTAAATGAATATATTTCTAATTTTAGCTCCTGCTGATAAATTTGTTCTATCAATAGCTTTAGTGTGCCCTGTTTACATTTATAATTAAATTTTAATAATCTCATTTTAGTTTTGCAACAATTAATTTTTAATTTATCCTTGGTTTTTTACCAAAGCTACTTCATCAGCAGTTAAGATTTTAACTTATTTATCAGTCAGCCAACCTGCAAGTCAAATGCAGCAAAGCCAATCTGGCTACAAAATTAAAAGAAAACTACTTGAATTTGTACCATAAGCCTTGCATAGGGTTCAACAACCTTGCACATGAACATTATACCAACGAACTATATAAATATCCAAGACAGGCATCAAACAGAATGATACTACAAAAATGCTATCATCACCTCCTCTAACATGAAAAAAAAAACAGCAAATTTGTAAAAATTTTAAAATGAAAGCTTAGGTCTTTTTGACTACACTGAAGTTGCTTCTAAGAAAGGAGGGTTAATGTTAAGGAGATGCAACTAATCAATTTTTTAAATTTCTTTCCTGAAACATATCAATTACATAGAAATAAACAACTTTTATTCCATGGACTCTTTGGGGCAAATGAGTATTTACCATATTATAGCGGTATGTTAACTTTTCTTTCTGATGACAAATGCGCTCGAATAAACAGCTACTCATTGGTTTTTGAATTTCTGTTGCTTGAATCACGGTAATAACATCGAAATGAACTACTTTTTTCTATACACTTTTTGCGGCAAATGAGTATTCAATGAGTTATAGCAGTAGGTTTAGCTTTGTCTTAAAGGACGAGCGCATCAGAAGCAAGAATCCATTGCAGTGTTGCCATATGACACGTTTGATGAATTACTTCCCGCTTCAAACACTAGAGTTGCGGTCAATAATTTACCACTATAACTTGGTAAATACTTATTTGCTACAAAAAGTGCAGGGATGAAAAGTTGTTTATTTCAATATAATTACCATGATACAGGCAACAAAATTTTGAAATTTGATTAGTTGCATCTCCTTAACATTAGCCAAAAGAAGGGAGGAAAGCCCCATTTAGTATGGATAGAGGTACAGGGAATCAATATACAAAGTGTGCTCACTGCTCCCAAATAAGATTCCCTGCATAAAAAAAAGCAGGTTAGGAAGAAAGTCTATAAAGCAAGATGAAAATTGAGCAAAACATTATAAGTACTCCTAAAAAAAAGACCTACTTAACCAACATTTGACTTCTGCAAACAAAAAGTATTTTGTACTAAAAAATGAAAGCCCTACCTTGTACTATTTTGTACTAAAAAATTAAAGGCCTAGACCTTGCATTTTTCTACTAGGAGTGCTAATTTTTGGAAATACAATAGTGCTACACTCTTCAAAAGAACTTGTACATAACTGCAGGCAATAAACTTAAGAAGGAAGAGAATTGCTCCAAACATCCAAGTTGTGCTCCAAAGAATTTGATTCAGCTGTGTTTGAGTTTGGCTAAAAGGGAATCACATCTTATAAGAATTGTTTATTCAACCCAAATCCAAGTTCAACCCTTTTCAATCTTTGAACCCTCTGCCTTGAACAACCTAACTTAACCAGTAAACATTGACCTAACTTAACCAGTAAACATAATCGGTCAATATTGAGTTTAGGTGATGTGGGGAAATTCAGAATTCCGTTTCTATTAATCACTTAAGAAGTCCATTTAAAAACGTTTTACAAGAATGATATTTTTTCCGCTGATGCATTTTTCCCAAAGATGGCGGCCCATAGGCGCCGCCATCTTTGAGTCAGCCGATGTATACAAGATTGCGGTCGTCACCCTAATGAGTCGGTTAGAAGCTTTATTTATAATTTTCACTAAAAGAACTGTGCCTCCCCCTCATGACCCAACCTCTTTACGTTTGTAATAGGGGGTTAGCTTCCGTTATTAATTAAATAATGCATGGCGCGCTCGCTTCCTTGGCACCCGTAAGCCAACTTCAAAGTTTAATAATTCAAAAATAATGCAACAGGGGAAAAAATGTCATTCCTGTATAACGTTCTTAAATGGGCTTCTTAAGTGTTTATGTGAAACGGAATGCCTAATTTCCCTACATCACCTAAACTCAATATTGACCACATAATCTTTCAGTGCTAAAAAAAAATTCTATATTTTTTAAGAACAGGACTAAACAGGCTTCAACTGAGTTTAATTGTCATTCTATTTTATATTTTTCATGGGAGAAGTGTACAAAAAAAGAAATTGTAAGGTGGTAACATAACAATCAGAAACAAATGTTTGGGCTTTCACATAAATTGTATTGTTTAGTGAATTACAGTAATCTCTAATGCAACATTTAGTTTTATAGTAACCTAAAATCATAAAAATATAGCACAAATTTTGGAAAAATATAAATACATAGCTTAGGAGGGTCCTCCCGTCAAAACTGAGTTTTGATCCGATTGGTCTAAAATTTGGCCACTATATGTATTTTTGCAAGAAAAACATATTGTTCTCATGTAACTTTTATAATTTAGGCCTTATTTTTTTTTAAACTCGTTTTTTGGTTCATTTTTGGGATGTTTTCAAAAGAATAGAAGTCAATGAATTTTTATGCTAGAACAAAAACAAAGACAGTTTTGGAATCCTAGAAACATTGCAAACAAACTGATAGTCCTGAATTTTTTATTTGAAACTTTATTATTTATAGATATGCGATATTTGATCAATGCCTAAAATATATCAAATTTTTAGGTTTTAAGCTAGCATAAAAAAAAGACAACGTACAAATTGGAAACGTGAGGACTATCAGTTTGTTAAAATTGTTTCAAGGATTCTAAAACTCTCTTTGTTTTCTTCCTAGCCTAAAAACTCAATGACTTCTATTCTTTTGAATTTTGAAAATAAGTAACTCTACAGTATAGGCCAAAAACAAAATATTTTTTTGAAGTGTAATATAATGGAATATTTATGTAATTGAATGCTGTTTTCATTTTCATTTCGATAATCTCCATGCATAACATCATATTCACACTGTAAATTGTAATTTAAAATTTGAAAAGAAGTAAAAAAATTTTTACTTAGGCTATTTCATAAAAATTATGAAATTTTTTTTTTTCAGTCTGATGCTTATGAAATTTTACTATCATATGTAACTTTTGAAAACAAACACAATTTCCCCTAACGATACATTTTTTTGATTCAGGCCTTAGTTTTTGAATAAATTTGACATATTGGTTTTTGGTCCACTGGTATTGATATTTCAAAAGAAATTTGATGAACTCATTGAGACTTTGTGCTAGATCAAAAACAAAGACAGTTTTAGAATCCTTGAAACATATCTAACTAACAAAAGTACATTCGCAAATTTTCCATTTCTCCTTTTGTTTTCATTTAGGGTAATTCATCAAATATCGAACTGAACTGATTATCGAACAACTTTGAAAATATGCGCGTAATAAATTTCGTAAGCATCCAAACTTGCACAGTGCCGGTGATCTTACATCTAAAACTCCTATTTTAGTGATAAGAACTCATTTATGTGAACTGTAAACTGCTACCAGCTGTTACGAACACATTTTCTGTACAACCCTTACAAATTGGTCATATTTTTTCACTTGAAAAATCTTACGCACCTCGGGAAAATTGCGACGGTTTAACTGTTGTTGTGCCAAAGTCAACCTCCCGTCATAACTAGAGAGTAGTGTTGCCAAATGATGTTCTGTTGCTGTATTTTTTTCTTTCCCGATAAAAACATGATAATTATTCCATGTTTGACATTCAGTTCCTATTTCATGTCAGTATTAAATACTGAACAAAGGTGTTCGAATCAAAATTCCTTAAAAACCATGAATTTATGCCTCGAACAAGGCTTTTCGATTCTTAATTCTTTTAAATAACTGAATCGATTTATTGAACGCCTGTTTCATTTCCTTAAAATGTTGTATTAACGCTTGATAATAACATTGAATAGTTGAAGATGGCGACCAATCAGCTGCTGGTGTTCCAAGGCCCTCAAGATCATCAATGATTCGTCTGGCTACATTTACTGATGATCAATCCCTAGCCAAGAAAACTGATGCAAGCATCAATAATAATTCATTGACGAGTGCTCTACACTCTACTCCAAAAAAGGTCACACAGTTTGATGATCACAATGATGGTTCAACAAGCACTGCAAATGAAACATCGACATCATTTTCAAATTTTGATAACTCTCCATTCAAATGCTTCCTAAAATAAGTAATGAGACAGTTATTTCAAACAAACAAACAAAACAAACATCGGCATCTTTGGGATGCTTTATTTCCAATCAAGCCTGATACAAATGATCTTAAGCATTGGTTTTTCAAATGTCTTATAACTAATACTATACATAGGACACCATGACGGTTCCCCCGTAAAGCCGGTACCCATTTCCGACACCTGGGTCGAGTGGGGTATTGTGCTTGAGCTTTCCATTATACCCAACGGGGAAAATCGCAGCGCCAGCGCCAGGATACGAACCCGCGACTCCTACATACAAGTCCGATCCCTTAACCGCTGTGCCACCGCGAGCACTTCCAAGAAAATCCAGTGCACCAAAGAAAAAAAAAAAAAGAAAAACGTTTATTTTCCAAGTGGCCACATGAGATACAGGTCAACATATTGGGTTTTGAAAAGTTTCTTAATAGAGGACGTCCTAAAACAAAAGTTCCATACGAAAAGTACCAATTGACAAACCATCAGAGGTGTACAAATAGAAAAGCCATACAAGGCGTAATAATTGACAAACTATACGAGGCGTGCTAATAGATAAACTATCAGAGGTGTACAAATAGATAGACCATACAAGGCATATTAATGGACAAAATATACGAGGCGTGCTAATACTCTCACAAAAGTTCCATACGAGGAGAACTAATTGACAAACCATCCTGTTCGGATCAAAATTCTTGTTCGATTCATGTTCGATATTGATGAAATTATGTTATTAAAGAATTCGATTTTTAGAACAATAAATAAATTCCAACAATCTACGTTGTCTTTAAAGCGACATCACAGAACAAGAAAGCAACTGTTCAAGAATAATCTTGAGGCCCGCAACAGTTATTCAGAGCAAAAGTTACCGATTTACGAAGGTTGTTTCTAGACACACGTGGTTTCTGTTCGATATTTGATGAATTACCCTATATGGGGTCAAAATGTGCTCAAAAATTTAAGATTTTGGTTCCCTTACCCCCCTGGGGGGGAGGGTATCTATTGTCCGTAGCGCCATGAAATTTTAGGACCGAATGGTCCACCACCTTAGGGTTCTTTTCCTACAATAACATGAAAAATACCCATCGGAGAGAAAAGGAGCCCCGGAGAACCCCCTTAACATAGATATTTCACTCGTGCTCTGCTTCTGATCAGTGCGGTCACATAAGCTTTATTTCCTATAGAATTTGATGATATTGGGAAAACATTTAAAAACTATGACGAACTCCTTTATCTCCTTATAATCTTCAAGAAAAAAAGAAAACAACCAACATTTTTGAAGAAAAACTTCGGAGGTTAGCATTGTTTCTAATCCAAAATTCTTCAGCAGAGTTTTGTCAATTCTGAAATTTAGAAACTGAATTTATGACTTGAATTGAATTACGGTAGGATGAAGCGCCCGGAATGTAGTCTTCTTGATCGGGGTGAGGCCTTGTTGAGACCGCTTAAAGTCACAGATGAACTTGAACTTGAACTTGAACTTGAGGGCCGACAGTGTCGGGGCCTTTGTAACGGCCTACAATTCCCTCCACAATTTTCACACAAAGAGTTCAGCGCCTGGTACCAGACTTGTCCACTAAACTACTCAGGATCTACGATCCTTGTCACAAGCCTCCATTGGAAGGCATCACCGGGACAGCCAGTGTGTCAAAACACCATCCCCCGGCACATTGGGTCATTACAGCCCATTCTACCAGACTGGCTCATTCCAGTCACTGTCTCTTACTCCAGGCACGCACAAGAAACACTTTCATAGCCTCAGTGATACTCGCATTACACTCCTGATCCAATCCAGCAAGACAGCTCATACCGCAATCATCTTCAGCACATCTGGCATTCCACTCATTCTCTCCATACTGCTCAGACACCACATTCATAAAACTCTCTCTCTCTTGCTCATACTTACTACATTCCAGCACAAAATGCTCAATTGTTTCCTCTACTCCACTACTACACTGCTGACATAATCTGTTATTATTCTCATTCCATCTCCATGTACGTCTGTTCACACTCAATGACTTACATCTCACAGCAAACAAGAGTTGACTTCCAAAACTACCATCATAGAACAGCTCAAACTTAGGTGCTTTCTTTTTCATATACCAGTTAAGTGTAGGCTTCCGCATCATGCTAAGCTTCCACTTATTCAATCCATACTCTTTTGTTTGTCTCTCAATCTCTTTCTTCCACCTCTTGCAGTCCCACTCAGGCCCTACACCTCCTACATTTATTAAACTCCAGTCATCCACAGGTCTCCCAATTCTAACATGAATAATCTTTTGCATACTGAGTTTCCTTGCATGCCCCCAACATACTTTCTCCCAATAGCTTACACTCAGATTCCATTCAAAGATTCGCCTTACCCACCTGCTATTCTGCATTCTTTCAATTCTCACCTTATAATTCAGCACAGCTTTCATCATTCTTTCTGAAAATAGGCTCCACCCTAGGTCACCTCTAATGGCTTCTATAGCTGTCCATTTCGGAGCACCCAATGCTACACGTCCTACCTTATTTTGTATCACATCCAGCTTTTCAAGATCACTTCCATTCCAAGCAAGAGCACTCATACCATACATGACACTAGGTACAGCAACATACTTCCACATTCCTCTCACACATTCGTACTTGTTTGCTCTGTATCTGGCCACACTACCTAACCGTCCACTCCACTGCATTGCTTTAGCCACTTTCTCACCTTTAGTTCTAGTACATCCATCTTCACTCATCATACAACCTAGATATTTGTATTCTTTTGTTCTACCTATTCTGATTTCTCCAATATTCCACAGTCTGTCTCTATCAGTCTCATCACTATTTATAACCATGACCTTACTTTTATCGGCACCAAAGTTCATCTTGAAATCTGTACTATATCCATTCACAATGTCAAGCATCATCTTCAGCACATCTGGCATTCCACTCATTCTCTCCATACTGCTCAGACACCACATTCATAAAACTCTCTCTCTCTTGCTCATACTTACTACATTCCAGCACAAAATGCTCAATTGTTTCCTCTACTCCACTATTACACTGCTGACATAATCTGTTATTATTCTCATTCCATCTCCATGTACCTCTGTTCACACTCAATGACTTACATCTCACAGCAAATAAGAGTTGACTTCCAAAACTACCATCATAGAACAGCTCAAACTTAGGTGCTTTCTTTTTCATATACCAGTTAAGTGTAGGCTTCCGCATCATGCTAAGCTTCCACTTATTCAATCCATACTCTTTTGTTTGTCTCTCAATCTCTTTCTTCCACCTCTTGCAGTCCCACTCAGGCCCTACACTCAGACTACAGACTTGAACTTGAACTTGAACTTGAACTTGAGGGCCGACAGTGTCGGGGCCTTTGTAACGGCCTACAATTCCCTCCACAATTTTCACACAAAGAGTTCAGCGCCTGGTACCAGACTTGTCCACTAAACTACTCAGGATCTACGATCCTTGTCACAAGCCTCCATTGGAAGGCATCACCGGGACAGCCAGTGTGTCAAAACACCATCCCCGGCACATTGGGTCATTACAGCCCATTCTACCAGAGTGGCTCATTCCAGTCACTGTCTCTTACTCCAGGCACGCACAAGAAACACTTTCATAGCCTCAGTGATACTCGCATTACACTCCTGATCCAATCCAGCAAGACAGCTCATACCGCAATCATCTTCAGCACATCTGGCATTCCACTCATTCTCTATATACTGCTCAGACACCACATTCATAAAACTCTCTCTCTCTTGCTCATACTTACTACATTCCAGCACAAAATGCTCAATTGTTTCCTCTACTCCACTATTACACTGCTGACATAATCTGTTATTATTCTCATTCCATCTCCATGTACGTCTGTTCACACTCAATGACTTACATCTCACAGCAAACAAGAGTTGACTTCCAAAACTACCATCATAGAACAGCTCAAACTTAGGTGCTTTCTTTTTCATATACCAGTTAAGTGTAGGCTTTCGCATCATGCTAAGCTTCCACTTATTCAATCCATACTCTTTTGTTTGTCTCTCAATCTCTTTCTTCCACCTCTTGCAGTCCCACTCAGGCCCTACACCTCCTACATTTATTAAACTCCAGTCATCCACAGGTCTCCCAATTCTAACATGAATAATCTTTTGCATACTGAGTTTCCTTGCATGCCCCCAACATACTTTCTCCCAATAGCTTACACTCAGATTCCATTCAAAGATTCGCCTTACCCACCTGCTATTCTGCATTCTTTCAATTCTCACCTTATAATTCAGCACAGCTTTCATCATTCTTTCTGAAAATAGGCTCCACCCTAGGTCACCTCTAATGGCTTCTCAGCTGGAAGAAACCCGGAATGTAGTGTTCCCTGGACCTGATACTACTCATACTAAAATTCGGAATGTTCGTCCCAAAGTTCTCTGAATGCAAACCTAACACAAAACGATTGTAAACCTAACCTAACACAAACCTAACACAAACCTAACACAAAACGAAGAGATTGTAAGTTTTTTGAAGAAAGTGAAAAATGGAAAGGCATGTGGCCCTGATAAGATCCCATATGAGTTCTATAAATTTGGAGGAGAGAGTGTGGTCAGTATGTTGAAATGTTTATTTGATGAGATATGGAAGAGTGAAAGAGTACCGGATGACTGGAACAAGTGTAATGTAGTTCTGTTGCATAAGGGTGGACATAAGAGTATGAAAGAACTTAAAAATTACAGACCAATTGCACTGGGTGACACTGTATGTAAGATATTTTGTGGTATTTTGAATGAGAGAATGAAAAATTTAGTTGAGGAATTAGGAGTCCTAGGTGAAGAACAGAATGGTTTTAGGCAGGATAGACGTGGGGAAGATAATCTGTTTGTAGTGAGTGAAATAATTGAGCGAATGAGGAAGGATGATAAGAAGGTGTATTTAGCATTCCTGGATATTGAAAAAGCGTACGACAGAGTGGATCGGGTTCGGCTCCTTGAAGTTCTGAGAAAAGTTGGGTTTAGCAGAAAAATAGTAAAAATTGTACAAAGTCTGTATGAGAACACAAGCGCTATATACAGGTTAGGAAATTTGGAAACGGGGCAAGTGAGGAGTGTTAGAGGAGTGAGACAGGGCTGTACTCTGTCTCCCCTGTTGTTTGGATTGTACACAGAAGAATTAGCAGTTGGCAATCCCTAAAGTACGGAACGATGGAACGCCCGGAACGGAACGTTCCGTGGAACTGATATTACTGGCCCTAAAATCCGGAACGTTCCGCCCGGAACGTTCCGTTCCGTAGTGCCCGGAACGTTCCGTTCCGTAGTGCCCGGAACGTTCCGTTCCGTAGCGCCCGGAACAACTCTTACTAACCTAGCTTCGAATTATCGTGATGATGGAACACGCGGAAGCAGTTTGACCCAGTAAACAATAATGAAACCCTACAAAAATTAAGCTCTATAAACACCACACGAACATTTCTTCCCAGGAGCCTATTATGGTTCCGTAGTGCTCGGAACGATCCGTTTCGTGGTGCTCGGAACGTTCCGTTCCGTGGTGCCCGGAACGTTCCGTTCCGTACTGCCCGGAACGTTCCGTTCCGTATTGAACGGAACGTTCCGTAGTGCCCGGAACGTTCCGTTCCGTAGTGCCCGGAACGTTCCGTTCCGTAGTGCCCGGAACGTTCCGTTCCGTAGTGCCCGGAACGTTCCGTTCCGTAGCGCACGGAACAACTCTTACAAACCTAGCTTCGAATTATCGTGATGATGGAACACGCGGAAGCAGTTTGACCCAGTAAACAATAATGAAACCCTACAAAAATTGAGCTCTATAAACACCACACGAACATTTCTTCCCAGGAGCCTATTATGGTTCCGTAGTGCTCGGAACGATCCGTTCCGTGGTGCTCGGAACGTTCCGTTCCGTAGTGCCCGGAACGTTTCGTTCCGTAGTGCCCGGAACGTTCCGTTCCGTTGTGCCCGGAACGTTCCGTTCCGTAGCGCCCGGAACGTTCCGTTCCGTAGCGCCCGGAACGTTCCGTTCCGTAGCGCACGGAACAACTCTTACAAACCTAGCTTCGAATTATCGTGATGATGGAACACGCGGAAGCAGTTTGACCCAGTAAACAATAATGAAATCCTACAAAAATTGAGCTCTATAAACACCACACGAACATTACTTCCCAGGAGCCTATTATGGTTCCGTAGTGCTCGGAACGATCCGTTCCGTAGTGCCCGGAACGTTTCGTTCCGTAGTGCCCGGAACGTTCCGTTCCGTAGTGCCCGGAACGTTCCGTTCCGTAGTGCCCGGAACGTTCCGTTCCGTAGTGCCCGGAACGTTCCGTTCCGTAGTGCCCGGAACGTTCCGTTCCGTAGTGCCCGGAACGTTCCGTTCCGTAGTGCCCGGAACGTTCCGTTCCGTAGTGCCCGGAAACGAACCGTTCCGGAGCACTCGGAACAAATCGTTTTGCAACACTCGGAAGTAAGTAAACTCATTTAACGACAGCTTCTGTCCAAGACTATTTAGCTGTCGCTTTGGCATTTTTCTGAAGTTACAAAACATTATAAATCTTGAGGGATAGTTGAATTGTATGCATCGGGGTCCTGAATTCCGTCAATGCTTTCCGGATATAGTTTAATTGACGAGGTTCTGTGTCGATACCGCCGTGCGGTCGACGTAAGGGTTCGTGGAAAAAGGAGCTGTCTTCTGTGCAGCTACCTGTTTCTGGGGGTGTTAGCTTTTCCGCGCAGCTGCCCTTCCTGAGGCTCGTGTGGGTACCACCTACGCCGTAATTAGTCCGCTAGGGCAACAGAAGTAAATTCTGTTTATGCCGAACTACGGCGGTACAGCGAGAGTGAGGTTTGTGTGGGTACCGCCTACGCCGTAATTAGTCCGCTAGGGCAACAAGTAAATTCTGTTTATGCCAAACTACGGCGGTACCGCGGGAGTGAGGTTTGTGTGGATACCACCTACGCCGCAATTAGTCCGCTAGGGCAACAGAAGTAAATTCTGTTTATGCCGAACTACGGCGGTACCGCGAGAGTGAGGTTTGTGTGGGTACTGCCTACGCAGTAATTAGTCCGCTAGGGCAACAGAAGTAAATTCTGCTGATACCGAACTACGGTGGTACCGCGAGAGTGAGGTTTGTGTGGGTACCGCGTACGCCGTAATTAGTCCACTAGGGAAACAGAAGTAAATTCTGTTTATGCCGAAGTACGGCGGTACTGCGAGAGTGAGGTTTGTGCGGGTACCGCCTACGCAGTATTAAGTCCGCTAGGGCAACAGAAGTAAATTTTGTTTATACTGAACTACGGCGGTACCGCGAGAGTTAGGTTTGTGTGGGTACTGCCTACGCCGTAATTAGTCCGCTAGGGCAAAAGTAAATTCTGTTTATGCCGAACTACGGCGGTACCGCGAGAGTGAGGTTTGTGTGGGTACCGCCTACGCCGTAATTAATCCGCTAGGGAAACAGAAGTAAATTCTGTTTATGCCCAACTACGGCGGTACCGCGAGAGTGAGGTTTGTGTGGGTACCGCCTACGCCGTAATTAGTCCCCTAGGGAAACAGAAGTAAATTCTGTTTATGCCGGAACTACGGCGGTACCACGAGAGTGAGGTTTGTGTGGGTACCGCCTACGCAGTAATTTGTCCGCTAGGGCAACAGAAGTAAATTCTGTTTATGCCGAACTACGGCGGTACCGCGAGAGTGGGGTTTATGTGGGTACCGCCTACGCCGTAATTAGTCCGCTAGGGCAACAGAAGTAAATTCTGTTCATGCCAAACTACGGCGGTACCGCGAGAGTGAGGTTTGTGTGGGTACCACCTACGCCGTAATTAGTCCGCTTGGGCAACAGAAGTAAATTCTGTTGATGCCGAACTACGGCGGTACCGCGAGAGTGAGGTTTATGTGGGTACCGCCTACGCCGTAATTAGTCCGCTAGGGCAACAGAAGTAAATTATTTTTATGCCAAACTACGGCGGTACCGCGGGAGTGAGGTTTGTGTGGGTACCACCTACGCCGTAATTAGTCCGCTAGGGCAACAGAAGTAAATTCTGTTTATGCCGGAAATACGGCGGTACCACGAGAGTGAGGTTTGTGTGGGTACCGCCTACGCAGTAATTTGTCCGCTAGGGCAACAGAAGTAAATTCTGTTTATGCCAAACTACGACGGTACCGCGAGAGTGAGGTTTATGTAGGTACCGCCTACGCCGTAATTAGTCCGCTAGGGCAACAGAGTTAAATTCTGTTTATGCCAAACTACGGCGGTACCGCGAGAGTGAGGTTTGTGTGGGTACCACCTAGGCCGTAATTAGTCCGCTAGGGCAACAGAAGTAAATTCTGTTGATGCCGAACTACGGCGGTACCGCGAGAGTGAGGTTTATGTGGGTACCGCCTACGCCGTAATTAGTCCGCTAGGGCAACAGAAGTAAATTATTTTTATGCCAAACTACGGCGGTACCGCGAGAGTGAGGTTTGTGTGGGTACCACCTACGCCGTAATTAGTCCGCTAGGGCAACAGAAGTAAATTCTGTTCATGCTGAACTACGGCGGTACCGCGAGAGTGAGGTTTGTGTGGGTACCGCCTACGCCGTAATTAGTCCGCTAAGGCAGCAAAAGTAAGTTCTGTTTGTGCCGAACTACGGCGGTACCGCGAGAGTGAGGTTTGTGTCGGTACCGCCTACGCCGTAATTAATCCGCTAGGGAAACAGAAGTAAATGCTGCTTATGCCGAACTACGGCGGTACCGCGCGAGTGAGGTTCGTGTGGGTACCGCCTACGCCGTTATTAGTCCGCTAGGACAACAGAAGTAAATTATGTATGTGCCGAACTACGGCGGTACCGCGAGAGGGAGGTTTGTGTCGGTACCGCCTACGCCGTAATTAATCCGCTAGGGCAACAGAAGAATTTTTTTTTTCCAGAACTACGGAGGTACCGTTAGGAAGACGAGCAACTGTCTGCGCCGTAATCAGTCCGTTAGAGCTCTTTAGAAAATTCCATGATTCGCGGAATTCCGACTTCGTCTACCTTTTCGATAAACTGTGCGGATTAATTTGCCCTCCTGAGAAGGTTCCTTTAGCCCCTTTATTAGCGAGGTGTTGAATTAGGCTAAAGCCTGTACCATGAAGGAGTAAGGAAGACTTTCGACTTCAGGATGTGAAGTTTTTCTTAAAGAATCTCTTTGTAGTGTCTCTTACATACACAGATACATTTCAGCAAGAAGAGTGATTTATATCCTTTTGCAAAATTAGTGAGTACAAACATGAGCTACCTCATAACATGGTACAACACGCAAAATTACATTTAAAATATTAGTGTTATTTCAGCTAGGAAATCAAAATAATATAGAAATATTAAAATACAATACAAATTACACTTCATGGCTAACTAAGGTAAATGCACAGACGCGCCATCGGGGTAGGGAAACAGATCTGGGCCCCGTACAGGAAACTGAACACATAAAGAAAGAAAAGAAAAGAAAGAAAAACATTTTATTTCCAATAAAGTACAAACATGAAATGTCGATACATTGGTTTTTAAAACACCATAACATTAACATCCTTAAATGATTATAACACATTGGTATCGTAATACCCGTGTAAAATGTTGAAACGAAATGATTGATAGAAAAGTACAACAAAATTGAGTTCCTTTCCTTGCCTAATCTGATTTTGAACTTAGAGAGCACAATCCTCGCAACGCTCATTTGAAAAACACTTTCATTAGTACGTACAAGTATTGAAAAATGAAAGCGAAAAATGCATTCAAATACCTTAGCATAGAAACCCTTAATTGCTATTTATACAAGGTTATCGTAATACCCATGTTAAGTGTTGGAACATATGATTTAGATCCTTAATTGCTATTCATACATGATTTGCTATTGCAATTGCTATTCATACATGCTATTCATACACATAAAGAAAATACTTAAGATTATGTGTAACTAACACAAACTGGACTCGACACCACCTGCTGCCTCACATTCTGCAAGTAGTTTGAGGTCATTACACTGACATAACACTTTAGGGATTGCCATCGTTTCAGAGCACCCGGAACACCTGGAACAGAGTTCCAGGTTTTCCGGAGCATTCTGAATGATCCGTTCCGTAGTACTCGGAGCGAACCGTTCCGTAATACTCGGAACGACCCGTTCCGGAGCACTCGGAACAAACAGTTCCCGAATACTTGGAGCAAATTGTTACAGAGCTCTCGGAATGAATCGTGCGGGAGTACTTAGGACAAACAGTTGTGGAACACTCCAAATAAACAGTTCTGGAACACATGAAACGAATCGTTCCAGTGCACTCGGAATGAACCGTTCCGGGACACTTGGTACGAATCGTTCCCAAGCAATCGGATGTAACCCCTCCGGAGCACTCGGAACAGTTCCGAAACAATTGGAACGAACAGTTTCATAGCACTCAGAGCAAACAGTTACGAAACACAGAGAACAAATTGTTCCGGAACAGTCAAAACCAACAATTTCGGAACACATGGAACGAATCGTTCTGGAACACTCCTAACAAATAGTTCCAGAACTCATGGAGCAAATTGTTCCGGAGTACCTGGGAAAACCCGTTTCGGGAACCTTGAAACGAATCTTTTTAGAGCATTCAGAACAAACTGTTCCGGAATACCCAGGAATAATCGCTCCGCAATTGACGGAACAACTGCTTTGTTATCGACGGAATATAGGCCAACTGTTTCAGAATAGAAAAAACCAACCGTTCCGGAATAGACACAACAAACCGTTCCGGAATAGACGAAACAAACCGCTCTGGAATAGACGGAACGAACCATTCTGGAACACCTAGAACATAATGTTCCAGAATAAACGGAACAGATGGTTCTGATTAAACAGAACAAACCGTTTTAGAATGCACGTAACAAACCTTTCTGGAACACATAGAGAAAACTGTTCCGGAACCCTCGAAAACTGCTCTACATCAGAACCAAACGCTCCGGAGTACTCGGAACCACCGAACAACTTGAACTTGAACTTGAACTTGAGGGCCGACAGTGTCGGGGCCTTTGTAACGGCCTACAATTCCCTCCACAATTTTCACACAGAGTTCAGCGCCTGGTACCAGACTTGTCCACTAAACTACTTAGGATCTACAATCCTTGTCACAAGCCTCCATTGGAAGGCATCACCGGGACAACCAGTGTGTCAAAACACCATCCCCCGGCACATTGGGTCATTACAGCCCATTCTGCCAGACCGGCTCATTCCAGTCACTGTCTCTTACTCCAGGCACGCACAAGAAACACTTTCATAGCCTCAGTGATACTCGCATTACACTCCTGATCCAATCCAGCAAGACAGCTCATACCGCAATCATCTTCAGCACATCTGGCATTCCATTCATTCTCTCCATACTGCTCAGACACCACATTCATTAAACTCTCTCTCTCTTGCTCATACTTACTACATTCCAGCACAAAATGCTCAATTGTTTCCTCTACTCCACCATTACACTGCTGACATAATCTGTTATTATTCTCATTCCATCTCCATGTACGTCTGTTCACACTCAATGACTTACATCTCACAGCAAACAAGAGTTGACTTCCAAAACTACCATCATAGAACAGCTCAAACTTAGGTGCTTTCTTTTTCATATACCAGTTAAGTGTAGGCTTCTGCATCATGCTAAGCTTCCACTTATTCAATCCATACTCTTTTGTTTGTCTCTCAATCTCTTTCTTCCACCTCTTGCAGTCCCACTCAGGCCCTACACCTCCAACATTTATTAAACTCCAGTCATCCACAGGTCTCCCAATTCTAACATGAATAATCTTTTGCATACTGAGTTTCCTTGCATGCCCCCAACATACTTTCTCCCAATAGCTTACACTCAGATTCCATTCAAAGATTCGCCTTACCCACCTGCTATTCTGCATTCTTTCAATTCTCACCTTATAATTCAGCACAGCTTTCATCATTCTTTCTGAAAATAGGCTCCACCCTAGGTCACCTCTAATGGCTTCTATAGCTGTCCATTTTGGAGCACCCAATGCTACACGTCCTACCTTATTTTGTATCACATCCAGCTTTTCAAGATCACTACCATTCCAAGCAAGAGCACTCATACCATACATGACACTAGGTACAGCAACATACTTCCACATTCCTCTCACACATTCGTACTTGTTTGCTCTGTATCTGGCCACACTACCTAACCGTCCACTCCACTGCATTGCTTTAGCCACTTTCTCACCTTTAGTTCTAGTACATCCATCTTCACTTATCATACAACCTAGATATTTGTATTCTTTTGTTCTACCTATTCTGATTTCTCCAATATTCCACAGTCTGTCTCTATCAGTCTCATCACTATTTATAACCATGACCTTACTTTTATCTGCACCAAAGTTCATCTTGAAATCTGTACTATATCCATTCACAATGTCAAGCATCCTTTGTAGTTCATGACCACATTCACTAACCACAACCACATCATCAGCATACAACAAACAGCTCAGTCTCTCATTACCAACTTTCAGTCCTAAACCACTCCCTCTCAGTCGAACTGCTAATTCTTCTGTGTACAATCCAAACAACAGGGGGGACAGAGTACAGCCCTGTCTCACTCCTCTAACACTCCTCACTTGCCCTGTTTCCAAATTTCCTAACCTGTAGATAGCACTTGTGTTCTCATACAGACTCTGTACAATGTTCACTATTTTTCTGCTAAAACCAACTTTTCTCAAAATTTCAAACAGCCTAACCCGATCCACTCTGTCATACGCCTTTTCAATATCCAGGAATGCTAAATATACCTTCTTATTATCCTTCTTCATTCGCTCAATTATTTCACTCACTACAAACAGATTATCCTCCCCACGTCTATCTTGCCTAAAACCATTCTGTTCTTCTCCCAGGACTCCTAATTCCTCAACTAAGTTTTTCATTCTCTCATTCAAAATACCACAAAAGATCTTACATACGGTGTCACCCAGTGCAATTGGTCTGTAATTTTTAAGTTCTTTCATACTCTTATGTCCACCCTTATGCAACAGAACTACATTACACTTGTTCCAGTCATCCGGTACTCTTTCACTCTTCCATATCTCATCAAATAAACATTTCAACATACTGACTACACTCTCTCCTCCACATTTATAGAACTCATATGGTATCTTATCATGGCCACATGCCTTTCCATTTTTCACTTTCTTCAAAAAACTTACAATCTCTTCACAAGTGATTTCGTCTTCCATTTGCAGTTCATGTTCATCTATCAGAAAATTTATCGGTTCATCATCTGTAACCTGCTCATTCATTCCACCAATGTCCTCCCAGTATTCTTCAACTGCTTTGACCATTTGCATCCTATCTTGCACACTGCAACCATTGACTACTAATTCATCAACTTGAACTTCACTACCTCTATCATTACCTTGTATAAACCTATACCAATCTTTTATTCCATCTGGACCTTTCTTTCTTAGATTTTCAACTTGGTGTCTCTCTTCTTTAACCCTAGCCTCATTGATCATTCTCTTTACTTTCTTCTGCTGGTCCTTGTACTCATTCCATACACTTCGCCATTCATCCTCAGTAATTCTGTTTCTTTCATACATTTTCCTCATACAGCGTTGTTTTTTATTTAAAGTCTTCCTTCTCATTCGTTCTTCCTTTATCTCACTCGTAAACCACCTAGCATTTCCTGTACTTTTCCTGCATTTCATTCTACCAATCTTTTGCTCTGCCACATCATACAGGGTTCTTGCAATCTCCTTATTTAGGTCATTTACATTTCCACACCTGTTCCAGTTACATCTACTCAATTCATTTCTAAATTCTTCCCAGTTTGCCATTTTAATACGCCAATTTTCACTTACTCTGCTGGCCTTCTGCATTGACTCCTTTCCACCCCAATTATATTCTAGTACAAGCATTTTATGGTCACTATCAATATCAAAATCATCTTCATCTACAAACATTTTTTTGACACACGCTCTAGCTCTACTATTCACTATCATATAATCAATTGCAGATTTACATTCCCTGCTTTGCCATGTATGCAAGCCATTTCCTATTGTTACATTCAGGTTCTCAAGTTCATTCTCATCACAGAAATCAATCAATTTTTGTCCATTTGCATTCACAGGCTCACCAAGTATACCAACATGGCCATTCATGTCCCCCATCACAATCAGAGGGCACCTGCAATGCTCTTGCACAATTCTTGTTAATATTTCATACTTTTTTACATTCTCTTGATGAGCTAAAATACCATCAGTTGTCATATAGCATACAACCACAATAACACATTCTCTGGCATGCATTCTTTCACACTTTATTACTAACAGATCTTCACTCTCAGGTTCATTTCCAACAGGAATTTCTTCTAATTTCCAATTTAGAGCATTTTTTACAATGAGACCAACTCCACCACCTCTTTTTTGCCAACTTACACGCCCTTTTCCAATCATATAGTACTTGCTCTCCTTACATTTTAAACTGACTCTATCACGCATTTGGGTCTCTACTACACCAACACAATCCAAATCTCCATTCTCAAATTCTGCTACAAGGTCATTTAACTTTCCTGCATTCCATCCACGCACATTTATACATCCAAACCTTACAACACTATTGGACAATTCACGACATTTTTCATTTTTGCTCTGACAGCTTTCCATTCATCCAGTTCCACCTTCCATTACAATATGAGTACACCCAATCCACTGGATGTATCTCCTGGAGAGTTTCATCTCACCTTCTTGAGTAAGGTGGACTCCATCTCCACGAAAACACCCACTCTGGATCAGGTTATCCATATCAAGGAAGCTGGAACCCATTTCACGCTTTCTCATACTCTCAGCTTTCATACTCATAATCCTTTCATGCACTTCCCTATTCACCTCCTTTCGCACCCTTTCATACTCCTCACCACATGCAGGCCTTCTCAGCAGGCTAGTCACAGCCACTCTTACATTCTTCTTTCGTGCCCTTTCAACAACATTCATAATTGCATTCACCGTACGCTCTCTCCCACATTCAAGCAATCCATTGCCACCTCCTTGCAGTACAACCATCCCTTCATCCATTCCATCTATCACATCCTCAGCATGCCTACAAATCTCATTCACTCCCTTTCCTCTCATGCTCGTACATCCACTACGGTCAGTCATACTCACAAACCTATCCACATTCATCACCATGCTGTCACCACATATTCTAATCGTAGGTCTCACTCTCCCTTTCATACTACTCTTTCGTTCAACTCTTCCACTCACATCACTCTTTCCATCCATCTTCCTTTCATTCACTTCCACTACAGGCGCCTGCACCTCATGTGGCATATCAACAGGTTGCTCCTTCACTCTCTTCCCATTCGTACTTCTTTCATCATGCTCATTCATCCTTCTACTCTCATCTGGCACATTTGCACCACCATTCACTTCATTTATTGCATTCACACTCCTTGCACCATCATCCACTTCATTTGCACTCCTTGCGCCATCATCCACTTCATTTGCACTCCTTGCACCACCACCATTTACATCCTCATTCACTGCATTTGCACCATTCTCATTCTTTCCTTCATTCAACTTCCTTTCATCCTTCAAATCAGCCTCTAAAGCAACCATCAGAATTGTCAATCTCTCAACCTCCTCTTCCAACTTCTTTCTCTCGTCATTCAAACATTTCCAGCACGTAAACACAAGATCATTCAACTTCCTCCGACTCATCTCTCTCAAACCTTTGCATGCATCTATATCTACCCACTCTTTACAAGTCATGCACTCAATCTCCTCATCCATTCCACTTGCACCTCCCTTCCTACGACCAGTTCTATTTCTTGCCATCCTCAAACACAGACTTCTATCTCAGTACAAATTCACAGGCAGAAGAAGTCTTCACTCACCAAATCTACTGAAAATCAAGTTATCAAACAAAAAGAAACAAAAACGTTTCCTACTACTCACAGTCACTCTCTACAATGTCACACACTATACTCTTTATATGCAAAGAAAGCTTAACTACCAGTCAAAACACCTCAGTCAAAACTTGCAAGTCACCACACCAAAGTCCAATGCTCAGTCTCAACTCTCACGCAACAAAAAAACTACTCTCACGAGCACTCCATACAAAGTCACACACTGTACTCACGTGAATATACAAACTATACCATTTTTTAGCAACTTCACTTTAATTCACCACAATATTCGTCGGAGGACCAGAAACACGTGCACACCGCTCGGAACGAAACAAAGACACATTTCACAAAACCTCTATCAACAACCAAGCCGCATGCAATAGTCATGATACACAGGTCACAGTTTACGCGCGAGCATTTTAGAATCGCGCGAGATCTGGAACGCCGTTCCAGATCCGGAACACGCCGCACCCGGAACAAAATGCTAAAACATTGAACATTGAAGTTTCTTCCATTTCTGTCCAACACAATGAAACACACCGCCAGGATTCAAACCTTCGACACCTTCACAGAAGAGCGGGTTATTTAACCACTCGGCTACGACGAGCACGTAGCAGAACACGTAGAACACGATACTGTCGCGGAATGGTGCATCGAAACGGTGGGTCGAAATGATGGAACGCAGCTTGAGCACGGAAATAGTTTTCAGGGCTTGAAAGGTGTGTGTGGAACGAGTGAAACACGTGTTTCGGGAATTCTGGAACACTTAAAGTAACAAATTTATTCAGAGCCCGCGAAACACATTGCATTAAAGCACTCATAACCAACTCTTCTGCAACACACAGCACAATCTGCTTCCTAGTCCTGAGAACACGAAGCGGAAGAACTTGAATCGTGTCTTACGCAATGGAAAAACGGCAAATTTGCATCTGGCAGAAACGCATCCGGAACAACCGATCTGGTGAGCCCGGAACACAACACTAAAGACGTGGAACAACGAAACTTTTTCATTCATGCCCGAGACAAAGGAACTTGAGCAGCAAAATTTGAGTAGAGGGATAAACTATGAATGATATCGTGGAACGAAAGAAACACTTGTTCCTAATCGCTCGGAAAATTTCTGGAACACACTTTTTTGTAGCAGTTGTGTTGTGTGTTCGGTTACGAATTCACTGACACGCTTCTAGTTGGCACCGCCGTGAACGTTTCCTAAACCAAAGACCGAACTAAGCGTGTGACAGAGTTTGGCATGGCACATGAACTGATCATGTAGGGAAAATGAAATAGTGTCTGGTACTCGCGAATATGTCTTCCCAAGGAGCAAGGTGTGCTGAATGAAACGCCCGTGACTTTCGTTTACCTGACATCTACGTACTATATCACTAGTATACAGTGTTGACCTGGGCAATGACCATTCGCTGAGTGTAGTCCCGTTCGTCTGTTCGCCTCCTTTGTTTGACAGCTGTTTGCAGGTATTAACGTGTGCAGTGACCCGTGACTCACGTGTCCTAACGTTTGACTGGGAAGCTGCCCGTAATTTATGCTCGTTGACTGGAAGCTAGCATAAAACTGGACGGCTTCTTGTGACACGAGGGACATCCGAACGATTTATAAAAATTGATCTGATTTGTCTGAAAGTTGGCCACTCTATGCATTTTTTAAAAATAAACATATTTTACTCGTGTAACTTTTCGATTTAGGCTTCAGTTTTTTTAAAAAATTGAAATATTCGTTTTTTAGTTCATTTGTACGAATATTTCGAAAGAATAGTCAATGAGTTACCAAATAGTCTACAACAAGTTCAAAGACAGTTTTGAAATCCTCTGAACAATTCTAACAAACTAATGGATCTGAATATTCTTTTAAATTTTTTTTTATTTTGAAAAGCGATTTTACATCACTAACTAAATAATACCAAATTTTTTGTTTGGAACTGTGATAAACAACCCCCCCCCCCCCCCGCCGGGGGGCACAATAGCCCATCACCTAAGGATTCTTTTTCAACAAAGTAACAAAAATGACCCATAGCGCCAGAAAGCCCCTGGATGTCCCCCTTAAGATTGCTAGGATACTGCTCTATAGAGCTTACCTGGAAGGCTGTTCGAAACCTTTGCTTGCTAACGTCTAACTGGGATCCTGCTATTGACCTCTGCTTACTGGAGTCAAATTTTCAGACAATCCTGATGAACCGCAATCTAAAAATATGGTCTCGGTTAGATGCCGTTCATGAAACTTTGAAAATTGAATGGGAGCTTCACGAAGACTAAACCCATTCGAAGCCCTGCATTCAACTGTACAGCTCAGACTTAATACTGCATTGATTTAAAACGTCTTAGAGGGAAATAGCAAAGCTTTTAATAAAAAATAACGGAAACGAAATCTGAATTTTCTTAATCAGGAAAAAAACACATGAATAAAACAAATAAATAAAACAATATTCAGCAGCAATCAACTGTTCCATTGCAGAGCTATGAAGCCGTGCACACGGAAGTTATTATTTACGGCGAAACAATTACTTAACATTTGGAAAGCAAACAAGAAACAGAAAGTACAGCACTATTTTTTCACTCTATTTGCAACAAATAAAGGATTGACCAGGAAATCATTTAATCCTTTAACGTTTAGCTTCTTAGGGAAATACAACAAAGCACATACAGTAAAATATATATTCATCTTTATACTTTCTTTTAACAACGAGGCAAAAAGATTTCTAGTTTGTTCAGAACGATCGATAATGCATTATAAGGACATCACTGAAGAAAAGGCTCCCTTATCTGTTGAGGAAAAATTTGCAGTAATCATTTATGTTTCGACAGTTTATGCTCCAGAGAAACAGTAGACGAAATACTCTTTCATGCCTTGCCCTGCCTCATTTTTTTTACATTCGTACCAAAGCAGCTAATCGGCTAGTCTGGTCGAAACGCACACACTGATTTCGCTGTTAAAAACTTTGCGACTTGAATCCTCGTAGAAGGATATGCCATGTGTGTGAATGGAAAGCGCTATTTCAGTAAATTGTATTGTTAACTTCATTTTAACAGCAATTATTGTCTTACTCTGTAACACTTTACTCAGGGCCATATATGGCAGAGTGAAGGTGCGCAACATAATAGTGAGCAGGCAAGCACTCAGTTTTGAGGGCTCTCCTTGTTTTCACAAAAATCATTTTCCTCGTACCTGGGGCGATTGCTTAGCTCAGATTGCAGCGTAGAATGACGGTTTTGGAGCAAATCGAAGCGTGATTTTATATTTTGCTAAAATCTGTATCGGGTTTCCAGATTTTTTAATGAAGATTGTGTTCTATGGCAATCTACGGAAGAGTGTGTTAATTTTTCATTTATCTGCAACAATGCCTTCTGACAGAAACGAAAATCACTCATTCCCAAATTAGAGATTCCTTTAAACACTCCCCTAAAATACAATATTCAATTACATTTGATATCATGAATGATTATTATTATCTCAGTTTTCTCTACCAAGAATATCTATGAATTTCGACTTCTTTTTCTGCGAAATTAAAAATACATCAGAAGCATAATCAATTTTCCATTAGTTTTTTCATAGGTTTCTCGCGTTGAAATAATGAACAGAACTGGACACTTAAAACAGAAAGGAATGGGAAATAGTCTCTTAATATATCAGATTACGAAAAAAACAATGTCAACACAAGCTGGAATCAGCATAAATCTTCAGTATTAGGTTCTCTTCTATAACTTTGATCTTGAATACTCAATTGAGGGCATTAGCAGCACAAAAATGGTCCGATATTATTTAAAATTAATGATCTAATTTAAAAGCTGTTTTGAGGGGCTACTGACTACTGTAGCGCAGCCAAAGGGGGGAGGGGAGGCACGGGGCCATGCATCCTCCACCCCTCGAAATGTTGAGCAGGGAGGGGGGGGGGAGGAGTTTCAAGTAAATGAATGAAAAAAAATTGCTGATAATTAATGTCTGGTCACCCCTGAAATCATTTGTCAGGGATACTGGTCACTCCGAAATTTTGGGCTGGCTGCGCCACTGATTGACTTAACTTTACAACTCAACGCACACAGGCGGTTTCTAATTATTATAGAAGTTTTGCTCACACACTGCATCTCATCCAATTATTGCGCATACGGCAACTTCAAACTCAGTTTTCAAAACCGCATTTTATTACGCACACACCAAATGAGAAACCATCTCCCTCCACGTGAGAAACAGTCCTTTTTACTGCTGTGCAGATGCGCATTGAAATTAGTGTTACCGATTGAGTATACCAAGCTGATGGGGTTAGGTTGCTCTGTTTAAACGTGAAACGACAACACAAGCAAAGCTTCTTTCTTCGCCCGTGTACAGCCGAAGACAAAACTTAGAAGTCAAAGAATCTTCAAAGCACGTAATCCTTCTATTTCCCATTGTATACTTTCTCAACCACAGTTTGCTAAAAGTTCGTGACTTCTGACACTGAGTGTCTCTGGTGTCTCTCATCCATGGTAGGCCATGCATCTGAGGCGTGCTGAGCTCATTCTTTCTCTCAAACCTTGGCCAGTCTCTCATCTGCCAGTGCGATGGCACGCTGCGTGACGCGTGTTGTCCAGCGTCTTCCTTCAATAGTCCAGTGTGTCTGTAGAGCGCTCGGCTGAAAATGGTGAGTGAAATGTTTTTTAGAGTAGCCTGTATTGTTTATTTTAAGGCATTGTAATCAGTGCGCTTATTAAGTAACTATAGATAACCATCAATAAATTCGTTGCTCAAGGAAGCCTTCCACTCATTCGCTCATTGTCGGGCTTGGTTAGCCTGTTTCGAAAAATACGTGAGGTTTTTTCAGCTGTTGGGATCAACGAGTGAACAACTATCTAAAGGCCCGTCTACACTATCCAACTCTTCGTCAATCACGAACACACCAAAACGCGAACAAAAACACAAACTTTTCCGAATCGTGTCCAGACGTCCAGACTATACGCTTTCAGCGGAGAGAAGTTGTTCGTGAGCAACATGTAAACAAACAATACTGCTCCCCAAGTAAGTTTTAGTTAATTGATGCATATAATTGGTAAATTTAATTTACTGAGAGTTAGTAACCATAATTTATCTGTGTGGGCATGTGTGAACAGAAAATATTAAGAATCGCTGATGTATTATGAGAATATTTCGAATACTATCAGTGTTACAGTGGTAAGATGGGGTCAGCTGATGGCCTTGATCTTTTTCAATGCTCTTTATGAAGTTTCAATTTTTAGAATTGAGCTTAAAACTTTAAAATATGCTCCTACTCTGCCTATAGAATGATTTTTTTTTACTTTTGTGACCTAAATTTTCTATAAGAGGTAAAAAATGCTCATATTTTTCATTTTGTCATAATATATTCCTACAATATTTGAAGTAATTTGCCAAAGTAATATAATATTTTTCTGTTTAATTAAGCCAACAATTTATTTCAAAAATTTAAAATTTAGCTTGTGCATTTTATTGGTGTCTTAAACTATATGCAGTATCCATACTTTCTGTGTACATTTTTGAAGCATCCATTGCTCAGCCAAGCATACCAGAATATATTTCTACTATTGCTCAATAAATTTCTGTGCACTTTTCTGTGATATTTTTTTGAGAACATTGTAAACGCCTAGATCTCTTATAACTACTAAACATATCTAAGAAATAGTTCTAAGGGAAGAAACTGAGAACTCAAAGCTGAATGTCAAGCAGACTAAATTATATGGAAATTTTTTTTGCTTGTTAAGGACCATATTTTTTAGTTTAATATCATTTATGTCAGCACCTGCTCGCTTACATATTTCATGAAAAGTATGGCTGTGGAATGTAAGTTATCCATGTATATAATTTTGTGTAAAAAATCAGTGTATAAAAATATAATCCATGTATGAAATACAATACGTATATAAAAAACAAAAGTATAATAATTATTCTGAATTATTGTTAGACATCTCATGTTGATCATAAATAATTTGCTCTGATTCAGGACCTCATAACAATTATATTCCACAAATTTTGATGCTAGTACATAATCATTTTTATGTGTTCCTCATGTATGGATTATTTTTTACAGGTGGCTGGCACGAGGTGATTCATGCACTTCTCTACAGTATTTGACAAGAATATCAAAGCAGTCGCTCTCTATCATACCTGAAACTTGTGAGGCCATCTAAACTCTACTTAAGGATGAAAATATGAAGGTATGCATCCAATTGTGGTGTTGGGTTCAAATATTACTTTGCAATGAGTATTGTAATGTTCTTCAAATAAAAAACTAATTTTTCTGGAATATTGAAGCCATTGAGAAATTAGCAGTAGATTGAAATCCCTTGAAATATGGTAATGAAATGAGTTAAGTGACCCACGTATCATAAATACGGTATTGAATTGGTACAATAGCAGAGCTGAGCACTATGTTTTTGCTACACTGTCTGGGTGCTACTTGAATTGATGAACTCTTGCACAAAAAAGTAGTGGTGTGTAAAGTACATATATATATTTCAGTTGTTCTCGTAGTTGATTGTAACCTACTACAATTAGAACTACTTTGAAACCAAACTAGTTCCATTATTTGTGAACTTTCAGGTGCATGAGCAAAATGTCTATTGTGTGATATCTAGGGGAATCAAAATAACCACTGTTTTCTTCCAGTAATGTTGTTCACATCTCATGAAATGATAATGCATAAGCCATCAAAAAATGTTGCAGTGGACTTCCATCTGTAATTCCCTTTGTTGTACTCATTTACAGACTCCACAAGCGCAAGCAGAGTCGTAATCAGCAGCCAGTGATTTCTACCTGAAGTGGAACTTCCCATGCAACTTTTCAAATTTCATGCACTCTTCTTTAGATTGCATGCCACTTTAGTGTTGCTATGATGGAGTGAGAAGAGAGAGCTCCTTGGGCTGGCAGCAGCGGTGGGCAGCGGTGGGGACTGTGCTGCTCCGCGATGGGGGTGATGCTCTGTGATGTTGTGCTGCCGTGCCATGGAGGCTAGACTGCTGCTGCGTCCTAGAGCGATCATGAGCTATTGGCTGCCTCGACTACCTACATTGGCAATGCACAGATAGCGTCCCCGTGAACTTCCTGTAGACGACCGCAACGGTACCAGAGACTTCAGAACCAGTTCGTTGTTGAGGTGGGTCGCAGTGAAGTGTAACGCTGGGTTCGGTCGACCATTACTTTTGAGAATTTTCAATCAAAAATGTCCGTCCACTCTATCCCTTTCCATAATTTCAATGTTGGTTGGACTGGAGTTTGGGGTCTTAAATGAGAAGGGATTGGGCTTTATCTACACATGTTAGAATGCCAAGAATGATCATTTTGATCACTTTCTTGTATTCAAACTACTCTTATGATTGTAAGAATCCTTTCAATTTAAGGGAGCTATGATTCAATCTGAAAGGTATTTTGCAAAATAAACGCTGCTATAGTATTGTTAATGTATTCATTTATAAACATCTAAAATCTTGCTAAGTGTTGAATTTTTGAAAACTAATAGTACTCAAAAAATTATGCTTTTTGTGAATTATAAACTTAACTCCGCTCTGCATGAAATTATCCATTTCCTTGGGACCTTGTTTGACATTAATGTTTGTTCACAGCCCGAGCTCGACCTTCCTTTCGTTTGTGCCGGTGGGCCAGCCGTTGTCCTGTCAAGCGCTGCCAAACCTTCCTGGTTTGGTTTTCCAAGACTGGCGAGGGGCATTTGCACTACTGGTGTAAATGGTTCATGATTTTACAATACTATCAAATTATAATGCACTGGTGTCCCGAAACTTTCCTTTACCCGCCATCATATCATCATGCACATTGGTTTTTCAAATGCTTTATAACTGACATCAGGATACAATGACAGTTACCTGGTCAAGGCGGTACCCATTTCCAATGCCTGTGTTGGGTGTATCGGAGTTCTCTCCTTCCCCAACGGGGAGAAAACACCCCATGGAGCTGAGATTTCAAAAATTGATATTTTCACATGAAGAGTGCATTCTTAATTATTAAATTTTGTAAAATCATGTAATCCTGTATTCAAGCCAGAGGAAAAACAGTTGAATATTTTTATGTATAATCCCAAACATGCAGGCCATAGATCAGTCACCAAGAAGATGATAAACCTATTCTGAATACAATTTTGTAGGCCCATAGAGTACAACCATATTAGTTAAAGAATGCATTTTCATAAAGCTGAATAATATAAGGATAACAGAGAACCCAGAACAGGTGTTCTTAAAAAGTAAGTGTGTGGATCTATTTTATTTAATATTTACAATGAAAATTACAGCATGAATAAAAACGTAAGTCAAAGGTTGAGGCACCAGAAACAAGTTATAGAGGTACCTTGAGAGGTAAAAATTTGCAAAGGTGACCTGCTGCATGCACAGATCTTGAATATCTTATCATCCATTGATAAAAACTAGAATTAAACAAAATGTAGTGCTATCTAAAAATAATTCACCACTAAAGATATAATTTTTAAACTATTCCAAAGGGTTTTCATAAGTTGTTAATGGTATCTTTTAGCTTTGATTACATGTTTGTTGTTCCCCATACCTTGCACTATTTTCATTATCAAAGAAGAGAACATATGGTACTTTGAGCCTCCTTTAACCACAACAACGGTGTTCCAAAGAGAGGAATAAAGTAGGGTTCATCAAGTACAAACACGTACACAGGGTTTGTAGAATGTTTTAAAATCCACTAACAATAATAACATATTTCTGCAATAAGTAGTCAACCGTAAGCCATCTAATTCTGAAATGAAACTGATGAAAAGTATATGGCAAATAAATATTTTTTATAACAATCATCACTATACAACATAACTTACATTTGGCTAAATAATTAGTGAACATTTAGCTCAATGGAAAAATCTGAATAGAGAAGCGCATCCCTTAACCACAGCCTCATCTTATATTTTGTACGCAAAGTAACGTCACTGCATAGACTATCATGCTGCGCTTGACGTGCACTTCGATGGATTTTTAATGCAGCCTTGACCAATTCTCGGGCATCAAATTGTAGAGTTTACTTCAGCTTGAATTAAGTTAAAGACGTGCTTAATTTATATGTCTCCTGTATAGACACAAATGTAGCGTAAATCATCACTATATAACATAAGTGTCATTCTGGTAAAAAATTAATGAACATTTAGCTCAATGGAAAAATGTCTTAGAATTATGGCATTTATATACCACATATGTAATACAGATAATTTGACTTGTCAGTGACTAATATAAAAAGTATATTAAAGCAATTTTTAAATACCCTTTGGTATTGTAATTGTTAAATAATCATAACTGGGCATAGCAAAAGTATAACTAGCATATAATCTAGCATAATGAAAGTATAATTTGTAATTACTGGTCAAGCACATCATTAGCAAAGTACAAAAAGAATAGAATTTCATCAATCCAGCACTTCACTCATTTCATTATTTCAACATTATTTTAAGCATTGCAGGAAAATTTTGGTAATACTTCATACACAATTGATTTGCATAGGTACTACAAAAGTAAATACTTACGTACATTTTGTTTAAGCACATCAGGATGCTAATGGAACAAAATTTTTCACTATTCGAATATGATTGGCTCATGTTCATCAATTGAAAAATTTCCTTTGCGGAACTAAAATCAACAAAAAATTACACAACACCCAAATCATTTAGACACGATGAAGAAAGGGCATCTTGCTTTATTCTCATAGAAATTTTTAACCTTCACTATTCAATTCATGTAGAGTATAACCAAAAACATACCCAACACAAGTCTGTTTAGAGACTTGTGTTGGGAGAAGAGTACCCCCAGAGAAAAGGACCATAGTGATGGTGGTAGGGATTCATCCGATGTGCTTGAACTTGAAGGCAGGGCCTTTGTAACAACCTGTAGGGAAGATAACCAATTCGAGGAAGGCCCGTGGATAGTCTTCAATGATTTCAATTGTTTCTTGGAAGGCAATGGGCTTCCCAACCTGACGGAAGAGAAGAAAATAATTAGCTTATTAACCATAGGTGGCTTTCTAAAAATGATAGAAACTCTAAATAATTATGAACAACTTGGTATATTTGAATAACACGCTGGAGCAAATTAAAGTTTAATTTAAAAAAAAATTTCAATTTCAATCAAGCATAGATGAAGCTCATCATAGTAGTTTTTGTAGGGAGATGTGACTCAGCTAGAATTTTGCCAAATTTAAAGCACTGGAACTGTCACAGGATGTTGAAAGTTGACAATCATTTCCAATTGTATTTATAACAAATAATATTAAAAAAAATGTATCCAATTTACAACCTGCATAGAATGCTGGCTTGTTAAAGTACCAAAATTTCAGTTCATAAATAAATTAAAAAATTTACTTTAATTCACACTTTTGCATTTCTTATTTTTTATTGTTATATGCCATGAAAACTAAATATTTATGGATTATATTTTTAAAATAGTGCTTCCATACATACAAATCTCACTAACCTCAATAGTGATGAATGAAGTTAGGAAGGAAAATTTTACAATGCAATGCAATACTAACCATTGTTGAAGATTCTGAAGACCCAGCTCTGCAGTTCAGTAGAGACACCTAATGACATTGAGTCACCACTGCTCAAGAAATGCTCTGAAGCACTACAGGGGCAAGAAAACTGCCTTAGGTTTCATTTAAATAATTTTTTCTATAATTGATTCTTCTACACAAACGTCTTTTATGCAAAATAGCCAATTGTTTGAAAACTATCTGAAAAATACACAAAAAGGGATAAAACATTTGGTATAATTTCACAGACTCTGCCTATGACACATGACAGTTAAGAAACAGCCCTAAATGTTAATTATTACTGTTACAGCAAAGTCTACACAAACATACATCTATTCAATATAATGATAATTGATGCTTATACTACAGCATACACTTTACCATTAAGAATGCAATGTTGGATGAATTTACTTTTGTAGATAGATAACAGAATTCTTTTGAATTAAATTTGACGCATAATAGTTTAGAACAGCTGATTTATTCAACTTTTCATAGGGCCACATTCATGACATAACAAAGGAAAACAATATATTACCCAAAGTATAAGATTTTAGGCCAGATTTAAATAGAATTAGCTATTATCATAATTTTAGAAAAAGCTTAAATTAAAGGAATTCACTTTTGGATCCACAAGCAAAAGCAGTTAAAATTTTGGTCAATGTGAAGTTTCATGCAATCACGGAAATTAATAATGCCGATCCCAGGAATCACTAAAGGAACACATTTCAGAACGTTTTACATGAATGACATTCTGCTCGCTGATGCGTTATTTTTGAATAATTGAACTTTGAAGTTGGCCTTGGCGCCAAAGGAAACGAGCGCGTGAAACGGAATTTAATTAATAACGGAAGCTATTACAAACGTAAAGAGGTTGGGTCGTGAGGGGGAGGCACAGTTCTTCTAGTGAAAATTATAAATAAAGCTTCTAACCCACCCATTAGGGTGACGACCGCAATCTTGTTGACATCGGGTCTAAAATGGCGGCGCCCATGGTGGTCGCCATGTTAGACCCGATGTAAACAAGATTGCGGTCGGCACCCTAATTATTGGTTTAGAAGCTTTATTTATACTTTTCACTAAAAGAACTGTGGCTACCCCTCACGACCCAACCTCTTTACGTTTGTAATAGGGGGTTAGCTTCCGTTTTTAATTAAATTACGCTCGCTTCCTTGGGCGCGCGACGGCCAACTTCAAAGTTCAATAATTCAAAAATAACGCATCAGCGAGTAGAATGTCGTTCCTGAAAAACGTTCTTAAATGGGTTCCTTTAGTGATTGTTTGGAATATAATTATCAATTTCCGTGATTGCATGAAACTTCACATTGACCAAATTTTTAGAAACCTAACAAGTCCCAGCATGCAATTTTCAGAAATGCGCAAAGAGAAACATAAATGAGAGGAGTTCACCAATGCTTTTTCATAAAAATATTTAAACTCTAAACATATATGTAATTGACTCTACATACAGCTATAACTTTTTTACCTACTAATTGGGTCAACAGGGCAAATAAATTTTTGAAACAAGTTGCAATTATGCTTATTTAAAACTACAACTATAAGTTTGTAAATGATTACATATTTCTCCCTGAAAATTTTTATATAATACAATTTCTAATCTGAGGACTTGATTTTAATGTAACCATCAGGGTATAAGAGAAATACAGTATTTTATTGAAATAAAAAAATTTCCACCAAGAAATACAATAAAGGCCACATATTGTGCAAATGAATTTTTGTGGCAATTCTATCATCAAATAAGTAGCTACCATTGTTGAAATACTACTGAAATATTTCCAAAACTTTATTTAGATATCAAAATCACTAAACTTTGATAATTTTATGCATGTTCAGTTTCATTTCAGAGAGGTAATATTTCGATTACATTCACACCAATCAAATCCAAACCTACTTACATACTCAGCCATATCTGAATAAAATGAAATAACCACGTAACGAAGTTCATTTTGGTAAGTAAATGTCCGTGCCACCCTACAATCAACTAAATTTGCACCAAAAACATAATTAAATCGATAAAATTGGAAAAAAACAAATTATTCACTCGCAGCAGAACCACCTTCAACAATACATAAACAAGCGAGTGTTCGCTGTTTGATGGAAAGTTCGTGTTCGTGTTTTCCAACACGATGGAAAACACAAACACACCGAAATCTGCGAACTTTTCATCTGTGTTTGTGTTCGCGGACTGCCGAAAAACACGAACTTCGGGCAAAAGATTGATAGTGTGGACGGGCCTTAAGAAGCATCGGGACGTGGCAAATAAGTTGGTGAACCAGAGCGAGTGTCTTCTCGATTAATGTATGAAAATAATACAATTTAAGTTATATTTCTTACAGAATTATTATTGGATCACGTTCAGTTAACCTAGCCATTGATTATTCAGGCTATTTCGGTTATGAAGGCTTGACTTTCTCAAAGATTAATCCAAAAACTGTGGAGAATTATTGTATTCATTTAATTGGATGCTCGTTTCAAGTTGAGTTAACACGTCATTTTTTGAATAGAATCAAGCCTAAAGTGGAACACAAATATTTCGAATGTTTTACATGATAATAATTACAGTAATACTGAGACTCAAACGATAATATTTTACTACTCTCTCCATTTAAATGTTATTAACACGAGCTCCTCTTTCGTTTCCGCAATGCTTGAGAATTATCAGATGTTTCGAATATTCTGTAAAAAGTGATTCGCTCAATCTGTGATTTGTTGAATTACCTAATATCCTTTACGAAATATTTTAAATCTTTGTACAAACTCAGACCTTGATCCATTTGAACTCACAGTATGGGCGGGTTCGATCATTATTGAATACCCAATGCAATACGTGAATAATGCTGTTTATTATGAAGTATTCATTTATCTTGAAGATGTTGAACACAAGAAAAAAAAATTTTATATCATGAAATTTTTTTACACGTAATGATCAACACCCACTCCATCTGCTTCCAGATAATGCTAAAATACACTTAATATCTGCATTGAGCATCACCGCTGTGCGTAACTGAAGTAGCCATTCAACCACGATTTGTTCATGTACGCAATAAAAGTTTTTCAATTTGTAATTGCTGTCATAACATATTTCTCAGTTGCTCTTTTCTTATCAATGTCAGAGTGATCGAAATTTTTAAAGCGACACTATTGAAGAATACGCGCAGTTTACGTGAAACTGCTTCGGCAGATTTTGAAAGATGTTAGGCTCATTTGACCGGCGACTGTACAGCTCACGTGCTGCGTCGCTCCTGAACTGTGCCTGAGCAATGTTATGATGCTGCGAACTTGCGAAGATAACCTGGCGTCAGTCCACTGCTAACAAATTTTGTTTTACGAAACAAGTCTGACCTACAAGTCTTGTAGATTTATTAGACGTCTAAGTTGGAATTAGAATCAAAGTTAATCAAAACGAATTTTTTAGCATTCGGAGGTCGCGTGACACTTAAAAAATCTCGTTCATATGAAGACCATTGTCCAAGAATATTATTGTAAGTCAAGTAAGAGAAGTTCCTCCAAAGCCTCTACAGTGGAGTTTCGAGAGTAGTATTGTATTACCTACTCCATCTAATGTTTTTAAAGTCGAGAAGTAGTGAAGAAACAAGATTTCCGTTATCGATGCTTGTGTACTTGTGCTTCAGATGATTTTAAGGCAGCTGGAATTGTTATTTGTTTGTTAGGAAGTCATTGATTCTTAATAAAAAATGAATTCAGTTTGATATCGGAGCATACTTTTTATATATTTCTCAAATGCCTACATGTAATAGTATGTTGTTTATAAGTTACAGAGGCAGATTTTCATAATTTTTCATCGTAAAAATTCTGAATAGAGAATGGTTAATTAAGTCTAATGAGAGGGTGTGCATTTTGGCGCTGTGTATTTTAACACGTGTGCCGGGACACTTTCAATTCGTATACATTATTTTTAAAGTAAGTCGCGATACAGGCATGAATATTTGAAGTTTTAGTAAGCAGTAAGAGGAATGAAGATATGTATGTCCTTCTGGTCGTTGAAGGCTTCAATTTAGATGTGGTTTATTAAGCTCGACTCCCCCCTGCGGTGCCGTGTGTGTAAGAGCAGACATCTCTCTGGCCTGTCTGAAGTGAAAGTTTTATTGTCATGTATGAATAATAATTATTCCTTCCCTTTTAAACTCATTTCTCTTATGGAAATCGATTAATAGAGTTTCATATATACTAATTCATGAAATGGAATTATTAAGTTGAGTAGACTTTATATTTTTGTACTGCGCCATTGCCTGTCGCCTAACCCACTGTTTGTCTCTTTAGAAAGTAGCTACTAATTTGCTTAATACTTGCAGTTTAAAATAATGGTTTCTGACTTTGTCGGAATAAAATACCAAGCAAAGCAGCTGAAAACTTAAGACCAAGACACTGACGCTCGAATTTGATCCAAAATGACATTGATGTGCCTACGAAATATAATGAAGAGTTTTTAAAAAAAATAGCTTGAAAATCGTTTCAATGAAATCGTCTCTCTATTTCATCACTTTTCGTATAAAATTATTGCTCACCATATTCTCCACATATATTGCCTAATAACTTCACTGTTAAGATTGATCGAGTGCGGCCCGCCCGTACCCGCAACCCTGTTGGCCACTGAGTAAATAATACGCTGCGTTTTTCGGCAGCTTGAGAGATGTCGCGATCTTGTTATACAACACTCGAAATCTTCCCTCTTAATTCCTATTGTTCCTGCTGTCCTGTATCACTTTTTCTGTGTTTTGTTTAGTTTGTTTTTCTGCCTTATTATTGAAATAGAACCAGCTTAATCTGCATAGAAAAAAATGTTATGGATTCGCTGTTTACCTGGATTTGCCATCACTCGCAACAATACCTCCCTTTAATCCCTAGCGCGTAGCAATACCCTTTTTTGCGCGTAGCAAAATAATAATAATAATAGTGAGGGGTGTTGATACAATCAACATTAAAGCACGGATACGGGTCCTTTACTGCTCCCCTTTATGCATTTCGTCTGCGATCGAAAGATCAATTTTGAAATTCATCATTAAAGGTAAGTCAATTGCAAAGCAAAGTTACTGAAACATTTAAATTAGGTCGTGGACATCTATCACACGAAGATAGTTCATTAATTCCTTGACGTCTAAGTGGCGTCCCAATACCGTCTCGACGGTAGGTTGTAGCGTTTGGCAAGCCTTTATACAATTTCTACTAATTGTTAGACTTTCACATTCTATGATTAGGTGTTTGACAGTTAGTGTTGAGTTGTTGCAAAACTCGCATATTGGTGCAATATCAGTTATCTCATTGTTCATCAGGTAGCCATGCGTCAAGAATGTGTGTCCTATTCTGAGTCGGTTAACTATTATTTCCTCTTTACGTGGTGTTTTACCTAATTCTAATTCCGCGCCTGGTGATGGCTGCATTTCTCTTAACTTGTCCCTGCAACTTTCCCACATAGTTTCCCACTGGTCAATCATCTTTTGTTGTATTAATGGTTTCCAGTCTGAGTGGCAAATTAGAATAAATTCTTCGGGTCTTCGGGTAGCGTTCTTAGCTGCAGTTTCTGCAGCATCGTGACCGCATGCGTAGCAAAACCATGAGTGTAACTCATTTCTGATGCCTCATGAGAAGCATTTAATTTGCTGGTAAACATTTTTGGAACGATCAATTATGTTTCTCATTTGTGTGTGTGAGAGCTCTCATGTTTTCCAATTTTCTTGGCATACTTAGAAAAATCAATTAAAGTTCTCCGCTGATTGAATGTATCATTCTTTTGTACCTATCGAGAGCATATTTGAACTCAAAAATAGTGAAAGTTCGGAAATCAGTCGAGATGAAGTATTATCGCATGCTTCTCTCTAATTTAAATAAAAGTATAGAATTGTTCCAAGACATTGAATGGTAAATATTAGAAATAGCTTGATGCAATGTCATTCTGATCGAAAAACTGATGCACGTCTCCGCACTGGTATAGAAACGTAACACAGCGTCCTCACGCCTGCACTGTCTGTACAGATGTGGCTGTGCCGTGATGTGGCCGTCTCGCCGTCCTGCGGCCTGATGTGGCCGTCTCGCCGTCCTGCGGCCTGATGTGGCCGTCTCGCCGTCCTGCGGCCTGATGTGGCCGTCTCGCTGTCCTGCGGCCTGATGTGGCCGTCTCGCCGTCCTGCGGCCTGATGTGGCCGTCTCGCTGTCCTGCGGCCTGATGTGGCCGTCTCGCTGTCCTGCGGCCTGATGTGGCCGTCTCGCCGTCCTGCGGCCTGATGTGGCCGTCTCGCCGTCCTGCGGCCTGATGTGGCCGTCTCGCCGTCCTGCGGCCTGATGTGGCCGTCTCGCCGTCCTGCGGCCTGATGTGGCCGTCTCGCCGTCCTGCGGCCTGATGTGGCCGTCTCGCTGTCCTGCGGCCTGATGTGGCCGTCTCGCCGTCCTGCGGCCTGATGTGGCCGTCTCGCCGTCCTGCGGCCTGATGTGGCCGTCTCGCCGTCCTGCGGCCTGATGTGGCCGTCTCGCCGTCCTGCGGCCTGATGTGGCCGTCTCGCCGTCCTGCGGCCTGATGTGGCCGTCTCGCTGTCCTGCGGCCTGATGTGGCCGTCTCGCTGTCCTGCGGCCTGATGTGGCCGTCTCGCTGTCCTGCGGCCTGATGTGGCCGTCTCGCTGTCCTGCGGCCTGATGTGGCCGTCTCGCTGTCCTGCGGCCTGATGTGGCCGTCTCGCCGTCCTGCGGCCTGATGTGGCCGTCTCGCTATCCTGCGGCCTGATGTGGCCGTCTCGCTGTCCTGCGGCCTGATGTGGCCGTCTCGCTGTCCTGCGGCCTGATGTGGCCGTCTCGCCGTCCTGCGGCCTGATGTGGCCGTCTCGCTGTCCTGCGGCCTGATGTGGCCGTCTCGCCGTCCTGCGGCCTGATGTGGCCGTCTCGCCGTCCTGCGGCCTGATGTGGCCGTCTCGCCGTCCTGCGGCCTGATGTGGCCGTCTCGCCGTCCTGCGGCCTGATGTGGCCGTCTCGCCGTCCTGCGGCCTGATGTGGCCGTCTCGCCGTCCTGCGGCCTGATGTGGCCGTCTCGCCGTCCTGCGGCCTGATGTGGCCGTCTCGCCGTCCTGCGGCCTGATGTGGCCGTCTCGCTGTCCTGCGGCCTGATGTGGCCGTCCCGCTGTCCTGCGGCCTGATGTGGCCGTCTCGCTGTCCTGCGGCCTGATGTGGCCGTCTCGCTGTCCTGCGGCCTGATGTGGCCGTCTCGCCGTCCTGCGGCCTGATGTGGCCGTCTCGCTGTCCTGCGGCCTGATGTGGCCGTCTCGCCGTCCTGCGGCCTGATGTGGCCGTCTCGCCGTCCTGCGGCCTGATGTGGCCGTCTCGCCGTCCTGCGGCCTGATGTGGCCGTCTCGCCGTCCTGCGGCCTGATGTGGCCGTCCCGCTGTCCTGCGGCCTGATGTGGCCGTCTCGCTGTCCTGCGGCCTGATGTGGCCGTCTCGCCGTCCTGCGGCCTGATGTGGCCGTCTCGCCGTCCTGCGGCCTGATGTGGCCGTCTCGCCGTCCTGCGGCCTGATGTGGCCGTCTCGCCGTCCTGCGGCCTGATGTGGCCGTCCCGCTGTCCTGCGGCCTGATGTGGCCGTCTCGCTGTCCTGCGGCCTGATGTGGCCGTCTCGCTGTCCTGCGGCCTGATGTGGCCGTCTCGCTGTCCTGCGGCCTGATGTGGCCGTCTCGCCGTCCTGCGGCCTGATGTGGCCGTCTCGCTGTCCTGCGGCCTGATGTGGCCGTCTCGCCGTCCTGCGGCCTGATGTGGCCGTCTCGCCGTCCTGCGGCCTGATGTGGCCGTCTCGCTGTCCTGCGGCCTGATGTGGCCGTCCCGCTGTCCTGCGGCCTGATGTGGCCGTCTCGCTGTCCTGCGGCCTGATGTGGCCGTCCCGCTGTCCTGCGGCCTGATGTGGCCGTCTCGCTGTCCTGCGGCCTGATGTGGCCGTCTCGCCGTCCTGCGGCCTGATGTGGCCGTCTCGCTGTCCTGCGGCCTGATGTGGCCGTCTCGCCGTCCTGCGGCCTGATGTGGCCGTCTCGCCGTCCTGCGGCCTGATGTGGCCGTCTCGCCGTCCTGCGGCCTGATGTGGCCGTCTCGCTGTCCTGCGGCCTGATGTGGCCGTCTCGCTGTCCTGCGGCCTGATGTGGCCGTCTCGCCGTCCTGCGGCCTCATGTGGCCGTCTCGCTGTCCTGCGGCCTGATGTGGCCGTCTCGCCGTCCTGCGGCCTGATGTGGCCGTCTCGCCGTCCTGCGGCCTGATGTGGCCGTCTCGCCGTCCTGCGGCCTGATGTGGCCGTCTCGCTGTCCTGCGGCCTGATGTGGCCGTCTCGCTGTCCTGCGGCCTGATGTGGCCGTCTCGCTGTATTGCGACCTGATGTGGCCGTCTCGCTGTCCTGCGGCCTGATGTGGTCGTCTCGCTGTCCTGCGGCCTGATGTGGCCGTCTCGCCGTCCTGCGGCCTGATGTGGCCGTCTCGCTGTCCTGCGGCCTGATGTGGCCGTCTCGCTGTCCTGCGGCCTGATGTGGCCGTCTCGCCGTCCTGCGGCCTGATGTGGCCGTCTCGCCGTCCTGCGGCCTGATGTGGCCGTCTCGCTGTATTGCGACCTGATGTGGCCGTCTCGCTGTCCTGCGGCCTGATGTGGTCGTCTCGCAGTCCTGCGGCCTGATGTGGCCGTCTCGCTGTCTTGCGGCCTGATGTGGCCGTCTCGCTGTCCTGCGACCTGATGTGGCCGTCTCGCTGTCCTGCGACCTGATGTGGCCGTCTCGCTATCATGCGACCTGATGTGGCCGTCTCGCTGTCCTGCGGCCTGATGTGGCCGTCTCGCTGTCTTGTGGCCTGATGTGGCCGTCCTGCGGCCTGATGGGGCCGTCTCGCTGTCCTGCGGCCTGATGTGGCCGTCTCGCTGTCCTGCGGCCTGATGTGGCCGTCTCGCTGACCTGCGGCCTGATGTGGCCGTCCCGCGGCCTGAAGTGTCTGTCCCGCGGCCTGACGTGGTCGTCCCGCGACCTGACGTGGTCGTCCCGCGGCCTGACGTGGTCGTCCCGCGGCCTGACGTGGTCGTCTCGGGGCCTCACGTGGCCGTGCTCCTGCTGCCCTGGTGGTGGCCGTGCTCCGGCCTGCTGCCCTGGTGGTGGCCGCGCTCCTGCCTGCTGCCCTGGTGGTGGCCGTGCTCCTGCCTGCTGCCCTGGTGGTGGCCGTGCTCCTGCCTGCTGCCCTGGTGGTGGCCGTGCTCCGGCCTGCTGCCCTGGTGGTGGCCGTGCTCCTGCCTGCTGCCCCCTGGTGGTGGCCGTGCTCCTGCCTGCTGCCCTGGTGGTGGCCGTGCTCCGGCCTGCTGCCCTGGTGGTGGCCGTGCTCCTGCCTGCTGCCCTGGTGGTGGCCGTGCTCCTGCCTGCTGCCCTGGTGGTGGCCGTGCTCCTGCCTGCTGCCCTGGTGGTGGCCGTGCTCCTGCCTGCTGCTCTGGTGGTGGCCGTGCTCCTGCCTGCTGCCCTGGTGGTGGCCGTGCTCCTGCCTGCTGCCCCCTGGTGGTGGCCGTGCTCCTGCCTGCTGCCCCCTGGTGGTGGCCGTGCTCCTTCCTGCTGCCCTGGTGGTGGCCGTGCTCCTGCCTGCTGCCCTGGTGGTGGCCGTGCTCCTGCCTGCTGCCCTGGTGGTGGCCGTGCTCCTGCCTGCTGCCCTGGTGGTGGCCGTGCTCCTGCCTGCTGCCCTGGTGGTGGCCGTGCTCCTGCCTGCTGCCCTGGTGGTGGCCGTGCTCCTGCCTGCTGCCCTGGTGGTGGCCGTGCTCCTGCCTGCTGTCCTGGTGGTGGCCGTGCTCCTGCCTGCTGCCCTGGTGGTGGCCGTGCTCCTGCCTGCTGCCCTGGTGGTGGCCGTGCTCCTGCCTGCTGCCCTGGTGGTGGCTGTGCTCCTGCCTGCTGCCCTGGTGGTGGCCGTGCTCCTGCCTGCTGCCCTGGTGGTGGCCGTGCTCCTGCCTGCTGCCCTGGTGGTGGCCGTGCTCCTGCCTGCTGCCCTGGTGGTGGCCGTTCTCCTGCCTGCTGCCCCGGTGGTGGCCGTTCTCCTGCCTGCTGCCCCGGTGGTGGCCGTTCTCCTGCCTGCTGCCCCGGTGGTCGTCGTGCTCCTGCCTGATGCCCCGGTGGTCGTCGTGCTCCTGCCGCCTTGGCGGTGACTTGATGCTGTAGTGGCGGTGGCCTGATGCTATCGGGGTTGCTTACGTCGCAGTTGTTTTTATTATCCCTTACAGAGTTAACTGTAAAAGAAGTACTTGAATTTTTTTAAATAAAATCAGCATAACAGAAATAGATCCTGAATTTTCAACACCCAGAAATAGGAGTTATTGGGTACTAAGAAAATTTTGATTCGTGAAGAAATTTAGAAGGGGGAGAAACTGGGTTAACTGCCCTGGTTATAGGACGATTGCGTGGGCATCGTTACAACTATGTCTGTTGATATGCGAAACCATTCATTGAGAGGAAAGCAGGAAAATTTGCATTTTCATTGGTGCGCTGATCTTTGTTAAACAATTCATTTAAATGCAAGTTAAACGGAAATGATACCCTTGCAATGTTGAAAACGCCCATCAGTGAGTGTGTGATAGGTACGTTTACGGTAATAAGAGTGATGTCTTAAACTGAAGTTTACGAGCTAAAAAACGTGATTAAGTATGAGCGTCTTGTACCGTCGGTAACTGTCGTGAACTAAGTTTATTTGTATTATTGTTCCAAGTGTTCCTATACAGTTCAATCCAAGTGTTCCTGAATGATATTTCTTCGTGTTCCGAGCACTACGGAACGGGACGTTCCTGGCACTACGAAACGTATCGTTCCGGGCACTACGGAACATATCGTTCCGGGCTCTACGGAACGTATCGTTCCGGGCTCTACGGAACGTATCGTTCCGGGCACTACGGAACGTATCGTTTCGGGCACTACGGAACGTATCGTTCCGGGCACTACGGAACGTATCGTTCCGGGCACTACGGAACGTATCGTTTCGGGCACTACGGAACGTATCGTTCCGGGCTCTACGGAACGTATCGTTCCGGGCACCACGGAACGGAACGTTCCGAGCACCACGGAACGGATCGTTCCGAGCACTGCGGAACCATAATAGGCTCCTGGGAAGAAATGTTCGTGTGGTGTTTATAGAGCTCAATTTTTGTAGGGTTTCATTATTGTTTACTGGGTCAAACTGCTTCCGCGTGTTCCATCATCACGATAATTCGAAGCTAGGTTTGTAAGAGTTGTTCCGTGCGCTACGGAACGGAACGTTCCGGGCGCTACGGAACGGAACATTCCGGGCACTACGGAACGGAACGTTCCGGGCACTACGGAACGGAACGTTCCGGGCACTACAGAACGGAACGTTCCGGGCGCTACGGAACGGAACGTTCCGGGCACTACGGAACGGAACGTTCCGGGCACTACGGAACGGAACGTTCCGGGCACTACGGAACGAAACGTTCCGGGCACTACGGAACAAATCGTTCCGAGCACTACGGAACCATAATAGGCTCCTGGGAAGAAATGTTCGTGTGGTGTTTATAGAGCTCAATTTTTGTAGGGTTTCATTATTGTTTACTGGGTCAAACTGCTTCCGCGTGTTCCATCATCACGATAATTCGAAGCTAGGTTTTTAAGAGTTGTTCCGTGCGCTACGGAACGGAACGTTCCGGGCACTACGGAACGGAACGTTCCGGGCACTACGGAACGGAACGTTCCGGGCACTACGGAACGGAACGTTCCGGGCACTACGGAACGTTCCGTTCAATACGGAACGGAACGTTCCGGGCAGTACGGAACGGAACGTTCCGGGCACCACGGAACGGAACGTTCCGAGCACCACGAAACGGATCGTTCCGAGCACTACGGAACCATAATAGGCTCCTGGGAAGAAATGTTCGTGTGGTGTTTATAGAGCTTAATTTTTGTAGGGTTTCATTATTGTTTACTGGGTCAAACTGCTTCCGCGTGTTCCATCATCACGATAATTCGAAGCTAGGTTAGTAAGAGTTGTTCCGGGCGCTACGGAACGGAACGTTCCGGGCACTACGGAACGGAACGTTCCGGGCGGAACGTTCCGGATTTTAGGGCCAGTAATATCAGTTCCACGGAACGTTCCGTTCCGGGCGTTCCATCGTTCCGTACTTTAGGGATTGCCTTAGCAGTTCGACTGAGAAGGAGTGGCTTAGGACTGAAAGTTGGTAATGAGAGACTGAGCTGTTTGTTGTATGCTGATGATGTGGTTGTGGTTAGTGGATGTGGACATGAACTGCAAAGGATGCTTGACATTGTGAACGGATATAGTACAGATTTCAAGATGAACTTCGGTGCCGACAAAAGCAAGGTTATGGTTATAAATAGTGATGAGACTGATAGAGACAGACTGTGGAATATTGGAGAAATCAGAATAGGTAGAACAAAAGAATACAAATATCTAGGTTGTATGATAAGTGAAGATGGATGCACTAGAACTAAGGGTGAGAAAGTGGCAAAAGCTATGCAGTGGAGTGGACGATTAAGTAGCGTGGCCAGATACAGAGCAAACAAGTATGAATGTGTGAGAGGAATGTGGAAGTATGTTGCTGTACCTAGTGTCATGTATGGTATGAGTGCTCTTGCCTGGAATGGAAGTGATCTTGAAAAGCTGGATGTAATACAAAATAAGGTAGGACGGTTAGCATTGGGTGCTCCAAAATGGACAGCTACAGAAGCCATTAGAGGTGACCTTGGGTGGAGCCTATTTTCAGAAAGAATGATGAAGGCGGTGCTGAATTATAAGGTGAGAATTGAAAGAATGCAGAATAGCAGATGGGTAAAGCGAATTTTTGAATGGAATCTGAGTGTAAGCTATTGGGAGAAAGTGTGTTGGGGGCATGCAAGGAAGCTTAGTATGCAAAAGATTATTCATGTTAGAATTGGGAGACCTGTGGATGACTGGAGTTTAATAAATCCTGGAGGTGTAGGGCCTGAGTGGGACTGCAAGAGGTGGAAGAAAGAGATTGAGAAGAAAACAAAAGAGTATGGATTGAATAAGTGGAGGCTTAGCATGGTGCGGAAGCCTACACTTGACTGGTATATGAAAAAAGAAGCACCTAAGTTTGAGATGTTCTATGATGGTAGTTTTGGAAGTCAACTCTTGTTTGCTGTGAGATGTAAGTCATTGAGTGTGAACAGACGTACATGGAGGTGGAATGAGAATAATAACAGATTATGTCGGCAGTGTATTGGTGGAGTGGAGGAAACAATTGAGCATTTTGTGCTGGAATGTAGTAAGTATGAGCAAGAGAGAGAAAGTTTTATGAATGTGGTGCTTGAGCAGTATGGAGAGAATGAGTGGTATGCCAGATGTGCTGAAGATGATTGCGGTATAAGCTGTCTTGCTGGATTGGATCAGGAGTGCAATTTGAGTATCATTGAAGCTATGAAATTGTTTCTTGTGCGTGCCTGGAGTAAGAGACAGTGACTGGAATGAGCCAGTCAGGTAGAATGGTCAGTAATGACCCAATATGCCTGGGGATGGTGTTTTGACGCACTGGCTATCCCAGTGACGCCATCCAATGGCAGCTTGTGACAAGGATTGGTAAATCCTGAGTAGTTTAGTGGACAAGTCTGGTACCAGGCGCTGAACTCTTTGTGTGATAACTGTGGAGGGAATTGTAGGCCGTTACAAAGGCCCCGACGCTGTCGGCCCTCAATTTCAAGTTCAAGTTCAAGTTCAAAACGATGAAGCGAAACAATGAAACACTCAGTGCAAAGCTTGAGTAGAAAAAAAAACAATTTTCAAACGATGCGACAAAACAAGCGGAACATTCGTTCTGTGTAGCCCAAAATACTACTCGAACGGATGACTAAAATTTTTTTCGTCCAGTGATGTGATAAGAGTGTGGAGCGACGGTGAACTTTCTACAGAATAAAAGTACAGATCGTCCCACGAGAAGTTTGCATTTAATTTATCAAACTTATTATATTTGTGTGATTATGACCGGTAAATTTTCAGAACAACACACTAGGGTAATTCATCAAATATCGAACAGAAACCACGTGTGTCTAGAAACAACCTTCATAAATCGGTAACTTTTGCTCTGAATAACTGTTGCGGGCCTTAAGATTATTCATGAACAGTTGCTTTCTTGTTCTGTGATGTCGCTTTAAAGACAACGTAGATTGTTGGAATTTATTTATTGTTCTAAAAATCAAATTCTTTAATAACATAATTTCATCAATATCGAACATGAATCGAACAAGAATTTTGATTCGAACAGGATGGTTTGTCAATTAGTTCTCCTCATATGGAACTTTTGTTAGACTATTAGCACGCCACGTATGGTTTGTCTATTAGTACGCCTCGTATATTTTGTCCATTAATATGCCTCGTATGGTCTATCTATTTGTACACCTCTGATAGGTTGTCTATTAGTACACCTCGTATAGTTTGTCAATTATTATGCCTCATATGGCTTTTCTATTTGTACACCTCTGATGGTTTGTCAATTAGTACTCCTCGTATGCAAATTTTGTTTTAGGACGTCCTATATTAAGAAACTTTTTAAAACCCAATATGTTGACATGTATCTCATGTGGCCACTTGGAAAATAAACCTTTTTCTTTCATTCTTTTTTTTCTTTGGTGCTCTGGCTTTTCTTGGAAATGCTCGCGGTGGCACAGCGGTTAAGGGATCGGTCTTGTATGTTGGAGTCGCGGGTTCGTATCCCGGCGCTGGCGCTGCGATTTTCCCCGTTGGGTATAAGGGAAAGCTCGAGCACAATACCCCACTCGACCCAGGTGTCGAAACTGTGTACCGGCTTTACGGGGGAACCGTCATGGTGTCCTATATATAGTGTTAGTTATAAGACATTTGAAAAACCAATGCTTAAGATCATTTGTATCAGGCTTGATTGGAAATAAAGCATCCCAAAGATGCCGATGTTTGTTTTGTTTGTTTGTTTGAAATAACTGTCTCATTACTTATTTTCAAGATGCATTTGAATGGAGAGTTATCAAAATTTGAATATGATGTCGATGTTTCATTTGCAGTGTTTGTTGAACCATCATTGTGATCATCAACCTGTGTGACCTTTGTTGGAGTAGAGTGTAAAGCACTCGTCACTGAATTATTATTGATGCTTGCATCAATTTTCTTGGCAAGGGATTGATCATCAGTAAATATAGCCAGATGAATCATTGATGATCTTGAGGGCCGTGGAACACCAGCAGCTGATTGGTAGCTTCTCACCAGAATTCCCATCTTCAACTATTCAATGTTATTATCAAGCGTTAATACAATATTTTAATGAAATAAAACAGGCGTTCAATAGATCGATTCAGTTATTTAAAAGAATTAAGAATCGAAAAGCCTTGTTCAAGGCATAAATTCATGATTTTTAAGGAATTTTGATTCGAACACCTTTGTTCAGTATTTAATACTGACATGAAAAAGGAACTGAATGTCGAACATGGAATAATTATCAAGTTTTTGGCGGAAAAGAAAAAAATACAGCAACAGAACATCATATGACAACACTACTCTCTAGTTATGACGGGAGGTTGACGGTGACCCAACAACAATTAAACCGTCGCAATTTTCCTGAGGTGCGTAAGATTTTTCGAGTGAAAAAATTCGACCAATTTGTCAGGGTCGTACAGAAAATGCGTTCGCAACCGCTGGTAGCAGTTTGCAGCTCACAGAAATGAGTTTTTATCACTAAAATAGGAGTTTTTGATGTAAGATCACTGGCACTGAGCAAGTTTGGATGTTTACTAAATTTATTACGCGCTTATTTCCAAAGTTGTTCGATAATCAGTTCAGTTCGATATTTGATGAATTACCCTAATCAATTTCCAAATTTTTTATGCTTGTGTAATGGTAACAAGATCCAAATAAATAACTTTTTTCTGTGCACTTTCTGTCGCAAATGAGTATTTGACGAGTTACAGCGGTAACGTAACGTAGCTGAACTAATCTAACCCATTTTTGGCTAACCCAACCTAGTGTAACCTAACTTAACCTAACCTAACTTAGGTTCTTGTATGCCAGCCTCATGGGCAGCATAAAAAAGGCCAAACACAAAACAATGGGAGGGGTATCAAAGTCCTCTACCCCATACCTTAGGCTTATCAAAGCTCAGAACCTCCCAATCACTGAATCCTCAAATCAGCCTTCTGCTCCTTTAGGTGAAGAAGCAATTAGGACTTCCACTTCTGCTATGCATGTGGAAGTCATGGATGCTCAAACAGGAAGCTCTCAACTAAACCTAACTGACACAACAGCATATTTGTTTACCACAGGACACTAATAGATTTTCTAATTTCAATCCAATTACCATTATATAAGCAAAAATATATGAAAATTGATTAGTGTCCTGTCGTAAACATTTACCCTCTACAGACCTTGCTCAACCTGATGCTAAGCATTTTAGAAGGTTATTACAGTCATCAACACTATCAAACCTATTTCTCAATTCAGACCCAAACTTTGCTGATTTTCAAACCTGCCAGCTTGAAAGTAATAATTCTGTTGTAACAATCATTGTGAACAATTCTGATAATAGTCTGCCTTTGTATCAGCCTTAATCATCTCACAGACAAATACATATTGCTAGTGCCCCTGTATTTGTGGTATAACCTACAAATCAAAATAGCCATGCTAATAATTTTTTGTCTAATGAATTCCACCTATCCAAACTTCTTGCTAACTTTCCTTTTGGAACAGTAGGAATAACCAGCATTCATAAAAATTTCAAATGCAACATCCTGGTACTTATTATGTCTTCTACTACTACATCTAAAATATCTTCACTATTAAAAATATCAGAATTTGGCCCCTGGCAGATTAAGTGTCACCTGCCTGCTAACCAGTCTCAATTCATTGGTGTCATAGGACCTTTTGGAACTGATACCCTGGACTCAGAAATTGAAAAAGCCCTTGCAGAAGCAGGTTATGCAAACCTCTAAATTATCCTTAATACAGAAACCCAAAAATCATGGCCCTACTCTTATTACAAAGGTAAAAATAGCTCTACAATCTCTTTCTTTTAGAGTATATTTATTTGAATTATCAAAGATTCAAGGTCAACCCGTACATAGGTAAACCTTGGCAGCAATTTGTACATAATGCTCAGCAGTGCAGAAATTAACCTACATGTGTAGCTTGTTTCAGGCTCTTACCAAGTAAATGACTCTCCATCAGGCTACATGCCAAAATGCACAAATTTTGTTGGCTCCCACACAGCAAACTATAGTACCCCTTTGTAAAGCAAACAAAAAAATGTGGAAAAAATTAGAGTACAGAATATACTCTCATATTGAAATGCTCTGGCTGAAGTAAAGCGAAACTCAACACAACTACTTAAAAGAGACTTTCAACTCACCCAGACTTTGATGCTTATTGTTGCTGGGTCAGAATTTACTATAATACATCATCAATCTTGATTGTATAGCAAGTCTTGAACTATTGGTGAAGTGAAACTTTAGTGTTTATTACAGTTTACTCAGAACCAAAATGAAGGAAGAATAAATAACTCAATCCAAAGGCACAGCAAATAGTAGAGAATGTACTGACAGGTATGACAAGATGAGGCTAACAGTAGGGAATATGGACATGAGATGTTGACTTGCCAGCTGAAAAGAAAGAGTGTAACATATAAGTAGAAAAACCGCAAGAAACTTCCATGACCAAGCTATAGAAAAAAAAGTAAAACACAGATAAGTGAGAACAAAAATCTCAGGCAAATAAATCTCATGAAGCAAAATAAATCAAAAATGCAAATTATACCAGTAAAACAAACAAAAATTCAACTGAAAATAAAAGAAATCAATCAAAATGAACATCTCAAGACACAATGAAACGTAAATAAAAGAAGAAAACTAAAACAGAAACCAAAACTGAAAATTCCAACAACGGATATGCTAATTAACTAGAAGAACTATTCAACTCAGCTCCCAAGGTGGTAGAACCCAAGCAAGACAGGTCTTCTAGGCTTAACCCGCGCACGGTCGCGCATCCCTCAGAAAAGTAGTCAATTTACCCGCGTTACTCTGCCGTTCCCTGTTCACTTACCGTAATAGGCAGAGATGTAAAAATATGAAGTAATGAGTAAAAAATGTTGCTTTACACTTTGATGTTGTCAGATTTTTGATAACTTGAACCGTTTCTTTGTAATATGGAGTCAAACTCCGTAGATTTTTGCACAACATTGCTTCAAAGAGATCAATGGCCATTTTTTTTTTTGGGAACAATGTAATGTTTTTCACTGCTATTTTATGCAAAAAATCCTTCCAAACCTGCTGATGTTTTTATTTTTCCTCTACAACAATTAGAAAAAAAGTTATGACCATTTATGTCTACTAAGTGTTATCCATTCTTCGTTTTGGTTCCTACATAAATGCATGTTTGCATGTCTGGTTATATTACTGTAAGTATAGTGTTTCGAAACTTGTAATTTTCACACAATATGAATAAAATACTGCTCTACACGCTACTGACTTCAGATTTGTCTTATTTGCCATTTTTGCGAAATAAGGCGAAATAAGGCCCTGAGTAGTTTTGCTGGTAACTGAGGCTGCCACTGACTGTTCGCACGCACACCCTCTCACGGTCGCCTCATTTACCACACTGACTGTGCTTACCCCTCCCAACTTCCAAGTGGTTGGAGCTCTGCCTTAACCCCCACAATGTGGGGGTTTCTGGCTCCAGCTGTGTAGCACTCGCTGAGACGATCATTTTGGTGTATAACAACTTGGGGTTATGCCTTACGTCTGGCAACCAGTGAGCCTGGTAAATGAGGCGACCAGTTATAGTTCGCGGGTTAAGATTAACTTGGGCACAATAATGGTTCGTAGCACAGCGAGAATCTAGGCTACAACAAACTAAATGAAACACAAATTGAGCATGCAAACCATGATCTACCATGATGCCAACCAATATTCTCGCAAAATACACAAAAACCCCATCCAGTTGTATGTGATGAGAACCTCAGGAGGCCTCCTAGTAACACCATGGAAACAATAAGTTAAATTCACCTAAATTAGCAACCAAAACCAGCCATCAAAACACATCATCAGTTGCCACCCAAACTGAATCTGAATCTATCTTCTCAAATGGCCTACAGTCAACCTTAATGGTGTTGGTCTCCTTTCTATCTAAAGTACTTCACTTCTGTCAACCACAGAATTCAACTACTGACCATAAGCAGTTGAATGCTAATGTTGTTACTCACGCAGTGGCGCCCCACATTTCTGTTAGTACATGTGACAAACACACCATAGGCTTGGAAAATGATCATTCTGCTAAACAACTCTTGACTGTAATGAATCCTTCAGCCAAGTCTGATTCACCCCAATACACCCCAACAGCTGGAGCACCTGAAATGTCATCCAATCAGTGGCTAGAAGACATCTCACCTGTGATTAAAGGCAAGTATTTGAATAACCAAATATCTAAATTCTTTTCTATTGACCCATCTCCTGTACTGGGTTGAAAACATGACAAGTTGAAGTCCCATCCAAACCAGCACCCTCAAGCTTGGAATAAAATACCTACAAAATGCCTCCTCAAAAAGAACTGAAAATTTTTCAATGGAACTGCCACTGCATATATACTAAGCTCTTGTTTTTAAGCTTCTCAACTCATCCCCATGTAGTCTGCTTATGTGAAACATGGCTGTCTGTTGATTTTGAACCCACCTTTATCAACTACACTGCTATATACTCTCATTGCCCACATGTACAGCATTGCCCACATGTATTAGCAATATTGGTGCACAATGACATCCCTTACCTGCCTCTAAATTTAGTTCATTTCCCTAATGGTCTACTGGAAGTTCTGTCCATATCTTTTGATCAGTCAATCTCTCATGCAATCCTTAATGTTTATAATCCAAATTGTTCTATCACTTAGTAGGAAATTAATCACTATTTCACTTTCCTGGGAAACTACTTCATAATTGTAGGAGACTTCAATGCCCATAGCACTATGTGGGAGCCTAATAATACCTGCACCTCTAACAGTACTGGGAAAAATATAGAACTGTTCCTTCTTCAACATTCTAATATTGCTCTACTAACTTCTACTTCTCTTAACACCTACTATAATACTTATAACCAACATTCAACTCTGGATCTTTCTTCCTCTTCTACCAAACTTCTCTCAAGTGCCTTTGTTCACTCTGCCTCTGACCTCACCAGTGATCATTACACTACAATAACAACTCTTCCATTTACATCTCAATTAGTCATGCACCGCACTTTACAGAGGTGGAAATTTGACCAAGTTTCCTGGGATAAATGGGTGTCACCTTTACCAATGTGACAATGTGACCTGGCAGAAGATGTTAACAAAAACACTGTAGCAGGGCGAGATAAAACTCAAGAAATTCCGATAATATATTTGTAACGAAATTTTAGTTACACCTTTTACGGCTTAAATACAGCGTTAGCTAGGTAAATTGTAAAACAAATACGGAAGTGAAGAGAAGATTTGGGAATGGCATAAATCGTTAAGTTAGCACTGCGTCACTCATGCCAAACAAGCCCCGCTAGGTCTGCTTTAAGAAGTTCGCCTGTCGAAATGAAAAATGCGAGAACTTGATTAGGTTAACCGAAACACTGAAAACTTAGAGTACACTTGGTGTCCAAATATAAGAAGCGAATGAGATTCAACTAAGAAGCAATTTAAAGTAACGTGACATTTTCACTTTCATATTGAAAACTCATCAATTATCAATTCGTTATCAATTATCAATTCGTTATCAATTATCAATTTGTTATCAATTATCACTTATTTATCAATTATCACTTATTTATCAATTATCACTTATTTATCAATTATCACTTATTTATCAATTATCACTTAATTAAAAATTATTAATTAAGGTAGAGGGCAAAACTTCTATTTATTACAGGTTACAAGACAGGCTCATATAATGCGCTAGAGAAAGTCACTGGGCAAAGACGCAGAGCTACAACCATGACTCACGTCCTCCCAGCGCTGAGCAGTTCAGAGGTCTGAAGAGGAGCGGCGTGCAGCGTAGGTAAGGGCGACCAGAAGAAGAAGAAGTCTACCCCGTCATCGCGGGATGTCCAGAGCCAAGGCGGAGTAAAACGTGACCCAGAGGTTCCAGCTCTCAAAGCGGAGCTTCCAAAGGCGTCAAATCTTTGGAGTGCAACAAAGACCGTCCCCCACGCCAAAGGATGTCCACAACGGAGGCTCCGGCGGCAACGTAGGGCTCCGCGATGGATACACAGGGGCTGCTCCCGCTAACGATGCTGTGGCTGAAGAATAACTTGGCACAGAGGTTAGCTGCTTATTATCGTTTGGGCAGGCGCAGAAAGGCGGAAAACACGGAGATAGATCTACGCCATGTACCCAGCGACTTCAAGGGCTTTAATAGAATTAGTGCCTTAACTTTGAACTTATATTATGGTTACACTTATCTAATAACTTATAATTTACGACAGATGTAACCACTAGCAATGCAAAACTTGCAAGCCGTATTTTAACAGCTTCCTCTAGAGCCTTTATCCAGACCAAAGAAACCGCTAACCCTTGTTTTAGGAAAACTTGGTGGAACCAAACTTGTAAAAATGCCTTGGAAAACAAATTTGGTGAAGAAACTTTTCATAAATCAACCAGCCCAAATAAATCTCATAGCCCTCAAACGTGCAGAAGCTCAACTAAATAGGAATATCAAGGAAGCCAAACGTTCCTTGTGGACTAAATTCTGTAACTCCATTTCAGACACTCCCCTCTCAATACTTTGGAGAAAAATTCAAACCATGAGCTCCTCACCTTGTAAAACCCAACCTTTTGTTACCCTTGCCAATATAATTTCAGACTCCCCTGGAAAAACTAACTTTTTGGCCACTTATTTGAAAAGATTTTTCAGCATCAGCTCCTCAACCCTATCCTGCTTTCATTCTGTTACCTCTCTCTATTGTATTATTAAATGGTTACACAATATAGTATAATTCCTCAATTGCAATGCATGAACTAGTTAGTTGTCTCTACATTAAACAATACTGCTCTTGGTCTAGACAAAGTTTAGCAACCAACACATTAAACATGTGCCCTCATCCTACAAAGAATGGTTGCTAGACATTTATAAGCAAAGCTTTAACATTAGAGTTATCCCTTGATCATGGAAAAAAGCCTTTCTTTCCATTCCAAAACTTTTAAAACCTCCTGATGTTTCTTCCTTTTCTACTATCTCTCTGTTGTTGTGCATCGGAAAGCTAATGGAAGCTGTAATGAAAAACAGATTCAACTATTTTCTTGAAGAAACAAGTGCATTAAGGATACAGCAGGGTAGATTCTGACAGAAGCTATCTGCAGTGGATCAGGTGACAAGGTTGGAATTGGCAATTCATGAAGCACAGCAAAAAAAGCATTAATTAATAGTTGCTTTTCGTGACCTTTTACAAGCTTTTAACCATGTTTGGCACTTAAGCCTCTTATATAAACTCAAAATTAGGTGTATTTGGCAATTTTTTCTGTTGGAATAGAGAATACCTAAAGGACTGCAGCTTTCAAGTTTTCTTTGAAGGGGTACAGTTAACAGAGAGGAAAATGAAGACTGGTATTTCTCAAGGAGCAGTCCTGTCTCCCTTGCTCTTCAATGTAATGTTGAGCAACCTGCCCTCTGTCCCAATAGTACAAACTGCAGAAACTGCAGATGACATTTTTATTTCACTTCCCACCAAAATCTAGCTGCAGCTGTGCAGGGTTTTCAACAAGCACTATCTTCCTTCCACAATTGGCCTTCAAAATGGGGCCATACTCTGAGTCTGGAAAAAAATGTACATTCTTCACTCAATCTTGAGCCATTCCTCTTATCAATGATAGCTGGAACAACCTTAGATTTTGTAACTCAACATCAATACCTGGGAGTAATCCTAAATGCTCCTGAATTAAATTGATCTTACCATATAGCTTCTCTCAAACTATGTTGTATCCCAGTCACAAATCTTATAAAATCTATTTTTCATCATCATTGGGTTATAGATGAATTCCTCTTGCTCAAACTAACTGTACTCTTATTCAAAGTTGCCTAGACCATGCAGCTCTACTATATACTACAGCCCTAAAAATATTTACTACAAAAACTTAACATTATGCAGAACTCACTAAGAATTGCACTAGGCTATCTCAAAACAACTCCTGTTAACTCCTTAGAAATTGAAGCAAATATCCTTCCCCTGTCTCTACACAAAACAGGCCTGTTTTTGATTATACCCTCAGAGTCTTGCAACTCTCAGAGAATTCCTGAAACTTCCTAACATACCCCAGATCAGACTCATGGGCAAGACTTTTTTATGCCTTGCTGCCAAAACTTTTGATAGGTATCAACCTCCCATCCTTTGCCCAATGGTTACTACCCTTCATTTCACATTTCACCCTCTTATAAGAACAAGCACTATGTTGTCAAACTTTACCCAATATCTTTCATCCTTTCTTTTTTTTCAGAATCTATCTCTCAGCTTTTTCATGAACTTGTTCAGAATCAATATAGTTCACATTTGCATGCTTATAAAGATGCTTTTACTTTGGGAACCCTACAGTCTTCACAACAGCTGCACTGGTAATCATTTCAAAAAATGTACCTAGACTGGTGCCTAGTGCCTAGACTATCTAGACTCCGTTTGTCTCCTCGTTTGGAGCAGAGCTTTTTGCAGTTTTTTAGGCCTAGAGTTGGGCTCACTACAATCTGGAAGATGAAGAATGGTATGTAATCTTCTCTGACTCTTTGTCCTCCATAAACCTCATCCAATCATCTAAACCAAAAAAATATATCTCAATGGTTTATAATATCCAGCAAATCTTAACATTCTTGAATAAATAACATGATGTAAAAACCCAGCATATTCCAGTACATAAAGGAATTGCTGGTAATGAAGCAGCTGATGCTCTTGCAAAAGCTGTACACAATATGCAGCACCACACATTATCTCCTCTGCTTACTGAAGATTTCCAGAATTATCTACTAAGACTCCTACCAACATGCTCAGCCGTTGTTGGGCACGGTGTGTGTCAGAATATGTGGGTACCACTATTTGAGTCCTGGAGATTCGTGTGGCTGAGCATACCGGTAGGAGTTTTAGAGCCAAAAAATTACTCTCTTCCCCTTCCCAATCTGTTGTTTGCTCTCATGCAGAGAGTTGTGACCTCCCAGTTCAGCTAGATGATTTTAAAGTAATTTCTTTTACATCCGGTGCAATAAACCTTTGCATTCCAAAATCCCTGTTCATTTTGAAAGATAAACCTATCTTGAACAACACACAATCAGCTTTCCCTCTGCTATTAGTGTAATCTGTGTCTCTTTTTATTCATTTATTCCACAGGTAAATGTATTTTGACTAAGTTATAAGTATTTCTTTTTGTATATTGATCAACAAATTGGTCAAAACATTCTTTTTTATTTTTGAAATGTTTTTAAACAAATATGATTCCCATTGAAGCAATTTTCTTTGCTCTTTTATTCATTGTTTGGCTTTGCAAAAAGCAAAACATTTGCTTATATCCGTATGGTATCAAATTTGTGTGCGTGTTCTTACTGTGTACTTGCATTTAAAAAGATTAGTAATTTTTGAGGTATTCAAACTACTCTCACATGGGTGTTTTCAATGTTTCACATTTTTTGTTGTAGAGATGCTTTCTCTCATTATGACATACGTTGGTAGGCAAACTTGTCAGACAAAAAAGAAAAATTATTTAATAATTGTTTTGAGGCTAATAATAATAGTTAATATGTTCTTCATGGAATAGCACTGATACCACTTTCCTCTCTTAGGTTAATAATTTACATCCATTACTATACTGTAATTAGTTTATTTGAATCTAAGAAATTACTATGTTATTTTAATTTACATTTATACGTTTTTTATTTCCAGGGTGTAGAAAACTAATTCAGATATGGTATTCTTGTTCAGGAAGCTATCTTTAGTGCCTAGCTCTGTGTGTCAATCATGGAGAGTCTGTCAGTTATTGTCAACACGTTTTGGGTCTTTTTACCCCATCAACGATGCTTTTTTTGGTCTGTCAGAAGAACAGCAACAGGTGTGTATTTTCTCATTAATATATTTGGTATATCTATTAGCACTGGGGTATTTCAACTTTTAATTAAAATATGTCAAAGCGATAATCAAAATTATTTTGCAAATCTTTTGTTGTAGTAATTTTTTATGTTTTTTATATTTTTTGGCCAGCTTTACTTCATTGTAGTGTGGAATAACATTTTACATTTATTTTTTTCATCTTGAGTACCAAGTTCTTTTTGTTATGTTTTCTGAGGTTTATTCCTACTCTTAGTTAAAATTTACTAAATGTAGATTTAAGCCATGGATACTTATTGAGTTATCTTCTGAAAACTGTTAAAACTTGTTTGTAGTTTTTAAAAATAGTTATGCATGTCATTTGCTTCATTTATTTTGCTTTAAAATCTTTTATTATACCTAAAAGTATCTTATAATAAATATTTGTGAAGTCTAACTATTGATTTTACCTCTGATATGTAAAAATATGTTTGATAGAAATTGACTTTTAATTTAAAAATGTTAATGTATAAACTTCTCAGGGAAACGTAGCAATTGTATCTATTTGCATTAATGCACTCAAAAGGAAGAATTGTCCCTCTGAGGGAGACAACTATTGTATCTCTGGAAGTTAGCACTCCCAGGGTGGAAACGTGTGAGGGCTCAAGCTGACAGTTAGGTAGGCCTTCTTTTTGTTCAAATGTTTTTGTTATGTGAAGGACCATTTTTTTTGGTTCACTGCTGTTCTGTGTTTCAGTACCTACTGCTTTTTTCTTCAACTTTTATCTTGTTTCATAAACTTCTTTCTCAACTTCCTGTTTCTATACCCCTTCTGCATAGATTCTGCATTCCCTTGTCTCAATACTAAATGGTGGCTTCTTCTCTTGGGAATGCTTTTTTTTAGTGGTTGGGGAGGCTTAAAATAACATCCAATCTGATCATAGAAAGAGGTGAAATCCTATATTAGAGGTCAAGTTGTTCCTCCTTTTGTTCAAGTAGAATGGGTTTTTGTGTTCCGTTATGGATGATTTTTTTTAATCCTTCTGTTTTTAAATGCCTTTTGCTTTTTCCCTTCAATGTTGTTTCATATACTTCTTACAATAATACTGTTTGTAAGAAAATAGCCTGTTTCTATCACCTTGTACGCAGATTGCATCTTCCCTTGAAATACATTTGTTGTGGTATGAAAGTTTAAGCTAACTTATAATTACCATCTTAGCTTGTAAACTATGTTTTGGGATGAATTGATTGAAATATACCACTGCTTTTAAGGACTAGCATCTATAGGCATGTTCTTTTTTCTACCCGCAGCTACGCAAGACGATGTTCAATTTTGCTCAGAAAGAAATAGCTCCCAATGCTGCACAGATTGACAAAGAAGACAGAATTCCAGATATGAAGGTAATTATAAAAAATTAGACATTAAGCCTTGCAGCTCTTATGCTATTTGTTGACATAATTTTGTATTTTCTTGAATGTATATGTCCAATAAATTATTTCTTGAAAAAGTTATGTATATTATTCCCTTGAAATGTAATTTCTTGTGTGCTATTAATATTCTTAAGTTTGCATATTATGTAAAATTGCTGCAGTTTTTTGAAATATTGTTGATTACTTTTCTCTGTGTATAAATATTGTATCAAATCATTCCCAGGGGGACTATGTGAGGGCCTGAGCTAAAGGTTAGGTAGGTTTCCTTTTTGTTGTAATAAAATAGGTTTTTGTTTTGTTACGGACCATCTTTTTTTGGTTCACTGCTGTCCTGTTTTTCAGCACCTACTACTTTTTTCTTCAACTTTTTTCTTGTTTCATGAACTTCTTTCCTAGCTTACTGTTTTTGTGCACCTTGTGCATAAATTCCGCGTTCCCTCAACTCCATACTAAATGGTGCCTTCCTCTTTCCTCTCTTGGAACATCTTTGTTGTGGTTAAGGGAGGCTAAAACTTTCTTATATAATAATAATAATGTATCAAATCATTGGAAAAAGTTCCAAATTAATGTTTTCAGTTTTTTGTTACTTTTTCCAAAAAAATTGTGATAATCAAAGGTCAGGGTCTCACTGTGGTAGTGTTGTAAGTTTTCCGAAGAGATCTCGACCATGTGTCATATTTGAATGCATTCTTTAAAAATCAAAGATGTAAATATTCCACTTAGCACTTGAATTTGAGAAATATAATTTTTATTAGTCCTTAAGTTTACATTACTTCTCAAACTTAGTTGCTTTTACCCTATTTGTATGATTTTGAGTGTTGTTATTGGTGTGACAAAATAGAGCCATCAAAAATCTTCTGCTTGGAGTGTCAGAATAAGCATTGTTCTTGGAAATTTTATAATATATCTCTTTAATTAACTTGGTTCTTTTTTCTTTGTTACTTTTAACCCGCGCACGGTCGCGCATCCCTCAGAAAAGTAGTCAATTTACCCGCGTTACTCTGCCGTTCCCTGTTCACTTACCGTAATAGGCAGAGATGTAAAAATATGAAGTAATGAGTAAAAAATGTTGCTTCACACTTTGATGTTGTCAGATTTTTGATAACTTGAACCGTTTCTTTGTAATATGGAGTCAAACTCCGTAGATTTTTGCACAACATTGCTTCAAAGAGATCAATGGCCATTTTTTTGTTTTGGGAACAATGTAATGTTTTTCACTGCTATTTTATGCAGAAAATCCTTCCAAACCTGCTGATGTTTTTATTTTTCCTCTACAACAATTAGAAAAAAAGTTATGACCATTTATGTCTACTAGGTGTTATCCATTCTTCGTTTTAGTTCCTACATAAATGCATGTTTGCATGTCTGGTTATATTACTGTAAGTATAGTGTTTCGAAACTTGTAATTTTCACACAATATGAATAAAATACTGCTCTACACGCTACTGACTTCAGATTTGTCTTATTTGCCATTTTTACGAAATAAGGCGAAATAAGGCCCTGAGTAGTTTCGCTGGTAACTGAGGCTGCCACTGACTGTTCGCACGCACACCCTCTCACGGTCGCCTCATTTACCACACTGACTGTGCTTACCCCTCCCAACTTCCAAGTGGTTGGAGCTCTGCCTTAACCCCCACAATGTGGGGGTTTCTGGCTCCAGCTGTGTAGCACTCGCTGAGACGATCATTTTGGTGTATAACAACTTGGGGTTATGCCTTACGTCTGGCAACCAGTGAGCCTGGTAAATGAGGCGACCAGTTACCGTGCGCGGGTTAACTCAGCATTGAGAAATTAACCACAAAAATTAGTTGATCATCTCATGTCTCCTAATATTAACAATCAAGTAATTATTCATGTTACTTGCAGGACTTATGGCAGAAAATGGGAGCCCTGGGATTGCTAGGAGCAACTGTTGACCCGAAATATGGGGGCTCTGGCATGGGCTATTTAGATCACACAATTGTGTGTGAGGAAATTGCAAGAGCATCAGGTGAGCATGCTTTATTCTTTGTTATTTCTTAGGCATCTGTCATATAAGCATCTTTTTTTCAAAGTATTCTATAATTTTTTTAGAGAATATGTTTAGCTAGTAGAAGCAAATTGTATGAATTTTTATTCATTTCATTTTATAATTGAGTTAAAATTTTTGCTTAAAAAATTAGCTTAAAAAAAATTATGAAATAGTACATTTTTGAACAAATTGTTTTTCAGTATTGTTTTTTATTTGAGAAAGAGCAACTATTTTTAATAAATTAGTTATTTAATAAGTTTTAGCCATTTGAATTGTAAATTCCTCTATTGCAAGAAGTTTTCACCTGATGGCAACAGTCAAAGCTGAAGCTGTTGTATTGAAGCAGTTCCACCAATAAATGTGGAAGTACAATTTATTTGTTGCCACTTGTTAGAAGGTGGATTATGGAAGAAAGCATTTCCTAATGTCATAAGAGATGTATGCTTCTGAAAGAGACAATACACTCAATGCTTGAGGTTAGGTCTATTAACAGTTTATGCTTCACAAGGCCTGCCTGTGTGTGTGTGAAATTCCTTTGCAATTCAGTGAGATACTTTGAGCACATGTAGCATTGCTATTCCTCTCACTGGAATACAGCTATTGTATCGGAAGAAATTAGTGCTCTCAGAGAGAAGATGTGATGTCTCAAACCGAGAGTTAGGTAGACCTTCCTTTTGTAAAAATAGGATAGGATTTTGTTTTATTATGGCCCAATTTTTTGGTTCACTGCTGTCCTGTTCTTCAGTATATACTGCTCTCTTCTTCAACTTTTAGCTTGCTTCATAAACGTACATTCTAATTTGTTGTTTTAGTGCAAAGGGGATATTGTGTGGGAACACACTATGCATAGATTTCCCATTCCGTTAATTTCATAATAAGTGGTGCCTTCCTCCTTCTCTTTCAAACACATTGGTTGAGGTTAGAAAGGCTTAAAATAACTTGCCCAAACTTTATTAATGATACTTGTACAAACCTGCTATGATTTTCCTTTAAAAATTAGGCAGATCTTTTTTATTTTCCTCTCACTGAGAGTATTTATGCTCTGCTTCTCTTGTCATATTTTTGCGAAAGCATCATGATCATGTAATGGCTGTGTTTGTCTTAACATTCACTGCAGAGTTCTAAGAGGCAATTACAAGATAAAGTATTTTAAGATGAGTTGCTTCTGTTGCAGGAAGAGAAAATTTCCATGGGTATTTGGGTATTGTATTGATAAAGAACAGCAGAACAGGACAGGTGCTATTTGACATAACAGTTTAGGCTTGTTTCTCTCAACCAAACAGGGATTATGTTAACCTGACAGTTAGACTTGAGTCCTGACTATCAAGTTAAAAAGATAGTGTTGTGTCTTGGTAATTTTTAGTTTGGCCAATTTTTACTTCATGTATAGCTTCATTCAATCTTTTCATCTTTCATTATTCAATTCCATTTCATTTCCTGGAAAATTATTATTTTTCTTCCTTGAATGGATGTGCAGCGGCTGTTGGTCTTTCATATGGAGCTCATGCAAACTTGTGCTTGAATCAAATTAATAAAAATGGCACTGAGGAGCAGAAACAACAATATATTCCCAAGGTAATTTTGTCAGATTATAAAGCTTCCAGGGATAACCTTCTTGACTCTCGTGCGAGTGTCTAGTTTTGAGTGCATGTTGAACCAGATGTGCTGTTGTATGTGAGTGAAAGTTGTCTGCTCTCAAGAGATCAGCGAGGTCAAGTCACTTGCACATGATAGGGAGTATAGAGATTTAATGTTATATGTACCATTTGGGTCGTCATTAGAATTGTAACAATTTGTTTGAGCATGTCATAGCAAAGATGTTTTCTTCTGATCTGTTTATTCTCTAATGAATCATAAAATGCTCTATAGAGATGCAGTACATTTTTCCTGACCACAAGTACATTATTATATACGAAAGTCAATTCGATTGCTACCAGCTCTGTCAAAGCTGTGTACTGTAATAAATTTTTTTCACAGTCTCAATCTTTTGGATGAACACACTGAAATTATTATCCTAATTATATTATTATTAGTTACCCTTTATTATTTCCTCATGAAATTGAAAAGGTTAGGGGTTTTATGGCTTCTGTATCATTTAGATGATAGCTGGCTATTTCCTTATACCTCTTCATTGTGGTACATACACATATTGTTATGTTCTGTTATTGAGACAGATATGATCTGTAGGTATTTCTTTCAGATGAGTTGTTCAAATTTAATGCTGAAGATGCCTTTTAAACATTTTCCATGTAAAAAAACTTCAGTTTTTCAATTTTGAAAAATGCTTGATGTCATAATTTTGAAATGTGCAGCCTTTTTGTTCTGTATGACTGAATTTGCTCATTTAAGTTTTGAACAAATCAAATAAAGGTAAAACCTAGTGCTGATGAATTATTGATTGATTTTATGCAATATAAATGCATAATGCTGAAAGCTATAATGCTGGCAGTGCTGTGGAACATCAATATTAAGATTTGTACCCATCTCTATGTACTTTATTATAGATGCTACAGAAGTTGTATTCCCATTGATAGAACTTGGACAAAGTTTCTGTGATTTTCTCTGAAGTGCATCAAGTCTTCCATGGCTTTCAGACTTGAGCATCTATGATAATTGTATATGAAGAAATGCTATACTTAAATCTTGAGAAATTTGTGAAATAAGTAACTTTGTTTCACTCAAATAATATTTTGTGGCTTCTATTATTGTGAAGAATTTTGGATGCATAAATGGTAATTATACCCTGGTTTGCAGCAGAACTAAATAATTGGTTAATGAAGTAATGAGGCACATTCAAGTACAGTTTAATTTCTCACAGCTTTAAGACTTTTATATTACCAACATCTACCACATAATTTTCTGTTACAATCTTTTGCCAAAAGAAATTAATGAAAAGTTGATGATATTTTCTTTCCAGATATGTGTTCATGCAGCTCAAATTCATAATAAATTGTGATGTTGCCTCTTGAGAACATTGAGCTTAGTAAATATTTATATCAACTCTCTTTGTCTCCAAAGTTGGTATTCATCCAAGAAAATAACTTATGAAACAATCAGTGGTAGTGTTCAGTTGTGCAGTGGTGAACATGTGGGTGCTCTGGCGATGTCGGAAGCTAATGCCGGCAGTGACGTGATGTCCATGCAGCTCAGGGCAGAAAAAGATGGGGATTCCTACATCTTGAATGGCAGCAAATTTTGGATCACCAATGGTCCAAATGTTGACACCCTTATTGTGAGTCTCATTTTAGGGCTTGATATGCCTTGATATGAATGAGTTTACTTTTTTTAAGTGTCTCTGACCTATATGTAGCGATAGAGAGATTTGTTAGTAAGTATCCCAATTATCTTAGAGAACAGTATTATTTTATGTTGAGACTAATTCACCTATGAAAGTAACTTTTACTACAAATTGTTTTCCTGCATGTCTTTCTGTCTTACGATTAATTTTATTTTGTATATCATAACCGTGTATTGCTCCTTGTTTATCGTTATGTTTGTACAATATATTCATGTACTGAAATTTGCGTAAATTCATTAAACATTGTTATTTTTGATGCAGGTGTATGCTAAAACGGGACCTGTAGACCAAGCCCGGAGCATCACAGCCTTCATCGTAGAGAGGAACTTCCCAGGCTTCAGCAGCGGGAGGAAGCTTGACAAGCTGGGCATGCGTGGCTCCGGCACCGCGGAGCTTATTTTTGAGGACTGCAGAGTGCCTGGTAAACAGCAGCTGTTGAACACTGACTCAATTGTGCCTGGACACCCCCATTTCCTGATTTACTTACTGATATTTAGGCGAATTCAGCTGGATTAGGTCTATGTTTGGAAACTTCCTGATTTATATTTGAAAGTTGCTGAACACAAAATCAATCGTATATGGACACCTTTTTTCTTGGTACTTGCGGTGATCAGCATTAGAGTGGTGTCCATTAGAGTGAGTGATCAGCATCACTTTCACTTTTCCAATTTAAATTGACATATAAGTGAAATCGAGCCAAGTTATCAAAGCTCATGTTTTGGAAGTCAAAAATTTACATTTGTATGTTCCACAACGTTAACTTAATCGTGTATGGACTCCACCATTGTCCACTACCTTTTTCTGATGTATTTATTGTTATTTTAGTAGAATTAGGCTAGACTATCTTAGCCCATGTTCTGAAACTACTAGATTTACATTTGAAGGTTTGAATTATACCGAGTCTGTGAATAATCTTTGATAGCTTTCTTGTTTTGCTGTACATGACATTCTAAAAATCATGTTCCCCTTTAGGGCACCTGGAGAACACTGGTGGCGATAGCACTATAGAAGTTATATGGCAAGTTTGATTTATTTCTGTTGAAAGTTTTGATGTTACTAAATATAGAAAACTTTTGTTTCAAGTTTGTTTAGGATGAATAAATAAAATGTTTCTTAGAATAGGAGACAGCTTGGTTCATTTGTCTCAGCTTTAAATCGACATTTATTACAAAGAAATACTTTTATTACATCACTTCTGCAGTAATCTTGTTCTCTAAGTGCATAGTTTTCCCATCTCCCATATCTCATCTGTTGAAATTTTACCCACCACTCTTTTTTCTGACTTTCCATTCACATAATCTTGAATCTTGCAACAGTGAATTTTTCTACAACCAAAGTAGAATCACCTCACCCTTGTAACTTTCCTTGCCCATTCTTATTTAGCTCTCCGTAACGTTTTTCATCGTCATCAATTCTATTCTCTGCCTAACAAATCGCATATTTCCCCACGCTAATCTATCTCACTCTTCCTGTTCAGAATCTCATCCAGTTACCTAATTTCATTTTCTTTTTTCTAATGAGAAGTGTGCTTGTGCACAGGAACCATTCGTGGTACATGGGGACATGACTCCAACTGCGACGTGCATGCATAGTACAAAAGTAAAAATAAAGTACATACTGTATTTTGTTTAAAATTGTATGCAACCTAGCTTGTATCTATAGGAATGAGTGCTCCCAGGAGATAAAATGTGAGGTCTCAAGCTGAAGGTGAGATAGGCCATCTTTTGTTGAAATAAAGCAGGCGTTTAGTTTTGTTACGGACCATATCTTGTTTCATAAACTTCTTTGAACCTTGCTGTTTCTGTCGGCAGTGTGTGGAAACCCTGCCTGCATAGATTTTGTGTTCCCTTAATTCCACATTAAGTGGTGTTTTTCTCTTTTCTCTCTCGGACGCCGCTGTAATGGTTAGGGAGGCAACTAACTTAACTGATTTAAATCTGTACTCTATATTGGGTAGAAATTCCGATCCTTTTTTCTTAACCTAAGCACTGGCAAAAATAGAGCAGACTTCTTTGGCCAATCGTATAGATATGAAAGTGAGATTTTAAAGGAAGTCTTTTATTCCTTATTCATGCCTTCACTCATTTCCATAGCGAAGAACGTGCTGGGCGGCCTCAACAGAGGCGTGTCTGTGCTCTTCTCTGGCTTGGACATCGAGAGGCTCATCCTTGCAGCAGGTTCTCTTGGGTACGAATTATGTCACCAATTTCAGAGCAGGAGTGTTTCACTAAGAAGTTTTTTATCTGTTGTAGAATACTTTCGAGTACGGCAGTCATGGTGAACAATAAGAAAAGTTTGGTAGTCAGTAATTTTTGTTGCTGTGCTCACGTTTTGGTGTGACGCGTAACATTCCTTCTCCCCTCCATTTCACGATTGTTTTACATTAGGATTATGAAAGAAGGTTGTATTGTTGAGAATACTACTTTCATCAGAGTGTTTGCTTCTTGTGTATGAAGTTAGTAATTACACATAATACCATCCACATTGTGCAGTTTCCCTGCTTCAGGTTGATGCAAGCGGCTTGTGATGTGGCCTTTGAGTACGTGCATGCCAGGAAGCAATTCGGGAGGCCAGTTGGAGAGTTTCAGCTCATGCAGGTGCGCTTCAGTAGCTGTTATTTGTGCTTGAGAGTTGTTAGTAAATTGGAGGTACTGCACTGAGTTAAGGGAGCCCTCCGAGGCCCCTTTTCTCTCCGATGGTCATTTTTCATGTTTTTGTTGGAAAAAGACCCTTAGGTGGTGGACTATTCGGTCCTAAAATTTTATGGCGCTGCGGAGAATAGATCCCCCCTGGGGGGGGGGGGGGGATCTAAGGGGACCAAAATCGTAAATTTACGACCCCATTTCGACCCCATATAAAAAGAAAACAAAAGAAGAAATTGAAAATTTGCGAATGTACTTTTGTTAGATATGTTCCAAGGATTCTAGAACTGTCTTTGTTTTTGTTCTAACATAAAAAACTCAATGAGTTCTATTCTTTTGAAATATCAATATCAGTGGACTAAAAGCCAATATGTCAATTTTTTTCAAACACTAAGGCCTGAATCAAAAAAATGTATAGAAGAAATAGTGTTTCTTTTCAAAAGTTACATATAGTAGTTAAATTTCATAAGCATCAGACTGAAAACAAAAAAATTCAGAATTTTATGAAATAAGTAAAAAAAAAATATTTTTTTTTTTTTAAATTTCAATTCACAGTGGGAATATGATGTTATGCATGGAGATTATCGAAATAAAAATGAAAACAGCATTCAATAACATAAATTTTCCATTATATTACACTTCAACAAACAATTTTGTTTTTGGCCTATACTATAAAGTCACTTATTTTCAAAATTCAAAAGAATATAAGTCAGTGAGTTTTTGTGCTAGGAAGAAAACAAATACAGTTTTGGAATTCTTGGAACAATTCTAACAAATTGCCCTTCCTTGATTTCCCAATTTGTACGTTGTCTTTTTTTTTTCTGCTAGTTCAAACCTAAAAATTTATTATATTTTAGGTATTGATCAAATATCGCATATATATAAAAAAAATTTTAAATAGAAAATTCAGGAATGTCAGTTTGTTTGCAATGTTACGAGGATTTCAAAACTCTCTTTGTATTTGTTCTAGCATAAAAATTCATTGACTTCTTTTCTTTTGAAAACATCCCAAAAATGAACCAAAAAACGAGTTTTTTTAAAAAGACTAAGGCCTAAATCAAAAACTTCTCGAATAAAATATGTTTCTCTTGCAAAAATACAAGTAGTGGCCAAATTTCAGACCAATCGGATCAAAATTCAATTTTGACGGGAGGGCCCCCTTAACATGTATGCTGAAGCCTCATTGAAGAGTTTAGTTTTTGTGAATCATTCCTGAAACATAAATACATTGAAGATATATTATCTTTCGGCACTGCTAAGGTGGCTTGCGTGAACATCCCTGAACCCCTAACCTTGAAACAAATTATTACTAAAACTCCCCAATAAAGTGTACTTTGTATAAATACGTCGCGTGATCTTGCCAAATATTATTCAACTCCCTCCCTAGTTTACAGTGTTGACCGTAGTCATGTGGTTTGCAGGGCAAGCTGGCAGACATGTACACGTCGCTGAGCACGTGTCGCTCGTACCTGTACACAACTGCCCGCGCTGCAGACCTGGGCAGGGCGAGTGGTAAAGACTGTGCAGGCGTCATGCTGCTGCTGGGCGAGAGTGCTGTGCAGGTCGCACTGCAGGCTATCCAGTGCCTTGGTGAGCGATTGTTGTACCCTTGGTGAGGGATTGTTGTACCCTTGGCGATGGATTGTTGTACCCTTGACGATGGATTGTTGTACCCTTGACGATGGATTGTTGTACCCTTGACGATGGATTGTTGTACCCTTGACGATGGATTGTTGTACCCTTGACGATGGATTGTTGTACCCTTGACGATGGATTGTTGTACCCTTGGTGAGGGATTGTTGTACCCTTGGTGAGGGATTTTTGTACCCTTGGTGAGGGATTGTTGTACCCTTGGTGAGGGATTGTTGTACCCTTGGTGAGGGATTGTTGTACCCTTGGTGAGGGATTGTTGTACCCTTGGTGAGGGATTGTTGTACCCTTGGTGAGGGATTGTTGTACCCTTGGTGAGGGATTGTTGTACCCTTGGTGAGGGATTGTTGTACCCTTGGTGAGGGATTGTTGTACCCTTGGTGAGGGATTGCAGTGCCATTGGTGCTTTCGGCTGTTGTGCCGCGCTTTGATGCACTGGCGGTTGGTATTAGTGATCTTGGAAAAGGCCTCCATGAACAGAGGAGAGACCCCGAGATACTGATGAGAGAGCTCATTGAAGTGATAAAGACCCTGATGCGCTAGGCTGACACATAGCTGGAGTGGGAAAGGTATTGCACTATTGTGAAACTTTGATCCATGGGAAAGAAAATTAAAAATGCTAGGAAAGCGCTACAATACGAGTATCTTCCTAAAAACACCCATTTTACTGATTCATCAAACGTAGTTTTTTTTTTGCAGTATCAAAACACTGAATTGAGAGCTATGATGTGCCCTAAGTTGAGTGTTGGTCATCTCTCTTGAAACATTTCCTATGCAGCTGGCACCGTGCATTAGGGACTCGATTGTCTTCTATATGAGTTTTGTGCTGCCAAGGTAGAGAGGCGTCAGTCACTTTTCGCAGTTCTTGCCGTTTAATTTAGCGGAACTTTGATATTTGTGATATACAAATTGCATTGTTATTTTCTCTCATTTCAGCGTCAGTTGATTCCTGTTTTTCACTTGTAAACCCGTGCCGTCAAAAGGAACTGCATTCGCTTTTCAATTAATTTCTTTTTGTGAGAAATCTTGTGCCCTATTTTAGTTCTTTAGATTCGGACTGTGATAAACAGCCTACCTCAAAGGTAATGTTCCTATACTGCACGCTAATGATTTATTAATGCTAGCAGTTACATGATAGCATCATTTTCAGGAGGCAACGGCTACATAAACGACTACCCGACAGGCCGCCTCTTGCGTGACGCTAAGCTCCTGGAGATCGGCGGCGGCACCAGCGAGATTAGGCGTTTAGTGATCGGACGTGCGCTGAACGCGGAGTACAAGAACTCGTGATGGTATTCTTGGTTTGCTTGCATTCTTCCGAATTGACTTTTTTTTACCAAAAACTTAGGAGAGATAGTTTTACTTTAAATTCACTAGTAGATAACTAATTAACTTTCCTCACATAACTTTGATGTTTCAAGGATTTTTTTCTGGTATTCCAAAATTAAAGGAAAATGATCTGTTCAAGCAAACTATTTTGCTGGAGCTGCTTCTCTTTCCTTCAAAGTACAGGTAAAGCTCTTATAATGGTCGATCTTAGAATGGGACTCTCCTACAACGGGTAGGACGCAGTTTATTGGTAGTTATAACGGGTATGTTTTGCTCCTACAACGTCTATTTTAATTTGATATTTATGACTTAGTTTTACTGTTCTTATGGTATACTGAATGACTATTTGTTATATTTTGCAACCCATGGACTAAGGGATTATCTCCATTTTCAAGGCAAGTTATTTACGACAAATGATGACCGAAATTCTAACTTCACATCGACATCAGAAGATAACGTGACTTCTTTTTTGAAACTTTTCAATATAAAGTTTGCTTTAGAAATGATAGAAATTGCCTGGGATAGTGTAACAACGAAAGCGTTAAATGGCGTTTGGAGAGAAATATGGCCTCAATGTGTGACTGCAAAGCGAAGTCATGCACGTGAAATTTTTGAAAATTGCGCCAAGGAAATTTGTGATCTTTCCGAGAAGGCAGGTTTAACAGGAATAACTATTGAGGAATTAGAAGAAGAATTGATCGAAAGTGAAGACAGCTTTACCAACGAAGAACTCATAGTAATTGAACATGAATACGTCACCGACAATATGAAATTAAAGGAACAAAATGAAATCTTAAAGGAACAAAATTTGTTAGAAATATTAGACCTTGCAGATAAACTTAAGGATAAAGTATGCAACTTTGAAGAAAAGAAAGAACTGAGTGCTACATTTTCTTTAGTATTTGATGGATTCATGGCTAAATACAGATCGAAGATATAAGAGATGAATTAAATATATATTTTTGAGTTTTGTACGTTAAAATACGTTTCATTTGCCAATTTGCATTATTGTGAAACTGGCAAAATCATATTTATTTATTTTCTTGAGTTCCCATAAATTAGTCATGTAATATATTTAAATATATAAATAATGAATAATTTCTTTAAATTAATACCGTCATTGAATAACATTCAGACTGTCGTCATAGTCCAATAAACTATTTTCTATTAGAGGCTATTATAAAAGATGTTTGTGTCGTAAACTAAAGTAAACGTGCCGCTTGCACAACGGGACTTTTCGCCTACAACGGGTGTTTTTGTAGAACGAATTCCTCCCGTTATAGGAGCTTCACCAGTATTAAGAATTTACCTTTCTGCGATAAGTTCAGTAAGAGTAATGACAAGTAGAACTTTAACTGTTAATGCTCCTCACAAATTATATATGGTGGCAATAGTTAGGTTTTCTTCCTTAATTCTTATTGCATTTATAGTTCAATGCGAACGTTAATTGTCAAATTAAATCAGCATTGAATCTTGAGCTCAAATTTTGGGTGCCGTTAATTGAGACAATGCTCGCTTAATACCTCCACATCAGAGCAGTATAACAGTTGACATTTTTAGCAAAATGAAAACACTAATAACCAAAAAGGGCTTCTGTGCAAAACTAAAACTTCTGCTGTTTCTCCGTTCAGGATACTGAAACAACTCGCATTTTAAAAATTACAAGTGCACACGGCCCGTCAATAAATGACAGGACTAGATATAGGACCAACTGAGCTTCAACATGGCTTTCCCATGATTTCCCATGCTATTCTATGGCTTTCCAATAATTTCCCAAGTCTCAACCGCTGATATTCTATACAACCTAATCTAACCTACCCATACACGTGATATATTTATTCCGACTCTCAATCTGCTGGGTTAAGGCCATGGTACCATGGTTAAGGCACCGAAAATTGTGGAGTTGATGAAGCATGTATCACAGATACGCTCATCTCACACTGCAGGCTGGTGGGTGTGACACACGGACGGACACGGCTCCTTTTATAAAGTAGAAGATAGAAGATTATCACTGAAGGTCTCGTGAGCTAGCGGGGAATTTTTATCATTTACTAGTGTACCTGTGCCCTAAAAAATTATGGCAAATACTATTGGAAAGATATCACAAGCTTATTACAAAGTTAACCTTTTTTTCTTGTGACAGTAATAAACACTTAAAATACAGTATTTCTGGGCCACAATGGAAGTAATTATAGCCATTCGTGTCATATCGTAGACCCAGAAATTCCGTATTACTGAAAAAAACTGCGAGCTTGTGTATGTATCACGGTAAAGGAAACAAGGTAGGTTCAAACCAGTCTTTTTTCGTTGATTCTGTGGTTTTGTTGACGTCACGGCAACAAACCAATAGCAGCGCTCATATTTCATCTGGTAGCACTGCTACACCTAAATCTGGCTCCTCTACTGGCCTAACGAAATGGCGTTTTGGTGACGTCATAAAGTTTGTTTGAAATAAAGCCTTTCTATTGGCTAGGTATTTTCTCCCATTGAAATGACCCTACCTGGTTTCCTCTACCGTGGTGTGTATATTGTAATATGCAATACCCCGCCAAACTCGGTATCCACGATACAGACTCGAGTATATAAAACTCTAGGTCTCTCAAATTTTGGGGAAAGTGACGTTATAGTGCAGTTGTGCAGTGAAAATTTGTGCAACAGTGAACAACAGTGAAAAAAGTGGTGCAACAAGGATAAAGCTTAAGAAATACAAGAAATTATTCTATTGCATTATTTTTCTGTGGCGATTCAATTCCCTTTCACTTGGATTATGGTATCCAGAATACGCAATCGGCCTATTTTTACAAATAGAAATTTTCTTTGGAGCTTTCTCTGTTGAAATGCATCATGTTGCTTTGATATTTTTAATTGATAATGCGAAAAAAAATATTTTAAATTCGTTTGACCAGCAGCCTGGCTACCATTTAGTATAAAGCCCAAGATTTTGGAACTTGAGTTATCGTTTTCGAAATTTTGATTTTCTTGAGAAGCTCCGAAGAGATAATAGACGACATTTCAGAATAAAATTCCGGCAAAAGAGGCCATCATGGATAGAAATGTGTCCAACCACAGGAGAGAAGTAGCAAGACTACGACAGCAAGAAAAATGCCGAAGGCGATAGGATGAACAACGCGAAATGGCAAGACGAAGCAATGTTGCTCGCCAACGAGAAGCTAGAGCTAAATTGACCCTTGAACGGCGCTTGGAATTCTACGGAATAATGCAGAGCAACACCGAGTAGCTAGAGAGAGCTTAACACATGAAAGAAGCGAGGAAATTCTTCGGCATAGCGCTGGACAACATCGAGTGGCACGAGAGAATTTAACTCGAGAAAGAAGGGATGAAATTCTTCAGATTAATGCCGACCAGCATCGACTTGCACAAGCAAATTTAACTCGAGAAAGAAGGGATGAAATTCTGCAGATTAATGCCGACCAGCACGTGTGCACTAGTAAACATATAAACACGACGGTCATTCTTAGTATTAAAGTTTTGTGGTTCATTAGGGGGTAATTTTCGAATATGACCAACATTCAGTGTAAATATTTATGCTGGCTAGTGTATTTTATGATATTTATTGATCGATTTACCTCTTGATATGTTACAAGTTCATTGAAGTCTGTAATTTAGTGAAAAATTCGTTAGACCTTGTTATGGCGGATTGGAAGAATTTCCATTAATGATCCTATCGATATTGAATGCAGGATCAGCGATGCTTCTCATTTATCTTACCAAATTCAGATTACAGGAGCAAATTCATCGTAAATACATTTCAAATAAGATGACATTAAACAATGTGTATGGAACTAAAATAAATTGAATAACATTTTGTTTGTTTTCTGTAGAATATCCGGTGATCTTTTTTGAAGTGCGAAAATCCACCTTAGTGGGACAATCTTTTTTCAATCCCAGGTTTGGGCAGCAATATGGTAACTTTTAATTTTAGTTGATTGAAAGTTTGGATATCCTAAACCTTTTACGATCTTATTTTAATGTAGCGTTAAAGTGTTATACTTTGAATACTATTTCTGTGCTCTGTTATTGTTGGGAGTAATTAAAATATATTTTTATTTTTGGGTGCTTGTGTGTTTTTCTTTTAAGGATATGTTACTTGCTGAGAAGTATATTGATGATACTATACAACAATTCTCATTTAAATCTTTATGAGAATTGCTTGAGGAAAAATGATTAACAATTTTGAAAGAATCAAATCCCTCCTCCAAAATTCTTCAAAGGAACCAAGAAACATCTTCATCGATAAACTTATCTGTCTCTTCTATAACTTGTCATGATCATATGCTGCCATCTTGCCTGTTGTGCATGCTCAGTACTGGAGCCGGCATTTCATAGTGGTTGCATCGTATATTGAAGCGCTTGCGCCCCCTTTTCACTGCCATTGTGGACTTCAGATATGATAGTTCTATTCCATGTCTCGATTAATTCCATTAAGAATTTAAAGACGAAGAATACAGCACAGGTAGGTATCATATTTAATAGAATTTAACGAAGCTAAATTTAAAATATCTGAATTAGTCAATTTTAAACGTTTCGGAGACCAGCTCCATCTTCAGTAAGTCTGAAAATAAACACCAAAATTGGTTAGTGTTTTTTTTTTGTGTAGATTGTATTTTTTACTGATAACTTTTGTCAAGGATTAACCAATTTGGTTTTTTATTCTTTCAGACTTACTGAAGATGGAGCTGGTCTCCGAAACGTTTAAAATTGACTAATTCAGATATTTTAACTTTAGCTTCGTTAAATTCTATTAAATATGATACCTATCCGTGCTGTATTCTTCGTCTTTAAATTCTTAATGATAGTCCGACTAAGAAGTGTTAATTTTACGGAATCGATTAATTCTATATAGCATTCATGCATGAAATATCTGCTCGACTCCACTGCATGAATTTGGTAGCAACAATTTAAGAGGAGATTTAAATAACTCATGGAAAATTTTTTAGCTCCTACCGAGGCCGAGTGGCTGAGCGCGCGCCCTTCACGGAAATGTGTCGGCAGTTCGAATCCTGGCAGTGCCGTCCGATGATTCTCCCCGTTGGGAAAATGGAGATATCGGCCAAAGATCCCCATTCTACCCAACCAGGTGTCAGGAATGGGTATCAGCTTGTTCGTGGTAACCGTCATTGTGTTCTGGTTTTAGTTATAATGCATTTGAAAAACCAATGTACAAGATGATAAGTGTAATATCGTGGTTTTTCATCACGATACGAGGTTTACTAACTGCAGCTGCAAACTACAGTATCGGTAACTGTAACTACCGATCTGAAGCGTTAACTTCATGGAGTTGGAAAAGGAAACTCTCAGCTCGGTTCCTATTCTTGTACTGAATCATCAATACATCGACTCTGCTTATAAGCTATAGCGCTCGGAAGTTAAACAATGCTCTTCCGGTGCATACCAATGCGATGCGCCCCGAAGGCACAGCTTCCGGCGGAGGTCCCATAAAGACATCTGACCTGAACGCGATATGGCATCCGGCGGCGGCAAGCCGCGCAAACCTCCGCTCCGGAACTCGTACTCATGAAACCAGTATCACATTATACGATGCATATTTTAATATACAACAATTTCCCTCCCTTTTAGATGACTATATGACACACGGAAGGAAAACTTAGCAACCTATTCGCATTACAGGTTTAGTTATTTTACCTGATCTACAAGGTACATTTTGTACAGGTAAACTGCTGACCGGTGTCAAAGCAGGAGTCTTTTAGTCTTCTAGAACACGGCGTGCTTTAAAAATACAGGAACTGCATCAGGCAACATATCTAGATGAACGGTATCTTTAACGTTAGACTGAATCAGATGACAAGTAAGAATCATTAAACAGATCATCAGAGAATTGAGTTACATACATAGGCATAGCTTTGGACAAAGAATATTTAGGATTAACTCCATCTCTGGAAGTAACAATTTTACGATTGTTGAGCGCAACAAAGGGAGTAAGTTTTGTGACACTTTGAGGAATACAATGTGACTGAAATAACGCGTAATTAGTTTGTACATCAGATAAATTATGAACATAGTTACCGTCACAAGTATCGTTCCTAGGCTTTTGTAGAATAACTTCGTTCTTCCGCTGTAGAAGCTCACTTGAACTCTTCATTGACACATCTTCTCTTCCGACGTTGCACTGAGAACCGCTCCTTTCCAGCTGCACTATGTAAGTGCGAGCTGCGTCAAATTCTTCTCGTGTAGGTCCCCTTCGTGTAGGCTTAACAGGAGGAGGTCGTGCTGCAGTCGTAAATTGCAAACTTTAGAAATGTGGCCTATTTCCACATTTTTTGCATTTTATTAATTTAATTTTAGGGCATAGCAACTCTTTGTAAGGTGCTTCTGCCTAGTTCCGCAGCGAATGCTTATGTAATTCGGCTGTAGTTTTTCTGTAGTGAAAAACGATGAAGATGAATCCTCACGAATAATATCTGGAGCGTCGAAGCTTTACTGTTCAATGAGTTTTGCATGTTCAACGCATTCGTTGAAGGACTTGCTGTCACACTTCTGTAGAACCGCGCTGAGAATTTGCGCTGAATGTAGACCAGCCACAAGAGCATCTCTCAAGAGACGATCGCGACCGCAATTTTCGTAGTTGCACGAAGATGCTAAGTCATTTAACGTTTTAGCATAACTTTGTATGGATTCATTAACACTTTGCTCTCTGTTTAGAAATGTAACAGATGCGCCAACAGTGGATTTCTTGATTTTAAATTGTTGTATTAACTTTCCTTCAAGTTCCTCATATGTAGCATCAGTGAGTAACGTAGGTTAAATTCTTCGTTGTAGATCAGTAATGATGTTTACAGGCAAAGCTTCAACTATAATACTAGCTTTGTTACCATCACTGTTTCCCGCATTCTGAAGAACGTCTGCACACTATACTTGAATCGTATTAGATATTACTCACTGTTTCCACTTTAACGTCGAATGGAGGACAGCCAACTGCTGAATGCGCCATCTTAATTTCGGAGCACTTGTAACGTTCAAATTTACTTTGGAGATTCGAAGAGTCGTCGCCATTTGTAATATCGTAGTTTTTCATCACGATACGAGGTTTACTAACTGTAGCTGCAAACTACAGTATCGGTAACTGTAACTACCGATCTGAAGCGTTAACTTCATGGAGTTGGAAAAGGAAACTCTCAGCTCGGTTCCTATTCTTGTACTGAATCATCAATACATCGACTCTGCTGATAAGCTATAGCGCTCGGAAGTTAAACAATGCTCTTCCGGTGCATACCAATGCGATGCGCCCCGAAGGCACAGCTTCCGGCGGAGGTCCCATAAAGACATCTGACCTGAACGCGATATGGCATCCGGCGGCGGCAAGCCGCGCAAACCTCCGCTCCGGAACTCGTACTCATGAAACCAGTATCACATTATACGATGCATATTTTAATAAGCATCAGGCTTGATTGGAACGAATAAAACGTTCTTTCTTGATATACCCGTGGATTTCAACAAAACAATGTACTTCCGATAATATTTTGACGATGATCCACTTAATGTTTGCTGGAAGCAATTGCAGAATAGAAAGAAAAACCGTTTATTTCCAAAAAGATTTTAACATGAAATGTATAACAACAAATTGCATCTTGAAGATTGCTTTACATGAAAGTACAAAATTGATAAACTAGTAGAGGTGGATAATAATCATGTCACTGATAGATATTAAAAACAATAAAAATATGTTTTCATGAATATTCTAGCCAAAGGCAAGGGGACTAAATTCTCATATATACTACAAGAGGATGCTCGCATTAGGGTAAAAAAAAGGAACGAAATACTCCTCTCAAGAAACTAAAATAGCGTTCTAAATGACTTCCGAGCAATGAGAAAAGGTTGGTCAGAAGAAATTTGTTAGAAACACGCCTAAAACCAATGAACAAACACACAGCGATAAATTTCAAAACTTGCTAATCATCCGATGAGTAAAATCATTTCTTTACGGATCCTAAGCTTGATTAAGCTTATTTAATTTCTCTATCAATGACTTGGGACAAATACGAGTAATACGTGTGCTCTGAGGGGAGCACCCATCAGGTTATCTGTTAGCTTATGACAATAGTACTAGCTTTATCTGCTGAAATATCTCGTTATTTCTGATTAAATGCTCAAAACTAACTGGTCGCGAAGTGTTAACCGATTGTGGTCGTCATGACTTGAAGTTCTTTTCGCATAAGTAAATTTAACATTATACCCCGCTCCATCGAATTGACGACTATTGCTCAGTAAAATTAAAGGAAGAAATATAAAAAAATTTGAAAACTTAATGAGCTAATTTCTATTCATCTGAAGGAATTAAACTAGGAAACACTTTTCCTGTAATTTTGAGTTGCTTTGGATACCTCAACTGATTTGGAAGAAATTTTAAGCGTTGATTTCAATTCTAAAGTTAGTTTTTCTCTGCAAGCTCTAGTTTGTATGTAATTTAACGGTAATAAAATTATCTTACTTTGAACTTGCGTAAACAATGTATAAGCATTTTCACGTCCATTTATATAGATAGGAGCTAATATTTTGTTCATTCATCTTTTGTTCGAGTTCAAACGTGGCTTTCAAAGAGAGACTACGGGAAATAATTCCCATACAATTGTTGGGTAAAAAGGATTAGAGAAACAGAAGCGAAGAATTCGGTGATAAAGTTTTTTTTCGTAACATGTGGAGCCTGATCAATCTGTCAAATCTACTCTGTATTCTTCCGATGAGCAGGTGGGCTGGTATTATTGTCTTGTCCTTGCTTACTTAACCTGAAGTAGAAGAGATTTCTACTTCTCACTGTGAGAATTTGAGAGACGTAGCACCTTATTTTTTATGGCTTAAAGCATTTCTAGTCTATTTTCGTGCGCTTCAGTTTAATTTCCGCAACCATACAAAACTGACGTACATTAAGCTTGGGGAAATAGAGAGGGCCTTCAATTTATAAGTTCGCCTAATTCCATTCTGCTCATAAATTTTAGACCATTGAATCTCCGTCAAGATTTGAGATTAATCTATTCGCATGGTGCTTTGCCAATAGCTCATTTTGAATTACTCATAGTAGAATCTTTTCCCCTCTCTCGCATTTCTGCTCTTTTCATTATTAATATACTTGCCGTGGTTTTTCATGCACGGAAACGCAATGTTGTATTTTGCATCCTAGTCCTTATCAGAGACCTGATCCGTCGTGAGCAAATTTTAAGTGTTGCGCGACGAATAGAGAACTGCACTTTCTTTTCACCTCTTTTTGAAAGAGAGCTAACCTTCATTCCGTGCTCTACTCAGGACCGTTCATGAGCTATTTTACCGACTCGTAACTAGACAGATGTGACTAAAATATGGTTCTATGGTTGGGTTAGGATCGTTAGTTTTGTAAGAATATTGATGAATCGCGCACTCTATTGCCCAAAACTCCAATTAGCTGATTCGGAGCGTCTAGTTTAAATTTCTTAGCCCGGCTGTAGTGTTAAGTCTAGTTGTCGAGAAGATCACGTTGCACTCAATTCAGCCAAATTTTGTTAAATTTGGCTGAGCATAAAAACCACATGTAGACCTGACACTGGTAAATATGAGTGATTGATGCAGGTAATCCTCATATTCCGCCCATGTCGATGCTCACTTAAACAACCTTAAAGTTAACAGTGTAGTTTGAATTTGATAAAAAGCTCCACCAACATCTGGAAGCAACTAGCGTAAACTAGAAACGCTGTGCTAGCCGTATAACTAAAACTCAATCCTGGCCTCAGGCCAGCGTCTTTCGTCGCAACCCTTCTGCTGCTCGAATTCATATTAATTTTATTAATTTATCATCAGCCCGATGATCGTTGGATGAGCCAAAATTCTCTCGACGACGAATGTCCCTGTTTACACAGACATAGAAACTTATTTCATATTTCGATTTTAGACCTACCGAGTACAATAACAAGAGGTTCTAAGATTTTGTGCAGTTAAATTTTTTCCTTTCATAATTTTACTTTCGAGCTACTATTTGAACTTCCAACGAGAAATTTTGATAAAACAAGTTTCGATATTGAAACACAACGGTAAAAAACGTAGATACTTAAACTACCTAGTTTATTCTGGGATGTACGCGCACCTAAGAGTTTGAACAATACTTGAATTTAAAGTCCTCCCCTGGGATTCACCATGTTATGAAAAAGATTACAAACGCGCTAATTTCTTAGCGCTTTTCACTAGCAGCTATGAATACTTGCAAGCCTCTGCTCATTAAAAGTAAATTTTTTTCATAACAATACTTTGAGAAAGTCTTCAGTTTGGAAAATTATGGCGTTTAAACTTAATGTGGAGCGTGCTGCGTTTTCTCTTCTTGGGAGTAATTGAACTCGGAGCTAGATTTTTACCCGAAATTATTTATCTACTGCCGTTTTAATGCCTAAATGAGAAGTATTGAGTAATATAATTTACAATCTTCAACCTGAACATTGTAGGAATCGAGTGTCCTCTTGCACTAAATGCTTTGGTCAGCAATAAGAGGAATTGAAACTTGAATTGCCGTCATTTTAATCTCTTCTGCCCAATAGATTTATTTTTTCAATTAATAAATCCTAAAATGAGTAAATAATTTTTCTCACAATTTGGTTTCCGTATCGTAAATGGATTGTGTGCAACCATAGCTCGGCATGTCTGTAGACATAAACCTATTTTAGAACCATGCATTTAGTGTCGCCGGAGGTACACATCTAGATATAAATGGGGCTAAACTTAGCCGCATTCAGCACTTCGTAGGATCTCTCGAAGAGTTCGGATCAAGGAAATTTATTCATCTAAGATCCAACAGTTTTTGGCTCCGTTCACGATATTGACAATCACTTTAACATCTCCTCAGACTGAAATGTCAGCTAGTGACCGTGAAATGTCTAGTATCCGTTACTCTTGGTAGGTGTTCTGGAGTTTTAGGGCTGTCTACAATGAAAGTTTGGTGCCTTCATTTCTTGGCTCTCCGTTTAGCCTACAAGGCCCCCCTCGGGAAGATATAACTAAAGTTTCTATGGGAATTAGCACTCACAGGAAAATGTGCGAGCTCCCGATCAGAGTTAGGCTTACTTTTTTTTCTTTTGAAATAAAAGATTTTTTAATAATCGTATGTTCAGCAGCTTTTTTTAAGCTCTCTGCTGTCCTGCTTTCCAGCACCTACCACTTTCTCAACTTTTAATCTCGTTTCATGAACTTCTTTCTCAACTTACGGTTTTTATGCATCTTGTGCATAGATTCAGCGACCATCCGCGTACCTTTATTGCCATACTAAACGGTGCTTTCCTCCATCCCCTCTTTGGATAGCCTTTGTTGCGGATAGGCAGGCTTAAACTAACACCAAATATATCAAGAAGGGTCTAATCTGAATTACTGTAGCGTAAACTTTTTGTCCACACTAAATCATGTATGGAGAAGTCATTTCATCGTCTGAAATCCTGTGTCTATGGTAGTTCATGGGGCCCGAAACGACCGTTATTCAAATCGACAGGGCTCAATTTTTAAAATATTTAATGGCGTGGGTATTGCGTAGCTTTTAAATGAAATCGTTCACGAGCCAAAATTTACGAAATTATTTTATGGAAAGGGTAAATAAGGTATTGTCCCTATTTAATTTGGAATGTCCTGAAATTACTGATCAAATCATTGTACGCTCAAGAAGAGCAACGATTCTTCTCCGCCACCTACGAAGCTGCGTCAAGTGGGGAAAGTTAAGATTCTTTTCCCAACGAGAACGACCACTAGCACTCGGACTCATTAAATCCAATATAAATATAGGATTGTTAACATGAACCGTCTCGGGAGGACCATTCAAAATTATGATAAAAATCAGGTCGGCCCTGATTTTGTGAAATAGAGGTTTTATTCTCGTTCCAGACAACAGATTTTAGCGCCACTCCTGTTATTCTTTCTCTGGCATCTAGCTTCGTTCTTCTGCCTCAACTTTCCATGACCTTCTTCAGTTATTCTTTCTATGCGCAACAAGTCTTGTGGGGCGCCACAACTTGTGCACAATTCCCCTTTCACTAAACTATGAAATGTATACTGCCTGCCTTCCTTCCTCTTCTTCGAGCCCCTTTTTAGGGGTTACACAAACTGGCTTCCTCCAGCCAGAAATGCAAATCGTCTTTTCCTCTGGCGAATCTTATGAAAGACAGCCGCTCTTAACAGCAATGTTTTATCTCAAAAGATTTCTAGCGAACATTAACTCGGAACTCCGATATTTAGCGTCATTCATCACGGTGTTTCCCAATCATTGAATAATTCTACCGTTCGGCCGCTGTTATTCTTCCGCGGTATTGACCGCTGTGCAGGTTTCGCCGGTCAAAGCGGTTACAAAAAAAGGCATTGGCAATTTACACGCTCCATTTCAGACTGGTCTCGTCCTCCAAGGGGATATGACTAATATATCAAAGAGAATACACTATCTCAGGATAGTATGAAATCACGAATCGTTGCATGTTGGCCTCGCAAAAAAAGCCTTTTGAATTTTAACCCTTTAACGCCCAAGTGGACTGTACGGTCCTCTTTCAAAAATAACAATAAAATATTGTTTCGTATTCAATTTGTTCACTAATGTGACCTTTGAACTTCACTGCCGAGTGGCAGCTCCTTCCTCATCTTGATAACAGTGACTACCTAATGCCAGTGTCGGTTTAGTGATAGTGGTTGTCATAACGGTAATAAGAGTTTAAAAATGTGGGCGTTAGAGGGTTAAAATTTGTGATTTTTGTCTCGGTGCTCAAGGTTTGGGAACGCGCTTTATGCATAAATTCTGCGTTCCTTGGCGTCATAACAAATAGCTCCTTCCTGTCGCAAAAGCATATTTGTGGCTAGAGGCTTGAGTTAGCTTGGAATCCGATCGATAATCAATAAATCCTAACACTTTCCCATTCAGGGATGCTAAATACTCGTACGAACGAGATGAAGAAAAACGGCACTCTATGAAGAAACAAGGTTCTTCATCTGAAAAGGGTAAATTTAGCACCACGACTAGTTTGTGCTGTTGCCTACGGTTGGTTCGGTTACGTTGTGAGACGTAGAATTTAATTTAGAATTTAACAGACGGGACCGCTCAAATGCATATTTGCACTTTTTAAAGCGTGAAAAATGTAATGGCTTGGTAACATATTACCTCGTACGCTAAAATAAATTTTGGAAAAGTTGTAGAATAACTAAAATGTTCATTTATGCTGGTATGCAAATGAGCGATTTACCTAATGGTACACTAATGTCCCGAAACGCATTTAGCGTGTCAAAATTGTGTTGAGAATCGTTGCGGGGGGGAAAAGCTAGAAATGAGGGCGCAATGTAGAAGCTGCAGTGATGGCCTATATTAAACTACGGCTTTTTGCGCAGCTGCGTACTAAGTCTGCGTTAAAACGGGAAAGCCGATAAATCTACTACTGGATATAGGTTACATAAACTGATGTATAAAAATCAGAGCTAGTGCAGACCTATACAATGAAGAATTTTAGTTTTATGGAATCTTTTAGGTTCTGCATGTTACAGAACGCGAGTTTTATCAGAGCTAGCTCCAACGATGAAAACCTGGAAGTCAAGCGTCAAAATTTACTTTAAATCTGAATTTTTGTTGGTACTTTACGAGCTACTCTTAGTTGCCAATTTTTTGTGCAAGTATGTTGCTGACTGTGTTCTAGTTTTATTTTTCAGATTTTTCTCTTCAGTTGCAATGAATGGCCGTGGAATGGAACCTAATAGAATTAATCAGCTCTCCAATCGTCTTTTTTTGGTCTCAAGTTTGTTGCTCCCATTCGTCATACTTTCTCATATCGACTGTAAGTAAAGGCCGAATAGATGCTAGGCTGCTAGGCTTGTGGAATATCGATTCACACGTTAACAGAAAGAAATTATCGTGATATACGATTCGATATGTATTGTGGCCCCTGCTGAGACGCGTTTTGAACTTGGTCAAGAAAAAAAGCTTGGAGGCAAATCTAGTTCAGTTTCTAGCATAATTCCATCGAGTTTCATATATTTAACGAAATTACGAGGGTTAAAGTCATGTCCACTGCTTATCGTATTCTAAATTCCATGCGCATAATTCTCATTACGCGGACAAAACCTTGCCAAATGCTCCAGTTGAAAATTCTAAAATATCTCGTTCCTGTAGTTTCCCTAGCAGTCGTGAGACAGAAATCCTTTGACAATAACCAAAACTACTCTTAGTTGGGTAACGGGAACATAAATTTTACCTAGTATATTTGCTAGACCTCCTGGCAACAAAAGCTCTACGTCTAATTCATATTGTTCTGTATCCTAACTATGTTTGAGCTGCATCGGAACTTGAAATAACATGTCATTTTCCACACAAATGAATTAATTTTCTATTCTTTGTATGCTTACATGAACTAAAAATTAATACGACATTTACCGCATACTGAATTAATAAAATAACCTATCTTACAGATGCGTTTTCTCATAATCTACTAAAATTGGGAATTCTTTCTTGGCGAAAGAAGATTCTCATTAATTTTTTTTCAACAAATTTCAAGTTGACTTGAACAATGAAAAACGGAAGCAAAACAATGTCAATTTCTTAAATAATTTAGTTCATATGTAATAGTAAATTTGCCCATTTTCTGTTGCAGGCAATGTGGAGCCCTTTCCGTACATCAGAAAGGCTTCGGTGTTCATATCCATCTTCCTGGCCGCTTGTTTGCTCGCGTTAGGGTGGCGGATCAGGGACCATCGTTTTTGAAAGCATTTATATACCACATACATGGTTTTGTACTTAGCTACCGCTCTACTTGCAGTGGAAACATCTACGGTCCAGTTTTTAAATTATTTCATATATGTTGTATTCCCGAGGGTTTTCGTGGTGGAAATATTACTACACTGAATGCATTCTAGGCTAATTTTATACAAGGAAATCCGGAAAAATCACCTCACGAAATCTTCATCAATTATATGTGGATAACCAGGTTGTGTTGTGGATAAAATAGTGCTGATTTTTACTGATGAAGGCATCGTTAAAGGTTCAGTAGGTGAAGTATTAGTTGAAGCAACGACTGATATGAGACTATTTAGACATAATAAATGAACTCCGTACACCAGAAACGTGATTTTTTATTTTCTTTGCCAAACTCGCATCCAAAGACGTCCTTTCAAAACATTACAGGACTTGCGCTGTACATTGTTTGCTGAACGGGGCTTCAGTAAATGAAACCTGTCGTTCACACAGCATAAAAATGAAAGCCAAACAGTATTTAGGTCAAAAAGTATATCTCAGCAGTTACTCAAACCAGGAACTGTAGAACTCGTCGAACTTTAGATGCATCCCGTACATTCACGTTTTTGACTTTAGTACAAGGCCGCCGACATAAGTGGCCATGGCACCCGTAATGTTCATCTTGAAGACCTCTATATCAAGATATTTCAAGAAGTTATTTAATTTCGTCGTTTTAATGCCATTACTCCTAAAAGATCATAAATGTTATTAATCGTGGAAATCATGCATCCAACTAAAATTTTCAAAATCATTTGGCCTCTTCCTCGCTCTTTCGGAGCTTGTTTTTAGGTTCAGATTCGTCCGGCTCTAATGAGCTTTCAGAATCAAAGAACTCTAGTTTCTTTTTCGAACTCTAGGTGTTTTACGACTTCCACCCTGTGATGGCTTTTTGAATCATCACAAAACTCGAAATGGGATACTTCACGCTTCGTTTTCTTTTTTCCTTCACTATTTCGCTAGATTAGATTAGATTAGATTATTAGTTAGTTTAAGCCTCCCTATCCTCAACAAATGAGATCCAAAGAGAGGAAGGAAGAAGGCACCATTTAGTATGGAGTTAAGGGAACGTGGAATCTATGCAGAAAAGGCATAGAAACAGTCAGATGAGAAAGAAGTTCATGAAACAAGATCAAAGTTGAAGAAGAAAGTAATAGGTGCTGAAAAAACAGGACAGCAGTGAACCGAAAAAAGATGGTCCGTAACAAAACAAAAACCTATGCTATTTTAACAAAAATAAAGCCTACCTAACCTTTAGCTCGGGCCCTCACATTGTCCCCCTGGGAGCGCTAATTCCCATAGATACAATAGTTGTATCCCCCTGAGGGGTCACTATTTCGCTATCAATCTTTTGAAGTTTCTTAAGTAGCTTTTTATGTTTTTTTACTTTTTCGTGAGGGTGGCGAGGATCTTCGTCTGCTCTGCATCATCGTTGGGACCCGCTGGTCCTCTCTGGCAGCATATTGCTGTCAGTCGGGTTACTTTGTTAACGCTGAATTTTCGAACATCCCTGCTATGGTCATATAGAGTGGCCGGCACTTTCTTTAATAACCTTGAACCATTCAAATTTTCTTTTTACACATACAACCATGTAATAGAGAATATATTAACAAGGTTATAGGTTTTGTGTCTAGATTCAAATGTCAAAAGCAGATTTGATTTCAGTTTTGTTTCAATAAGTATTTACCTCAAACACAGCTATTTTCAAATTCTCTGTCAATTTATTATCTAGGTTTTAAAGTACGAAAAGCTCAATTCGTTGGTTTGCATTTTATTGATGAATTTTTCCTTTATAAATATAGTGGTACCAAAGTTTACTACCGCTTTACAGGTAACCTCTTTGTAACGAGGCTGGTTTTCTAGGCTGCTCACATTAAGGAAAACCAGGGCTCACGTTAATCCAGACAGTGTTAGTAGATAAAAACTCTCTCAATCGATCTACCCAGACAGGAACACACGTGTCATTCAGTAGTATGTACAGCACACTTCACATCAGACCAGACACGACTACCTTAGAGTCGGCGCGTTTCGCATACCTTCGGTGACGGTCCACAAAGTTGTAGAAAGGTGAGCAGCGTGTTGTCCTCTACTTCTTGGAAATCAACGTTTTTATTTCGTTCGTTTTGCCTTTCTGCACTGAATTTTACCGGTACATTCAGAGTTGAACACCTTGTTCAACCTAATCAGTCCTACAGCAGTGTTGGGCACGATGGTAAAGTCAAGAATAGGATTTCTGTCCAATAGGTATGCCTTCAACTTAGGTATGTTCATCACCACCCAAATGCCAAACAATGAAGGGATAAAAACGAGTCACGTATTTACATGTTCCAAACTCTTCGCTGCTAGTGTATCAACAGGCTCACTGTAAAAGTTGTAGATAAGTCAGCTACAGCAACGAACTCTACGCACTGTCCACATGCATTGGAGACGAATTCCATCAGTAAAACTACGACTTCAAATTAGCTTACAAATTCTTTGAAAAATTTCAAGTTACAATAAACAGCAATCCCTTTCAGCACGCCTTTTAGAAGTAAAGTGGACATCGTTTACTAGCGCAGTAAGAGCAAGGCCTCCTCTAACACTTTCAAAGCAGAACTCATTTCATACTCACTGGAATGAGAACGTAATGAGAGTCGAATAAATATATATACATCTATTTCATACACATAGGTCAGTCTAGTCTATAACACTTAAGCAAAGAATTTAGCTTCATGGTCTAAACTTAACGCCTTGCACGAGCATTAAATAGGTCTCCGGTGCCAACAAAATCTACGTTAAGCCCACGGGTTATCTCGCGTAACAACTCCTGAGGATTAACGTTGGGTTCTTTCTTATCACTTTTCTTGTTTTTCTTTTTCTCAGCCTTCGAATGCTTATTTTTATGTTTCTTACTTCGAGCATATTCACCATCGTTACTGGAGGATTCAGACTCATCCTTTTTTTTCTTCTTGTGCGTTTTTTCTTTCTTTTTTGGTTCAGCGTCATCAGATTCTGATGAGCTACTTTCAGACTCTGAATCAGATTCATCACGCTTCCTTTTCTTTTTATTCTTCTTTTCCTTCTTAAGCATTTTCCTGTCCATCTTCTCAAGTTTCTTGAGCAGCTTCGCCTTTTGCTTGGTGGTGAGGGTGGCCAGAAGCTTCATCTCCTCTGCGTCGTCGTCTGGGCGCCTCTGGGAAGACGAGCTCGAGACGCAGCCGTCCTCCTCTGGCAGCAGCTGCTGGTTGGAGGCCAGGGGGTCCTGCTGCCGACCGTATATGCCTGTGGCCATGGACGCCAAAGTCTTTAGGTGCAGGCCGTTATCCCGCATGCCGGACTTGAGTGTCTTCCGATCCACTTCTTCTTTCTCCATTTCTTCCTGCACAAAACAAAGTTATATAAAATTCCATTCAGCTCTACATGCAGTTTTTCTCCTCTAATCTAAATTCCTTGCCATTAGATTAGTTAGATTAGTCGTTAGTATTAGCCTCCCTTCCCAGCAACAAATGCGATCCAAAGAGAGGAAGGAGGGAGGCACCATTTAGTATGGAGTTAAGAAAACGCGGAATTTACGCGGAAAGACATAGAAACAGTAAGTTGTGAAAGAAGATCATGAAACAAGACCAAAGTTGAAAAGAAAAGTAGTAGGTGATGAAGAACATGACAGCAGTGAACCGACAAAAGGTGGTCCTCGACATAACAAACACATTTTATTTCAATAAAAAAAGAATGCCTACCTAACTCTCAGCTCGGGCCCTGACATCGTTCCCCTGGGAGCGCTAGTTCCCATAGATACAATAATTGTATCTCCCTGAGTGGATTCCCTATCATTATAGATTCACGTAGAATATATAATTTTCAATAGTTAGTCGGTAGAGAACATACTCAGATAAGTTGCTATTTCGCCTTGGGTGTAAAAATATAATATAATTCTAGTTTCTTGGCAAACACTAACAAGCTAAAGGATGTAAATGTAACCCAAAATAGTCTGTGTGATAGTTCTTTGTACATTACACACAATCCATTCTATAACGTTTGAAGGATGGAATAAACAAAAGCGCAGAGTTGATTCATAGGATGGCTAATAATTCTTTCACTTATAATCTACAACAGGTTTTCTAAGATTTTATTACCCTTTTATTCATCAGAACTTCAATCAACAGTGTGAACACAATCGGCGCAATAAAAAACAGATGCATGGGTTAATGACGTAGTTTTCTGAACCTTAATATACCTGACAACAGCACCTAAATTTTGAGAGCAAGCTGTAATGAGCTAGAGAAAGAGCAGCTACCACCCACCTTGGTCGGCTCAAGCACCTTCCCGAACAGCGGACACTCCTTGTCAGTGTTGATGTGGCCCCAGGTCCTGCACTTGATGCAGCGCACGTTGCGCACTGCTATTCCAAACGGCTGGTCTCGAATGCTCGAGTCGTTCTTGCAGTAGCTGAAACAATGAAACTCTTTAGTATGAATTGTATTGATTTCATTTAATGCAAGGAATTTCAAATTAATATCTGAATCTATGGAAATTATTGTAGTTTCAAAGACAATGCAAAAAACTTCAAGGTTAAAATCACACACAAGCCAAAAAATGTAACCTAGGTAAGAATTAGAACATGAAAATTCAGATCAATACAAAATCTACATTAAAGCACGGATAAAAATGTACAAAATATAAAACTTTAAAACTCTGGAAATACGCTAAGTGTAATTTTATCAATGGTTTCTAAAATAATGTTATCAACCGTTACTAAATAGGTACTAAACAATAAACTGTGCTGGACATGGATAAGATATGACTACAAAAACATGAATGAAGATGGCAAGGTTGTCACAAGAAGGCGCTTGGGACTTGAGGAATTCAAACAATTCAAGGGAAAATTAAGGGATAATTTATATTTTAAGAACTACCAAGTTTTAATTAATGATAACTATTTCTGCTTGCCAACACCAGATTAGAAGAATAACAATACAAAAAGATCAAAGAGATAAGTTATGTAGCCCTAGTTTATGATACATCTGAGTTCCTGACAACCAGACTCATACATGTCCGGATGTCAAGTAATTCCTGTTGTCAAGTCATCCACATGAAAATACAAAAAATTAAAGATTTATTGAAATGTAAATTGCTTTATTGCAAGTAAGTTTTTAATATTGCAAACATAGGCACATTTGCAAGAATTCTAAACGACACATCATAACATAAGGAATAACATGTTAAAATAATGCTTCTACAACTGTAACGAATATGAGCTTCATTTTACTATAAGTAATGTAACGTAATTGTTATTTTTCATCTGTATTACCTATCATTCATTGCCTCCTTGAAAACATGGTAAACAATGCTACCAAAATTCAGTGCGTGTCCGGTTGTCAGATGTCCTGTATTCATGTTAATCCTGTTGTCAGGGACTCTATTATTAAATTAAAATCCCTCAAGTTAAGAAGATAAATTTGTCACTACTTTGAAAAAATCTAAAATTATTTCAATGTGTTCTCAATCAAACTGAAAAAAGTGAGAAAGCAAACAGTATTTTCCAGAATAAATCCACCTACTAATAATAAATTATTAGATAGACCTAAATTTGAGGTAACGATGTTGAAAAATGAACTTAATAAATATTCAAGCTTTTATGCAGTTCAAGTCTAGCAAAGTTTTCTGCAAATAATACAGAAAACCTTCACTTAAATGAACATGCATGCTTCAACATGATTATGCATGAAAAGCTGAACCATTGAGAGAAAAATTTAGTGATAACATAGAACAAAATTGTCAAGAGTGGCCACAAATGATAAACATACCAACTCTCACGAGCATCACAGGCTACTCAACATTCAAACATAACAACTACGCACCTTTCACGAGGTGCATTGAACTTGCGCTGCCACTCAAACTTGTACTCGGGTTCTCCATCCTCCTTCTCCTGCTGCACTTTGACTCCTGCAGGAGGCTCGTACATGAAGGCAAGGGAAAGCTTGTCTCTGTCATTCTGACTCCGAGTGACTAGAGCTTTGTTGTTGTACACGTCCTGCTCCTTTTCATACTGTATACGCAGTTCCTCCTGCTTTTTCCGGTTTGCCTCTGCTTTCTGCTCAGCTATCCAAACCTGCACAGCAAAAATGAATTAGTGACAGAAAATATCCTATCTTGTTATGCTTTTTGCATTGAATGTTATTCTTACTGTTTACCTGTGGCATAGAATAGAAATGCATGCAGTACTACAGAAAAAACTCGTAGGTATTATTTAAATTTTCCTGAGGCATGAAATTTTACTCAAACCTTAACCCTACATGACAGAATAAGACAAATTTGTCCGCAATTTTAAAATAGGAGGTATAGGTTATAAATAAAGTTGTCTAGATGTACACATATTATTTTTAGTTTAAGCCTCCCTAACCGCTGCAAAAATAGAGCGTTTCGAAGAAAGGAAGGAGGAAGGCACCATTTAGTATGGAGATGAGAAAATGAATCTATGCAGAAAGGGCATAGAAACAGTAAGATGGGAAAGAAGTTCATGAAATAAGATAACAGTTGAAGAAGAAAGTCAAAGGTGCTGAAAAACAGGACAGTAGTGAACCAAAAAAAAGGTGGTCCTCAACATTACAAATAACATTTTATTTCAACAAATAGAAGGCCTACCTAACTCTCAGCTCGGGCCCTCACATTTTTCCCCTGGGAGCGCTAATTCCCATAGATACATAGTTGTATCCCCCTGAGGGGTCTAGATGTACACAGCTAAGGACAAACTTGTCTGGTATAGAGTTCAACAAAGAAGCAAGTGGTGCCACCTATATGTGACAGACAAAATCAGTGTGGAGCTAATTGTCATCAGAGAAGGTGGTGTCACAGAAAGGCTGCCATCTTCTCCAATCACTTAGCCATGGAGGAACATACAGGTAAAGTGGAACCATATTACAATTACTGGGGCAACATGGGTACTGGAACTTTGTGCTAAATGGAAGAAATATAGTTTTGAGGTAAAAAATTGTTGGCAACGGCTATCGTAAATATGGAGACGAATTCGTCCTTGATAGAATTCAATCTCTGTAAACAACACTGGACGAAATAGTCCTTTCTCTCACAAAGTAGGCAAATACAATAATTCTAAAATTTGAATTGTATAAAAAAATAGTTTTACTGTAGTTCTTGTACCGATAAATCACAATTTTAATTAATTGCACACCTCCGCATGTTTTAGCTCAAATTTGTCTATCTGTAGCTGCTTGTAGTACCTGTGTACTGAATGTTTTCATTCTTCTCGCTGTTTTCACATTCTATTTTTTATCTAGAAAATGCTGCCACAGTATTTGTACAAACTTTCAGAATGCAATGACCATAGGATGTAACTAATACATTTTCTAATAGAAAAATTGTATTGGAGTGGGGTGTATATATTTACTGCATTTTAATTTACGAGTTAAGTAATTTACATACATAGGTAATGCAAAAACACTCTGCTGAATTTACTTCAGGCCTGCCTGAAACTCATTGTCCATGATAAAATACACTTCCAGCCTATGAAAATATAAAAAATATGAAACATATATATATATATGTCTATGTATTATAAAAAGTATTTTTTCGGTCTCTTGGATTATTTTCACTTTTAGGGCCTGTTACGATGCGTCCCTTGATTTCCAGATACTTCACATGTCATCTGAATTAGCTAATTGCAAAATGTTGATTTTTAAAATTTAGAGTAGACATGCAAATTGCTTACATGATGAGAGCATAATTTTTATTTTCATTTCTAAAACAGCATGACCTTCAATACATAATTAACTTTGAATTGGTATGAAATATATTTGTTGTTTTTTCTTTCAGAGATGTCAACTGCGTTGTTTCGTGGTGGGAGAAATTCAAGGTTGAGGGCTGGAGGACAAGCAGCAGCCTTGCCTGTGGACACGTTGGATAGTAATGGCGAGATGGAAATATCTGATCTTTCTGATGGTTACTTAGTAAAAGACCCTGACTTTTGCCCAACAAGTCCAGATGGTAAGAATGCACAATTCAGGGTCTACTTTAGTATGAAGTGAAACACAATTTGAGGTTCATGTTTTTCATGGAAATAACCATGTTTCAGTTTCACTTCCTGACATACTTTTCATAGAAGGATATTTTTAGTAGATGTTTGCTCCCCAGGATAGTGTCACTGAAAATCAGGTAATTATTTTGACTGATGGTATTCTGTTTTGCAGACGTGCCCATTGACAGAGTCGATGCTGAAAATCTGGAAGATGCATCCATAGATGAAACTGAATATGTTCTAGAAATTGATGCACCAGTTGAAGAAATTGAGTCTACTTCTACAAGCAAAAGAGGGAGAGCTACCGCAAGAAACTCCTCCCAGCTGCAATGGGGGAAAAGTAGCGAGTTAGACGAGACAAAGTTTCCTAGTTTTGAACAAAGTTATGAATTAGATGCGACTTTGAAACAACCAATTGATTATTTCAAATTATTTTACTGAAGAAAAATTTCAACTATTTGTTGACCAGAGCAACTTGTTTTCAACGCAAAAGAACGTCAATGGGCCACTAAATGTAACTGTTGAAAAATTTGAACAAAGGCTTACCCTAACCATTCACTTTAATGTATCTCTGCTCAAATTTGAAAGTAAACTGCTTTACAAAGTTCCATGGAGAATAGGTTGTGTTATGAGTAGTGAAAGGAAGAAAGGAATTCAGTTTATTTGATGATAGATGAAAGGTCTTTATTTTTTTATTCTACTCAGAGTCCTATCACAAAATGCCATATTACTACCAAAAGGGTTTTTTGATAATTAGGTATTTACTAGAAATGTTTTGCTATTATGCACATGACTAAAAATAGTTGAAAATGTATAAAAACTTCATTATTTTCCTTCTATTGATGATTTTTTTTAATGCTGTATATACTGATATATTTTGCCAATTCTTATTATTTTGAATTGAAAATGCCTATTTTACTACTGTAAAACATTCTACATTCTTCTTTTTCCTTATAGGGTTAATAAATAAGAAAAGAATAATAATTTTTTTTAAATATAAATTCATGTGGGAATATGGACGAATTTGTCCTATGTTAATTTCATATTCTGCAAGCCTGTAAGGACAAATTAGTCCACCATTTGTAAAATTTACAATGAACATTTTTTTCAGAAATCTTTTGTAGTTACTATCCCTGTGATGCTACAATAACTCAAAAATGAACTCAAAAAATTTAAAAACCACCTGCACCTATATTCCAGTCATGTAGGGTTAAGGAAAGCTACCACCCTATAATTTACCTAATTTTTCAAATTTCCTTTTTCACATTTCTCTTGCAACTAGGTCAATGAAAATGTGCACAGATATGTAGAATTAGATTCTGAACACATTTTCTTCTATAAATTTTCAATTTTCACAAGTGAAAGAAAGTTATTGTGTGAACATGAGGAAAAATGTATATACTCACATAAAACTTATCTCACTCTACAATTTTTTTTACTTATAAACGCAGTTTTGGTCTTATTCGACACAGAAGGACTGTTGGAATAAGTTTCGTTTCAGTTTTTGCATTTCTATTGCAACTAGGGGAACGAAAATGAATACGGATATTTAAAATTGAATTCTGAACACATTCACTTAAAAAAAAATTTTTGCAATAGAAAGTCATTGTGCGCACATATATTTAGATACAAATTTGCGCAAAACCATACCCCTTCTAGAATTTTCAATGTAGAATCGTACTTTCAGTCTCATTTGATGTGGTACAACAGTTGGAACAGCCTAGCAAAACAAAATTCTATTTAAATTTTAAATTAAATTTTTATTGGGGAAAAAACTGAGTTTTACAATTTTTTTTATACATGTTGGACATGTGTATCAATAAATTTTCTCTTAATTCAAAATTTAAAAAATCATTTGTTACAAGGAACCTACAGTCGTTCCGTGTCGAATGAGACCAAAATCACGCTTCTACGTAAAAAATTGTTGAGTAAGAAAAGTATTGCGCAAGTTTATTTTTTTCTTATCTTTGCACAATAAGTTTTTCCTATTGCAAAAATTGAAAATTTTTATAGAAGAAAATGAGTTCACAATTCAAATTTACATAATTCTATGCATTTTATTAACTTAGTTCCCATAGAAATGTGAAAAGGGAAATTTGAAAAAGCAGGTAAATGATGGAAATTGTTAGGTAGTAGAACCCCTTAATTTGGTGTTATTTCACACCTAATGTAGAAGTGCTTCATATAGATGCTAATCAAGAAGGATTAAAAATGTACATGTACTACCATATGACAGACAAACAATTTTCCTATATTAATTCTTCACAAACTAATATATAAACCTTAACAATATTCTCTATTGGAATAGATTTTAGCAGCATGGTAATAAATTCTATCTCAACAAGAAGCATTATGAGTGACAGAAAAAAAATATTTTGAACAACATTTCACTTATTTTAATGGATTACTTCCCACAATTCTTGAGAGTTGAAAGTAGAATAAACAGTTGGAGTACTATCACCAAATACAGAGAAAGATATTTTGACTTCAAAATGCTGTCACTGTAATGCTACAACTTTATGCACAATGATATTCTGAAATGCACTTTTAAAAGTAATTAACTTAGAAAAAATTGATAATAAATGCTTTCAAAATTACCTTCACACATTAGCACCTTAGTTCATTGCAGAATATGATGAGAGCTGAACTTAGATTGGAAGATTTATCATGTCCCTGTACCCACAGCATACAAAAAGGTTATGCATAGCATGGAACAAAATATAATTGAATTACAGAAGAAATGCTGAGAATAATTTTGAATGATAGATCTCATTTACAGTCAAATCATTTTATTTCCATATCTAAAGTGATATTTTCAGCATTATAGAACCAATGTTCAGTTACAATGAGTTATGAAAATACATTAAAGTAAAGCCTCTAATAGTGGCTGCAAATTCTACTGAGAATTTTGGAATCACGGTAAATGTTAAGGATTAACCGGGAATCAATATTTGAATTTAAGATTTAAGATGCCTTAACATAGTTAATTAGATCGAAATAAACAATTTTCTTCCATGTACTTTCCGTCGTAAATAAGTATTTTTCAAGTTATAGCGGTGAATTAGTTACCGCAACTCAAGTGTTCAAAGCGGGAAGTAATTCATCGAGCGCAATGGACGCTCGCATCCGCTGCGCTCAAATGATCAAGCCCGTTCCCGCCATTGAAGACAAAAGTTAACATATCACAATAATTTGTTATTTATGGGTGATAATTTCTATTGTGTTATTAACTAAAAGACCCTAAAAGTGGGTTCAGCCTCCGCAAGCTCCGCAGGGTGAGCTAATAATAAATTACAAAGTATTAAAACGTACTGTAACAGCTCAATTGTGCAAAAAATAAAACCTACCGCTCTAACTCATAAAATATTCATTTAAAGAAAAAAGTGTATTGAAGAAAAGCAGTTTATTTTGATGTTATTACCATGATACAAGCAATAAAAACTCAAAAATCAATGAGTAGCTATTTATTCAAGCTCATTCGTCATCAAAGACAAAACGAAACCTACCGCTATAATTCAGAAAATCCTCATTTACGACGGAAAGTGCATGAAAGAAAACTTGTTTATTTTGATTTAACTAACCCTTTAACGGACACATTTTTATACTCGTATTGCCGTTATGACAACCACTATCACTAAACCAACACTGGCATTAGGTAGTCACTTATCAAGATAGGGAAGGAACTGCTACTCGGCAGTGAAGTTCAAAGGACACATTAACAAATTGAATAAGAAATACAATATATTATTCTTATTTTTGAAAGAAGACGCAACTTTCTATTACAAACTTAAAGAGGTTGGGTTGTGAGAGGTAGCCACAGTTCTTCTAGTGAAAATTATAAATAAAGGTTCTAACCCACCCACTAGGGTGACGACCGCAATCTTGTTTACATTGGCTCCAAGATAGTGGCGCCCAAGGTAATTGCCATCTTGGAGCTGATGTAAACAAGATTGCGGTTGTCACCCTAATAGGTGGGTTAGAAGCTTTATTTATACTTTTCACTAGAAGAACTGTGGCTATCCCTCACGACCCAACCTCTTTACGTTTGTAATAGGGGATTGACTTGCGTTATTAATTAAATTGCGCTTGGTTCGCTCGCTTCCTTTGGCAAGCGAAAGCCAACTTCAAAGTTCAATAATTCAAAAATCATGCATCAGCAAACAGAATTTCATTCGTGTAAAACGTTTTTACATGCGTTCCTATAATAATTCATAGCAACGGAATTATTAATTTCCTTGATTGCATTGAACCCAACATAGATCCTCCATATTGACCAAAATTGTTTGGGGGAGATGACTACAATGGACTCTCCCTTCCAACGCTCTCTGATGATTAAGCGCATTCCCGCAATCAAAGACAAAAATTAACATACCGCCATAACTCATTTTTGGGCAATAACCTTTATTGTGTTATTAACTAAAAGATCCTAGAAGTGGGTTCAGGCTCCGCAAGCTTGGCAGTGTTGGCTAATAATAAATTTCAGTGTACCCAAACGTACTTCAACAGCTGAAGCGAGTAATAATTTCTGCTGTATGGAACACAAAATTAAATCTACCACTATAACTCGTAAAATACTCATTTGCCGCAAAAAGTGTACAAAAGAAAAGTAGTTTAGGTAAATCTGACGGATATGACAGTTATCGATTTTGTAAATTTTGATGCCTAAGCATGGTTAATTAAATCGAAATAAACAAGTTTTCTTCCATGCACTTTCTGTCTGAAATAAGTATTTTATTAGTTATAGCGGTAAATGACTTACCGCAAGTTTGCAACTCCAGTGTTTGAAGCGGCAAGTAGGGTAAAGTTCGAAAGTTCGTCCGATTTAAACGGCTCAAACTTCAAACCCTCTCAAACGGTTCTCAAGATCGCTATTGCTGCAGCAAATATCGTCAAAAAAGCGCAAATGCATTGGGTTCATCGTGCTTTGCTCTAAAAAGGATCTTTCAAATCTTGATGTGAAAAAACAACTTGCTTTGTGAACACTTTCTCCAACTGAAATTTTTGAAAGTTCGTACCAAATTCGAAATTAATTCAAAATTTCGACCACGTTTCGAATCTCATTACAAAAGTTCGTACATCCTCTAAAATGAAATTTATATTTTTGTTTAGCGCTAAAGTTACCTGTGAGCGTTCGAATTTTATGTAATATAATAGCGTGTTCATTTTTAATGGATTTGATACGTACGTTTTGATACCGGCAGGCCGCAGCCGAGACGGTTCAAGAAACGGTTTGTGAAAAGTACAGAAATTTTTTGAGTCCTACTTTAAACCTCAACTAGTCCACCACTCGTAACTTTTTTAAAAATGCACCTATTGACTTCAAATTACTCTCAAACAAAAGAACAAAACATTTTCTACAAAGGTGTTATAAACACGTTCAAAAAATTTTCCTGAAAAGTACAGAAATTCTTCGATAAAAATGTTTGATTCGCCTGCCATCGCGAGCGCGAAAGAGTCAACTAAAGTCTTTTGACGGCACGTGAGTCGTACAGATTCATTTAGAAATTTCTGTACTTTTCAGAAAACTTTGTTGGATGTGTTTATAACACCTTTGTAGAAAATGTTTTGCTCTTTCGTTTGAGAGTAATTTAAAGTTGATATGTGCATTCTTTCAAAAGTTGCGAATGGCGGACTTAGGTCTTTCGACGGCGCGTGAGTCGAACAGGTTCATCGAAGAATTTCTGTACTTTTCAGAAACAATTTTGAATGTGTTTATAACACCTTTGCAGACAATGTTTTGTTTTTTCGTTTGAAAGTAATTTGAAGTCGATAGGTGCATTTTTTCAAAAGTTACGAGTGGTGGACTGAAGTTTAAAGTAGGACTGTCATAGTTCTACTATGGAAGATTCTCGTCGTGTTCAAATAACGTTAAGAAAGGGTTGTTTTGGCCAAGCAACCATCTTCTAAAAGACCCGACGTTGGATAATATGTTCTCGAAAATAAGCACAGCATTTCTGAACTCTACAAACTACGCTTCGAGACGAGCTTCACCAACCGCCAAGCATCATTCGAATCAACCAGCGAACCTCGCACCCCCCCCTCTACGAGCATCCACCATTGGACTTTGTACTCTTTGCTCCGCGACCGATGCTTGTACCGAGGATCATTTCCAAACGCTTCCATTCTACTCGTATATTTCAACTCCTTCCTTGTTGACTTAAGATCTTGTTCATTCTACATATATTACTTGTTTATTAATTGTAAAGCTTAATCCACTTTAATTATCTCGCAACACTTGCTATTTCCTATGATATTTTAACGTAAAGCTTCGTTACGAATAAACGTGTTCGTCCTCACTCGAGACGGCGTCGCACAGCCTCCCTCTGAGCAGTGTGCGCGAGCGGCATTAGAGCCTGCGCCATTAAGAGAGTAAGACGTGTGATTCTATCGCCTGTCCTCGCGGACAGGTGGGAGTGGGCTCTTTGCCCAAGAGTTCCAATGGCTGTTAAAGTCGTGCATAGACTAACTGGGCGTTTCTCAAGACCGAGCTAAGTATACCCCTCAATGTGTCTATCCATACTCTCACTCCTGTCTTAGTAGCTTCATGTCTAGGCGTAGGATAGCATCGTTGGAAGTGTTTGACGACCTTTGCTTTTTAACTGAATAACCTAGCGTCGAGGCTCCACCCCTTATACAATGTTCTTGTCAGACTTCTCAATATGTTAATGATATATGTTGCGTCTGTTAGTCATGTTAAAGGCTTCACCTGCTTATTTGATGTAATAATGCGAATTCCAATAATTGTGTCACTTGATAGATCAGAACTAACGTAATCACCAAGATCTGATAATGTTATTGTCATTTAATTAACGGTAAATTCTTTAATACGCTGTTTAGATTTAGAATACGATGTATGTATGTTGTGTGTTATTCAACTTCCGAATGTGTCATCCATTTGCTAATTAAAAGACGTCATCATCATAACATTAAATTACGTTGCAACCATCTCGTCATTCAACTAATAAGGCCCAAATTTGATTGACAACAAAACTACCATTAATAGTAAAAGACATTGAAAGTCTCAGTATATTTGATTTTTATTGATGTCAAAATAAAATAATGGAGACCTTCTGTCTCGACCTTAAAAAAATGAAAGCAAAGAGAAAATGACGAAAAATAATGCAAAGAGAAAAGAATTGCCTCCTGAAAATTGGCCAACGAACAATGCGGCATCGATGAGAGGAAATAGGAATATAACAGGACTCAAGAAATTTCTGCACTTTTCACAAACCGTTTCTTGAACCGTCTGGGCTGCGGCCTGCCAGTGCCTTGCACACGCTCTTGAAGCGTTGTTTTTGGAACACCATATTTGTCACTTGCGTTGCGTATACTCAAACTTCCATTTTTTATCTCTGCTAATGCGTGAACGAGATCATCATTGCAGTAGTGGTGTTTTTTACGAGGAGCCATAATTAAAGGTCAACATTCGTCCCAATTCATAAACTATTAAATCAATACCTGAAAAGATATTAAGTATCATAAGCAATGAGGAGAAACTTGAAGAAAAACGTTGTACAAACAAACGAATTCATAAAAATGATCTTTTCAAAACTCCGTACATGTGGACGAAGTAATAACACAAGCCGTTAAAAGATTCGAAATTTAGTACACCTCAGAAACAAACAAAGGGAGAAAAAAAACTCGGTAAAATGACAGCATTACATCTTTCAACACTCACACAGGTACGACATCGCCTAATGCAACAACTTCGTCAACGAAAAAAATTTTAGTCGGCGATGCAAAATGGTAGTCAGTTAAGGTGTGACGACTTCATAAACAACTGAAACGCAGGTCATTCACTTGGGCTGCCATTTTTGTTCAAACAGTGATATTTATTTGCGGTGTGTGGCAATTATACAATATTATAAACCAGCAGTTACCACGTGAACCACTTTTCGATGAACTTCAACTCCATATTAGCTTGTTAAAGTAAAATATACCTGGTGTGTACGGAATTTCGAAGTGGACGAATTTTCGGAACTTACCCTAATTCAAAAAGCATGTCGGACAGCAACACTACAACGCACTCTTGCTTCCAGCGCGATCGTTGTCAAAGATGAAACCAAATCTACCGCTATACCTCGTTAAATACTCATTTGAGGAAAAAGTGGATAGAAGAAAAGTTGTTAATTTTGATGTTATTATCATGATTCAAGCAACAAAAATTCAAAAATTGATGAGTGGCTGTTAATTCGAGCATATTCGTCACAAAGACGAAACTAAACCTACCGCTATAACTAGTAAAATAATCATTCAGATAGAAAAAGCATAGAAGAAAACTTGTTTATTTAGATTCAATTCATTAGGTTTAGGCACCGAAGAATGGAAAATTGATAACTGTCATATCCTTCAGATTTACCGTTGTTTATTTTGACGTTATTACCATGATTCAAGAGCAAAAATTTGAAAAATTAATTAGCAGCTGTTTATTCAAGTGCATTCCAGTCATCAAAAACAAAACTAGTTAAACCTACCGCTATAACTCATTAAATACTCATTTCCCCAGAAATTGCATAATAGAAAAATTGTTCATTTCATTTTAATTAACTATGTCCAGCAAAAATTGGAAAATTGATTATGGTCCTCCCCTTCACAAATAGGCCTACCTAAATTTTAATTAATACCTAGGTACATTTAAAATGAAAGTTGCAGTTTTAGAAACTAAAAACTTCTTCAAATAATAAGTTTTAGAGAAGAGGTTGATTACTAGCTCTGTCATTAGTAACGTCAATTATTTTCCAATAAGCCACCACGTTGTACAATCCTCCATACTTCTTTTACCTATTTTACTTACCCGTTTCAAATTGTCTCTCGATGCCGGATGGAAAAATTTCTTACACATAAAGTTGTTGTAACCTTTACCCATTTTTCCTTATTTAATTTAACTTGGCAGAATGAAAATACGAATTCTAGACGTATAGAATGAGTTCTGAAGAACTTAATATTTTGCGTAACACTACCGCCAATCTGGTCATCCGAACGTTCACTGCACTGGGACCAACAATGGGACCAAATATAAAACCCGGAGTGAAGAAAGTTGTCAAATGAAATTCTCTGAGATGTGCCAAATCTGAGAGAAAACTACGCTAGCTCAATGTGCCAATAAATTTGTGAAAGTATGCTAAAATGTAAATCAATTTCCTACGAGTTGCTAGAAAATTAAATCAAAATCTATTAATAATTTCAATTTATCAATTTCTGAGTAAATACTTGACTGATAATACTTCTAAAAGTATTTTTTTAGCAGCTTGAGTCTGCCTTGTCATTGAAGACTGCAACAGCGTCACTTTTGAGCGAGCTATCACTCGGTTCTTCTTTGCTGTACGTTGCCATTGTACCAATTGATCTGGTTATCAACTAGGAACTACCAGCAGAAACAACTATTCCAGGCTGTGAATTATTTGCTATTAAATATTCAGTAAAAGATCTCTCTCACACCCTATGATTTAGGCTATGAATCTCTAACTAGAGCTATCATTTTTAATTGTATACAGCATGTGTATTTTGCATGATTTTCATGATTACGGCAGTTAGTTATCCAACAAGTTTATGAGGCCAACATACAATGGACATATCATAAGGAATAGTGCAAATATCAATGCTTTAAACATGCTACCCTTTACAAAACACTAGCCCAACTAACGGAATAGTAAGCTGTACGTCCTTAATAGCTCTCGTGACAATGATGTTCTTGTAGCATTAGCTACAAAGTGTAAAATTCTAAAATTTCTCATTAGCACTTAAATAGCATAATTATTGGCATTAAAAAACTTACTCTAAATTATTATTTATAATTTTCTACTTATAATTAGTAATCCTTGATGTTTTTGTGTTAATGCATGAGATATAAAATAACGGTCGACATTTTCGAGTTTGAAGCCTTTGGAATTGGCAACACCGCGCGGGACGCCTTGTTTGAGCGTCACTCTCACGTGCGTCTTTAGCTTGTGCGTTACAGCGTTCTTATCCTCGACTGCACCAAACGCCACAACACACATTCCCTGGGCCTGAGCTTTACAAGTTGTAAATTCACGTGGTATATTATCTCTCACTAAACCATCGAGTTACACCAGGTAAATTGCCTATCTGTGACGGGAGACGGTCTGACCTTTGGTCATATATCACATTGCAATCACTTGGTTCGGAGCTAGTAGAGCCTAGTATATTACAACTAATGGCTAACTAATCTACCCGCTCAACCCCGACAACTTGCTTTTCACATCGTGGAATTATTCTAAAGTCTGCCCCCATAAATAGTGACTCATCCACACGTCACGGGTGGAATTGATATTCTGTCAGTCGTTAAAAATTAAACAGACTGTGAACCTCCACAAACACACTCACTTACACCCGGCCAACGTCATCGCTCGGCGGACCTCGCCTGAACGGAGTTTCCCATCTAAGGTCGAGAAGATCGTCCGAAGTCAAGCACGCCATCGGTCATCACGGCTTCCTTCAATAAAGAAATCCAAGCTGAGTTTTCCCGTGAAGTGTCTTATTATCCCTCTCTTGCAACTTCGAAAAACACTATCGAGAAAACGTTTATGATATGATGTTAATAACTACCTTAAAGTTGAACCGTTCACAGACCAATCTTAACACTGGTGACCCCAGAGTGACCCAGCTTTCAAGCTTAAAACAAAACTATTCAACTCGATAAGTGTTTGAGAAAACGTGAGAGAGGATAATGTTGGCATATCATTGTAATGATAAGTTCCCATTGTCGTAGTATTCCTTGAGAATTTTCCATGGATGTACTGTGCTAACATTCTCTGAGCAGCTCAAAAAAATTTTTTCTCAGTGCTATTCTGTTTTTTGTTTCATGTGCCATAGTAGGTAGGAAAAAAATTTTTTCCCCTTATTTCCGTGCTTTACGCTTATTTCTGACCACCGTAAAATTTTTGTTTCCATTTTTTTTCTTTCTTTCCGTTTCAACCTTGTTTGAATGATTGAATAGGTAACTAGAAACGCAAACCTCTGACACTTTAATACCAAAGTTATTAGGCGTTGATTACGTGAATTCCGTGCCGTTATAGCTTAATTTTGCACTTAAAACAAAAATTGCCAGTATGCCCGACACAAAGAATGTTGCAGATCCAGCGCGCACTAAGCCTATTACCCTTCCTCCTTTCATACCAGCAGAAAGCCAAACTTGGTTCAACTAAGTTGAGGCTATATTTCGATACAATAAAATCACCAATTCTTCAGATATGTTTCATGCATTAATAGCTGCTGTGCCCACGCAAATGTTAAGCGACTCCAATGAGCTAATAGTAAATCCGCCTGCTATAAACCCTTACGGGATCTTAAAAAGTGAAATCCTCGAAAAATAACAGTTATCCGACGCGGACAAGTTTAGGTCTCTTGTGGATGCCTCGGCAATTCCACCTGTCTCTGCCATTTTCTCTCCTATTTCGTTAGTTAAGGAACTTAGAAAATGTAATATAGCGAGTAGTGTAAGTTCTAGTTAGAGAGACCAAAAGTTGGCAACGCTCGAGAGAGCAACACTCGTAAGCCAGTCTGCTAGTGGCCTCGGGTTCAACAACAAGTAAATGTTGACCGAGTGTGTATATAATTACCTACTGTGGTTGGTATCTAACTTCTTAAGTTCTAAACTAATGTACTAATTCTATTCTACTCTATTCTATATATTCCCGTCTATCTCCGCTCTACTCTTGCGATCCCAATACCGAACAGATTCATGATCCAGAAAGCTCGACGAGTATTCTCCTCTCTGTACCTCCCCCAAAGTAATGCAGAGGTGGTAAAATTTTTTCCATCTAATATCCCAAACGAAAGACCAAACCGGAGGAACGATGTTTTAGTCAGTTACCGTTCATCTAACGTGGGACAAAAAGCTCTCTCAGTTTCTGGAGCTTTTTTGTGGAACAAGCTTCCCCAGCATATCAAAAACTCTAAAACTGGAAAAGAATTTAGAGTAAATGTGTCACGTCATTTTGCATCTCTGTCATAGGGCCTGCAGCATCTCGGTGTGAACTTCCCGTCTATCAGAAAATTTAATTTTTCCTGAAATTTCTGTTAGAAATTTAGAAACTATTTCATTTTATGTGTTTGCTAAGCGATTCGTATATTCATCTTACTTATTTCTGTCGACAACAATAAGCACCACAGCCGTCAGTTCAGTGCAGCAGAACGAACGTTCTTTCCATAATTAGGAGTATTTCCTCATCTTTATTTTGTTATTTCTTTCTCTTTTCTGAATTAATATTTAACGTCCGTATGACAAATATACCATGAAATACATTTTGTGCGTACACCAATAAACAGGTTTATAGATGTGAGGGCTGTGCAAAGTTTATAATGAATTAAATTTTTGGCGAACGTTGTTTCGCTATTTCAAAATCATTCTCGAAGAAGTTTTCAATCGATTTTCGGCTGAGCTGGGGGGAAAGGAGTAATTTAAGCATTGCATTTAGTCTTTTTATTTTTTTATTTTTTTCCGTGCGTTCAGCGCACACTAGCACTGAACTTTCAGATCGGAAAAAACTCTAAATTTCTGTAATTAAATTTATCACTTTTGATCAAAGCCTAATCTACCTATACGTGCCAAATTTTGTGAATATTCACCACTCAGATGTGATATCCGGCCTCAATGTTACTCCATTTTATCCCACGTACACATGTCCGTATAATGCTGAAGAGTTGTGTTGCTTCTTGACTATAACTTGATTTTTCTTAAAATATTTCGGTGAAGAAATTAAAAACCAGTTCATTTTTATGTTTTTCGAAGTCTTCTTTTCCTTTTAGTTATTTTTTTTGCGAAAAATTTCTAAGGATTACAGTGAGCTCAACTGTCATTTTCTGTGTAGTAGATGGTAGGTTGCTTTTATCTTTTATTTTATATATGTATTTTTTTCTAATATTTCATTCTCAATAAGTATACATATTAATATGTGTGTGTACGTGTGTAGGTATATATATGTATCTCCATATATAGATATACATGTTGCTATTTCATTTCTTTACGCAAAAACCATCCGGTTAATAAATTTTATTGCACTAGCGAAATGATTAAAAAATAGATCTATCACTTCCCCAGAGGGCGTTTCTGTGAATCGGATTAATGTCAAATATAAATAATTAAATAAAGTGCAATTTGAGCATATGAATCGTAGTAAAATTATCTTTCTGTCCGTATGTTGTACAAGCTATGAATTTTGATATTGAGTATGTATTTGTTTACCCATTTCTACCAATATTTTGTAGATATTAGTCAATCATGAGTAGTAACCGGCTTACACTGTATCTCTATTTTATCCCATGTACCCATGTCCACATGATATTGTGGTGAATATCGAGAAGATATGAAATATGTTTTTGGTGGTGATTGGGCTTTGCATATTTTTAGGGCATATTTTTCATTTCTCATTCAACTACCCTTGACAGAGATAGACTATTGGCACGCCACGTATGGTTTGTCTATTAGTACGCCGCGTATATTTTGTCTATTAATCTGCCTCGTATGGCCCATCTATATGTACACCTCTGATAGCTTGTCTATTGGTACACCTCGTATAGTTTGCCTGTTATTATGCCTCGTATGGCTTATCTATTTGTACACCTTGGATGGTTTGTCAATTAGTACTCCTAGAATAGAACTTTTGTTAGACTACTGGCACACCACGAATGGTTTGTCTATTAGTACGCCTCGTATATTTTGTCAATTAATATACCTCGTATGGTCTATCTACTTGTACACCTCTAATAGTTTGTCTATTAGTACACCTCGTATAGTTTGTCTATTATTATGCCTCATATGGCTTATCTACTTGTACACCTCGGATGGTTTGTCAATTAGTACTCCTCGTATGAAACATTTGTTTTAGGATGTCCTATATTAAGAAACTTTTAAAAGCCAATATGTTGGCATGCATCTCATGTGACAACTTGGAAATACACATTTTTTCTTTTTTCTTTCTTTTCTAGCCACAGTACTACAAATTGAGTAGTAAGTTAAGGTATCCAAGAGGTGAGTGAACTATTTACCTAAATTGCTGTGTCATTGCATTGTCTATGTGGAACCTATACTGTGCTCTAGTATAGGGTTGCCTAATCCATAATACTGGCGGCGAGATGTTGGTAGAACTGCTGGGAATGACTAGTGAGGGAACATAGAATTTGCCTAGTGAATTTTTTTTTATACTGTTGTTCTGCTCACTGGTGTTGCTAGACTGGCTAGACTAGTGAAGAAACTCAGAATTGATCAAGTGATTGTACTATTTGTGCTGTGAAAATTTTTTTTTTACTATTCACAGTGTGTTTGACTAATAAAAAGTCAAAATGCCGTTGATAGGTTCAGTGGGAGAATTTAATCCTTAAGAGGAAGAATTTGGAGACTATGAAACTAGATTACACTGCTATTTTGTAATAAACAAAATAGGGGAAAAAGAAAAAGCCCCAACGCTAATTTCACTAGTGGGTCCTAAAATTGCTAGGTTGATAAAAGACCTTATGTCTCCTAAAAAAGTCCTTGATGCTACTTATGACGAGATTGTGGAAGCGTTGAGACGGCATTTTAAGCCAACAAGAAATCATATCTTTGAGAGGTTTAGGTTCCATAAGCGGAACCAGAGACAAGGGGAAAGCATTACTGATTTTGTGGCTAGCTTGAAAGCCCTTTCTCATACCTGTAATTTCAAACAGGAAGTGCTAGAAGAGACCCTTCTAGATCGTTTCATTTTGGGTGTGTCCAGTAATGAAATTCAAAATTGCTTGCTGAATGAAGCTGGCCTGACATGGCAAAAGGCCATGGATCTAGCTACTGCTAAAGAAACCACACTGAGAGAGACAGTGGGGTTGAGGCAACCAAATTCAATTCTAAATGTAGGCCAGAGCAGAGTTCAGCAAACTGCGTACAAGCCTCAGGGCAAGAATCAGGCCCAAGCTAGCCCCAAATCAGCATGCAGCGGCTGTGGTAATCTGCACTGGCCTAGAGATTGCCCCTACAAAGACAGTGTTTGTCATGGTTGTGGCCAAAAAGGTCATCTAAAAAATGTTGTTTCAAACAAAAAGGGCAGAAATCTGCTAAAGGCAACAAAAATAATTTTGTGCATGCTATGCATGAAAAAAGGGGGAGGGAACACCACCCTAACCCTAATGGAACTAGCAATGGAACCAGTGCAGACTACCCAGCCCCCAATCCAGAATGTTATGGGGAAATATTTTCTTTAGCCGAGGAAATGAAACCCCCTATCAAAATAAAATTGTTACTAAATGGTGTGCCATTAGAGATGGAGGTAGATACAGGTGCTGCCAGGTCTATCCTTTCAATGGCCACCTACTCTAAAATACCAGCTAAGTCAAGACCCGAGCTGAGACCTTCTGATGTTAAGCTTAGGACTTATGGGGGAACCCCACTAGTGATTTGTGGGGAGATTAGGGCTAACATCCAGCGTGAATCTGGTAATATGGTTCCTCAGCTAGCAACTATTGTGATTGTAGACGGGGAGGGGCCAGCTTTGCTGGGTAGGGACCTGATTGATTCCCTGGGGCTAACTATAGTAGCAAATGAGGTCAACAAATTGATTACTTGCCCTGAAGAGTTAGCAAATAAATTCCCCGACCTTTTTCAACCAGGTCTAGGTTGCTTTAAGGGAAGGAATTTCAAAATAGAAGTGGGTCCAGCCGTACCACCAAAGTTTTGTAAGGCCAGGAACGTGCCTTACACACTGAGACCTAAGGTGGAGGCAGAACTTGATAGACTGGTGCAGGAAGGTATCCTCACCCTTGTACAGTACTCAAGATGGGCAGCGGCTATCGTCCCTGTGCTCAAGGCTGATCAAAGCATCCGAATATGTGGGGACTACAAACTAACCGTCAACAGAGCCACTAGGCTTGATACCTACCCTATACCCAGAGTGGAAGATCTATTTAGCGGGTTAGCAGGAGGAGTTATATACTCCAAGCTAGATATGTCTCAGGCATACGCTCAACTACCTTTGGATGAAGACTCCAAGGAACTCACGGTAATAAACCCCCACAGAGGTCTATTTGCCTACAACCGTCTCAGCTTTGGAATTGCGTCCGCACCTGGAATCTTTCAGCGTGCCATGGAAGGACTATTGCAGGGCCTCCCAGGAGTGTTCTGCTACCTGGATGACGTCCTGGTGAGTGCCACTAATGAGCAAGATCACAACAAGCGTCTCTATCAAGTCTTATCTAAACTACAGGAGGCAGGGCTAAAACTGAAAATGGATAAATGCCAAATTGGAGTGTTACAGGTATCCTACCTTGGATACCAAATTGACAAGGGTGGATTGCACCCCACTGCAGAGAAGGTAGCAGCAATCCAGAATGCACCAGCTCCTACTAATGTGACTCAACTGAGAGCCTACCTTGGGCTGTTAAATTTCTATAGGAAACTTCTAAAATCATCTGCAACCATGCTGGAGCCCCTAAATACCTTACTGAGGGATAAAACCCCTTGGAAATGGGATGCAAGTCAGGAGAGAGCTTTCCAGAAATCTAAACAAGCCCTCCTGGACTCTCAGGCCCTAGTCCACTTCGACCCTCAGAAACCCATAGTGGTAGTGGCTGACAGTAGTGCGTATGGTGTGGGAGCGGTGCTGTGTCACCTTATTGATGGGATTGAACGCCCCGCCTATTTTGCCTCCCGAACTCTAACAGCAACAGAACGCAACTACTCTCAAACTGAGAAAGAAGCCCTAGCTATGGTGTTCGCACTTCGAAAATTTCATTGCTACCTGTGGGGGCAGGATTTCACTGTGGTTACGGACCACAAACCTTTGTTAGGACTATTTGATCCGGGTAGAAGCATTCCTCCGATGGCATCCGGGCGCATTCAAAGGTGGGCTTTACTACTGCAGTCCTACAAGTTCACCTTGCGTCACCGGTCTGGCGTGCTGTTGGGCACGGCTGATGCTCTCAGTCGTCTACCTTTGACAACTCCCGAGGAAGCCACACCTATTCCTGCAGAATGGACGTCCTTAGTAAACTTCCTCGAGTCAGCTCCAGTCACCAGCACCCACATCCGCGACGGCACCCTAAGGGACCCAGTACTTTCAAAGGTATACAAATACTGCCAAGTAGGCTGGCCTTCAACGGTAATTGGTGACCCTGATCTCGCTCCGTATACTAGGAGGCGAGACGAATTGTCCACACAAAATGGCTGTGTGCTCTGGGGAGCAAGAATTATTGTACCCCAAGCTCTCAGACAAGCCATTGTGGACGAACTTCACTGTGGCCATGCTGGATCATCCAGGATGAAGGAGTTAGCTCGCAGCTATGTATGGCGGCCACTGCTGGACAAAGATCTAGAAGAAACGACTAAGTCATGCAGCGAGTGCCTGAGCACTCGAGCTGCACCAACGAAAGCTGAACTCCATCCGTGGGAATGGCCTGCGAAGCCTTGGCATCGCATACACATTGACTACGCGGGCCCAATGGATGGAAAATACTATCTAGTGATCGTCGATGCACACTCTAAGTGGGTTGAAATTTTTCCCACATCTACTACAACCTCTAGCGAAACGATCTCGTGCCTGAAACACACTTTTGCAACATTTGGATTTCCAGTAACAATTGTTTCGGACAACGCAACGTGTTTCACATCGACTGAATTCCAAGAATTTGTGAAGGCATGTGGTATGCGACATATTAAGAGCGCACCATACCACCCTTCAACTAATGGACTGGCAGAGCGTATGGTACAAACGTTCAAGAAGAATATGCGGAAGTCAACGGAACCCCTACGCCTAGCACTAGACAGGTTTCTGTTCAACTATCGGCTGACACCCCACACGACAACAGGTGTTACGCCCGCCGAACTGATGTTAGGCAGGAAAGTTCGTTCTCGTCTTGATCTGCTTTGGCCGTCAGAAGCAATCGCGTCCAAAGTTGCTCAACGCCAGGACGCTCAGAAAAGATACCACCCAGGGTCTCGCGCGGTTGACATTCCGCCGGAGTCACCTGTGATGGTCCGTCAATACACGCCGGGTTCCCCAAAATGGACCCCTGCTACCACCATTGAGAAAACAGGCCCGGTATCCTACAAGTGCCAACTGAAGGGGGGAGAGGTCGTTCGCCGACACCATGACCAAGTTATTACCTGCTCGAACACCATCCCTGAACCCTTGGAACAACCTACGGAGGAAACCGTTGTGTTTCCACAACCTGCTCAAAATTCATACCCACCACCTCCGACCAATGAACCTGACTCCGAAACACCTGATTACCCGATTCCCACCCAGGAGGCTAGGATGCACGAGCCTCCAAGTGCTAGCATCTCACGCAGGTCTACCCGGGCTCGGAAGCCTGTGGTGAGAATGGACCTTTAGGATTGACTATATTGAATAAGGGGACTGGGGATACAGGGGGGGGGGTTTCTAATTAAGGAGGGAGGGGTGTAATATAGCGAGTAGTGTAAGTTCTAGTTAGAGAGACCAAAAGTTGGCAACGCTCGAGAGAGCAACACTCGCAAGCCAGTCTGCTAGTGGCCTCGGGTTCAACAACAAGTAAATGTTGACCGAGTGTGTATATAATTACCTACTGTGGTTGGTATCTAACTTCTTAAGTTCTAGACTAATGTACTAATTCTATTCTACTCTATTCTATATATTCCCGTCTATCTCCGCTCTACTCTTGCTAGCCACAGTACTACAAATTGAGTAGTAAGTTAAGGTATCCAAGAGGTGAGTGAACTACGAGGCCTGTCGAAAAAGTATCCGACCTTAATTTTTCCCGCGCAAAGTAGTGATTCTAAGGCGGCGCCACTGTGCACGGTGGAAGGAGGAATCTTAATGCGCATGCTTGACTTTTTTCACCGCATTCACTTGGGCCAGTCACTGGCTGGTGGTCGCCAAGTAAGGTGCTGTTCTAAGTGTTTGTCGGATTTAGTTTTCTTGCAAGATGACTGAACGAATTGAGCAAAGACACTGCATCAAATTTTGTCAAAAGCTTGGTGATTCTCAAATTGAAACAATTCGTAAGATTCAGCAGGTGTTTGGGGAAGATGCTGTGGTGTAACACAAATTAAGGAGTGGTTCAACCGATTCAAAGATGGCCGCACATCAGCGGAGAGTGAGCAGCGTTGTGGCAGGCGTTGTGGCAGGCCGCACATTCATCCCATTTGATCCGCAATTTCTTGGCCAAACATGGAATTACGACCGTTCGCCAACCTCCCTACTCTCCAGACCTGGCTCCTTGCGACTTCTGGTTGTTTCCAAAATTGAAGACACCACTGAAAGGATCCCGTTTTGAGAGTAGAGAAGAGATAATGCGGAACGCGACGACAGAGCTGAACACCATTCCAAAAGAAGACTTCCAGAGGTGTTTCCGGCAGTGGAAGGATCGGTGGGCTAAGTGTGTGGAAGCACAAGGAGCCTACTTTGAAGGGGATTAGGGTCCCAACCCCGTCAGGTTGTTGAAGTATTTTTTCTGGCCAAAGGTCGGATACTTTTTCGACAGGCCTCGTATTTACCTAAATTGCTGTGTCATTGCATTGTCTATGTGGAACTTATACTGTGCTCTAGTGTAGGGTTGCCTAATCCATAATAGAAAACTAGCAGCCGGTGTTGGCGTAGCTGAGGGATTCCTCAAAGAAGTGTTTATGAGCAAATTGTCATCTACAGTGCGACCTTTCTTATCAATGATCGGTCCAAACGAAAGCCTCGAGACGCTAGCTCAAGCCACAGAAACAGTGATGCGGAACCTAAATATGTCACAAGCACCGCAGGTAGCTTCCTTGAACGCATCAGCTGCGAATTTTAGCCCGTCAAATACTGCTAATAATCAATCCTCAGCGGCAATGGATACAATGCAACGCGAAATCGCACTGCTGAAACAAGCTTTCCAGAATTGCCAGTTAGGTCATAGTGTAGCTCATATCCAGCCAGGCCCAAGGAATTTCTCACGTTACCATGCCTACGACTATCCCTATGACTATCCTCCTCCTCAACGTTTTGATAGAGGTAGATCTTATGATAGGTCAAATCAAAACCGCCACTTTAGATCGCGCTCTCGCGATGCTAATAGTAATTTATGTTGGTACCATCATAAATTTGGTGACCAAGCACGCAAGTGCGGGTCACGATTTTGCCCTCGTTATACCGAAATGACTTCGGGAAACGCTAACAGCGACGCATAGTAGCGAGTACTGCGTTGCCTAACTCCCAGACTCCTCGCCTCTTAACCATTTTCGATCCCACTACCAAATATCGATTTTTGATAGACACAGGTTCAAGTGTGTCAATTATCCCAGCCACGGCGAAAGATAAAAACAATAATTTGTTGGCGACACTACGCGCCGCAAATGGCACGCCAATAGCTTGTTATGGGGAGAGAGTACTCACGTGCAGTCTGGGATTGAGGCGAAACTTCCCGTTTAACTTCCTCATAGCGGAAGTGAACGAGCCCATTATTGGTGCGGATTTCTTAGCAAAGTACGGGATAATTGTAGATGTTAAAAACCGTAAAATTAGGGACGAGGAGACACAGATCTCAATTCCCGCTTGTGGCATAACTAGAGCTAATGTCTTGCATTCCTTCTCTATTGCTTTCAAGAAAGAGTGCATGTTCGAGCAGGTCCTCGCAGAATACCCTGCATTAACAAACTCTAACTTAGCTTCTAAAAATATGCAGACGAGCACAAAACACTTCATTGAAACAACTGGACCGCCAGTTTACTCCAGAACTAGACGCTTACCGCCTGATCGATTGGCTTTAGCCAAGAAAAAATTTGCTAGGATGTTAGACAGCGGCATCATCCGCAGTTCCGAAAGCCCTTGGGCTAGCCCTCTCTTGCTAGTACCCAAGGCTAACGGTGAATTCAGACCGTGCGGGGATTTCCGCAGGTTGAATGCCGTTACTCTACCTGACCGCTACCCTATCCCTTACCTACATGATTTTAGTGCAAATTTAGAGGGAGCACAAATTTTTTCAAAAATAGATCTACAAAGTGCCTTCCATCAAATTCCACTTGAGGAAAGTGCGATACCTAAGACCGCGGTAATCACTCCGTTTGGTCTCTTTGAATTCCTCAAAATGCCGTACGGATTAAGGAATGCTCCTCAGACTTTCCAACGACACATGTCTGAAATCTTCTCGGATCTCACTTTTGCCTATGTGTATCTTGACGACATTTTGGTGGCATCCGCAACCCCGGAGCTCCATAAAGACCATCTTAGGGTCGTTTTTGAAAGATTGTCCGACAATGGACTCCTGGTAAATCCTGCCAAATGTGAGCTCGGAAAGCCATCACTGATATACTTAGGTCATGAAATCTCTTGCCTAGGTCTAAAACCTTTGCCTTCCAAAGTAGAGGTGATCAAAAACTTTCCTCTTCCACAGACCCAGAAGGAACTGAGAAGGTTCCTAGGTTCTGTTAACTTCTACCACCGCTTTATACGCAATTGCGCTCAAACCTTAGCGCCCTTGTCTGATTTGCTGGAACCAAAGAGAAAAGGTAAATCTACCGATGTCAAGTGGATGGATGCAGCGCGCAAAGCTTTTGACGAGATTAAGCACAAGTTAGCTACCGCGACTGAATTATCCTACCCTATTGCCAATGCTGACTTCAGTTTGGTGGTTGATGCCTTCAGTACTGCCGTAGGTGCCATTTTGCAACAAAAAGTAGGGACTAATATCTCTCCTCTTGCCTTCTTTTCCAAAAAGCTATCGCCCACTGAGCGTGCTTACAGCGCGTTCGGTAGGGAACTCCTTGCTATCTATCTGTCTGTGAGACACTTTCGCTATGCTCTAGAGGCAATGGAGTTCGTGATCTACATAGACCACAAACCCTTGACCTCGGCGATCAAAATGCCTTCTGAGCGACACTCACCAAGAGAAGCTCGACACCTGTCCTTCATTAGTCAGTTTACCACTGACATCCGCTTTATAAAAGGTTTGGAGAATACAGTGGCAGACTGTCTATCTAGAATTAATTTTGTCCAAAACAGTGGTGAAATCACATTCGGCATTATATCAAATGCCCAGAAGGAGGATCCTGAACTTCAGGACCTTCTCAAACCTTCTAACACTATCTCTTTCAAATTAACTTTGGTTGACGGCGTGTACCGTGATGCTGAGCGACTTTCTCGTTTGTATCTTCCTGCGACTCTCCGCAGAGTAGCTATTCTTCACTATCATTCTCTCTCTCATCCTGGTATTAACCGTACATTGCGTTTCATTTCCGATCGTTTCGTCTGGCCAGCGATGCGTAAGGAGGTCAAACAAATTGTGCAAAACTGCCATGCATGTCAGAGTAGCAAAGTTGTGAAACATAATCGTGCAGCGCTACAGAGTTGTGTATTTGCAGGACACAAATTCGACTCTGTTCACCTAGATTTGGTGGGTCCGTTGCCTTTGTCGCGCGGTCATTCTTATTTGTTAACCATAATTGATAGGTTCTCTAGATGGGTTGAGGCCGTGCCTCTTCCTGATACCCAAACTGATACTGTAGCTCGCGCCTTTGTGAGCACCTGGATTTCCAGATTTGAGGTTCCCTTAAGTGTCACGCATGACCGGGGATCACAATTCACCTCCAAATTCTGGAGTGAGCTTAGCGCCGCCTTGGGTTGTGCAAACACCAGTACTACCGCGTATCATCCGCAGTCGAATGGACTTATTGAGAGAGTCCACAGAGATTTAAAGAGTGCGTTGCGTTGCCTGAATTGCAACCACGACTGGACCGACAGACTTCCAGTAGTATTATTAAGCATTAGGAATTTGTATCGGCAGGATCAGCAGTGCACAGCAGCAGAAATTTTGTATGGGAAGACGCTTCGCCTCCCGGGCGACATTGTTAACCCAAAACCGTTGCCTGAATTTTCATCTGCTGACCGTTCCGCATATGTAACCTGTCTCAAGGATTGCATGCGTCAGATCAAGTATGTAGCTCCACGAATGCCTCACTCAAAGAACAAATTAGATCCTGCATTGCAACATTGCACACATGAGTATGTTCGCATAGACGCTATAAAGCCAACCCTCACACGCCCTTATGATGGCCCATTCAAAGTATTAAAACGGACGCTAAAGTATTTCGTCCTTGAAAGATCTGGTTCACCCGACCCTGTGAGCATAGATCGATTAAAGGTCGCGTATACCTCCGATAGTAGTGTGATTTCTAACTCTTCAATCTCCCCACAGAACTTCCTTTCCACTGAGACTCGATCATATCGTCCACCTCAGTTTCCTCAGTTGGCTGCATTGTTGCCTAGTCAACTTGAGTGTAATCCTTTCTTTGTGCCTGTACCTTCAAACCCTATCCCAAATCCTATCGTAGACTCTAATTCTAGCTCTCTTAGTGAAACAGCCACAAGTCTGGAGAGACCAGACGAGACCGCTGCAGTAACTTCTGTACCAAGAACTCTTGCTGATCTAAATTTGCAGACCCGTTTGGTAAAGCTTCCCCGCTCAGTAACATTTTCCGACCGCCAAACCCGGCATGGTCGCGTAGTTCGAACTCCTTCCCGCTTCAAATGATTGCAGCGGGTGGACCTTTCGGTCTGCGCCTTGGGGGGTAATGTAGCATTAGCTACAAAGTGTAAAATTCAAAAATTTCTCATTAGCACTTAAATAGCATAATCATTGGCATTAAAAATCTTACTCTAAATTATTATTAATAATTTTCTACTTATAATTAGTAATCCTTGAAGTTTTTGTGTAAATGCATGAGATATAAAATAACGGTCGACATTTTCGAGTTTGAAGCCTTTGGAATTGGCAACACCGCGCGGGACGCCTTGTTTGAGCGTCACTCTCATGTGCGTCTTTAGCTTGTGCGTTACAGCGTTCTTATCCTCGACGGCACCAAACGCCACAACACACATACCCTGGGCCTGAGTTTTACAAGTTGTAAATTCACGTGGTATATTATCTCTCACTAAACCATCGAGTTAAACCACGTAAATTGCCTATCTGTGACGTGAGACGGTCTGACCTTTGGTCATATATCACATTGCAATCACTTGGTTTGGAGCTAGTAGAGCCTAGTATATTACAACTAATGGCTAACTAATCTACCCGCTCAACCCCGACAACTTGCTTTTCACATCGTGGAATTATTCTAAAGTCTGCCCCCATAAATAGTGACTCATCCACACGTCACGGGTGGAATTGATATTCTGTCAGTCGTTAAAAATTAAACAGACTGTGAACCTCCACAAACACACTCACTTACACCCGGCCAACGTCATCGCTCGGCGGACCTCGCCTGCACGGAGTTTCCCATCTAAGGTTGTAGAAAAAAATCTCTCATTGAGAAACTTTTCCGTAATAGTTTCCTGATTAGGCTTTCTGTGTATTCAAACCATAATAAAGAGGATACAGGAAAAAAGGTAAGTTAAATGATTTCATTAGAGAATTGCGAATAAATAGATTTAATAGCACGAATAGATTCTCTTGTTAAACTTGTTCTAAAAGCTTGAGGGCAGGCGGCGCGAATGTAGAGCACCTCGGATGGCGGGCCGGTCTGACAGCTGCTGCCTGAAAAACGCAGAAACAGGGCTGAGCAAAGCAGGCGTTACAACCACTTACATGCTTAGAGCCTTAAATCCCCAAATCAATTAAATCCCCAAATCAATTAAATCCCCAAATCAATTAAATCCCCAAATCAATTAAATCCCCAAATCAATTAAATCCCCAAATCAATTAAATCCCCAAATCAATTAAATCCCCAAATCAATTAAATCCCCAAATCAATTAAATCCCCAAATCAATTAAATCCCCAAATCAATTAAATCCCCAAATCAATTAAATCCCCAAATCAATTAAATCCCCACATCAATTAAATCCCCAAATCAATTAAATCCCCAAATCAATTAAATCCCCAAATCAAATAAATCCCCAAATCAATTAAATCCCCAAATCAATTAAATCCCCAAATCAATTAAATCCCCAAATCAATTAAATATACTTCTTACACAGGTAATTTCATTTATATCACACATACACGTTTCACATACATTTGAATAAAATAGTATAAACTAATTTTTAGGTAAATCCTATGTTCAACACAAAGATTTGAAATACGATTATGGCACCATTGGCACACCTACAGATCACACTGAAGTATTTGATCAGGGAGCACGCACCCGGCCCTTGATACATAAACAATGCTATTGCTTAGTTCGGGAACACCCACATCGTAAGCCGGATTTGTAATTTTACCCTAACCAAGGTTCACCGAAGCTAGACAAGTGTAGGCCACGTCAGACATCGAAGGCAAGTTTTCACGAGTTCGACTTACGTCTGAACTAGCGGGTCTACGGCGCACAGGGAGCAGGTGCAGTGGAGGCCTCCAGGATCAGCGGCTGCCCAACGCAGGCCGCGCAGAGGTTGACCTCTACTCAGCTGACATGGCGTACGATTTCTCTGCGACACTTAAATGATGAAAATTCCCGGGGATGAACAAATTATGCCGTGCAGGAATGGGGTTGAAAGATGCAGTGCTTATCGTTCTGCGCCGCGTGTCCAAGACGCTGCTGGTAGAGGCTCAAAAGGCAAAACGGTTATGTGACGACTTCCTGGAGCGTAGGGCGTCGAAATTTTAAGGGTTTTATGGGTTTAACTTTTTATCACGGCTTACGAAAAATGGGTTGCAATTTACAATTTTAAAAAGGCTTTTTTACACAAAGGTCGAGAAGATCGTCCGAAGTCAAGCACGCCATCGGTCATCACGGCTTCCTTCAATAAAGAAATCCAAGCTGAGTTTTCCCGTAAAGTGTCTTATTATCCCTCTTTTGCAACTTCGAAAAACACTATCGAGAAAACGTTTATGATTGGATGTTAATAACTACCTTAAAGTTGAACCATTCACAGACCAATCTTAACATTCTAATTAAATTGGCCGGCCAGCCCCCTTTTAAGTTAACTACACCTCGACAACATGATAAATAAGACCTTTCCTATCATTGCGTTTTTCAACAGCACAGGTCGCAGTCATTCAGATTACAATCACAGTTTCACTGGTGCAGCTTTAGTTCAGATTCCTTGAGTTATTCACAGTTCAGAAAAGTGTCTCTTGACGACTGCATGCGGCTCATTCCACTTCTGCATCTTCGCACGTCAACCCCTTTTTATTCAAGAAGAGATCGATCCACCCTGCCTGCACAAATAATTTATCACCTCGTTACTTCTGATCGCACAAATTGTGCTCACTCTAAATATTTTAATCTTTACAACACTGAATGTCATTAAATTTCTATCACATTTATTTCAAAATGCATTTTCTCTAAAGAAAAACTGCCTCTCTTATGAATCAAAAATAATTCTTACACGCCCGGCGATTGTTGAACTTAATGTTCCCTCTATGCCTACCACGGTCTGATAGGATATTTTTTACCCCTCTGCACAATAAATCGGAGAATTTTTTACTTACTGATTCAAAATTTTTAAAAAGTTTAACTGTTGGGAAATTTCATGGATTTAAAATTATGTTCGTTTTCAAAATTAAATGTATAATGTGTTCAGCTTAAATGCTGTATTTAGATTCACTGTAATGTCGTGTTCATGCTTCCGGAGCTTCAAGGAAAGGGCAGGAGGGGCTTGAACCGACTCGACTCAACGGTTACCTTTTGAGACTGTCGCGTCTTACAAGATACGAAAAATTCAAAGAATTTTGACAATTTATTTCGGCAACAGTTTGCGGATCCGCGCTGGTTCGCAGGAGTGACGCGGCGTGTTATTTGAATTGAAGTGCTCGTGATACAACAGTGTGTTCCCGGATAATCTTAAGTTTCTGTGTCTTTTAAAAGTGAATTCGTGTTAGATATTTATTTTTTGTAACGTGTTACCTTGGTAGCTATATTTGTCGATCGCCTTAACATATTTGCGCTTAGATAGCGGTGAACAGCCGGCTTCTAGAGCATAGCGAGTGTGCAGCAGTGTAGGCTGGAATGTCAGACAGGTTCAGTGAGTGTGTGGTCTTCACAGATTTGTCTGTTAAATAATTTAACTCGGAGGTTAGGTTTAATGTGTGCATTCTCATGCTCAGTTTTAACAACTCAGCATGGGGAAAGCTGGAATGTCAGATAGGTTCAGTGAGTGTGTGGTCTTCACAGATTTGTCTGTTAAATAATTTAACTCGGAGGTTAGGTTTAATGTGTGCATTCTCATGCTCAGTTTTAACAACTCAGCATGGGGAAAGCTGGAATGTCAGATAGGTTCAGTGAGTGAGTGGCTTTCACAGATTTACCCGAGTTCTATATTTCTCTCATTGTTCAAAGTGATTTCTGTATTAACGTCTAAATGTTTTTTTTGCTTGCTCAGCAATGTTTGCATAATAGTCGGGCTATGTAAGCATGTTGTCATAGAAAATAAATGCAGCGTTGTGAACAGTGTCATAGGCAGTAAATGTAATATGTAGAGACCGACATTACAATGCATCTGAATTTGACGCAGAAGATTTATTTTAAGTTTATTACATTTCATAGCTTGACACAAAACTAACACAATTTTACATTTAATTAAGAATACAAATCAACCACTGCTTCACTATTGAAAGATTTGTGTACTAAAAAATAAAAACTGTGGTGATTCTTCCATGGATTAGACATCAGTTGTTGATATTGAAAAATTCATGACACATCGTGCCAAACTTGTACCAACTTGGAAACATAATTTTCTTGTCTTTGTGCTGCACTCTCTATAACATTCATTAATAGAAAGATGTGAAGCAAAGTAAAATAATTTTAATCCATTGGCTTCTCACCTATGAGCTGTGCTGGGCAAGTCGCGCCAGTCAGTAAGGTGGAAGCCTAAAATTTACGGCATTCTCAGTAGACTGAGAATAGGCGCAGAAATTTGAAACCACTAGCCCATGTGATTCGTGTTTTCAAAGCGACGTTGATAAACGTGTACTTGCCGCTTTCATTTTTTAATAGGATTTGTTGACAATGGCTGATCTGATAACCTAAGTAACTTGCCCCTGCTTTAGAGACCTAATTTTGCTGTCCCTCTTCCACAGATAGGTTAGGGAAAGAGACAGAGTAGTCACTTAGTTCATATGCCAAAATAAGCTGTTCCAGGTCTAAAGTGAGGGACCTTTCCCCATCGTCTGTAAGTATTTTAGAGTATCCTCTCTCAACTTGTACCATTACCTAACTCGTCATCTCTTTATTATCGTGAAGCGTTCATGTGAGGACTATACATTTGTTGTGCGATCATCCACCTTTGTTTGGATAAAGTGCTTATTAACTAATGACCGCTATGTTAAAATTGTTGGGTTAGAGATACAGAACTTATAGTCTTCATGGCCCTCATGCTTATGTGTATGTATGCATGTGTGTATGTGTGTGAATGCATATGCGTGTGTATATATATACGGATGTATATTCATATATATATTTTTTATGCTTCTTTAAAATGACAGTTCGAACATTAGCCGAAACAAGCGATTCATGTATTATTTCCTGGCGTCGGGAATTGCGAAGCTTATGTCATGTACATGTAAACTGTCGAGAGTGTTTTCACCTCACAATGAGAATGCATCATCCATGAAATTGTGTTGTCTCTTATAATTATCATTGCATGTATTATCAAGTGTAGATTGAGCAAGATTAGGAGTACATCGCCCTCAATCATTTCTTTCGACCAGTGACACGAGTCTTACAATACTCGTGTGCGTGTATCATAAACGTGTTCTTTCTAATGTGTTTCCTAGCAGTGTGTCTTTGGCAGGGCGTTCTTGACAATGTGTTCCTCGACTAGACTTGTTTTCTTCCCTGTCAATGCAACAGAAACCTTTTCTTGTTTCAGGAACTTCTTTCCTAGCTCACTACTCCTGTGCGCCTTGTGCATAGATTCCGCGTTCCCTCAACCTCATACTAAATGGTGCCTTCCTCTTTCCTCTCTTGGAACATCTTTGTCATGGTTAAGGGAGGCTAAAAATTTCCTATATAACGATAATAATTGAGTCATGGAATATCATTGTGCTATGTTGTTCCGAGGACTATGCCTCGTGACCACTCTTATCGCCCTTCCGTCATTAGAATATCACGTCTAGTGCTAGAATTATTCAGTTGTCTCTCATGTCTCACTCAGCTACTTCTCATATACTTTCGAGGCATGAATTTCCTTTCTTGTTATTTAGTGCTGTATACGTCAACTGGTCAGTCGACTGTGATCCTAGATTAGGAATTCTCCTGTCATGCATTCGCTAGTCCGAGTCTGACTATACCTGTCTGTGCAGATTTACGGAACCACGGGATAAGAAATAAAAAACCTGAAGAGACCTCGTTTCCCTTTGGGCGTCCTACCGAGTTCCGTTCAATTGCGTGCCGAAGCGAAGATAGAAATTCCGCTAGCGCACGACAATACAGAGACCATTTGCTACCGGTTGAGCTACATTGGCGTTGCGTTGGCGACGTGTTCGGGTTCCAAGAGCCTTCAAAGGCTACCAGTGTTGGTGGATCCTGCGTCGCTTGGCAGTTGCAAGTCGAGGCATCCCCGGCGTAACTTCTGTTCTCTCCATCTCTTCTCCGTCAGCTCTTTTTGTTCTTTATCTTTATTTCTCAATTAGTGTGTGTATGTGAGCGTGTGCGTGATTAAATTATTTCCTTTAGAGTGGCCTGTTATGGCTGCTCATCTTACAGTGCTCTAGAACCTCAAACTATTAAATCAGACTGCTTGTCTGAACCTTAAATTAGAAGTGACCATCTAATTGACGAGTCGACATACTCTGATGGGGTTACCTTCAACTTGCAACTTAAACTAAACCTTAAATCTTAAACCTTAAACCTATGTATCTCTTCTATACGTAAACCTCAAACTCAACTTACTCTGGAGCACTTCCTTAACTATCTTCATCTCAAACTTTAAGTTTCCTCTCTGTGTTAAAAGTTTCTACACTGAGTTTCACCATAAGCTCAGGTGTGTATTGATGCTTATACTCTATTTATCTGATATAAACGAAACAAGTGAATAGTCTTAAATTTTGATGGGTCTTTCCGATTTTTAACGGAGGATGTGATTTTGTTTTCCACTGTATCCTCTAACCGTCTAGACGCAGTTTCCTCCGTTTCTAACTTGCGGTGCTGCTGCAGCGGTTGTGCTTGGCGATTGTGTTTAACGAGGTAATTTTCCTTAACTTGAATCTCGCTTAATCCTTAATTAAACTTGAGTATATTCATTCATATGCGGTCCTTGAGTGGTGACGGTTTTCTTTAAATTATACCTTTACTTTATAGCTGACGTTGGGAGATTGGACGAGTTGTGAACCTGAGTTCCGGAGTGACTGGGGTTTTTCTTACCTATACCGCCGGACACGATCCGCTGCCTACTTGCCTGTCGAAGTTCCTGGCCTCGATCTCGACCTAACTGGGAACACGAAGCAACGCTTTTATCCTTTTAAACATTTTAAAACTTTTGAACGAATAAATTGTCATCTTAAGGCTTCAGCTTAAAACTTAATAATTAAAAAGTCACCGTTGCGACACGTAAAGTCGCCGTTGCGACACCTTAAACGGTAATTTATTAAAAGATCGCCGTTGCGACACCCTTAACTAGATGTTAGATCGCCGTTGCAATTGTTTTAATTGTCTAAACTTTATCAGTCTGTACCTACTCGTGTAGCGCCGTCAATGACTGTTTAACTTCTCTTTGGCCGTGCCTTTCAGTCTGTCGAACCTGAATTAAAATTAGTTGTACCTCTTGCGGGATATATGTCAATTATAGTTCTATTCGCATTTCTAAAACTTGTATAACCTAAAATTAAAAAGTAGAGAACAAATGAAATTGAAATTCCTGTGTATTCCTTCTCCTTCAATGATTGTGTTAGGGATTTTGAAAATTCCCACATAACTTCATAAATATATATGCAAACATATTTCGACGGACGCTATATATATTCACGTATTTTCAGAGTGAAATATTTTCAGTCAGCACCCGATTACGCCGCACCTTTTCGGATGGTTCGCGAAAACTTACTAGGCCTTTGTCCCTAGTGATGCCTAGAGTATTTTTGAGGGCTGTCATCTAATCTCATACACGACCAATAGTGTTCTCTGGGACTACAGAAGTGCCCGTCTAAAACCCTCCTTCAAAGTCGATATGGCTGTTCATTTGCGGTTCTACACTTCTACTTCTTTCTCACGGTGTAACTGCCCCTTTATTGGCTATAAGCCCCTCTGACGAGAGCTTAGCCAACTCTGCCCTCTCCAGGTCCATCCTTTAGATTTCGTTGCTATGGTTACCCTTTAGCCCTTCGAGCTTCAAGTGTAGACATCCGTCACTGTCAACCCTTGTGGCTGGTATTTACCCGCACTAAGCGCAACGTTGGCTTTCTTACGGAGGCCCTTCTAAAATCCCTGTCCAAGCATAACATACTTTTCACGACTCCACAGAGGACCGTTAGTTTTTGACATTCCCTTGGTTCAATGGTTGATCGTAAATTTTACACTTTTAACGGATCGACTGAGGCCTCTCAAAACACAACTCACACACAACACACGATATACCGAGACACACAAGATGTTGAAGCGACACGTCTGTACTGTTGGAATTCGCAATTTTCTGTGTGTACTAAGATCCAAACGAATCTTCATAGTGCTTCAAATACATACCAAAAAGAATATAAACACGAAGCAATACACGATTTAGCAAGACACACTTTAGTCATAAAAAACATAATTTAGTTATAAAAAATACAATTAAAAAAGCACAAACCAGTTAAAAATGCACAAGATTAAAATGTTTCCCAACTTACTGATCTTTTTTTCAGTGTTACTTTTGAGGAACAGAAGGCCCAAAAATTATATTCATTTAATCTTTGAAATTCAAAAATAAGTTATCTCATTGTCAGAGCGATATCCAGCGGGAGTAAAGTTCATTCCAGGTCATAAAGATCTGGAGAGCAACGAGTTGGCTGATTTGGCAGCCAAGCCAGCTCACATCTATGTGGTGACTCCACCTGTACACACTGCTAGAACTGACATGGTGAGCACAATTGAGAATTCTGTTGTTGAATGGTGGCTGAATAAAATAAATAAGCGAAGAAAGGCAGCGAGGTTGATATCCAGAACTATATTCTTATTCCTACGTATATAAGATTAGTATTCCAATCAAGGGACTCGGACGTACATTGACACGTACATTGACACATCAGCTTTGGATTTAACGAAATTTAGGAATAATGTTATAGTTTCTTGTAGAAGCACAAATTAAAAAATATTATTTTGAGCGAGCATGGACAAAAGAAAGAATACACTTATGAAAAATTACACTTAGCTGATTGCTTAAATGAGTACGCTTTAACTCACACACAAAGTTTACAAAACAAATGCAAGTCGATTATTAAGAAATTTTACAAGAACTGTTGTGGGTAAATGTAGGCCTATGAATGTACGAACATATACGAATGTACGCATACATACACACTCACACACACACATACACACACACTCTCATACACACACACACACACACACACGCACATGCACACGGTGGCATATACCAGTATACAAGCATGAAACATATGAAGATTATATGACTTGTTTTTCGAATTAAAATTTTTTAACCTACCCGTCATTAGTTGATAAGCATCTTAGCAAAACATATATGGATGATCACGCAACAAATTTATACTTTTCGTGAGTGCTTTACAATAGTTGAGAGTGAACAGAAACAACGGTATTTCTCGTCTAAATTCTGGTTAACAGTTTAGAGCACAAATATTTGTATATGTGCGTACGTATACGCACATACATGCACAGTATTTATAGTTCATATGCTAGATGCTAGTCCAGTGCATACAGGCATATGCGCGCATATGCACACCCAAATGCACACATACACCCATATATGTACGTACACACATATACAACTAAGCATACTTGCAAATACCAACGTATGGGCGATCAAATTATAATACCTACGCATACTTCAAAACTGTCGTGTTGAATTATAAAACAATAAGCATGGGAGATTATTCAGTAATGAAGGTATTGAGTAAGTGAGATTCGTAAATACTTATTCAGTATGTTCTGTAACTAAGAATTATTGTCGAGACCCAAAATGACGAGCTATTTTGGTCTTAAATTCTCTAATTTTTAAGGGATTTTGATACTCAGAGGAAGTTTGTTCCACAGTAAGGTGCCTGATATTGACAGATCCTTCTGCTGTATGTGAGATGAGCGATAGTCGACTAAGACGTTATTGTTTCTGTTCGGCTTTAGGTTGGCTACAGTGAGTCGATGGAAACGCACTATCTCAGCATTGCTCTGAGGAAGATATAACGAGTAGAAAATGCATTGGGCCCTCTGCATGAGGAGCCTTTCTTGAATAGGAATCCAGCCGAGTTTATTAAGGAATAGGCTACGTGATCAAATCTTTTGAAATTACCGTTACATACCGCCTTGGCTGCAAAATTCATGCGCTTCTGTAAATCCCTTTGAATGTATTAAAGTAAGCTTCCCCATACTAGGCTGCAGTAGTCAATCCGCGATAACATCAACGATTGAATGGCTAATAATCTGGATTTTTTGTCGAGCATACTCCTTATGCGATGAAAAAAACATCAAAGTTCCGTTAATTTTATTGCAAGTATTCTCAACGTGAGATTTGAAGGACATGTTTCTATCGAACCAGCAAACTAGATTTGTAACTTTTTTTGATGTCTGAATTTTATCAGTTCCTACTGCTAGAATAAGATTTGAAGTTTTTTTGATTGCATCTATTTATCCGTAAATAATGCATTACGTTTTACTAGCATTTAATTTGAGACCATTTTGGTCGTACCATGATTTCAGGCGAATCTGTATAGTTTCAGCTTGGATGGTCCATAGACTCGGTCGCGGTCGGGTGCAGTAATTGTTTGCAGTAAAAATGGTGCAGTAATTGTTTGAAATGCAAGCGAAAAAATCTAACCATTCATGAAAATCACAATATCAGTGAATGTGTTTGCTACCCGTTAAACAGCAAAAGGAAAAAAATTACTGTTGTCTTATTCTGCTTAAATCAGCGAAATTTAAATACGAAGCTAACATAGCAGTGCTTTCTAGAAGTGTAAAATATCGTGCTCGCCCCAGTCTCAAATGAGCCTGTCTGAAGACAAAAAGCCTGTATGAAGTGTCCTTGTTTCCTCAGTCTTTCCTCACCGAGCTCATAATACACCCCTCTGCCTCCCGTTTTCTGCCCGTTCAGAGCATGGCAAATCCTGGACTTTTTCGCTGCAAAAAATCAAAGGAATTTTGGTTATGTCTAACCTCTCAGTGATGTTTTTTGTTCACTTCCTACGCGACCGAGACGGCAAATGTGCGAGAAAAAATTATTGTGTTTTGTACCTCCGTTTCTCTTCTGACATCTACTGACAGCTCTCAGTTTTGAAGGTTTTTTTCAGAGATATATAATTCCATTTTAAGATTTGTTGTGATGCATGCTGTGTCGTTACTCCGTGGAGGAGACAGTGTCCGTCACCTAAAGTGTAAGCAGGCTTCATTTTGAGCGATCGTTTCAAGGCATCCAGTGTGTCTGCAACGCGTGTGTAAATTTGATTCACTGCTGATTTGTTTTGTATCAGTATCGGTTTGGTCGTACGAGGGGGGCCTTGCAGAGGCAGGAGATTTTTCAGGGGTCGTTTTCCATTGCAGTGATTCTCTTAGTGACCGAGCAAGGGATTTTGATTTCCGGAAAGCGGCTTGATGAGCAATACATTTTTCCGAATAATTTGATTTTCTTTGGAATGGTTTTGAATATCTTTATTCGCTTGACTTTCCCCTGTTCCTGCGTACGTACTGGAAAGCTGAAGATTAGTTGAAAAGGAGGGAATGTCACAGTCACTATTCGTGTCTATTGCAAGTAGCGCAAATTTATTGTTCGTACTTACATTGTATTAGTCTGAGATCGAGTTAGAGAAAGGCTCAGGTTCATTCACGTTTTTCACGCTGTGGGTAGGTGAGTTACTCAAAGCTCTGTTTGATGACGCTATCAATTTTGAAAGATTTGGTGTACCATGGGCATTGACGTGCATAGGTTTACTTTCTTCTTCAGAGTTTAACGTGAAAATATTGGTTTCGTTCTGTAATCATTTGAATACTTGAGACAGTGGTAAAAATTGTTGTGATGTCTCAACAATAATTGGAATAAATATTTCAACTTATTGTTGCACCCGTTGCCACCATTATGCATTACGTCTCGGATCAAGTCTTCTCGTAATTTTCATTTTCATTACATTTTTACATGGACTAGAAGTTAATGAAAAAGTTACCAAGCCCATTTGTTATTCTTCAAATACGTTTCATTCCCCAAAAGTAAAGATATGCATGCTGCAATCGAAAGGTAATTTTCCATATTTAAAAAATCTTTTGTTTTTCTTTGCGAATCATTCCTTCTTAATTTATAGACTGTTTGGGATTGCTGGTCCTGTATGTATACAACGCCTGCCAACATTCGTACTCGCGAATCTGTTTTGCTGCTAATTCACCACGTCATTTAAATATAATTGGAAATTATTTTTCTCATTGTTACACACCAGCTCATGTTTTCAATCGAAGATTGTGCAATCAGTCTTTCTCAGGATCGAACTATTTCTAAATGAATTTCTAGAGTAGAACAATTTGCGGCGCAAACCACACGAAAATCAGTGAACGACGTCAAATATGGACATGTATAAATACATGTTACTCCAAAAAATATTTATTTGGCATAATACTGCTTTTAAATGTTCGTGTGTCACAATTCAGGTATTTGAACTTCGTAAGCTATGGGAGTGCACTATACTCAAGACCACGAGGGCATGCTGTGCACATCTTTAGTTCTCTCTATTTCTTTAGACGATGCTCGACTAATGAAACTCACCGACTATATTTCGCTACTCGATCCCTCTCGTGTTGCAAGGGCATTTTAACCCTCCGGACTCTCGGCCAGCGAGACCCGGACGAAATCCTTCAGTTCATTATATAATTTCGTATTATTTTTGTGAATATTATGCTGTTTTTACAAATATGTTTAAAATCAAGCGATTTATTTCAATAAAGTATGATTTAAGTTTCTGATAATAATTTCGTATTATCATATGCTTTAATGATTCGGACTGATTTATCGAGGCAAATATGATGATGCTTGAAGAATCTTTCTGCAGTACGTCGCCTTCTAATATTTCTCTCCTAAATCGGTCTTCATGCGTGCCTTAGGTGTGAAGTAAAATTCTGTACTCTACGTAAATCTTATTATTTCTTCTCCAGGAATGGTTTGTTATGCATGAGCTATACTTCGTTTAAGAGTGGAGCATACATAATTTTCTCGAATCCAACGTGTCGAGTTTGAACAAAATACAAACTGAACATTAATATCCGATTTGCCCATAACGAAAATTTTTGTAAGTCGATTGTTTAAGTATTCGCCTTGCACGAAGATGCTGAGACTGCAGCGCTATATAAATGCAGCCAGGCCCTAGAAGCTGGTCAGACGTGCTCAAACCGGCCAGCAATAGTCACCCAACCCACATAAGTATCAAATCTTTTCTTCGGCTTTGATTATAATTACGATTCTTGTATTTTATTAGGTGAATAGAGGAGAGCTAAAGCAAACTTTTCTAGTGTTCACTAAACTCCTGCAAACCTTTAAATTTACGTATATTTATTTTCAGATGTTTTTGTTTTCGGGGACTAGAATCTTTTTGGTAGAATCTCGTGTTGAAGATTAATTCAGGTCAAAGTACTAAGTGGGAATGCTGATAATTGTTTCTAAACCTAAGGAAACTGGAATCGAGACTCAATCCACGATTTCTAACACCGTGGAAAGATTTTCAACCTCTAAACATTTATATTTTTAACTGGTTTTCATTGTAATTTCAGATCTTGGGTTTTGTTCACTCAAAGTTCTGTGTCAGTTGGTTTGCTTACAGTGATAGCTGGTCTTCAAAGTTAATGAAGTCATAATTGATTTGTGTTATTGAATTTTTTACTAAGTTTCCATGCAAATTTAAGCATGCAATAAGCAGAAATTTAGCCAATGGAATAATTTCCCCATCTCTGAATTAACTGATTCAAACAGCCTAACAATGTTCTATTTCTTCTCTTAATGTTTATATTTTCAGAAGAAAAGTTCTAGTTGTTTAGCAAGTTGTTATTTCTTAAGACAGCAGGCGAAATTAAATTTGATGTTTCCCTTCATTTATTTTGAAATCAGAATTATTTTTGGATTAATTTAAGATTAAATTCACAAGTTACTACACCTGATTAAAGCCATCACATTACCACAAACACACGTGTCCAGTATACCGCAGCAACGTTCACGTGCGCTGTTCATTCAAGACATTAACATTTCAAATAAAGGTCGTGCCTGCCGTGTTGCTGCACAAAACTGCGACGCATCGCTCAATTATTTTGTGCTAAAGGCAGCAACCAAGACCAAATGAAAAATTTTGTGCTCCAGCTGCGCCCAAAATGAAAGCACTGCGTACCATCGTGAATACGGGGCTGATTGACGGAGACCATTTCCGATCACAAAGGAATTTTTTTAGTTCGGGTATTCATTTGCCTCATTTTTCGTGCATGCGATAGTCCGTAGAGTTTGTGGCCTCATGAAAAAATTCTCAAATGTCAGCTAACACCTTGATCGAACAAGGGTGGGTGGTCAGGTCGTTCGTTGTGTGAAGAATCATTCAACACAAATCTTGACTCTGAGCGAATTGCTCCATCGATTCTGTGGCGAAATCGTCGGTAAAAAACACCGGTACTATAACTAGAGACTAAAATCAATTGTAGTTTCAAAAAAGACAGAGAGAGGGGAACTTTAATCGATGAGGTATTCAATACGTGCCGTGCAGTGGGCTCTCAACTTTGTGTTTAATACAGATTACCTATGTAAAATTCATAAACCAGATGTACCGACACATTCTATTTGGCTGTAGTCCTCATAATTTAATTGTAAGTTGGTGCAAATTTAGTGCTGTTGCTAACACCTTTTTGTGACGATGAATGTTCTGTAGAAAACTTGCCTGGCGTTGTGCACGAGTTATCAACTGTTAAAGATATAGAATTTTTTTCATGTGTATTCATGATGTAGAATCCGTGGATATAAACATAACGCTAGAAGGATAAATTAATGTTTTACTTGAGCGCATTTTTCAGAATAACCTAATCATTATGAATTATGACAGGGCTCAGTTCAAACGCTTGCTGGTATTACACTAAAATATTCATTTCTTGTATTCAAAGAGTAAATTTGCAAACAAATTGATGATTTGGCAATGGGCTTAAGCCTTTCTCCTGTCTCAGCAAAATCGTTTCTGGCTCACTTAGAAAAAAATTTTCTGACACAGAGCCCAACAGCTTTCAAGCTCTTATTCTAGTGTAGATTTCTAGATGATACGTTTGTTGTATTGTACTCTGAGCATGAAAGAACTAGTTTTCACGACTACGTCAATGAATCGCACCCTAATTTCAAATTTACTATGTATAGAAAATTAACAAAACAACCAATTCCGTTCCAATTTATCCCTATGAAAAATTTAACTAACTCCAGTCTTATAATCTCTGTCTATAGGAATCCAACATTTACTGGTCTTGGTACGAACAATTTCAGTTTTATTTATAGTTAAGGGATATGCCAAATCTTGTATAAATACTTTATTCCATCGTACAAATCGCATGCCTAGTACTTATGAAATATTACACCGTTAAATCACATTCAATGTGAAATAATTAATTAACAATTAGGATCCTAAATTTCTACATAAAAAGTGCTGTCCCTCTCTTGGCACCTTGAGCGTAGCTAAGCTAACTATGCAGAACTAACCTTGTAAGGTAATTTGAACACGGTACGAACCGGGGAAGTAGTATTTCTGTTCATAAATTTTTTACTTCAGTTGATATCATAGTTTTTCATTGAAATAGTTTTAAAATAATTCATTTTTTAGTAGAAAAACGACTGGAGGAGAGCCTGTGGAGTGGATGTGCCTATTTCTATAAAAGTGTGGCTGCTGCATGCACACTTATGTTGGTAGTACCAAGCTTCAACGATTTATTAGACGCAGTTAACATTCAGGAATTTTCTTTAGAACTGTTCGCGCATTTTCCTCTCCTTCTCATTCTGCAATTCGAGATCATTGTCAGTAATTCAATCGTCCTTTCAAAATAAAAACAATTTCTCTATTTTGTGCACCACAAATAACGAAAAAGATCTTCGTATTTTGGAAATCTTCATTCACATCCCCCCATGAGCCTAAACTAAATTGTAACTTGAGTGCAGTAAAACTGAACAATGTTTCAGCCTACTGACATATTCCTGAGTGCGTGCGTTTGCGCGCGTCTGTGCATGTGAGGTTTTCATGCGTAAATATATGATTGTGTGCGCGTGCGCACGTGTGTGTGTGAGTTAGCCAATAAGGATGTGTGACAGTTCTATTGCTGTTGAATGAAGATTTGGATCTAAGTTTTATAGATCCTTGTTTACTTATTTTATTGATTTTCTCTGTATTTTGTAGGCTTGACCTTATATGTTTCAGCAGTGATGTTGGAATAATAATATTCCGAAACTTTGCCAGGAATATAATATAAATGTTCAATTTTAGTTTTGTTCTCCTTTTTATCGTAAGAGAATTTTGCACTAAACTCCACATGTTTTCTTATGAATTCACTGTCTTCATTTGTATAACGTTGGTTTCATAATTTGCCATCATTACAGTCTAACTTTTCGCCGCCTAAGCGATTTAATCGCATAATTAAATCGCTTACGCGGCGAAAAACATGCATGCAGGCGGCGAAAAAGTTAGTCTAGGTATAATGTGACGTCATTTCATTCGTAATTGCATTCTGGGTCTTTTTTGTGAAGCTCTCTGTATCATCATTCGCATTCACTATTTCCAATGCGAAAGCGGTCTCTTCAGTATTTGCACTCATTATTATTCATGTTGTACTGTAATACACTTGAGAATTTTTTATTAGACGGTGAATCCAGTTTCAAAATAAAATTTCAAGAGTTTCCATGTTTCAGCCACAGAAAATATTATTCTTTTGCTCTATAAAATTGTGTTCTTTAAATTAGCGGTTGTCAGAGATCATCTCGTTTATTTTTAAAAAGCGATAAAAAATCACAATTTTTCGGCTAAAACGTTACGAATATTCAGAGTGCGATGCATGTATCTCAATTTCAGCCAACGAGTTACGCAAAGTAAAGAATGTTATTTATTTATGCTGGGTATTTTCGGCCGCTTAGTTTAATTATTTCTTTGTGATTTACTCGGACAATAAATAGAATGAGTAATTCCAATAAAAAAGCTCACACTCTTATTGAGACTTTTTGATTGCACGATGCAGAAGTTCATGAATAAATGGAGGAATTTCGAATATGTTGTTATCGTCAAAAGTCTCACGTTCAATTTATAAAACGAAAACACAAAGTTAGAGCTGAAATTTAACGACTCACCTGAAAACGTTGAGCGCAGAGGATATGAGGTCTGTGAATTAGGGTCAGTATTATTTACTGTAGACCAAACTTCGTTAATTATATTCTTCCTCAACAGCTATCTTACACAGGGTTATAAGAAAATATCTTATACAGGGTTATAAGAAAAAAGCGATCTTTTCAAAATTCTGGAGACGACCTACGGAGCAGCGTCCTCTATCCTAACCATAATCTTTTCTTCGGTGTGCATTGACCACACGAGTCAATTTTTGGCACTCGATTATGAATTATCATACAAGTTTTACTCTGGGAAAAGTGTTCACTCGCGTGCTCATTTCACTTCTCCTATGAGGTTACGAACGAGGGACAGCACTTTTATGTCCATGGCCATTAATTTATTTTTTCAAGTACATTGAGCAGCATTCTATGGGATATCTATTGACATTTACCGTTTGATGCACCGCAAAAAGTCATCAATTTACATTAAAAACAGTTTTGAAATCTATTTAAAAACGTGAACTCTCTTCATTTCCGATACGCTTGTGTCAGTAATAAATCATAACGTCTACTCACCGCACTCATCAGAATCGTCTCAGGTTTTTGCTGTTTAGTCACGCAGAACAAATCCCAATAAATCATCACATTTTCTTTTAAATAATAAACTTTACATTTTTTTTTCGACGAGAATTTTCGAATCTTTACTAAATTGTTACTTTAATCACATACTGCAGTTTCAAGTGATGGAATAACGATTGACGAGTGGATCGGTAAAGCTCGTCCAAATGGAGGTAATGGTTCTGTTGTCAGTTCTGCTATGAAATCAGTTACTAATTTAAAGAAAAGTATCATCGTCCTACGCAATTTTATTTGAAACTTCCACTCCTAGATAACTTTTGAAAGTTCGTGAGGCATAGATCTTTTTTTTTAATTTGATAAATTTACCGCAGTTGAATACCTTTTTTATAGATTTAACTCAGCCCTTCTCACCCTAAGAATCACTTCGACCATCTTCGAAGAAAAATATGACCATAGACATCCAACCTAAAATGTATCGTTTTGGTTATCGTTCGCATTTTCAGAGAATAAACTTACTCCTAACGGTAAGGGGGCGACGAGTTGCTTAGAAGTCGCGTATCAACCTCATTTGCAGAGTATTAAGAGTGATGACTGAATTCTCTAACGTATATGCATGCTCTCTAATGTTCTTGCTTCAAGCTTAAAACAGTTTCAAAATATAGAATGAAGCAATGGTAATCTTTGTGAGATGGCTGGTTTAAATTCACATCTCGTATGAATTTTTTCAAAACGAGAATATATACCTCGTAAGCTAAAAGAAAAGTTATAGTGTAAAAGAATGAGGTGAGGCATTCAAATTTTTCAAATCTGACGCGTTCAGTTCTAGACTTGGTATAATTAGTGAATTAAGGTGGTTCGTGTATTTCAAATATTCTTAACTTGTTCATTTGAATTTCTAGTCTTCGAAGGAGAGAAATTTTGTTCGTCCATGGCCATTAGTTTATAGAAATGGCACATTAAGTATACCAAATTTTAGGCAAATACTTGCTCCATCGAAGCTAATATTTGAAGGAGTTCATGTATAAATCGAGCGAAATGTTAAATATTTCTGCAAGTATCCAGCAAAGTAATTAAATGAACTTCATGTCGAGGAATTTAAAAGCGAAAATCTGATTTCACGGTCATGGCATGAGAGTCCAAATTTGTTCAGTTATAGTTATCATTGAAACAATGGGGAAGAATGATTATAATAATACGGACGATGCAGGGATTTGCTACGGCTGAGGAATATCAAGTCGAATACAGTACAAGACACACTAATATTATAAATTCAACTAACAACGTATAGATTCTTGTATTTTTTCCGAAATTAACTTGATTTTCAGGGGCCAACTTATATCCTCCTGTTGTTGGTGTTGCGCTCATTGCGGAAACCATTGGAATGTGTAGAAGTCTTTAAGCACTCTTATCATCAGATAAGCGATACTTAGTTGATCATACCTTTATGCCTGGCCTAAAAAATGCTTTGAAAACTTGACTTCAGTTTTTGTCCGATTCAAAAGATTCACCCGAATTTTTCCACACAACATTTCGAAACACTCGTAACATTGGGAGCTCAGTACCACAATTTACATCTACATATGTATAGATGTCAACACATATGTATACACATCTATAAAAACAGAAGTATGTACTTCAAAAAAAGACAATCATATGTGGTCTGATTTGCACGCTAAAAATTGAAAAATATTTTCTGCTAGGGAATTTACACGGCTTTTACGATAACTATAAAATTCCGGCTCTCTACAAACATACAAGAAGTCATGACTATCCACATATACTTTCCAACCTATGCACGTAGGTTGTTAAGTGCTTGGTGAACCTAATGTTCATTAAATACCGAGATGCTTTTGCTTTTGCAGATGAAACACTCATTGAGCAAAATGAGGCTGCTGATTTTCTATCTACTGCACGATCTTTGCGCTGCTTTGGTGCCCGATTTGTTTTATGTAACAACAGCGATAACAAAAAGTAACTGTTTTTGTCCTTCAAGTGCTGCAAAAACAACCAACTTGACAAGCGCACTCGTTTGTGCAACTTTTTGCAGCCATGAGTCCTGTGACCTTTTCCACTACGAGAACGGTAAGCAATGACAATGGTAATGTCCAATATTAATCATGATCCCTAATGCAAGTATGTAATTATTGAACTAAATTACTTGAATCTTTATGAATGACAGTATTTTATTTTATCAGATATTAAAGAAATTTTCTGATTTTTTCTTGAATGTTTTCTTTTTTTTGGGTTCCGAAAGGAATTGCAACGATGAAAGCTGCGTTTTTAATTCTGTCCTCATGGAAAATTTTATTCATGGTTTGATTAATGAAATCCAAATTGATTTCACACTTATGAAGGAAATTAGTTTTGGTCACGAAAATCGAGAAGCCCTACCATTGATGAGCGAAGTTGTGATTAGGCATGGTCAACGTTAGATTTTTGACTGACTATTGTAAAATTGTTTAGCTAAGCAATACGATGGCCGGGTCTATGTCTCAGACACGACACGAAGATTGATGGCTCCCCATGAACATTGTTCTTAGATATTTGAGGCTTTTTTGTGTCTTGACTTTAACATCTAATCTATTTTTTGTAGCCTTTGTGGTGTTCTCCCTCAGGCTGCTTTACACTCCGGGCAGACTATGTAAATATCTTTAGACTTTGTGGTATCTATGCCCGAAGTGAGTGCCTGAGTTGCAAACGAACCCGACAGGATAAGGAATACACAACTGGAATAAAGGCCGTATTATTGAGAAGATCGCCGACAGTATGGCACATGAGGTAAATGATTACAGGCGGTAGTATATAGTGCACAAGGACGACTTGGAGGACCGACGGTTATCGGTGTAAGTCGCGTCGTGCGTGCCGTCGAGGTGGCGATGGAGGCAGTGAGGCTACTGCTTGCTGAGCAGCCGTGACTAGTGAATGTCGGAGTCACTGCGCGGAGAGTCGCAGGGAGAAGTCTTGTGTGAGCTGCTGTGAGGAGGCTCGCTGGAAGGCTTGTGTGAGCCGTTGCAGTGACGACTGACGAGGCTCGCAGGAAGAAGACTTGTGTGAATATCATGGTTCCTGCGAGTGCACTGAGTGAGCTGTGCGAACTGAACTGGGGGGGGGGGGGGGGGGGGCGGTGCCATTAGGAAAGAGAGGAAAAGGGAAGAGTTTGACACAGGGCGTGCCTGAAGAAAATGAGAATAGGAAAAGGAAGAGGATAGTAGGAGAGAAAATAGGCGAAAACGCATTATTTGGTGTTCCCTTTTAGTTACTATTGCTTGAGTATTCAGGGTTTTTTGGACGAAACCCGTCAGGGCTTTGTATGTACATCTATATACATAGTCTCCCAAGTTACCAAATGGAAGTTACTTTGTACAATTATTTACAGTTTAAATAGGCTGCTCCTAACATCAATGTTAATTAGGATTCGAGGCTATTTACAAGGAACTACTTACAGCAGTATGTACATTAAATAATTCAAGTGTCTAATCCATGCCCAATATGATTGATATCAGATTCATAAATCCGTATATACATCAATATACATGAACAATGAATTATATATATATAGGTATATTTTTTTTCTCTCTCTTCAAGTACACACATGCACACAACACATTCTGCTCATGAAACCTTAACACAAGCCTATATACTGTATATGTATACATATATATATATATATATTTTTTTTTCCTTTCACATTAGTTCACAAATAGACATACATACACCAACACATATCCACATATAACATGTAAATACATATGTGTACTTATATATATACACACAATTACATATATATATATATATTTTTTTTTTTGCAGGTATATACACTATAAACAAGGAAGGATATAGCACATAGGATATATTCTAGTTACTGCTGAATTAGAGAGTTCATATCCATGTTCTGATGGTTGTGACTGAGAATCAGATTGGATATTGGGCGAGCGGTGCGAGTGGAGAATGATGTGAAACGCAGTGTGAATAATTTGTTAGAAGTTGTTGGTGAGTATGGGTAATAACGCTTTTGTTCTATTGTGTAGATCTGAATTGGTGTTGTGGTTGGTGTAGTGGTTTGGGGTTTTGACTTCCCACCCGGGGGGGGGGGAAGACCGATCCGTCCGCTCGTCAAAACCCCAATGTAAAAACAAAGTAAATAAGTAAGTATTGTTTTTCGGTCTTCCCCATATGAATGCCGGACTATTTTATGTGTACTTTGGTTCTGGAGGGGGGGCCAAGTGCAGAAAGTTTGGAGCTTTTGAATCTGATGTGTTGACTATTTTCGCTGTCTGGGGAGAATGATAGCTGTTGATAAAGGTCGGGATCATCAGATTGCAAATTGTTCCAAATTCTTCGGGCATGGTTGTGAAGTAAACTATTGATGGGAGGTAAGTTGACTTGATTATGGAGTGATCTGGATGTTTTTCGGTCTAAACGGTTGGTGTTGGTAATAAATCTTAAAGCTCGGTTTTGTACTCTCTGTAATTTGGAGATGGCGGTTGGGGACATAGTGTGTAGCGGGATAACTGGATAGATCAATGCTGATCTGACACAGGTCAAATACAGTTTCCTTTTAATTTCTTGGGATAGATGCATGAAACGGTATAATTTGCTAAGATTACCGTGCCCTATTGCTTGTCTTATCGAAACCTGCGATGAAAAACCATGTGTTGTGAAGTTCAGGCCCAGTACTTTTCCACTGTTGGAATATGGAAAATATTGATCGTCTATAAAAATATCTGAGGTTGTCCGCCTGCTGATTGGAATGATTTTGAATTTTTTAACATTTGTTGAAATTTTCCACTGTTTCACCTAATGGTTGATTTGCTGTATTGCGTGTTGGGTTTGCTGGGCTGCGTAGTTTGGTTTATATTTACCTGCAGTAATTTGTGTAATATCATCAGCAAAACATATGTAGTCAGATTTGGGTATCGGATGGGGGATGTCATGTGTGTAATAGCTATATAATTTGGGTGAAAGGCATGCTCCTTGTGGGACTCCGGTTTGTAGTATGAAAGGGGGGCCAATGAAATTACCTATCCTGATTGATGCGGTTCGGTCTGTTAGATAGTCTGTAAGAGTGCGTAGAAAAAGGTTGTGGATGCCGGATTGCAAAAGTTTGAAAATTAGTCCAATGTGCCAAACTTTATCGAATGCTTTAGTAACGTCTCGCAGTACTATGTCTATTGTATGCTTGTTAGCTAGGTTGATGGAAATTGTTTCATTGAATGTGGCTAGTGCGGTCTGTGTTCCTCTATTCCTCCTAAATCCATGTTGTCTGCTATTGTATAAGTTGTTAATGATGAGGTGGTCGGTTAATCTATTGTTGAGAATTTTTTCCAAAAGTTTACCTTGTATGTCTAGTAACGATATTGGTCGGTATTTTTGTACTTGTTTTTGGGATGTGAGGGGTTTCGGAAGAAATATCATGATGGCGTGTTTGAGCTTATCTGGAAAATAACCTGCGGATATAGAATTGTTGAATATATATAGGAGGTACGTAAACATATTTTTTGGTAGGTTCTTTAATTGTAGAGTGGTGATACCTGTGGGACCGGGTGCTCTCTGTTTGAATGATCTTAAGGTTTGAATAAGTTCGTCGAGTGTGATTGGCGGGAATTGAAGAGGGTCCAGTCTATTAATATTACCTGTATGAAATGGTGTAGTTTCGTGTGCAACGTTGTTCATGTATTCTTTTATTTCGTTTATGTGGTCTGTATCGAAATCATCGTCATCTTGTTCTGAAAATATGCTGCTCCAGTGTTGTCTGAAGATTTGTTCTTTTTCTTCGGGTGTGTGCAGTTCTTGTCCATTATGCTCTAGGTACGGAATTTTCTGTTTGTTATTGTATCCTGTCATTCTTTTTATGGAAGTCCAGAATGCTTTTGGGTCGCTTTGCACGTTTATTTCCTGAATAAATGTGTTTCATGTTTGGTTATATTGCCTTTTATAAATGGTTTGCATTTCCTTCCTCAGGTCATTAATTACTTTATACAATTCTCTAGAGGGTCCATTGTTACTGATATAATCCAATATATGTTGGTGTCTTGCTTGTAGGGTTAAGGTTTCATGTGTGGGTTTAATTCCGGGTATTATTCTATGAGTAATAGTTGGGATGGCACTTTTTGTGGCTTCTTGAATGTAAGTGGTCCAATTATCCAGGTGTTCGTCCAGTTCTTCTAGCGTAGGTTCTTCTTGCAGATTGGGAGTTAAGCCTGTTAAGTACTGTTTGAATTTTATCCAGTCTGCTTTGTGATATTGGTATCTTGGCTTGATTGGGATTTGGATGGGATTAGCTGTAATTGTAGCTATTATTGGGATGTGGTCGGATGGAGTTAATGGGCCAGGCTGAAGGTAGATGTTATGAAAGGCTTGTGCGTTTTGAAGAGCAATATCTGGTGATGTGCAGCTTCTATGAGTTATCAGTGTTGGAAAATATGGCCCAATATGTATGCATTTGTTTCGTTCAATTAAATAGTTTAAATGTTTGCCTCTATTATTGTTATATGTGTGTCCTATTGTTCTATGCGCTGCATTTATGTCTCCAATGAAATAAACTGGGTTTGCTCTATTGAATAGTGTGTGGAAGTCAGCGAAGTGGAGGTATTCTGTCCTTGGGGGGTATATGTTGTGCCGATAGTAATTGGTCCCTGCATTGTATCTATTGTAATTGCCAGCATGTCCGAGTTGAAGTTATCATGTAGTTTATATGATATATTTTTCTTAATTGCTATTGCAGCTCCTGCATGAGGTTCATCTTGTTTGTTCGCATAAAAGGTGTTATAATTAAATATTTTCAGGTGGTTATCCCCTCTCAGATTGTGTGCATTGATGAGTATAATGTCCGGATTTATGTTATTATAAATGTTGGATAGAGATATTTTATTGGAGCTCCAAGATTGTACATTGTGTTGTAATACAGTTAGTTTGCTAATGTTCATTTATTGGAAGTAACTTTTTTAGGTTTTTTTGCTGCTGTGTGTAGTGATTGGTGCCTTGGGAGCGCCAGGAATTGTTCGGGTGCTATTATGTTGATTTTTGTTCTTGTAAATTTTACACGGTTTGAGAATATATATTCTAGTAGGGTTCCCGATTTAATTTCTTCTACTGCGAATTTAAGTCCTCTATTGTTTTCCTTGCTTAGCTCTCCCATATACCATTCTGTGTCAGGGTTTTCAGGAATTGGAGATGTATCTTGTAGGTTGCGGTATAGTTTTATTGGGACACTATGTTTGTTGTCTATCAATATTGTTGAGTTTTCTGCTTCGTCGCTTATCCTTCTCTTCTGCCTTTGATCATTGTCGGGATCTGCATCTTCTGCTTGGGTATCCATAGATGTTTCAAGTGTTGGCTGTTCACGAGTAATTGTTTGTGTTGGTTCTGAAGCTTCTTTGTCTACGTTATCGTAATAAAAGTTGAAAATAGCTGTTGAGTCTCTATCTGGAAATGTGGTGTCAATGTCAAAATTTTCTTTAAGTGATTTGGATAGTATTTCTCTGAATTTTTTGGTTCTATCAAGGGCTGCGATGTGGGCTTCTAGAATGAGGGCCGTTAGTTTGATGTGTGTTCTATTGGTTAGTGTTAGTGAATGTTGCGGTGGGTTTGTCTGCTGTATGGCTTGTTTGGCAATTTCTGCGTATGTACTTTGGTTTTGCTGTTGTTGTTTTGACTGTTCATCCTCTCGTTTTTGTTTGATGATATTTTTCCTGTAGGGGCATCCCGCTGCTAATGTTCTGTGAGGTCCTTGGCAATTTATGCACTGCTTTAAGGTGTTCTGACAATTTTGGAAGGTATGATCTTGCGCTGAACATTCTGAACAGATGATTGTCGTCTGAGTGCATTGGTTAGTCGTGTGATCCTCGAACTTTTAGCATTTGTAGCAGATGAGAATATGAGTGTATTGTTCCTGTTCACATTCGTATGGGGTTATCTTGGTATGAAACATGTAGAAGCCGTCTCGTAGTATTCGTTGTGCTGTAAGGGTGTCAGTTGTCACTATTTTGATTAGGTGCGTGTAGTTTTTGATTTTGATAATATCTGTCACCTTAATCCAACTGTTTTGGTTTTCAATTTCTTCCTTTATTTCATCTGTGGGTCTGGTTCCAATATCTGAATCTATTTGTCGTACGAATACCGTTCTTTTCGCTCTCAAATCTGAGGGGATAGCCGGAGTCAGGTTGATCTTTTGGAATGCTTGAGTTGCTTTGGTAGATGTTAGTTTGTCTATTGAGTTTATGTCGTCGGTAACTGCGTAGTAGCCATTCTTTGTTGGGGTGAGTCGGATCAGAGGGGCATTTAACTCTTTGAATGTAGTTTCGAAAACTTTTCCTCTGTCTGTAGGTTTGGTACTATCGATGGTTTTGAGTTGAATTCGATATATTTGAGTTTTGGCAGGACGGAAGTTGGAACTGACTGGTGCCGGATCCGGAGGTTGGAAAGTGGTCCGAGGCGCAGAAGCCTGAACAGACCTACTCGACTCAGAGGATGTCCTTGGACGTACGGATGGAGTTGTCGGAGTTGGAATGAGAGGGGCACGGGGCGGGCGGCTTCCATGCGCGCCACGACCACCCGCCGCCCCCCTCCCCCTGTCAGGGGGGGGGCATAGAAGTGAAAACCTTGCTCTTAATAGATACCCAACCGAGAACACCAAAAATGCAAAAAGAAATGAAAACAAAGTAAAGATAGAACAAGAAAAAGTTATTGGCACTTACCCCCTATTTAAAATAAATACGAACTATTACCTCTAACTTCCGGATTGCTAAAGTATCTCCTTAAAGGAGTCAATAATGCTTGCGATAATATCCAAGGGGACCAAGCACTTCTCCAAGCAGAGCGTTCGCACCACAGAGAGATGACATCCACTCGGTATGGTTGCCGGAGTGACCGAACTGAACTGCGCTTAGCGCGCAGCTCTTTATATAGGGCTGGTGGTGGCCGCACTGAACCGAGCTAGCCTCTGGTTAGCCGGCTCGGGGTGGCGCTTTTGAAGCAGTCGAGGCTAAGCTAAGCGTACGTGAGTGTTCAGAGGTGTTGCCTAGCTGCTCGGTGCGCGCGGCTTGTAGAGGCTCGGTCCGCCACCCCAGCGCCAGCCTCGAGCGCTGATTGGTCGTTCAGCGAGAGCGCTTCGTGGCAGTGGGGTGGCGCTTTTGAGCTTGTGTGGTGGTGAGCGCGTACAGCTAGGTGGAACCACCACACCTTATATTCCGTTATCATTCTAAAAGTGGAAATATTTCCTTTGATAATGGTAAATCTATTAATAACTCAACAACTTAAAACATGTGACAATAGTATGTTTGATTCAGGTTTCACTAATTTCAAAATTTACAAGGACAATAATTCCATGAGATACGAACTCGATAATTCCAAATACATAAGTCTCTGGTGCAGTTAAAATGACGGCCTTACAAGACTAATGATTTATTTACGTAAGCTAGAGGGGCAAACAACAGTTGAAATGCATGCATTTTTTCCTTCCAGCATCTCGATTTTGTTTCATATGGGCTCACTTTCGGACGCATTTCAATTTATGCTGGACCGCCCGCGACTAGTTATACGAGCAGCCTTAAGACGGCTGCTCCTGAGGGAGGCAACCTAGAAATTGATGGTGAATTATACTATTCAGACAAGAAGAAAAATTTGATTTTGTTGGGAAAATATACCAGTACACTACTAATGTATGTAACATTTCATCATAAGTCAGATATTTTTAGCGATTTGTGTCCACAAAACATGAATTACCTTTACGAATTTAGCCACAAAGAACATTAGTTTTACTCTACATTGAAAATAAAGTTAAATTTACAATACGAAAGTGAAGTTGATTTATTATCTTATTTTCTCGCAGCAGAGTTTAAAGTTTGCCCTATTTGCCCTGAGCGGATCGTAAACGATGCGAAGCAAATAACCAAATAAGGTGTTAAATAAGGGATGAAAGAGTGCCATAAGTTTACCAGCGTCTCAAGGATTTGTCATATTACTTAGTAGAATTTCCCTTTTTACGTTTAAGTTCGGAAAAATACATTATTAGAATGTAAATTTTACTTAATGAGCAACTTAAATAAAAAGTTATAGGCGAATACCCAAGAATTACACATTTTTAAATTGTTTGTTGTTAAGACTGAAACGAACGTTTCAGACATTTACCCATCATCAGTCGTAAATCTGAAGATATAAAAAGAGAATTTAGTATTCTGACTTGGTAATTGCACACATTATATATATATATATATATATATATATATATATAATTAGATATATGTGATGTTTAAACCTCGGTTATTGCAAACAGACGGTCATTCCCCATAAGCTGAACACAAGTATAAGGGAGAAAATGAATGATTTGCATGATTGGACTTAATTGAGAGGTAAATAGCAGGGTGTTCCTCATATAGTTAAGATTGGGTTTGTTCTTAGTATGAAAAGATTCATAAATTCTAAGTTTTATTAAATTACGAACATATGAAGCAAACTTGCACACTAACTGTGTACAAATGTCTAATTATCCGTTTTCCATTACCAGTATGACAGCGTGAGCGTCATTCCCTTTCACACTTCAACATCATTGCTGAATAATTGACAAGTTCTCTGTTCGATGAATGGCAAGTTCTTTACTAAATATTTTGCAAGTTCTCTGCTGAATACTTCACTAATTCGTTGCTCGATTCTGAACAAGTGAAATTTTAGGATTTTGACACCTTAATTATTGACTTTTGAATATTTGTTCGGCTTGCGTAGTAAAATTTATTCGATGAAATACCTGGAAGAAAATTTTAACTTCATCAGGTGAATTATTTGTGCTTGTCGTATTGTCGTACTAATTAAGGTCCTAGTAGCCTCAGTGGTAGATTAAATTTTACAATGCTCTGCCAAATTAAGGAACTGCGGTGGCGCCCAATTATTTAAAGAGAACGCCGTTTTTCAGTTCCACCCAAGAGTGACCCTCTGTATGCTTTACGTCTTGAGACAATGCAGCCAGCTCATTTTCGAAAGTTTAGGAATGGAAGAATTTTCTCAAAAAATTTTCATTATCAAGGATTTATTTCTTTTTGACGAACTATAAAAGAGAACGCGTCTGGTATCAAAGAATATCATTCGTACATTCTGATCGAAAGTCGTCAAATTCCTTTGACGGTTCCAGAGGTGGGATATATTTGACCCCCATCCTATTATATTCTCAAAAATATCACATCACAAGTGTCAAGAAATATACCTCACCTGAGGTAAATTCATCGATTTGAGTATTGTAATTTGCATCACGTCACATCATTATTATAAGAAGGTTAACGTGAGCCACTCGAGAAGAATAAAATTTCGCTTAACCTTTTAAAGATATCCTACTGAAACGCGCAATGGTGATTTATTGCATATATCATCGGGATCGGTTGTATAATAATATGTATTCATAGAAAAAGATTCATGAAGAGTCTCAATGACAAATTTCCTCGGTATATCTTTAGCAATCTTTTCATTTTCTTAAGACAATCAATAATGTTAATGGTTTTCTCTGATGATGCAAGAAAGAAAAAGTAAATTAAATAGCCAGTATCATTCATCTTTTCTCTGAATTGCACACCGCGTATTTCAATGCGTGCTGTAGTTCTGTGTTGAAGGACGCTTTGGTCCAATTTCATTCTTCTCTTCCGCAAAGGAGCATTGCATAGTTTGTCCTTTCTTCGGAGGTGCATGAGTTAGTTTTGTTGAATTCATATTTTCTGGCAAGGTAAGTGGTTTAGTTTGGTTTCATTTGTCTGTTGTCCCGAAGGTGTGTGTCGAGTGTCGCCTCCAGCGTACAGTGATGGGCGCTCAACGAACTACTACTTGTCTACGTCCACGCTGCCTGGAAGCGCTGAGGTCGCAAGAGGAAAGTCGGTCACGACTTCGCCAGCCTTCGCTGCGAGGTGAGATGCGCCACTTAATAGTTGAACTGGTGCTCATACCTATTTCACCTGAGTAAAATTTGAACTATTAAAATTTCCTGACCAGCATGAAGGGGTTGTGATCATTTTTTATTATTTTGTCGGGTATTTGTTCGAGAGAATTGGTGTTAGATTGAGTCAACTACTCTCCGCTAAATAAACTATAGATGTTCTCCAATCGATGAGCTGTGAACCAAGTGAGAAGAAATAACCTCTAGCCACGAGCAATTATTGTACTATTCTGGAAACTGGCTTACTTGGTCGTCACAAAAAAAAAACATTCCCGGTACATCACAACTACATTATATGAGTTTCATTCCATTTTTTAAAAGAAGGTATAGGGTATCGTTCAAAAACAACTGAATGATTTTGTAACGAAGTTTCCCAAACTAGGAGATTCTTTATCATGAAAGCTCACCTAACCGATTCAAGTAAAAAAATATAGGTTCCTTAAAAATTCCTATCTAATTTTCATTGAAGCCCGAATAAGACGAATTCGACAAAATTTTCAGCCGTTTATGATTCTAATTTTTTTCAAAAATAATTAACCAGGTGCATATGAACTGGTAAAAGTGAACATGCCAACAATAACGCGGAAAATAGTCGAGAAAGTATAAATTGGTATATATTGGTATATACCAAGCCTTTTCCTCTTTTTAGTAGAGGGTGGCTAGCATCATTGACATGATACTTTACAGGGAATGTATATGATAGGGGTTCCCCAGGCCCCTAGCTACGCCCGAGCTTTAGGCCTCATTTTCCTCTCGTTTAGTGCTCAGGTAACATTCTTTGAGCACAGTGACCACACTGTAGGCAACGACCCTGATTTGCCGCATCAGCGTTTTTCACCCCAACTGCCGCTCACAGGGCTCGAACCCGGGCAGGAAGCACATAACGCAAGCGCTCTGTACACTCGGCCACTGCGAGGCCAGAAAGAATAAGCAATGAATAACATCATTGGAGGCATTCCAAAACAAAAGGCATTTCAACTAGTCATCGACAGGTTCCTAGTGGCATTTCCGATGACTCGTCGAAATGCCTTTTGGTTTGGAACCTTACGAGGATTTTTTGGGTAGAACTTTGTTCCCTCTTCACTGCTGCAGTGTACCTAACTTCTCCATACTTCAGAACGATGAACTTGGATTCTTCGGCAGGGAAGGGAGAATCTTCCCAGAAGCTGAACGTCTGGTATGCAAGGGCAGCCATTTTAAAGTCCAGTTGCATTAAATTATACAAAGACAACAATATATGTATATCCATGCATCTGGTACCATATATCTACGGAATAATAAAATCTCCTTATGTGGAGAGCCGGAAAAACGTTGGTGATATTAGCTTTTGTTTAGGTCAACAGATTTTACAGTATTCAAAATTGTCACTTATGTGTCAAGGTTGTGAAGTTTGGAAGGTTGTACGTTTCTTCCTAACCTTCTAACAAGAATTTAACAGAGCTTAATGGGGGTCACCAGTCGTGCCCGGTTAGGACACCACAAACAGAGCAAGTTTGGGCCCTAGATTCAGAAGGGGGATAGTCTCGATGCTTTTCCTGGCATCGTATCAATCAAATTTTTACTGCGCTTTGCTTTACCACGGACTGACCAACAGAAGGCAAATAAAAGATTGCTCGCCTGATTTTGTTTATTAGTCGTATTGATGAGCTGCCAGCTGTGTAGTCGCTTCCAGAGGAGGAGATCCTAGAGTAGCAGCGTTCCCACCGGTCGTGGGGGTGATGGTGAATGGAGGTGTATAAAATGTGGACGTTACTGTGCAAGGATTCCTATGTGTGGTGAGCGACTCAGGTGGCAGAATAGTTTGGCAACTACTGTTTCGATGGAAATCGAAAAGGCGAGGTAATTTATTACATTGGAAGGAGGTAGTTCTCCTTAATTTGGTTTAGCAATGTGTCGTGTGGCTCATGTTAGGCGTCCAGTGTGTAATGGACGGTTGGCTCGTGGGAGCGGTGTCGTGAATGTCTCCTGGCTTCCTGTGAGGGAACGATAAGCTGGGTTACTATGCACAAGGTATAAAGGAGAGCTAAATCTTAACACATGCAAGACTGGGAACATCACGCATTTACATGCTGCCCGAAATGAGGAGCCTCTACGAAACAGCTCAGCCCGCATCTCTGGCGCCCGAGTGCAGGCTGGAGCAAAATCGACAATCTTGGCCCAGACAAATGAACTCTCCAGATGTAAGCCCTAATATTTTCTGGCATACCGCTCCTACTAGGATTAATGAGTTTGCCTGAGCATACTTTGACTTGGCTCAAAAAATGGTAGCCTTGCAATATTAACACTAACACAAAAGCAAAACTATACTAACTCCATAACTGCTGTCAGTTGGGCGGTTGTGATTTGAGTCACCTATACAAACTATCACTTCATTACTCAGCATGATGCTGGAACTAAAAATGTACAACTCCACAACTGGGAACTAATTCCCACAGGTGAACACAAGAGACATAACTGAGTATTGTGGTCAACTTAAAGCCAACAACAATTAACAATTATATAAAACACAAGGATGAAACATGGTGAATTATTAGGACATATCTTGGAATTAAATATACTTAATCAATTAGCATAACCAAGAGAGCACTTAATCCAATTTTGATCGCCCTAAAATGCACTCTATCTTAACTTCAGTTTTTATGCGGACATTAAAGAAAATATCCTGACGTAAAAATTGCTCAGAACTTTATGCAACGTCAACCCGATAAGGTAATACAATAACGTACACAATAAGAAGACACAATAGAAATTAGAAATTAATCAGAGTCTTAGACACCGAATATGGGAGATAGGTGGAGCAAAATTACTTCTAGGCACAATAGAGGAAACTAAATTCCAAGGAGAATACAGTAAGTGATTCTAGGCAGTTGATGTGGAATGAGAAGAATCACTTCACTCCAAAAATTGAAGACATTGAAAACATTGAAAAATACTCATCTAACAAGCAAACAGAAAGGAACAACCATGGCCAAGATGGCACGGTAACCTTGAACACGGCCTCCTGCTTACCTACATACTGGCACAATAATACAGAGAATGTTCCTAAGTTAATTACATAAACATGAGTTCTATTTACAAAGACACGTTAAATATAATGGAGTCTCACCCGTCACTGTTAAACAAATGAACCACACACGGAGAAGCTTGACGTTAAAGTGCGAGTCATTTTGAAAATGGCTTGGAGTCTAAGTTGGAGAGTGTTGCCATAGCGGAAGTTACGGACGGAAGAACTTGATAGGTACAGTATTTTCGAAACGCATTTATGATATAATTTCGGGTTTTAAAGAATGAAATTAGTTGTATAAATTTATGTAAATTATTGTATTGGTGTTATTTAATTTTACAATGTTAGTTTTAATAATTTATGAATTTAGGCTGAAATGAGGCTACAAGGTTATAATAATGATCATAATAATAATGAAAGCATTTACGGATGCTTTATTTCCAATCAAGCCTAATACATATCACCTTGTTCATTGGCTTTTCAAATGCCTTATAACTAACGCCAGGAAGCCATGACGCTTTCCCCCGGTCAAGACCGGTACCCATTTCAGACACCTGTGTAGAGTGGGGTATTGTGCTTGGAATTTTTCTCCTATACCCAACAGAGAAAATCGCCACCACCAGCGCCGAGTTTCGAACCCGGGTCTCTGCCGCACGGCGGCAGAACCTCTAGCACAGGGCTATCGCGAGCACCAATTAATAATAAAGAGCATAGTTTAGAGAGGCTTCAGTGAAACACGGTTGAAACGAGTTAAAGCTGGCTAGTTATTGTTAATGAACAGTGCGCTAGGTAAAGCAGTTTCTAATTTCAATCCATCAGAGATTTAGTTTAAGTTTAAGGTTGTATTTATTATAAAGACTTTGGATTTGTCTGGCAAGAAAGCTGCAATAGGTTTCGGAGATTCTCTAGAGTCTAGTCTTGAGGCTACACGGCACGTTCAATTAATTGATTGTCCAAACAGTGAAGGAGTGTTGAATCTAAGAACACATCAAACTAAATTGAACAAGACCTAAAAGCTCTGAGTTGAAACTCAAAACTAATTCAAATAATTGGGATAAAAGCGAAGTACAGAAAGTTAACAGGAGAGACCATTCAAGCCAAAGCGTTGAAAAGTTGTATCATAAGCGAAAGCGAAAATGAACTGAATCAATTGAATGAACTGACAGAAATGAACAAATTGAATGCTCAGAATGCGGGTGGGTTTTCTGTACGCATTCGAGAGCCAAATTTGCTGTGCTGCTCGTGTGAGAAGGCATGTCTGACATTCGCAACAACGTTTGATTGCAGCATCTTTCAGTACTTGGTCAACTGCGAAAACTTACTTTTGAGAATGCATTCTCTCTATTCAGTGTATTAATTTTTTAGTCCAGGGAGGCATTTGGTGGACGGCGACGAAGCCACCCTCTTTCACTCACTGGACGGCTTCTCCACTGACCAGCCATGGATCCTCATTGACTTACAAGGCTGCGTCACCGTTGAGAAGTTCCGCATCTTCCCTAGGGCAGGCTCGCATGCGTACCGCTTCAGGGATGTCCAGGTATAGTTTTTAATCTGGTGAAGTCAATTAGCTGACATATCGAACACAACTGTTTGCTAAATACTCGTATTTTACTAGTTTATTTCGCACGGAGAAACTGCTAGAAGAGAAAGCTAAAGAGTACGAATTGATTTCTTGTTTTACGTCTCTTTTATAATTCGATGTTTGAATTCATTGAGTGACTCTGTGCATGAATGTCTGATTGGAACTTTTAATCAAAAATTTTTTTTTGTTCTTAGCAGCATCTTAATTTTAACGTTATCTCCTGCCACAACGACATTTCATTAATTTAAGCGCGAAGCTCATTTTTTATATGCTTTTTTCTTTTCACAGTTTAAACAAACCCAATTTCTGACGATTGTTCAAAGTCTCATGGAAACCATTTATCGAGCACTAAAACTTTAAATGAAGCTCATGGCTGGAATTCCTCAATTCCTCACGTACAGGTTTATAAAAAAAGACGTTCTTGAAAAAGGATAATTTCCATTCGAATTCAGGTCATCTCCGAAATAAGAAAACCTTTATTCACACTCCAACTTGTTCATGGGTTAAATTAAATGTTTAAACAAAATTCAGTAGCGATTCTCGTTATGGTAGTTAAACCATATGAAGGAAAACCTTATAATTAATATTTTCCTTCTAAGAACCTTATGATTGCAATGAAGAATTTTTTCTCAACCATTTACAGTTTCTGCTTGGTGACGTGATGCCATCAGTTGCTGGAAACTTCAGCACCTTCACAGTGGTCGGCACCATCGTTGGACCCATTGATCAGGCACAAGTGTGGTATGATTTTGACGTGAATCCTCCACTCTGCTCCCGATTTGCAGCTGTGTACAAATACGTAGAACATACATATTCGGATTATCTTCTTGAGGTGTATGAGATTGAGATTTGGACTTCATATTAGCGGGAATTTAATATTTGTCCACGGTCTTATGAAAACAGGGAAAGCAAAATTTGACACAACTCAATTTAGAACTCGACATGTACCACTCCAATTTACGCTTTTCAACAAAAACTTTCGTGTTATGAATTACGAAATGGATTTCTTTGCAGGAATGAATCACACAGCAAAAATAGATAAAGAATTTACGAGAATATGAATTCAGAGAAAGAACATTTTGTATTTAGGGAATCAAATCCTCTTAGCGAAAAATTAATCCGACAGGATTATAAGAACTGAATAACTGAGCCCGATATTTAAGGGCGAAGTTTAAGTTTTGTAGAGTTTTGAAACTAGCCTGTGAATCACGATGATGACAATGTAAGAAATGGACCCAAATTTGTTTGCGGTTTTTACTATAAAGAATTTTCCCACGATGTGTAACGTACTGAATAAATTTTGTGACTGGACTGGTATCTATAATAGTAGCTCGCAATACTTTCCTTTGTAGCATTGTAATTTCACTCTTCTAATTCCTCATCTTGCACAGTTGGATTTTATGCATATTAATGAAAGGTATTTTCTACCCTGTATTATCAGACTCCTCTCAAGTTTTGAGAGTCCATAATTTGGGAGTCCATAACTCAAAATTATTGTTTTGTGAATTTCTCGTGAATATTTGAACAATTTGTACATAAGATCGCATTCTACCACGGCAGTAATAGTCTCTCATTGAAGTCTATGGAAAAAACTAGTTTTACTCAAATTTTAGAACATAAATACGATCGTGAGTCGGGTCGGAGATTCCTCGTTGCACTCGCAAAAATATGATGAAGTTACAGAAACCTAGATTACATTTTGATAACAGCATTAGATAATGATTTAAAAAGATTTGTAAGATGTTGTGTAATTGGTATTGACAGCTTAATAGTGCATGCATTTATAATACAACTTGTTCTGATAAGCATCAGCCATTTAAGAATAGATTGGCTCCTTGTGATCTTCAAAGTCATTTCAAAAGGGGGTACTCACGTCTATGGGAGATTGGTCAAGTATTTCCCGATCATTCTATGAAGGTAGCACTCATGTCTTTCTTCTTCAACGTTCTAAAATTTTTACAGTATTGCAAGACCCATTTCGACTCTTTTTGCTTTGAATTAGGGTGTGTCTATCAAGCTTTCTGCAACGATATTACAAGATCTGTAGCAATTAATCACTATACTCGTACTGTGTAGAACAAGGTCAACTGTGCATGAGGATTACATGCAGACTTACAAGATCAAAACCGTGTGAGTAGAATAGCTTTCAGTCGGCGAAAGTTAGACCACAATCTTCTTGTACCAATATTCTAATTATGGAAAAAATAAGTAACCTAAAGGGCATGCCAAATTTCTCAATCATGAAATGATACTTTAATTCAATATCTTATGAGCGTGTTCTAGACTTGGAAGCTGCTTGGCGGCCTCAGTTGCATTTATATGAAATGTAATCTTCGAATTTGTTTCTTTATGTCACGCATCTAAATTAAAGCCTTTTAAAATGCGTTTTATTTCATCCAAGACCATTATTAGGAATTTACAGAAATTGTAAATAATAACTCTCGTATTCAAATTCTGATAGCTTTCTGTTATATCGTCTTAGCTTTACCATAGTGTGATATGGAGTCAAATGACGCCTATTCAGTTGTGTCCGGCTCTGATTTCGGTAATTTGCAGCAAAGCTAAAGTATTTTTCAGAAATTTGTAAACGCCTCACCTAAATTATAAAATAGACATTTCAAAGGCTCGAGCAACGTAAATTTAAACATCGATCGCTAGTTTTCATAACCAAAACGTTCCCTGTCGTTTTTCAGAAACATAACATTGAATGAGTGTATTTCAGGTAGAGATGCTTTTCTATACGTGGGAAAGAAAGTCAGCATGAATTTAGCACGTACCCCTACTGGCTTTGTTATCGTAATTTGTGAGTTCAAAATGAACATTTCATACCAAATACAAATGGAATAATGTCATCTAAAATACCAGCCTGCAGGAAAATTTATGTGCTCCTTACTGCTGGAAATTTCCGTAACGATGAATAAAATCGCCTGTTGGAGCAGAATAAAATTGCCTTTACCAGTTCCTAATTTTCTGATATTCAAATTATCTAGTATCCTTTGAAGAGGTTCTGATTCTTAATGTTACGTTTGAGAAATTTGAAATTTTTAAATTTTCGTTCGCGTAAAGCTCGAAGAAACTCCAACCAACCACCAGGAGGTGAAACTCTAATTACTGGGGCGGTCTGCAATCGACAATTTATATTAAATAGAACCGAGAAATCAATTTATTATCCCTAAAGAATGATGCTCTCGAAGTAAAACACTGTACTTTGGATACATGCAATTGATGAAATGCAACTGGAAAAAATATCTAGAATGAATAATCTGCAAAGTAAGAATTATTAGCGTTAATCGTATTCACATCAACACGAGTGCTACAGGTACAAAGTACACGCTATCGTCGCCTGCGAACAAAACTTTAGAGATTGGTCGTTGGAACTAAATTGACTATTGTCATGAAAATATTCGGGTACAGCAGGGAATCATTTTCACCTGTCAGGAAGAAACATCTCTTAATAATAAAAATTGCAATGAGCGCAGAAATTTCCGGTCTATTCAAGGTCCAATTTCAATTTTCCATAAAAACGTACTTATTCATCCACAAGGTTTGAAGACGAGCGGCTTTCAGCTGAGGGAAACATTGGAAAGAATATGAAGTTCTTGACTCAAGTTATTAGGAAGCAAAAATTTATAGCTACGGTTGTAAATCTTACGTGTTAAACGTGCGTTAGATACATACAAGGAAATTTAAGCCTTGCGTTTTTTCAATGAATCGTTCATATTAAAGACCTAAATTAAAGAATACCATTGTCTTATAGTGAATCAAAAGCCTTTCAATGAAAAATCCATTGACGCTGATCTGAAACATAACCGAACATTGATCTCATTCGCTTTTCTTCCCACTGGGAAAACAACCTAAAGAGTGACCTCCAGAAGCTCGCATGTGCAGTTTTCGTTAACTGTCCCACAAAATTGCATCCATTAAAAATTAAGAGAAACGGAAAATAATTGCGTGGAACGAACTTTCTGCCCTAGCGGGATAAGAACGACGAGAGATAAGGGAATGTGTTAACCGAGGAATTATTTAAAGAAAGTAATAAGTCTAAGTTCTTTTATTTAATCGTCCGCATTCAAAATTTTGGCTAAATGAAGTCACTGCTTTTTGAAATCTCGGATGACAATAAATTGTAAATTCATAGGCATTTATCTTAAATTTATGTTCCTCAAAAAACGTAATGTCGTATGCGATTGAATAATTGGCATGGTAGGTGAAAGCATCCATCGTATTTTATTTCACAAGAAGATAACAAGAAAAAGCTTTCTACTAAAATTATGCTAAAGTCTGGTTTGCAGACAGTCGCAAGTGCATTTTATTCTTCTGTTGAATGAAGCTAAATCGTATGAATATAAAAATGAAGAGGAACAGAAAAAATAGGTGAGCCGTCTTCGGCTGGCCAAGTCTCATGAAGTTTAAAAACGTTTCTCTCAATGAGGTGCACCACAGCCATCTAAAGGTCCTGATACACTCAGCAAATATCACGGTGATAACCACCCGCACGCCTCTCAGTATTCCTCCCATCCGGCCCTGCACACCAGCCAGTTGGCAGAGTGGCCACCATAATACGAGTAGATGAACCATGGTGGCCACCGAGCTTTGCAGCGATCCGGGCATGTTGGAAACAGACGGGTGTCACTGACGCGTCACTGCGATGAGCAGTACCGTTTGTTCGTTGACGTGAAAGGTGACAAGCTATGTCTTGCTCTGCAATTGACTGAACAAAATTCAAACGCTGAATTCTATTGACATGTTCCAAAAAACACGACTGCTTGTGGAATGTGAAAAGCAGCTTCAACAGAAAGCTGAAGCACAGCGCAATAGGCGCTTATCTTTCATCCTGCGCTCCATATGGTGTGCTGCCACCCGCCCAGTGGACACAAATCCCGAATTAACGGGCCCTATGACACACAAATTTACTGGGCACCCATCTAGGGCCGGTAACGCAAAAACAGTGATAAGTAAATGACAAGCGAAGCATAATCTGGCTGGAGGGCTCACATGACGATTTCGAATATAATGTTCAGGCGATCACTCTTCAATGTAGCCGGCTGTCGAAGACGTAGAAGTCCCCGGTAGCGAGGGCGGTTTGCCGGAGTACCGCGGAGCACAAAGCAAGATGCACCCGCGCACACAGCTAGGTCTCTTCTGACGTGTCGGCCTCTGGCAGACACGCTCGTTAGCTTGCCCGATTCCGTTGCTCTGGCTTTGGACTCGTAGCAAGATGGGCAGACAAACGTTTCTAGTGTTTGCATATACATTTTACGCTGAAGATGTGAGGAACCCCGCCATTGCTCCGCTTAGTCAAATATTACCAGCGTTATTAATTTTTTAGGCTGATTAACAGGGTCGAATCCAGAGAACTTTATTGCGGAAGGCTTTTAACTCTGCCTAACAAAGTCCGCAAAGGACCTCAGCGTTCGAGCAATGGCTTGAATTGCGACATTGGCTAATAGCAATAACTCACCTACCCGTACGACACGTAGAGGCAGACTGACTCCTTGCAATGCTTTCCGCGATGCTTCATCTTGCATGCTGAGCACGATATACTGTGATGCTTAGTGTATCATGTTACCCGTGGAGGGAGAATATCTGGAGGGAGCATTGCCGATTTCTATCGGATTCAAATTGGCTGCAAAAGTTGAGAGTCTAGGGCATTGGCAGGGCCCGGCACGTGACCACCTTTCAGCCAAACACAAACGCTTGGCTGAAGTTGGCTCCTCCCACCTCTTCTACAACTCCCCCTCCCATTTTCCTAAGCAAGATTAGTACCGCTCCACAAATCGAAGGATGAGGTACGCGTGCAAGTCGCTCTCCAATTTGTTATATTCAAGGGCCTGTAATCTATACAGTTTTCACCTCATAATGTATCTTTGCTAGTAATTTGGATATTATCAAGTGTCCTCAAGTGAGGAAACACAATTTATCATCTTTCGGAATCTAAGAATCCAAAATTAATGAATTGTCACGTCGTACAAGACGTGAGAAAATTTGAAGAATTTTGACAATTTTATTTCGGCAACATTCTGCGGATCCGCGCTGGTCCGCAAGAATGACGCCAACGTTTTGTTTGTTTGAAGTGCGTGGGAGGAACAGGTTCCCGGATAATCTTAAGTTTCTGTGTTTTTAAGAGTGAATTTGAGTAGGAAACTCATCTAATTTACGTGTTACCTCGCTGGCTATATTTTTTGACTGTTTTCACACAACTTGTGCTCAATAGCGGTGAACGGCCGGTTTCTAGAGCATTCGAGGATGCTTCTGGCGGCCGGCAAACCCACCTACATTGAGTCAGACTAGCCGTTACAATCCCGTAAGGTCTGGTGTTTTCTTTCGGTGTAGCCAGTAAGCTGCAGTGTAATGCTGGGAATTAGTCAGGTTCTAGGTTAACGGTATTTTAGCTGAACACTGTGATTTTACCGATTTGTCCGTTGAGCAATTTAACCCTGAGGTTAGGTTGATATGTGCATCCTCATGCTAAGTTTAACAACTCAAGATGGAAAAAGTGTGAGTATCAGACAGGTTCAGAAAACGGGTGATTTAACTGATGAACTTTCCTATCTCTATTTCACTGCTCCAAGTGATTTTGTATTAATGTCCAAACGCCTTTTAATTTGACACAGGATTATTTGAAGTTTATTACATTTCATAGATTAACACAAAATAGCACAATTTCATATTTGTTTGAGAATGCAAGCCAACCGCTGCTTCACTATTTAAAAGATTTGTGTATTAAAGATACAAACTATATTGTGGTCCTTCCATGGATTAGACATCAGTTGTTGATAGTGAGAAGTTCACGACGACACATCGTGCTAAACTCGTACCAACTTTGGAAACATGATGTTCTTGTCTTTATATCGCAGTTTCTGTATTATTTATTAAGAAAAAGATGTGAAACAGAGCAAGATATTTTTTGTCGATTGGCTTCTCACCTATGAGCTGTGCTGAGCAAGTTGCGCCAGTCAGCAAGGTGGAAGCCTAAAGTTGAAGAATTCTCAGAAGTAGACTGAGAATAGGCACGGAGATTTATGAGACCACCAGCACGTTTGATTTGTGTTTTCAAAGCAACGTTGATAAACGTGTACTTGCCTCTCTCATTTTTTTTGATAATAGAATTTATTGATAATGGCTGATTTGATAACCTGAGTGACTTGCCCCTGCTTTAGAGACCTAATTTTGCTGTCTCTTTTCCACAGATAGGGTAAAGTAAATAACAGAGCAACCACTTATTTTATGTCCTAGAATAAGCTGTTCCAGGTCTAAAGTGAGGGACCTTTCCCCATCGTCTGTAAGTATTTTAGAGTATCCTCTCTCAACTTGTAACGTTACCTAACTCGTCATCCCTTTATTATTGTGAAGCATTCATGCGAAGACTATACATTTGTCGTGCGATCGTCCACTTTTTGCTCAAATAAAGTGCTTATCAATTAGTGACCGCTGTGTTAAAATTGTTAGATACGGATGTGTATTCATGTATATATCCTTTTATGCTTCCTTAAAATGACGCTTTGAACATTGGGCGAAACAAGCGATTCATGTATTATTGCCTAGCGTTAGTGACACGAGTTTTACAATATTCGTGTGCGTATCATAAATGTGTTCTTTCTACATGTGTTTCTAGCCGTGTGTCTTTGGCAGGGTGTTCTTGATAATGTGTTCCTCGACTAGGTACTTATTCTCTTCCCTGTCAATGCAACGGAAACCTTTCTTGTTTCGTGAACTTATTTCCTAGCTTGCTGTTCCTGTGCACCTTGTGCGTAGATTCCGCGTTCCTCCAACTCCACGCTAGATGGTGCTTTCTTCTTTCCTCTCTTGGAACATCTCTGTCGTGGTTAAGGGAGGCTAAAACCTTTCTATATAATGATAACAATTGAGTCATGAAACGTCATTATGCTATGTTGTTCCCATGACTATGCCTCATGACCACTCTTATTGCCCTTCCGTCATCAGAATATCATGTCTAGTGCTAGAATTATTCAGTTGCTTCTTATGTCTCACTCAGCTACTTCTCATACACCTTCCTTTCTTGTTGTGTAGTACTGTATACGTCAACTGGTCAGTCGACTGTGATCCTAGATTAGGAATTCTCCTGTCATGCAATCGCTAGTCCGAGTCTGACTATACCTGTCTGTGCAGATTTACGGAACCATGGGATAAGAAATAAAAAACCTGAAGAGACCTCGTTTCCCTTTGGGCGTCCTTCAGAGTTCCGTTCAATGGCGTGCCGAAGCGAAGATAGAAATTCCGCTAGCGCACGACATTACATGAATAACGATTAACTCAACAGATAGAAGAGCATTCAGCGAGCGTATGCGCAATCCATCGTAGTTAGTAGGTAACTGACTCCCGTGCTGACGTCCCACTAGCCTAAACGCTATTGGTTACTAGAGACTAGAGACAGAAATCTCAAAAACTGGCTCTGGTTTCTGTCGGCTATGCCTTCTCCTCTATATTATAGCTCCATGATGTTACCAGTTCCCACTTCAACTGGCGGCCGGATATACTGCCGTAATGACTCAAGTCATGAACGCCAGTGTGTTAGCAGCTTTAACAACGTAGCATTACGGATTGGTCATCGTGTGACGCCGCCCTAAGAAATGACTGATTTTTTCAATTTTTCAGACTACTAACTGAAGATGGGTGTAGCAGTCGCTACAAGAATGTCTCTTACCATTAAAATTTTCATTAACTGTCACGTCGTACAAGACGTGAGGAAATTTGAAGAATTTTGATAAATTTATTTCGGCAACATTCCGCGGATCCGCGCTTCGTCCGCAAGAATGACGCCAACGTTTTATTTGTTTGAAGTGCGTGGGAGGAACAGGTTCCCGGATAATCTTAAGTTTCTGTGTCGTTTAGGAAGTGAACTTGAGTGGGAAACTCATTCGATTTACGTGTTACCTCGCTAGCTATATTTTTCGGGTGTTTTCACACGACTTGTGTTCGATAGCGGTGAACGGCCGGTTTCTGGAGCATTCGAGGATGCTCCCGGCGGCCGGCAAGCTCACCTACATTGAGTCAGACTAGCCGTTACAGTTGGGTAGGGTCTGGTGTTTTCTTTCGGTGTAGCCAGTAAGCTGCAGTGTAATGCTGGGAATTAGTCAGGTTCTGGTTTAACGGTATTTTAGCTGAACACTGTGATTTTACAAATGAACTTTCCTATCTCTGTTTTTCTGCTCCAAGTGATTTTGTGTTAATGTCCAAATGTTGTTTTTTGCTCAGCAACATTTGCATAATAGCCAAGCCATGTAAGCTATGTTGTCATATGTAATGTTGTAAACAGTGTCATGGGCAGTAAATGCAACATGGAGAGACTGATATTTCAATGCTTTTTAGTTTGACACAGAGGATTACTTGAAGTTTATTACATTTCATAGATTAACACAAGATAGCACAACTTTATATTTATTTGATAATACAAACCAACCACTGCTTCACTATTGAAAGATTTGTGTACTGAAAATAAAAACTATGGTGATTCTTCTATGGATTAGACATCAGTTGTTGATATTGAAAAATTCATGGCACGTCGTGCTGGACTTGTACAAACTTGGGAACATGATTTCTCGCCTTTGTATTATTTACGTCGTGCCAGACTTGTACCAACTTGGGAACATGATTTTTCTTGTCTTTGTATTATTTCTTGTCTTTGTATTATTTATAACATTCATTAATAGAAAGACGTGAAACAAGTAAAATAAATTTAGTCGATTGGCTTCTTACCCATGAGCTGTGCTGGGCAAGTTGCGCCAGTCAGCAAGGTGGAAGCCTAAAGTTACGGCTTTCAGTAGACTGAGAATAGGCGCAGAAATTTGAGACCACTAGCTCATATGATTTGTGTTTTCAAAGCGACGTTGACAAACGTGTACTTGCCTCTCTCATTTTTTTATAATAGAATTTATTGATAATGGTTGACTTGATGACCTGAGTGGCTTGCCCCCGCTTTAGAGACCTAATTTTTGCTGTCTCTTTTCCACAGATAGGGTAAAGAAAGCCAGAGTAGGCACTTATTTTGCAGACTAAAATAAGCTGTCACAGGTCCAAACTGAGGGACCTTTCCTCATCGTCTGTAAGTATTTTTGAGTATCCTCTTTCAACTTGTGATGTTACCTAACTCGTCATTTCTTTATATTGTGAAGCATTAATGTGAAAACTATAAACTTGTTGTGCGATCGTCCACCTTTGTTCAAATAAAGTGCTTATTGACTAATGACCGCTGTGTTAAGATTGTTGGATACGGATGTACATTCATGTATGTAACTTTGTGCTTCCTTAAAAGGACACTTTGAACATTGGCCGAAACAAGCGATTCATGTGTTATTGCCTGGCGTCAAGGATTACGAAGTTTATGTCATGTACATATAAACTATCAAAAGTGTTCTCACCTCACGATGGAAATGCATCGTCCATGAAATTGCGCTGTCTCTTATAGCTATCATTACATGTATTATCGAATGTAGATTGGGCAAGATTAGGAGTACATTGCCCTCAATCATTCCCTTCGACTAGTGACACGAGTTTACAATATTCGTGTGCGTATATCATAAATGTGTTCTTTCTAAATGTGTTACTCGACTAGAGACTTATTTTTCTTCCCTGTCGATGCAACGGAATCCTTTCTTGTTTGTGAACTTATTTCCCAGCCTGCTGTTCCTGTGCACCTTGTGCGTAGATTCCGCGTTCCCCCAACTGCACGCTAGATGGTGCCTTCCTCTTTCCTCTCTTGGGACACCTTTGTCGCGGTCAAGGGAGGCTAAAACTTTCTTATGTAATACTAGTAATAGTAATGCGAATTGTTGTCGTGCTACGTCGTTAGCAGGGCGGTGAATTCTCTTTTTATGTGCTACTATTCTATAGCCTCTTATGTCCCACTCAGCTATTTCTCGTGTACCCTTGAGGTGTGCGTTACTTTCTCGTTGTGCGGTGCTATATACATCAGTTAATCATTCGACTATGATCTTGAATTAGGCTTCTCTTGTCATGCAATTCGTGGTTCGACTCTGAATCATACCTTTCTGGGCAGATTCACGGAGTCGCTTGGATAAGAAATAAAACCGAAGAAACCTCGACTTTTTTGGGAATCCTTGCGCCTACCGTTCTATGTTGTGCCGAAGCGAAGATAGAAATTCCGCTAGCGCACAACATAACATTAACATATAAATAACACAACTATTGGCATTAAATATCTTACTTTAATTTATTATTAATAATTTTCTATTTATAATTATTTTTCTTAAAAGTTTTTGTGTATAAGCACAAAAAGAGAATAATATCGACAGTCGTTCGAGTTTAAGCTCGGCGTGTGGCAACATCCCAACGCACGCCATTTTCCTTAGCGTAATTTCTTGTTGTGATCTGGTGTGGTTCAGAGCTCGTCGCGTAAGCGGAAATAAGTGTTTTAATTCAGTTAGAATCTTGCTTAAAAGTATTACGTGCTTCATAGTAGCTCCTAAACGTATTTTACCAGTGTTTTAGCATTTTCTAAGATGCATAGTTAATGGCGAAGCCGTGAGTAGCGTGTTCTATGTTTCCATTCCATATTCAGAATACTTGTGCAGTGTTCAGTATTTCCTTTCCATATTCAGTATACTTGTACAGTGTTCAGTATTTCCTTTCCATATTCAGTATACTTGTACAGTGTTCAGTATTTTCTTTCCATATTCAGTATACTTGTACAGTGTTCAGTATTTCCTTTCCATATTCAGTATACTTGTGCAGTGTTCAGTATTTCCATTCCATATTCAGCACACTCGTGCAGTGTTCGATACTTCATTGATAGTCAGCATAGCGTACAGTATTGCTACCTGGGAGGTTTTCGTAAATAGTCGAGATTTCTTTGAGCCAGAAACATTGGGTGTAGCGCCACATGGACGTATTATACATGGACTAGCCTGAAATCATGGTACGACCGAAATGGTCTGAAATTAAATGCTAATAAAACACAATGCATTATTTTTGGAACCAAAGATGCAATTAAAAAAACTTCAGATCTTACTCTTGCAGTTGGAAATGATAAAATTAATGCATCAGAAAAAGTTAAAAATCTGGGTATCTGGTTCGATAGAAATATGTCCTTCAAATCTCACGTTGAGACTACTTGCAACAAAATCTACGGAACTTTAATGTTTTTTCATCGTATAAAAAGTATGCTAGACGAAAAATCCAGATTATTAGCCATTCAATCCCTTGTGTTATCGCGCATTGACTACTGCAGCCTAGTATGGGGAGACTTACCTCAATACCTTAAAAGGGACTTACAAAAATGCATGAATTTTGCAGCCAAGGTGGTATGCAACGGTAATTTCAAAAGAAGTGATCACGTAACCCCTCTCCTCAATAAACTCGGCTGGATCCCTATCCAAGAAAGGCTCCTCATGCAGAAGGCCCAATACGTATTCTCCTCGTTATATCTTCCTCAGAGCAATGCTGAGATAGTGCGTTTCCATCCACCCACTGTAACCAATCAAAAACCGAACAGAAACAATAATGCCTTAGTCAACTATCGTTCATCTCACTTAGGGCAGAAGGCTCTGTCCATATCAGGCGCCTTACTGTGGAACAAACTTCCCCTGAGTATTAAAGTCCCTCAAAGACCGAGAGAATTTAAAGCCAAAATAACTCGTCATCTTGTGTCTCAATAATAATCCTTAATTACAGAACATACTGAATGAGTACTGACGAATCTCATGTCCCTGGTATCTCCCTTGCTGAACAATCTCCCTCGCTCATTGTTTTATAATTCAAGACATCACACAACAGTTTTGAAGTATGCGTAGGTATTATGATTTGACCGCCTATACGTTGTCATTTGCAAACATGCTTACTTGTATATGTGTGTACGTATATAGGTGTATGTGCGCATATGGGTGTGTATATGTGCACGTACAACTGTGTGCACTAGAGTAGATCAACCAGTCGAAGGTGCATTTTATGTCATTCCTCTCCGTTTCTGTGCAAGCATCAAACTAGACCGACATGGTACCTATTTGTGTGTGTGTTGATCAATTGCAGACATTCTGCACCATATTAAAAAAAATAATGTGTCTTTTTCTAATATGAAATTGTAAAGCATCCATGTAAAAAAATAAATTCGTTGTGTGATCATCCATTTATACTGCAGTAATATACTTATTCGGCTAATAGTTATATGCTTATAATAATGTGATACCTATGTTTGTTTATCAACTGCCGACAATTTGCACCATATTTCAAAGATAATGTGATTTTTTTTCTAATATGAAACCTTTATAGGACATTAATGTTTTCTTTCTTATTCACGTCCCACAATCGTTTTCATGTTTCCGACTTAAGTGGACTGTTTTGTGCCACTATTTTTAGTACGAAATATTATAAAATTCATGCTATAATAAAAGATATTTTCTCCGTTTCCCTCGATTGGAATTCTGGTTTATACGAACTAGTTTACGCTGATATTTGCGCACATGCTTACTTGTGTATATGTGTAAGTGTCCACGCTATGCGTATGACACTCTGTAGAATGCGTAAGTATTGCCTCGATGCATAGAAATGCATTTGTGTTTGCTTACGAGTTTGGTGTAAGTATGTGCGTGGGTATATGTGTGCATGTGTATGTGTATATATTTACATGTATACGTGCACATATGTGTATACTAGACTGACAACTAGCATTTTACCAGAGATAATGGTCTTTTTTCTGTGCACACTCAACTTGTAACATTACCTAACTCGTCATCTCTTTAGTATTGTAAAGCATTCATGTAAAAACTATACTTTTGTTGTACGATCATCCATTTATATTTATATAAAATGCTTGATAACTAATGACCGTTATGTTAAAATTGTTGAATCAGTAATACAAAACTTATAATCTTCTTGGTCCTCATGCTTATATGTATATATGTATTTGTGTGTGTGTGTATGTGTGTGTGTGTATGGATATGCACACACATGCGTACGTGTATTTACATATGTGTGCATATGGATATATATTTATATATTTTTTTTTCATGCTTCCTTAAAACGACACTTGTGAACATTGACCGAAACAAGCGATTTCATATATTATTTCCTGGCGTCAAGAATTGCGAAGTTTTATGTCATGTACATGTAAACTGTCAAAAGTGTTTTCACCTCACAATGAAAATGCATCGTCCATGAAATTGTGTTATCTCTTATAATTATCATTACATGTATTATCAAATGTAGATTAAGCTAGATTAGGAGTTCATTGCCCTCAATCATTTCTTTTCGACTAGTGACACGAGTTTTTCAATACTCGTGTGTGTGTATCATCTAAGTATATTAATTTTAAGATATTTAAAAACCAATGATTGTAATATTGTACAATCTCTATTGGAAATAAACTGTTTTTCTTTTTTCTTTTTTTTTTCTATTGTAGTTTGCCAGGATTTATATGACGATCGTGGTTAAAATATACGCCCGATCGCGTACAGAAATCGCATGTAGTTTCTAATAATGTGTATAACCATTTACGATTTTGGACACAAATAAATTCTTGTCCGTGTCCGGCTTATATTGAAATCGAGAGCATAGAGAAGGATATATATTGGTAGCATGTTTAATCTGTCCTTATTCTTCATGAGCTTAAAAAAAGAGAAATAAAAGCGTGATGATAAATCTGTAGGAAGAACTCAGGGTTTCTCCGTGATGGGAATTTACCGCTGCTAGAAAACAGATGTGTGTGGGTTTCTCGGTGTGTCCTTCCGGAATATTTGTCATTCAGCGTCCTCGAATATTTCCAGATTCTCCGACGTCATCCACACCACAAACATCCATCCCTGGGCCTTTAGCCATATATATATATATATATATATATATATATAAATATATATTTTCTAATTACGGGCCAAATTCTGAACAGCCTCTCATTACGGGCACAAGTTAATTAGCTCAGGTCTGTTAAATTATTCAGGTGCCTTGATCTTTAATTAATAACCCATTAAGATCTATTATCGTCATCAATCACGGCACAAAGTGATATCACTCACCTGCTCGAATCCCGCAGGCTTGAGCCTACACCTGAAATCGCAGTGATTCTTGTGCCTGTTAAATTTCCCCACTCATAAACTGAATACCTTAAAACACCACAATACACCTGTAGCATACCGCTACATAAGCGTAAAAATTAGAAATTTGCCATTCGTACTTAAATAAATTAATTAGTAGCATTAAAAATCTTAATCTAATTTATTATTAATTATTTTCTACTTCTAATTCGTAATCATTGAAGTTTTTGTGTAAATACATGAGACGATAAAATAACAATTTACATTTTTCGAGAGAGAAGCCCTCTGTTTGGCAATACTGCGCAATGCGCGTCTCTGTTTCAAATAGAGCACTCTTACTTTGGCGGTCGACTAGCCTGTTCACAGCATATTCTCCCGACCTCAACGTCATCACACACACCACTTATAACATTCTCTCTGGGCCGCTTTTGGGCCGCTTTTGGTTCTTTCCACTTGGATTGGGATTTGGCTATGCTCTGGGCCCTAGCCGGATATATTCTTTAAAAGTACGGGCCTTAATTCTCAACTGCCTAAAAGTACGGGCACCATTGAATTAGCTTTGCATTCGCTGAATTCCACGTGCCTGGATCTTAAGTACTATTCAAACCAAGAGTCATCATCCCCATCAGGCTCGGCATCATTGATCAAACTCACCTGCTCCAAAATTAAGCCCGCTTAGCCCACACAAATAGCTACGCACCGATTAGTGCTTGTTTAAAAATTGCCCACAGTAATTGAATATTCTGAACTCGATACACTTAAAAATCTCATCCACCGGCCGGAGCAACGCCAGCGCTCACCGAAGCTCACCACCGGCACTCCGGACCTCACTGGGATTTCCAGTCAAGCTCGGCGAAGACCTCCTGGTTTCCTCTTCCAATAAACTCCACCTGACATAAGCTGAGTCCAAATCCGTTTTTCATTATCCCTCTCATAATTTTCCCAGATCACTATCGAGAAAGAATTGTTCGAGTTTTTGGCCGTCAAGAACATATAAGTTCAAACTACCCCCAACGGTCACGAAAACCCGACACTGGTGCATTGGCCGGGAAATCGTAAAAATAAAAAAAAAACTCAACTCGAAGTGTTTGAGAGATTGTGAGAGGATAATGTTGGCGTATCATTGTAGTGATAAATTTTCCCATGTCGTGGTAGTTTGAGAGATTCCTGTGGATTTTGACCGTGCTAATTGTTCTCTGAGCAGCTCTAACAAAATATTTTTTTTCAGCGCTATCCTGTCCTTGTTTGTTTGTTTCATGTGCCACAGTAGGTAGGAAAAATATTTTTTTTTCTATTTCCGTGTTTACGTTCATTCTGACTACCGTAAAATTCGCGTTTCCATTCTCCATTTTCCCTCCGTTTTCTTCAACGTTATTGATTGATTGAGTAGGTAGGAAAATAATTTTTTTCTCACCTGCTTTATTTTTGTGCCTACGCAAAATTGCCGCATACCGCAGAAATTTTTTCTCGTTTCCAATTTCATATTTCCTTCCTTCTGTTCCAACTTAATTTGAATGATTGAGTAGGTAAAGAATTAACGCAAACCATTGCCACTTAATCCCAAGTCTTAGGCACTGATATCATTAATTGTGCATTCCCCAAAGTGATCGCTAGCATGACTGAATCAGATAATGAAGATCGAGCCCCCTCAAAACCCATTAGGCTCCCGCCTTTTATTCCGGAGGACGCTCACACCTGGTTTCAACAGTGTGAAGCCGTGTTTAGGTATCATAAAATAATAAATGACATAGACAAATTCTATGCGCTTGTTTCCGCCGCGCCCACAAAACTATTGAATGACTCAAACGAAATCTTAGAAAACCCTCCACCTCTCAATCCTTACGGAATCTTGAAAGGCAAAATTTTGGCAAGGCTTCAGATGTCCGATGCGGACAAATTCCGAAGTCTTGTAGACGCCTCAGCAATTCCATCTGTCTCTGTCTCTTTCTCACCCACTTCGCTAGTGAAAGAACTGCGGAAACTCGCTACGGGTGTTGCCGTAGCTGAGGGATTTCTGAAGGAAGTTTTCATGACTAAGCTTCCCCCGAACGTGCGTCCATTTCTATCGCTAGCAGGGCCCGAGCAAACGTTAGAAAAATTAGCGGAATCCGCAGCGACGGTGATGCGCAATATTAATTCGTCCCGAGAACCGCAAGTTGCTTCCCTGAATGTAGCAGCTCCAAACTTTAGCCCGTCAAATACGGCGCAAAAGCAATCCTCAGCCACCATAGATAAGATGCAGCAGGACATCGCTGAAATAAAGCAAGCTCTCCAAAATTTTCAAATAGGTCAGAGTGTGGCTCACATTCAGCAAGGCCCAGGGAGATTCCAAAGCCACCAAAATGCCTACGACTATCCCTATGACTATCACTCAAACTATCCTTCTCCTCCTCCTCAACGCTTTGATAGAGGTAGATCTTATGATAGGTCAAATCAAGACCGCCGCTTCAGGTCGCGCTCTCGTGATGCTAGTAGCAATTTATGCTGGTACCACATGAAATTTGGTGACCAAGCTCGCAAATGTGCCTCTAGATACTGTCCTCGTTATACCGAAATGACTTCGGGAAACGCCAACAGCGACGCATAGTAGCGAGTACTGCGTTGCCTCATTCCCAGACTACTCGCCTCCTTACTATTCTCGATCCCGTCACCAAGTATCGATTTTTAATAGACACTGGCTCCAGTGTATCAATTATCCCAGCCACGGTGAAAGACAAAAACAATCCATTGTTGGCGACATTACGCGCCGCAAACGGCACGCCAATTCCGTGTTACGGTGAAAGAATTTTAGAGTGCAGTCTGGGATTGAGGCGATATTTCCCTTTCACCTTCTTAATCGCGGAAGTCCAAGAGCCTATCATTGGCGCGGATTTCCTAGAGAAGTATGGGATTATTGTAGATGTTAAAAACCGTAGAATTAGGGACGAGGAGACACAGATCTCAATTCCCGCTTGTAGCATAACTAGAGCAAATGTCTTGCATTCCTTCTCGATTGCTTTCAAGGAGGAGTGCATGTTTGAACAAGAACTTAATAATTTCCCAGCATTAACAAACCCTAACTTAGCTTCTAATAACATGCAAACATGCACAAAGCACTTCATAGAGACGCAAGGTCCGCCAGTTTTCTCCCGTGCTAGGCGACTGCCGCCTGATCGATTGGCGTTAGCTAAGAAAGAATTTGCGCGCATGCTCGAAAATGGCATCATCCGCACCTCCAAAAGCCCTTGGGCTAGCCCTCTTTTGCTAGTACCCAAGGCTAACGGTGAATTCAGACCGTGCGGGGATTTCCGCAGGTTGAACGCCGTTACTTTACCTGATCGATACCCTATTCCCTACCTTCATGATTTCAGTGCAAATTTAGAGGGAGCACAAATTTTCTCTAAGATAGACCTGCAGTCTGCCTTCCATCAAATTCCCTTGGAGGAGTCTGCGATTCCTAAGACCGCGGTAATCACTCCGTTTGGTCTCTTTGAGTTCCTAAAGATGCCATATGGCTTGAGGAACGCTCCTCAAACGTTCCAAAGGCACATGGCTGAAATTTTCTCTGATCTCACTTTCGCCTATGTCTATCTAGACGACATCCTAGTGGCGTCCACAACCCCAGAGTTGCACAAAGACCATCTTAGGGTCGTTTTTCAAAGATTGTCCGACAATGGACTCCTCGTAAATCCTGCTAAATGTGAGCTCGGAAAGCCATCACTGATTTACTTAGGTCATGAAATCTCTAGCCTAGGTCTAAAGCCTTTACCTTCCAAAGTAGAAGTGATCAAAAACTTTCCTCTTCCACAGACCCAGAAGGAACTAAGAAGGTTCCTAGGTTCTGTTAACTTCTATCATCGTTTCATACGCAACTGTGCTCAAACTTTAGCGCCCTTGTCTGACCTCCTCGAACCGAAACGAAAAGGCAAATCTATTGAGGTAAAATGGACAGAAGAAGCGCGCAAAGCTTTCGAAGAGATCAAACAAAAGTTAGCTTCCGCGACTGAATTATCCTACCCTATTGCTAATGCTGATTTCAGCCTCGTTGTGGACGCATCCAGTACCGCCGTAGGTGCTGTTTTGCAACAACAAGTAGGGACTAACATCTCTCCTCTTGCCTTCTTTTCCAAAAAGCTGTCGCCCACTGAGCGTGGTTATAGCGCGTTCGGTAGGGAACTTCTTGCTATCTACTTGTCTGTGAGACACTTTCGCTACGCTCTAGAGGCGAGGGAGTTTGTGATCTACACAGATCACAAACCTCTGACCTCGGCGATCAAAATGCCTTCTGAAGGACATTCGCCAAGAGAAGCTCGACACTTGTCCTTCATTAGTCAGTTTACCACTGATATCCGCTTCATCAAAGGTCTCGACAATACTGTAGCTGACTGTCTCTCTAGAATTAATTCTGTCCAAACCAGTGGTGAAATCACCTTCGGCAACATTGAAAGAGCGCAGAAGGAGGATCCTGAACTTCAGGACCTTCTCAAACCTTCTAACACTTCCTCTCCAAAACGAACCTTGGTTGACGGCGTGTACCGTGATGCCGAGCGACCTTCTCGTTTGTATCTTCCTGCGACGCTCCGCAGAGTAGCTGTCCTCCACTACCATTCCCTCTCTCATCCAGGTATTAACCGTACAGTGCGTTTGATTTCTGATCGTTTCGTCTGGCCAGCGATGCGTAAGGAGGTCAAGCAAATTGTGCAAAATTGCCATGCGTGTCAGAGTAGTAAGGTGGTGAAACATAATCGTGCGGCGTTGCAGAGTTGTGCATTCACAGGTCACAAGTTCGACTCTGTACACCTAGATTTGGTGGGTCCTTTGCCTTTATCGCGCGGTTATTCTTATTTGTTGACCATCATCGATAGGTTCACGCGTTGGGTTGAGGCTGTCCCTCTCCCTGATACCCAAACTGAGACTGTAGCGCGCGCTTTCTTGTCAAACTGGATCTCTAGATTTGGGGTTCCCTTAAGTGTCACACATGACCGGGGATCACAATTCACCTCCAAATTCTGGAGTGAGCTTAGCACCGCTTTAGGGTGTGCAAATACATCCACTACAGCGTATCATCCGCAGTCAAATGGACTTATTGAGAGAGTCCACAGAGACCTCAAGGTTGCATTGCGCTGCCTTAATTGCAGTCACGATTGGACTGATAGACTTCCAGTAGTACTACTTAGCATCCGAAATTTACACAGACAGGATCAGCAATGCACAGCGGCTGAAATGTTGTACGGGAAAACGCTTCGTCTCCCCGGCGACATTGTTGACCCAAAACCTTTGCCTGAATTTTCATCCGCTGACCGTTCCGCTTACGTAACCTGTCTCAAAGATTGCATGCGTAAGATCAAGTATGTGGCTCCACGAATGCCTCAGACTCAGGATAATCTGGATTCTGCCCTGCAAGACTGCTCACATGTGTATGTCCGCAATGATGCTATAAAACCTACACTCACGCGCCCTTATGATGGCCCATTCAAAGTACTGAAACGCAAGCAAAAATATTTCATCCTCGAACGATTCGGTTCACACGACCCTGTGAGGATTGATCGATTAAAAGTCGCATACACTTCTGATCATAGTGTAACTTATAACTCATCATCATCTCCGCAGATTTCCTTTCCCACTGAGACTCGATCATATCTACCATCTCAGCGTCCTCAGCTGGCTGCCTTGTTGCCTAGTCAACTTGAGTGTAACCCTTTCTACGTGTCTGTACATTCAAACCCTATCCCTAAGCCTATCGTAGACTCTGATTCTAGCCCTCTTACTGACACAGCGACAAGTCTGGAGAGACCAGACGAGCCCGCTGCAGTAACTCCTGTTCCTAGGACTCTTGCCGATCTAAACTTGCAGACCCGTTTGGTGAAACTTCCCCGCTCAGTATCATTTGCCAATTGCCGAACTCGGCAGGGTCGTGTAGTTCGCCCTCCTTCCCGCTACAGATGATTGCAGCGAGTGGACCTTTCGGTCTGCGCCTTGGGGGGTAATGTAGCATACCGCTACATAAGCGTAAAAATTCGAAATTTGCCATTCGTACTTAAATAAATTAATTAGTAGCATTAAAAATCTTACTCTAATTTATTATTAATTATTTTCTACTTCTAATTCGTAATCATCGAAGTTTTTGTGTAAATATGTGGTGCCCGGAAAAATTACTGAATAATTAATACAAATTTAGAATTTAATATTAAAGTAATTTTGTACCTTTAAAAGTCTTTTATTTAAAAGATAAATAAATATTAAAATAGATAAAATCTACACCGTCTCATGAGACGAGTTCAGTGCCACTTTATGGCAACATTCACGCTCTTCAAGCAGGGTTCGCTGCTTAGCAGCCCATTCCTCCGCTAAACTTCATAGTGTAAACAAGTGCTCTGATCAACCTGGTGAGTCTCGCTATTCTCGAAGTGACAATTTTCGTGTTTTAAAAGTTAAGATGTAATAGACGTGAACAGGAGGTTTATTTTGTGATGTAATTGATAAAACTAATTTTGGGAAATGTGATTTAATAAGTGAAAGAAGTTTATTAGATATTGATGATTTTTGTAAGATCATGTGAAGTAGAAAACGAGACTAGAATTTACGCCGTAAGTAGAGTGACGTGTGACCGGCCGGAGCGTGCCGCCATGGAGGCGGTTACGTAGCGGCCCGGTAACTTTGAAAAGACCCGGTCGTTAAGTGGAAGTGTTTTAACGCAGTTCGTCATTCGGGACTTTAGGAGTGAGAGATTAGAAGTTAGTTTAAAGTATAAATTAGTTTCTAGTGTGGATTGTGCCCACGATTAGGGAATTTCGAGTCGAGAGGATTAGCTAATTTAATATTCAAATTACAACCCGATAGTAGAAAATATAGGTTGGTAGTTGAATAATTTATATGTCATTTTTAACTGTTGTCATTATGTAATTTCGAGATCCTCATATCGCCATGCTAACCTTTGTTTTATTTGTGTAATTGCAGGATCTACAAAACACAGTTACCTCCCCTACCTTTACCCCATTTTGATCAAGCGATTATTCGTTATTACAACATGTCGTAATTAACCGTACTTAGAATCCTAACACCATTATAATATTCCATTACTATTCGGATTATAGTACGTTGTCAAGTTCCCCAATCTTTTCTCCTGAATAATTCCGTGGGCCAAAAATAAATATTTACCCGTTCGACTAGTCTTTATCCCTTGCTAGTCACTATACGAACAATCGAATCGTAGGCAGTTCCAAACGAAACCTCCACGTTAGAACTAGCCTCATTGGTGACCCAATCGTGATAAATATAAATACACCCTCCTTCTTTACAATTACACATCATCCATACTAAACAAAGGAAGCACACTATAATGGTTCAGGGGAGGTAACAAACTCCAGCCGCTGAAGCCGCCGGTTGGACGCCGACACCAAGAACCAAGAAAGAAGACCGCGGTGGCATACAAAAGCCGAAGACTGCGAAACTATCGTGAGTAGCGAATTCACCAGTGATCGAGCACATATTTTTTTTATTTTAAATATTTTGTGTTTTATTGATTTGCTTTTCATTGCATAAGTAGTGAGTCCATTCCGGTGCACCATAGTATATTTCGCGAGCGAGCTCTTTTCTATATTTCCTATTCTTTTTTTTTTTTTTTTGATTGCTTTTTCCAACGAGTTTCCCCTATTGCGACGTTTTCTCTATTTCCCGCACTACATTTTCCTCCAACTTCTATCGCTATAACTATTATATTTCACATTATTTTATTTTTTTCCCTTTTCCGCGAACGTATCCTATTTTCGACGTTTCCTGTATTTACGCATCGCATTTATTTCAATTTTTCAAATTCTTTCGCTATATATATTTCTACTTTTCCTATTTTCATTGGGGGAGCAAAGAAATGGAGCCCCCACCACCAAACAGTAACGGTCAAGAAACCATAGACGACAATGAGTCGCACATTCCCACAAACGCGGCATTGGTACGTCCCCCCGACTTTGATGAGGCTTATCCTCACATGTTTTTCAACATTCTCGAAAGCCAGTTTATTGTCGCCGGGGTGCGTCGCTCATCGTTAAAGTTCCACCACGCATTAGGCGCGTTGAGTAGCCGCATAGCTCGTCATATACCACAAACGCTCATAGAGGCAGCTGATTATGAAGGGTTAAAAGAGTTTGTGCGCGCACGGTACTCCCGATCCGAAAAGGAACTCTTTGATGAGCTCCTTTCACAGAAGGGGTTGTATTGTCATGACAGACCTAGGGAATTTCTATCAAAGCTACGCACTTTAGCCGCTGAAAGCAACTTAGGCCTGTCGGAGGATTTCCTCCGACTCAAGTTCGTGAGCAGTTTGCCTGAAGCCATACGCCCCTGGATAGCCGCGCGCCAGGAGCACGACTTGGACACTATGGCGTCCATTGCAGAAACCTATATGGAATATTTGCCGAAACATCAGATAGCTGCTGTGGACCCAATTTTTCGAGAAAGGGCACCTGACGCGGGAGCACACACGAATTACCGAAGTAACGCCCGTAACGCAAACGAGGAGAGAGCGGGGCAATACAATAGCCCTAACATACCAATAGGCATCAGAGCTTTTCGTTCAAACCAGCGTCCTAGGGTCTGTAGAGCACACCTTTACTATGGGGATGAAGCTAGATCATGCCGGCGCTGGTGCTCTAATTACAAACCCGGTTTGCCGGTCTCTCGACCCTCAAGTAGAGCTTCCTCTCCCGCTAGACCTGCTAGCCCGTTCCGTAGGTCGGAAAACTAGATCGGTCGTCTGTTCAAGCTGTGACCGTCGGACGACCGCTTTCAGTAAGCGCACGTATAGGTCGCAGTGAGGTTAATCTGCTCATCGATACAGGGGCGGGGATTAGCATTTTACCACCCTCCTGTGAGGTAGGATACCTACGTCCCACTGCAGTAACACTCTCTACAGCGTCAGGGGAAAGAATTAATTGCAGAGGCGAGGCCGATCTTGTAGTGGATATTAAAGGGCTGGGAAGATCTTTGCAATGGACATTCGTCATTGCGGAGGTAGTTCAGCCGATACTAGGAATTGATTTCTTGGCCGCGCACTCGATACTTGTTGACTGCCAGAACAGTAATCTAATAGATACCTTGACAGGTAGGAAAATTCCCCTTCAATTTTCGAAGGATTCCTTAACCGCGTACTCCGCTGATTTGACCCAAATAGATCCCCGGGTGCGCAAAATCTTGGCCGACCACCCGATTTTGACCTCTCCTTTACGACTCGGGTCGAACGATGCATCAACCGACTGCCCCGTGCAGCACTCAATTGATACTGGTTCTTGCTCCCCCGTTCACTTCAAGCCACGACCGTTAACGGGTTCTAAACTTGAAGCAGCTCGAAAAGAGTTTGAATTTCTGTTGAATGCAGGCATCATTAGAAGGTCCAATTCTCCTTGGGCATCGCCGTTGCACCTCGTTCCAAAGAAGGAACCTGGTAAATGGAGACCTTGTGGAGATTACCGTGTACTTAACTCTCTCACTGTATGTGATAGATACCCTATTCCTCACCTTCGCTCTCTGACAATGTCCTTGCACTCAAAAAAAATCTTTTCTAAGCTCGATCTAGAGCGCGCTTACCTACAAATTCCTGTTGCTCCTGAATCTATCCCTAAAACTGCTGTAACGACTCCATTTGGCTTGTATGAATTTTTGTACATGCCTTTTGGATTAAAGAATGCCGGTCCGACGTTTCAGAGGTACATAGATGCCCTATTCGTTAACGTAAAAAACGTCATCGTCTATTTGGATGATATTCTCATTGCCTCCGAAACCGAGGAAGAGCACTTAAATGATGTGTCCACTGTTCTTACCCTTCTCGCTCAACATAAATTGCGATTGTCGATTGACAAGTGCAGTTTCTTCCAATCTAAACTGACCTTCCTTGGCTATGAGGTGAGCGCGGACGGCATACGACCTCCCGCTGACAGAGTGGCTGCGATTGCCGACTGCGCCCGTCCTCAATGTTCTCGAGACTTACGACGTTTTATGGGCATGCTTAATTTTTTTCGCCCCATGATCCCTTCTTTTGCCACCAAAGCTCTCGGTCTAACCGAACTCTTGCGTAACTATCCGTCAACTAAACAATTGCCTTGGACTGAGGCAGCAGAGCAATCTTTTAGTGACCTAAAACAGGCTCTCGCCGACTGTCCAACTCTTCATTTTCCTTCTCCGGATGTTTCTGAATATCATCTTGTTTCCGATAGTTCTAACTTCGCCGTTGGAGCAGCACTGTACCAACTGATTGACTCCCAACCTGCACCTGTTGCTTTCTTTTCTAAGAAACTTTCCGATGTTCAAAAGACGTACTCGACGTACGATCGTGAGCTACTTGCCGCATTCCTAGCGGTGCTGCATTTCAAATCACTCGTTGACGGTCACTCAGTGACATTGTTCACTGACCACAAGCCACTCGTGTCGGCTTTTTACTCCAAAACTCTTGCTAAATCAGATAGGCAGCAAAGACAGTTGTCTTTCCTGTCGGAATACGTGACATCAATAGAGTATATTAAAGGAGATCTGAACGTAGTAGCAGACTGCTTGTCGCGCCCCGTGTGCGCAACATCGGTGGACGTTTTCGATCTCAAAAAGCTGGCTATAGCCCAAGCTGACGACCCTGAAACGAGTGTTTTGAAAGAAAGGCTGACACCCTTCGATATTGCCCCTGATCTTAAACTATGGTGCGATTCCTCTACCGATTGTCCTCGACCCTATGTTCCCCTTGCTTGTCGCGAGCAGATCATGGCATTCTTGCACAATCTCGCACATCCGGGCTATAAAAATACTACCAAAAATGTGAAAGCCCGGTTTTTCTGGCCCAATATGGACAAAGATGTCCATCGTTTCGTCCGATATTGTGAAAATTGTCAGCAGGCAAAAGTGCATAAACACACCAAATCTCCTGTTAGCCCTATCGCTCCGCAATCTGATCGTTTCCACACTGTCCACATCGACATTGTGGGCCCTCTTCCTCCTGCTTCCTTACCTACTTCTACAACTTCTTTACCCTTCAAGTACCTATTGACTTGCATTGATCGCGCTACTAGATGGTGCGAAGCTGTTCCTCTGGTTGATACCACTGCTTCCTCGGTCGCCATTGCCTTCGTATCCGGATGGATATCACGCTTTGGGGTCCCGTTGGAAGTGGTGACCGACAGAGGTGCACAGTTTGAGGGAGAACTTTTCAGTGAATTAGCGAACCTCCTAGGTTTTCACCATGTTCGTACGTGCAGCTACAGGCCTCAGTCCAATGGCCTAGTTGAAAGATTGCACCGAACTCTTAAAGCGGCCATTATGGCCCGTAGAGAAAATTGGTATTTCTCCCTTCCTATCGTTCTGCTAGGCTTGCACATGACTCCAAACTCTTCTGGTTTTTCTCCTTTCACCGCCGTGACTGGCGCCTATATGCTTTGTCCTCAACCTTTAGTTGCCGATACAAGGCCTAGAACATTTTCTTCGGACGTTATCCAAACCTTTGTCAACGAAATGCATAAGTTCGATTTCCGACGCCTTTCCGAAGGCTCGTGCCATGATTCACCACCTGTTTACGTGCCCGTTGACTTGCAGAATTGCGAAAAAGTTTGGTTGCGAGTCGACCGGATCAAGAGGAGCTTAGAAGCCCCTTATTCAGGTCCTTACGAAGTCCTAGAACGTAACCCAAAATTTTTTAAGCTTAAACTTCCTCAGGGTGATTCAAACGTATCGATTGATCGTTTGAAACCCGCCTATAGTCGTACCCCTACCTCTTCTAAGCCCCCTTCTACACCCTCATCTCCGACTCCTCCTGAACCTCCTCCTCCTCAGCCTTCTCCGCGCTGTCCTGAGGTCATTTCAGCACCCTCGCTACCTCCTCCTCGCACTAGATCGGGTCGTACCGTTCGTTTCAAACCCTCAGCGGACTACTACTATTTTGGTGTCTGAGGGCGCTCCGCGTCTGGCCGGGGTAGTGCTGTGGTGCCCGGAAAAATTACTGAATAATTAATACAAATTTAGAATTTAATATTAAAGTAATTTTGTACCTTTAAAAGTCTTTTATTTAAAAGATAAATAAATATTAAAATAGATAAAATCTACACCGTCTCATGAGACGAGTTCAGTGCCACTTTATGGCAACATTCACGCTCTTCAAGCAGGGTTCGCTGCTTAGCAGCCCATTCCTCCGCTAAACTTCATAGTGTAAACAAGTGCTCTGATCAACCTGGTGAGTCTCGCTATTCTCGAAGTGACAATTTTCGTGTTTTAAAAGTTAAGATGTAATAGACGTGAACAGGAGGTTTATTTTGTGATGTAATTGATAAAACTAATTTTGGGAAATGTGATTTAATAAGTGAAAGAAGTTTATTAGATATTGATGATTTTTGTAAGATCATGTGAAGTAGAAAACGAGACTAGAATTTACGCCGTAAGTAGAGTGACGTGTGACCGGCCGGAGCGTGCCGCCATGGAGGCGGTTACGTAGCGGCCCGGTAACTTTGAAAAGACCCGGTCGTTAAGTGGAAGTGTTTTAACGCAGTTCGTCATTCGGGACTTTAGGAGTGAGAGATTAGAAGTTAGTTTAAAGTATAAATTAGTTTCTAGTGTGGATTGTGCCCACGATTAGGGAATTTCGAGTCGAGAGGATTAGCTAATTTAATATTCAAATTACAACCCGATAGTAGAAAATATAGGTTGGTAGTTGAATAATTTATATGTCATTTTTAACTGTTGTCATTATGTAATTTCGAGATCCTCATATCGCCATGCTAACCTTTGTTTTATTTGTGTAATTGCAGGATCTACAAAACACAGTTACCTCCCCTACCTTTACCCCATTTTGATCAAGCGATTATTCGTTATTACAACATGTCGTAATTAACCGTACTTAGAATCCTAACACCATTATAATATTCCATTACTATTCGGATTATAGTACGTTGTCAAGTTCCCCAATCTTTTCTCCTGAATAATTCCGTGGGCCAAAAATAAATATTTACCCGTTCGACTAGTCTTTATCCCTTGCTAGTCACTATACGAACAATCGAATCGTAGGCAGTTCCAAACGAAACCTCCACGTTAGAACTAGCCTCAAATACATGAGACGATAAAATAACAATTTACATTTTTCGAGAGAGAAGCCCTCTGTTTGGCAATACTGCGCAATGCGCGTCTCTGTTTCAAATAGAGCACTCTTACTTTGGCGGTCGACTAGCCTGTTCACAGCATATTCTCCCGACCTCAACGTCATCACACACACCACTTATAACATTCTCTCTGGGCCGCTTTTGGGATGCTTTTGATTCTTTCCACTTGGATTGGGATTTGGCTATGCTCTGGGCCCTAGCCGGATATATTCTTTAAAAGTACGGGCCTTAATTCTCAACTGCCTAAAAGTACGGGCACCATTGATTTAGCTTTGCATTCGCTGAATTCCGCGTGCCTGGATCTTAAGTACTATTCAAACCAAGAGTCATCATCCCCATCAGGCTCGGCATCATTGATCAAACTCACCTGCTCCAAAATTAAGCCCGCTTAGCCCACACAAATAGCTACGCACCGATTAGTGCTTGTTTAAAAATTGCCCGCAGTAATTGAATATTCTGAACTCGATACACTTAAAAATCTCATCCACCGGCCGGAGCAACGCCAGCGCTCACCGAAGCTCACCACCGGCACTCCGGACCTCACTGGGATTTCCAGTCAAGCTCGGCGAAGACCTCCTGGTTTCCTCTTCCAATAAACTCCACCTGACATAAGCTGAGTCCAAATCCGTTTTTCATTTTCCCTCTCATAATTTTCCCAGATCACTATCGAGAAAGAATTGTTCGAGTTTTTGGCCGTCAAGAACATATAAGTTCAAACTACCCCCAACGGTCACGAAAACCCGACACACCGTCGACCTCGTCCACTTGCCGGAGCCTTTTGCCTACACGGACTGCGAATCATCTTCAGCCAAGTTCTTCAGTAAACAAGTCTCGGCGGTCCTCCCGGCTCCTTCAAATAAACCAGAGACAAAGCTGAGTTTCCCAACTGTGTTTTCATTGTCCTCTGTCACGTAATCGAAAACCTACTCGAGATCTTTATGTTTTGAAAATTGGCATCAACGCTAAAAATCAAACCAACCACCAAACATAAAATAGGTTCGGAAAGTTTTATAAAATTCACCCTGTATTCATATATGAAATTTACATTTTTCAAATTTTTTATTCTGGTTTCAATATTTAGGGCATTTTTCGATTTTAAATTTCTGATAATCATTTGCAGAGAGGAAAGGAACTTCCCTGGATACATAATATATTGCGGGAAATAACATTTGTACATAAGTGATGGTCCTCGCTATATACTTTTCAAAGTTTTATATATAATTGATTATATATATTAAAGTACGCTTCACAATTTCATTCCAATTACTGTTTTAAAAATTTGTGCTATTGAATCGTTCCGTCGTAAATCATTTCCACCTGTTGATTCACCTGATTGTGAGGACAATCCAAGGAACGGACCGCGTCTGAGCACCGCCAAAAGGCGTGTCTTGAAAATAAAGTGCATATGTGGACTTAAATATCAAAGGAAGACAAAATCGGTAAAGAATTCAGAAGTATTCGTGGATGTTGATTGGTGTAAGCGGAGAGTCTTGGATCGTTGTAGAAGTCTGCTAGTGGTGATTAATTGCTTACTTTTAGGGAATTCTACTTACCGAATCACAGTTAGTCTACTTTCTTTTATTTATTTTTATTTATTTTGTTTCTCCTCTTTCTGTCCTTAGTCATATCAGGAAATCATGCCGAAGCACAAACGGAAAAAGAAAGAAAGTGGGATTTCAAGCTCTTCTGAGACCGATTCAGAAGGGAGATCCTTTCCTTCCTCTAGCTTGCCTCAGCCTCCATCATTGCACCCCATATCTAGTGGTGACATGATGGAGGATACTCAGTCTGCCTTGGCTAAACGGGGTGCCCAGACTCTTTCTCTGTCCCCAGTGCATTTCCAAGCTGCCTCAGGGTGTGACGTAATTGAGGAAAAAGAGCCTTCTTTTGAGGGATTCAACCATAGAAACAGGGGGGTAATCCTTAACAGTGAAGGAGAGACTGAGTTAGTTCCAGGACAAAACTCTGTAGCTGTAGATGGCCCTCTGACTTCTGGCAGCTCAGAGGCTTATGGAGCTTCACACTCTGTTATCATAGTGGAACCTGTTCCAGATGAACGTCCAGTATCCAAATTCTTTGCGAGTGACATTGCTCTGGGAAAAGCTCTTTCTAATTCTCCTTTTGGCACTGCAGGTATTCAGAAAATAACAAAAAATATTGGACAAAAGCTGCTTGTTATTACGCTTATATCTAAACCCTTAGTTGAGCAAACTACTTTGTTGAATGTTTCCAAAATTGGTTCTTGGAAGGTAAAATGTCGGCTTCCTGTCAACCAGACTACCAGTACTGGAGTCATTGGACCTTTTGGTGAGGATACCTCAGATGAAGAACTCACTGAGGCCTTGATTCAGGAGGGATATAAAATTCTTTCTGCCCAAAGAATTTTTAAGGGAAAAGAGAAAATCAAAACCTCGATGTTCAAGGTAATTTTTCAGCTTCCTCTCTTGCCTTCTTATGTGCGTGTTGGATACCAGCAGTACAGAGTAAATACCTTTGTTGGACAGCCTTGGCAGTGTTATAAATGCCAGAGATTTGGGCATAGTGCTGCTAACTGTAAAGGCACCCCTCGCTGCGTGGCCTGTAGTGGGCCACACAGCGTAAAAGACTGCACTTCTCCAGGCTCTACTGTCTGCTGCAACTGTGGAGGCAATCACACTGCCAATTATGGAGGTTGTCCCAAAGTTAAGCAGGCAAAACTAGTGGAAAAAACTCGTCAGATAAATAAACTATCCTAAAAAGAGGCTCTAATGCAAATCAAAAATTCAGTAAACCAACCTTCCAACTCGCATGTTCAGTCCGAGCCTCCTGACTTTCATTTGTCTGAGCCCTCTGCTCCCCATTCCCCTACCTTAACTCGAGCTACTTTTGTTAGTGAAAGAACTCACGCACTGCCTAAGAAAACCATTGGTACACAAACGTCCCAGGTGAAAGCATTGCAGACTCTTCAAAATGTCTCTGTAGCCCAACTTGTAGAACTACTGACAAAACTTCTTTCCATATTTAATCAGTCTAATATAGATACTAACCTACCAGAGACTATAACCAAACTTACTGAAGAGACATTTTAATTGAAACCATCATTGCACGCAAAGCTGCTCTCAGCTTCTCTTGCAACTAAAGATTTTTCTCTCTCTAAGAACTTGGCCCTCCATAATAATTCTGATTCCCAAGCTCTAGTTCAGCCAAGTGCCTCAGTAAGTGGGAAGAGATTGGCTCCTGCTCCTTCTGCCAGCAGTGAAAACCTGACAAAGAAGACTAGGGGAGCAAGTGAGGTGCAGCCCTCCCCCATCATTGGAGGTAAACCACTTCACTACAAAGGAAAGCAGCCTCAAAATACTGGTAAGAATAGTTCTAATATTAAATCACTAAATGCCTCTAGGAAATGAAATTACAATTCTCCAGTGGAACTGTAGAAGCCTCAGCAACAAGATCTCCCCTTTTAAAATTCATTTGTATACCACAAAGCCACATATTGTATGTTTAAATGAAACCTGGCTCTCTGAACAAAGTCAGTTTAGGTTTGTTGGCTATTCAGCCATATACATGCACAGAGGAGCTGCACATGCTGAAGGAGGTATTGCCATATTAATAAGAAATGATGTCTCATATCTTGAACTAGCTCTACAGCCATTTCCCTTAGGCAAACTTGAAGTTCTAGGAATAAATGTAATTTTGAAGAATAATTCGCTTCTCTCCATTCTTAATGTATACAATCCCAATCAAGCAGTCTCATCTCAGGAGCTCACGCATTTCTTTAATCAGCTTGAACCTACCCGATGTATTGTGGGAGATTTTAATGCTCACAGTCCCCTTTGGGAGCCAAATAAGACACCTAATCCCACTGGCAGGAACTTGTTGGATGTTTTGCTTCAAGATCCATCACTTACAGTACTTACACCTCCTGATCTCCCAACTTACTTTAATGTTTATCAAAATACTTTTTCAACTATAGACCTTTCACTAATATCTGCTACTTTGCAGCCTGTTGCTTCTGTACATACTGAGCAGGACATGGGCAGTGACCACTACCCTGTGGTTACCAGTATTGGAGTAGCTCCCACCTCTGCCAAGTGCAGGGCACGGCCAACATGGAGGTTCAGTACTGGGTCCTGGGACGTGTGGAGAAGGGATCTGCTTCATTCTGGAACAGCTGAGTCTCCTGACCTGGAAGTAAGTTACAACTGTTTTCAAAATCACATCAAATCTGCTAGTCAAAAAAAATTTTCGGCTATCTAAAGAACACATTTCCCCTCGGTATGCCAAACCATGGTGGACAACCAAATGTGCTGATGCCTTGAATGCCCATAGACTAGCAAAAACAATTTTGATCTCTCAACCATCTCCAGCAAACTTAATTAATTATAAGCGTTGCCAAGCGATGTTAAAATACCAAGTTAAAGTAGCCAAGAAAGCTTCTTGGGAAAAATTTTGCAGCACAATAACTGCTGACACCCCTGTGGCTAAAGTTTGGAAGCATGTGAGTCGCCTGCAATCTCCCTATACCAGGAAATCCAGCCCATTTATTATTCATGATACTATAATTTCAGATTCAGCTTCAAAAGCTGATGCTCTAGCCTCTCACTATGAGGAAACTCTTAGCGCTCCTGCTCCTAACCCCTATCCTGCGTTCATTACTCTTCCACTTGCCCTCTCGCTGAGTACTGATGTGGCTTCACCAATTAACGAACCGTTTTCTGTGACCGAACTCACATCATGTATCAGTACTCTAAAGAATACCAGTGCTGGCCTTGATAATATCCATAATGCACACCTGTCACATCTTCCTGATAGCTATAAGTCTTGGCTTATAGAGATTTTCAATCAAAGCTTACATTCAGGTACTATACCCGAATCCTGGAAGACGGCTCTCGTTATTCCTATACCAAAGCCGAATAAGTCTTTGACATCTATGAACTCCTTCCGTCCTATCTCCTTACTTTCCTGTGTTGGTAAATTGCTAGAATCCATGATAAACAGGCGCCTGACTTACGTACTTGAAAAGAGCAACACTTTCCGAAATGCCCAGGGTGGCTTTAGACGCCGTTTGTCAACTATTGATCAGGTTGCTCGGCTGGAAACAGCAGTGCGCCTGGCTTTGAAAACCAAGTCTATTGTTCTGGTAGCCTTCTGTGATCTAACAAGCGCTTTTGACACTGTATGGCACAATGGACTCCTGTATAAACTCAGCATGAGTGGTGTTGAGGGCAAGCTCCTGCGTTGGCTGCAGTCCTACCTTTCAGACAGATCTTTCAAAGTATTTTTTGAAGGAGAGTACTCCTCCCTAAGGAGAATAAGCTCTGGTGTTCCTCAAGGGGCTATTCTTTCTCCCCTTCTTTTTAATGTAATGTTAAGAGATATCCCTTTAGAAAGAGGAATACAATCAATTGAATATGCCGATGACATCTCCTTCTTTACCACTCACAGTGATATTAACATTGCTACTGCCAGACTCCAGGCCCAATTGAATTCCTTTTTTAAATGGATTAAACAGTGGGGCCTCACTTTAAATCTGCAAAAAACCAAATGTATGTGCTTCACTAATAAAAGAATCGTAACTCTTCCATTAAAGATCAGTGGCCAAGAACTGGAATATGTTAAACAGTTCCGATATCTTGGCGTAAACTTGGATGCCCCCCATCTTCGTTGGGGACCTCACATTGATAACTTACGAATTACTTGCTTGCCCATAATAAATCTCTTGCAGTCAATTTCTCACAGACATTGGGGTGCAGATAGAGAAATGCTGCTAATGCTGTACACGCTATTGATTCGCAGCAGGCTCGATTATGCTGCCCCTTTCTATGGAGTGGCAGCTCCCTCAAATCTTGAAAAACTTAACTTCATTCAAAATTCTAGCCTGCGAATAGCAACAGGCTGCCGGAAAACCACACCTATATCGTCTCTAGAGGTGGAAGCAAATGTACTACCACTTCAGCTCCATCGAGAACAAACTACCTGCGCATATTACAGTAGGATGATGCAACTGCCTATGAATGTCGGCATACACCAGAACATGCAGACCATCAATCTACCGACCAATCTTGCAACTTCGAATCTACACTCTTTTGCTACCTATGCCCAGTCAATCTTTGCAAGACTTCATCTCCCTATCCCTCGTCATGTTGCTTCCCCACTGGTTTCTCCACTCCCACCCTGGTACAATACTGACAACTGTATCCTCACTGAGTTCTCATCGACTCCTGTATCATCATTGTCTTCTGTGGCTGTCCGACAAATTTTCCAAGACCTTCAACATACAAAATTCTCCCAATTTGTACCCATATATACTGATGGCTCTCGTATAACAGAGCCAAATGTCTCGACGTCAGCGGCAGTTGTGATCCCATCCAAAAATGTATCCTTAAGTTGGAAACTGAGACCACAAATCCAAGTCCTAGAAACAGAACTCTTTGCCATCAACGAGGCACTTACATGGGTCCAGCATCACTTATTTGACCGTGAAAAGATAGTAATTTTTTCCGATTCTTTAAATTCATTGTATCTAATTAGAGACCGAAAACCTAACCATTACATTCGTCTGGTCTTTAGCATTCATGAAAAACTAACTTTGCTCTCCATTTCCCATGACATTAAATTTCAGTTCATCCCTGGCCATAAAGAAATAGCAGGTAACGAAGCGGCGGACCTCTCTGCTAAAGAAGCCCATTCGCTTCGATATCGCACCATCACCCCTCCATCGAAGGAGGAAACTGTAAGTCTCGTCCGTGAAGCCCTTCATAGGCACTGGAACCACTCCTGGCTGACTACAGTCAGGGCATCTGGAAAAGGTCGGTTTCTGACTCAAATTAAGGATAGTATTGAGAACTGGTCTTGGGCCTTGAATAAATCTTGCGCAGCTGAAGTTGCCTTGGCAAGGCTACGAGTGGGACATGCTGGTGTCAAATCCCACTTGGCCCGGTTCAACTTAGCAGATAGCCCCAATTGTGAATGTGGTGCTGTTGAGAGCATAGATCATTTCCTCTTGCATTGTCCTAATCATGCAGTTCACCGCAGCAACCTGAAGACCACCTTAATCTCTCTGAACGTCCCTGTTTCTCTGAAAAATTTACTGGGGGGAGGCCCCTTCCCAAGTCCAGTGCAAGCCCAGATAATTAAAGCAGTCTCCAGATATTTGGTAGACTGTGGTAAAATCCATGCTCTATAGATCTAAACCATGATATGATCTAACCCTATGTAGAACAACCTAACAACTGTGGGCATGCTAACACCAGCGTTCACTATCATCTTATCCCTCCCGCACCATTAAGTGTGCTTCACTGAGGCACAGTGGTAATGTACTGCGTACACATGAGTTCTGGGATCTTAATACTAATCATTGTACAAAGTATATTGCCACTTAACCCCTCATGACCTAAACTCACCTTTACTCCCTCAGAGAACCGCCCACAGGAGTTCTATATTGATAAACCCTATTAAGGGTATTTCACTTTATTCTGCTGACACTGGCAGCTGAAGCTCCAGGCTGTGCCGCCCAGGCTGGACCTTCCCGTAACTTGGGACACTCATGTGAGGCTAGTTGTAGGGCATGCTGTAGACATAAATATAACATGGGTCAATCAAAATAAATTTGTGCACTTGAATAGCCCTTCTGTAAAACGTATGAATTTTATGAGCGATATAAACTCTGAAATTACTGAAACATATGACTGCAAACCACATTCAAAGGACACTCCATTAAAGCATCCCTATTCTTTACTACAGACAGTGCCCAGAACAAGAAGAAAACCTCCCTTCTGACGTGGAGCTACATGGACCAGCCTTCGAAGCTCCAATAACCACCAAAGACAAGACAAGACAAGTGCATATGTGCATGTGTGATTGAAAGACGCAGAATTACTGAGGATGAATGGCAGAGTGTATGGAATGAGTACAAGGACCAGCAGAAGAAAGTAAAGAGAATGATCAATGAGGCTAGGGTTAAAGAAGAGAGACGCCAAGTTGAAAATCTAAGAAAGAAAGGTCCAGATGGAATAAAAGATTGGTATAAGTTTATACAAGGTAATGATAGAGGTAGTGAAGTTCAAGTTGATGAATTAGTAGTCAATGGTTGCAGTGTGCAAGATAGGATGCAAATGGTGGAAGCAGTTGAAGAATACTGGGAGGACATTGGTGGAATGAATGAGCAGGTTACAGATGATGAACCGATAAATTTTCTGATAGATGAACGTGAACTGCAAATGGAAGACGAAATCACTTGTGAAGAGATTGTAAGTATTTTGAAGAAAGTGAAAAATGGAAAGGCATGTGGCCCTAATAAGATACCATATGAGTTCTATAAATGTGGAGGAGAGAGTGTAGTCAGTATGTTGAAATGTTTATTTGATGAGATATGGAAGAGTGAAAGAGTACCGGATGACTGGAACAAGTGTAATGTAGTTTTGTTGCATAAGGGTGGACATAAGAGTATGAAAGAACTTAAAAATTACAGACCAATTCACTGGGTGACACCGCATGTAAGATCTTTTGTGGTATTTTGAATGAGAGAATGAAAAATTTAGTTGAGGAATTAGGAGTCCTGGGAGAAGAACAGAATGGTTTTAGGCAAGATAGACGGGGGGAGGATAATCTGTTTGTAGTGAGTGAAATAATTGAGCAAATGAAGAAGGATAACAAGAAGGTATATTTAGCATTCCTGGATATTGAAAAGGCGTATGACAGAGTGGATCGGGTTAGGCTGTTTGAAATTTGAGAAAAGTTGGTTTTAGCAGAAAAATAGTGAACATTGTACAGAGTCTGTATGAGAACACAAGTGCTATCTACAGGTTAGGAAATTTGGAAACAGGGCAAGTGAGGAGTGTTAGACGAGTGAGACAGGGCTGTACTCTGTCCCCCCTGTTGTTTGGATTGTACACAGAATAATTAGCAGTTTGACTGAGAGGGAGTGGTTTAGGACTGAGAGTTGGTAATGAGAGACTGAGCTGTTTGTTGTATGCTGATGATGTGGTTGTGGTTAGTGAATGTAGTCATGAACTACAAAGGATGCTTGACATTGTGAATGGATATAGTACAGATTTCAAGATGAACTTTGGTGCCGATAAAAGTAAGGTCATGGTTATAAATAGTGATGAGACTGATAGAGACAGACTGTGGAATATTGGAGAAATCAGAATAGGTAGAACAAAAGAATACAAATATCTAGGTTGTATGATAAGTGAAGATGGATGTACTAGAACTAAAGGTGAGAAAGTGGCCAAAGCAATGCAGTGGAGTGGACGGTTAGGTAGTGTGGCCAGATACAGAGCAAACAAGTACGAATGTGTGAGAGGAATGTGGAAGTATGTTGCTGTACCTAGTGTCATGTATGGTATGAGTGCTCTTGCTTGGAATGGAAGTGATCTTGAAAAGCTGGATGTGATACAAAATAAGGTAGGACGTGTAGCATTGGGTGCTCCGAAATGGACAGCTATAGAAGCCATTAGAGGTGACCTAGGGTGGAGCCTATTTTCAGAAAGAATGATGAAAGTTGTGCTGAATTATAAGGTGAGAATTGAAAGAATGCAGAATAGCAGGTGGGTAAGGCGAATCTTTGAATGGAATCTGAGTGTAAGCTCTTGGGAGAAAGTATGTTGGGGGCATGCAAGGAAACTCAGTATGCAAAAGATTATTCATGTTAGAATTGGGAGACCTGTAGATGACTGGAGTTTAATAAATGTTGGAGGTGTAGGGCCTGAGTGGGACTGCAAGAGGTGGAAGAAAGAGATTGAGAGACGAACAAAAGAGTATGGATTGAATAAGTGGAAGCTTAGCATAATGCGGAAGCCTACACTTAACTGGTATATGAAAAAGAAAGCACCTAAGTTTGAGCTGTTCTATGATGGTAGTTTTGGAAGTCAACTCTTGTTTGCTGTGAGATGTAAGTCATTGAGTGTGAACAGACGTACATGGAGATGGAATGAGAATAATAACAGATTATGTCAGCAGTGTAATAGTGGAGTAGAGGAAACAATTGAGCATTTTGTGCTGGAATGTAGTAAGTATGAGCAAGAGAGAGAGAGTTTTATGAATGTGGTGTCTGAGCAGTATGGAGAGAATGAGTGGAATGCCAGATGTGCTGAAGATGATTGCGGTATGAGCTGTCTTGCTGGATTGGATCAGGAGTGTAATTTGAGTATCATTGAAGCTATGATAATGTTTCTTGTGCGTGCCTGGAGTAAGAGACAGTGACTGGAATGAGCCAGTCAGGTAGAATGGTCAGTAATGACCCAATATGCCTGGGGATGGTGTTTTGACACACTGGCTATCCCAGTGACGCCATCCAGTGGCAGCTTGTGACAAGGATTGGTAGATCCTGAGTAGTTTAGTGGACAAGTCTGGTACCAGGCGCTGAACTCTTGGTGTGAAAACTGTGGAGGGAGTTGTAGGCCGTTACAAAGGCCCCGACGCTGTCGGCCCTCAATTTCAAGTTCAAGTTCATATTTGAATTTCTCTTTTTGCAAGATACCGATCAAGCAGTTTGAAAGATCATCGTTAAATATTTTTTTGATGCTTCAATGGGTATAAGATGAATAGGTAGCATGTGTACGTTTTTTTTACTGAATAAAATGAATTAGATTTTACATGACTCATACTGTACTGTCAGTATGTTAATTCCACAAAGGTTCTTGTACCGTGACTTATACCAGAGTATTAATTGGAGTATCATCGAACCAAAACCAACAAAATATTATAGCATATTTATCGCACGGTTAATAAATAATTTTCAGTGTGATATTATTTTAGTATGGTTGAAGAAAAACTTAAACTCTTTTAGCCCTAAATTTGAATTTATTCTAGAAAAAAAAAACAGTCTTAAATTCTTCCTCAACTTTCATCAATGCCTGGCTTGTGTGCTGTGAATGTATGTCTTTCTAGAGATTTTAAATTTATTGTGTTGAGAAAACAAATGTAATTTCACATTAATATCTGCTCACACAATAAATTGATATATTTAATTGTTTAGTCCACTAAATGTCTAGTTCCTATGCACACTATTGTTTTTAGAAGTTATTTGCCATTTAAACATTTGAGTAGCTTTGTTTAGTGTCAATGACTGCAATGTGTAAGTAAAGTGCAAAGCAAAGACAAATTGAATGATGATTTTATAATAGCAATAGGCCTTTGAAATGATGCTTGAAATATGAATATTCCTAGTTGGTTTACATTCATTTGTCAGAAATTAAATGTTAAAAATATGGTCAATATTGAGTTCAGGTGATGTGAGGAAATGAAGCATTCCGTTTCCAAAAATCAGTAAAGGAGTCAATTTAAAAATGTTTTACAGGAATGACATTTATGGTGCTGATGATTAGTTTTAGAGTTAGAGCGGTGAATTAGTAACCGCAACTCAAATGTTTGAAGCGGGAGTGCGAGTATGGCAACACTGTCATGGATGCTCTATTTGGGAGCCAGCGCACCAATAGAAGCGGGCGCGCCAAGCAGAATTTAATTAATAATGGAAGCTAACCCCCTATTACAAATGTAAAGAGGTTGAGTCTTGAGGGGTAGCCACAGTTCTTCTAGTGAAAAAATAAATAAAGATTTGTAGTGACGTCCGTTAACATCATCTCCCATGGCGGTCACCCGGTACCCAAGATGGCGGCCACCATCTTGGGTACCGGGTAACTAATTCACGGTAACTAATTTACCAAGATGGCGGCCGCCATCTTGGTTAATGGGTGGCGCCATTGGAGATGATGTAAACGGACGTTGCTAGAAACCTTCATTTACATTTTTCACTAGAAGAACTGTGGCTATCCCTCAAGACCCAACCTCTTTACATTTGTAATAGGGGGTTAGCGTCCGTTATCAATTAAATTACGCTTAGCGCGTGTGCTTCTTTGGCGCACATAAGCCAACTTCAAAGTTTAATAATTTGAAAATAACGCATCAGCAAGCAGAATCTCGTTCTTGTAAAACGTTTTAACGTTAAATTTGGGAGCCAGCGTGCCAATAGAAGCGGGCGCGCCAAGCAGAATTTAATTAATAATGGAAGCTAACCCCCTATTACAAATGTAAAGAGGTTGAGTCTTGAGGGGTAGCCACAGTTCTTCTAGTGAAAAAATAAATAAAGATTTGTAGTGACGTCCGTTTACATCATCTCCCATGGCGGTCACCCGGTACCCAAGATGGCGGCCACCATCTTGGGTACCGGGTAACTAATTCACGGTAGCTAATTTACCAAGATGGCGGCTGCCATCTTGGTTAATGGGTGGCGCCATTGGAGATGATGTAAACGGACGTTGCTAGAAACCTTTATTTACATTTTTCACTAGAAGAACTGTGGCTACCCCTCAAGACCCAACCTCTTTACATTTGTAATAGGGGGTTAGCGTCCGTTATCAATTAAATTACGCTTAGCGCGTGTGCTTCTTTGGCGCACATAAGCCAACTTCAAAGTTTAACCCGCGCACTGTAACTGGTCGCCTCATTTACCAGGCTCACTGGTTGCCAGACGTAAGGCATAACCCCAAGTTGTTATACACCAAAATGATCGTCTCAGCGAGTGCTACACAGCTGGAGCCAGAAACCCCCACATTGTGGGGGTTAAGGCAGAGCTCCAACCACTTGGAAGTTGGGAGGGGTAAGCACAGTCAGTGTGGTAAATGAGGCGACCGTGAGAGGGTGTGCGTGCGAACAGTCAGTGGCAGCCTCAGTTACCAGCGAAACTACTCAGGGCCTTATTTCGCCTTATTTCGTAAAAATGGCAAATAAGACAAATCTGAAGTCAGTAGCGTGTAGAGCAGTATTTTATTCATATTGTGTGAAAATTACAAGTTTCGAAACACTATACTTACAGTAATATAACCAGACATGCAAACATGCATTTATGTAGGAACTAAAACGAAGAATGGATAACACCTAGTAGACATAAATTGTCATAACTTTTTTTCTAATTGTTGTAGAGGAAAAATAAAAACATCAGCAGGTTTGGAAGGATTTTCTGCATAAAATAGCAGTGAAAAACATTACATTGTTCCCAAAACACAAAAATGGCCATTGATCTCTTTGAAGCAATGTTGTGCAAAAATCTACGGAGTTTGACTCCATATTACAAAGAAACGGTTCAAGTTATCAAAAATCTGACAACATCAAAGTGTAAAGCAACATTTTTTACTCATTACTTCATATTTTTACATCTCTGCCTATTACGGTAAGTGAACAGGGAACGGCAGAGTAACGCGGGTAAATTGACTACTTTTCTGAGGGATGCGCGACCGTGCGCGGGTTAATAATTTGAAAATAACGCATCAGCAAGCAGAATCTCGTTCTTGTAAAACGTTTTAACGTTAAATTTGGGAGCCAGCGTGCCAATAGAAGCGGGCGCGCCAAGCAGAATTTAATTAATAATGGAAGCTAACCCCCTATTACAAATGTAAAGAGGTTGAGTCTTGAGGGGTAGCCACAGTTCTTCTAGTGAAAAAATAAATAAAGATTTGTAGTGACGTCCGTTTACATCATCTCCCATGGCGGTCACCCGGTACCCAAGATGGCGGCTGCCATCTTGGTTAATGGGTGGCGCCATTGGAGATGATGTAAACGGACGTTGCTAGAAACCTTTATTTACATTTTTCACTAGAAGAACTGTGGCTACCCCTCAAGACCCAACCTCTTTACATTTGTAATAGGGGGTTAGCGTCCGTTATCAATTAAATTACGCTTAGCGCGTGTGCTTCTTTGGCGCACATAAGCCAACTTCAAAGTTTAATAATTTGAAAATAACGCATCAGCAAGCAGAATCTCGTTCTTGTAAAACGTTTTTAAATGGGTTCCTTTAGTGATTCTTTTGAATGAAATTTTCAATTTCGGTGGATCACCTAAAATACATATTGACCGCTTATTTTTAGGCCCAAAAATACATTACACTTTATGCAATTGTGAAAAAGTTATCACAAAATAACTATAGCTGATTGAGGATTAGTTTATAGTATAAGTTTGTGAAGGACAAGATAAGGCTATTTGTTGAGAACTGGAATAAATGCTGTTGAGGTGTCATTATTTCATCTGGCCTGGTATATTCAATCTCTGGTAGATATATATAATTGACTTAGCTTTTCCTCCACTGTCGTTCCTGCAAGAGAGGCTCATCTGGAAGTTCATCAGTCAACTGAATTACATCGATATTTTGTTAGCGTGTTTTGCGTTTTTGTACTTGGTCCCTCTAACTGTTAGTTTGAGCTATCTTCATTGGCAGGCAATATAGTTGTGCCTTCATCATATATATCATCACCTTCATCTATATCCTCTGCTATAGCACCACTTATGTTGGGAATGAAATCAGGATCAGCAACACCATCGTCCATGTCCATGCCATCATCAGAATCTTCAGCATAATTTGGAGCCACACCTTGCAGATATCTATTACTAGTACCATTGAAACCAAACACATCGATTTTGGGGCCTGTGAAGGTTAAATGCAATGAATAACCATTGTAAATAGAATAGTTCAACAATTTTGTTGAGCTGATTCTTTACTCATAATTTTTACTATGAATTGGCAGCACAACAAAATTGTGGACCTATATTCAAGTACCTTACACGGTGTCATAATTATATAATTGTCTGCAAAACATGTGTTCAGGCATATCTACAACAATAAATTAAATATAAAATGTATAATAGACAAAGATTATTTACTTGTTACACCCTGAAATTGAAGTAGGAAAGCAGAGAAGTTTGACAAAGCGTACACAGGGATCAAAAGGTTGTTGACGTTGAGGCTTGCCATTACCTCAGCACCGCCTATTGCCTACTTTTTGTACCTTCGTGATGCGTAACAATTCTGTTCAGCTTCCAGAACAAGAGAAATCATTGATTAGCCAAAATTTTATATATTTTATCAGGCCTAAAAATGCCTCAAAAATCCCCCTCAGGGGATACAGGTATTGTATGTATGGGAATTAGCACTCTCAGGGGAACCATGTGAGAGCCTGAGCTAAAGGTTAGGTAGGCTTCCTTTTAGTTGTAATAAAATAGGTTTTTGTTTTGTTGCGGACCATTTTTTTTTGGTTCACTGCTGTCCTGTTTTTCAGCACCTACTACTTTCTTCTTCAACTTTTTTCTTGTTTCACGAACTTCTTTCCTTGCTTACTGTTTCTGTACACCTTGTGCATAGATTCTGTGTTCCCTCAACTCCATACTAAATGGTGCCTTCCTCTTTCCTCTCTTAGAACATCTGTGTCGTGGTAAAGGGAGGCTAAAACTTTCTTATATAATAATAATAATAATAATAATAATAGTGCCTCAATAATTTGTTAAGCAAATCCTTAAAGGGTTAAGGCAGCGAAAATTGGAAAATCGATTATGTTCCTCTTCTTAACAACTACCAGTTTCTGTAGCAAATGAGTATTTAACAAGTTATAGCAGTAACATAATGTAATTTAACTAATCTAACCCAATCTAACCCAACCTAACTTAAAATAACCTAACGTAACCTAAAGCATCACGAAATCTAACGTAACAGTTACGTTTTGCAAAAGAGGAGATGGGGCGATGACGTCATGGGCCCAGAAAGAATAGCAACACAGATAGAGGATAATACGCCACCTGGCAACAAGAAGTGACAATATTCAGTCAGCTGTACAATAACTTTGACAACAATAATGTCACAAGGTTAGCCATTTGAAAGAGGAAAACTGTTAAGGAAGACAAAAATTACCATACTGCTATATCATTGTTAAATACTCATTTGCAACGGAAAGAGTATAGAATAAAAGTTGTTCATTTTGATGTCATTAACATTATACAAGCATCAAAATTTTGAAAATTGATTAGTGTGTTCTGAAAAAATACTGACATCAGCCTTGGTATGGCTAAGTTAAGTGTGTTATCTTTGGTTTACTTAAGTTAGTTTATTTAACTAACCTAACTTTGCCTAACATGACCTCACCTATTGGTACGTCAAAACTGAATTTCAGCTTATTTATGTGCCTGCTTGTTTAATATAAGGCGTTCCTGTTATTTCAAAGTTAAATATCTTGAAAACTAAGCATTTGCAAGCCCAATGTCTTTCATGTAAAACATCTTAAAATTAAAATCACATTCAATTTACCTAAATGGAGCAACAAAATTTTCAAAATCGTTGACAACAAATAAATAAATATTGACCTTCATAATGTCTGACTTTGAAATATAGTTTCATAGAACCCTTATATATGTATATTATAAAGTACAAGAAAATTTGCTAATTATTAGTTCTAGAGTAATTGACCATTTTGATAGGCAGTAGCAGGATTTATTATCAACAGTATCCTACATTTGGACATTTGGTAAAAAGCACTGTTTATCTTCTGGCAAAGAAGCTGGAAAATTTGAACTGACAGATTAACTTATGACTTCTGTATTTAGGAAGCTGAAAATCTTGATCAGGCCATCAAAAATACTATGCTAACAGAACCAAATTTTAAAGAAACTATATAATTTAACAGAACCTAACTACACATAATCTAACCAAGCAGAGCCCAACTCAACATAATCTAACCAAAAAGACCCTAACCAATCAGATCCTCACCAAACAGACCCTAACCAAGCAGACCTTAACCAAGCAGACCTTAACCAAGCAGACCTTAACCAAGCAGACCTTAACCAAGCAGACCTTAACCAAGCAGACCTTAACCAAGCAGACCTTAACCAAGCAGACCTTAACCACGCAGACCTTAACCAAGCAGACCTTACCAAACAGCGCCTTCCCAAACAGCGCCTTCCCAAACAGCGCCTTCCCAAACAGCGCCTTCCCAAACAGCGCCTTGCCAAACAGTGCCTTGCCAAACAGCGCATTGCCAAACAGCGCCTTTCCAAACAGCACCTTTCCAAACAGCGCCTTCCCAAACAGCGCCTTCCCAAACAGCGCCTTCCCAAACAGCGCCTTGCCAAACAGCGCCTTGCCAAACAGCGCCTTGCCAAACAGCGCCTTGCCAAACAGCGCCTTGCCAAACAGCGCCTTGCCAAACAGCGCCTTGCCAAACAGCGCATTGCCAAACAGCGCCTTTCCAAACAGCGCCTTTCCAAACAGCGCCTTCCCAAACAGCGCCTTCCCAAACAGCGCCTTCCCAAACAGCGCCTTCCCAAACAGCACCTGATGAAACAAGATTTAACCTAACAGAACCTAACCGAATAGGACCTGACCAAATCTAGCTTCACAATAAGGAACTGTAACAAGCAACTTTGACCAAGTAAATTGATCAAACTTGACCAATATGAACCTAATCAAACATTAGATTATAATGAAATTTGTTCTTACATAAATAAATGGTTTGGGTGTTGGAAACTTTAAATGGAAGGAAACAGTTTAGCAGCAAAATTGGGATACTCCAGCCATTATAATAGTGCTTGTCTAATGGCCGAAATATCACTTTAGATAGTTTATAACTATCAGTTCATAAAACTCATGCAATCAACAAACTGTGTATTATTATATTGGGAAATAGTTTTACTAATTTATCTTGGTGAATCACTAAACCAAAAATATGTTCTTGTGTTTGAATTCAATGTAGATAGGTCTGAAGTTGAAACTTTTTTTGTCAGATGATACTCAGTTATGCATGCTTTCATTTATCATATGGTTTCAATTTGACACATTTTAATTAAATAATGTTAATTCTTTACAGATTTTAACATTTTTTGATTATAGGAGAGTCAAAAGTATTGCCATTTAGTATGTCTATGCTGTATATTAAATAGTTTATGCATTCAAATTATTTAAACTTATTTACAAGTGATCTTATCACTGGGACTTTTTAGAGTCAACACACTAAGAAAATGAGTGAGTGCTGCATCAAGTGGTGGGGTGTGCTGCTATGGGCTGTGTGGGCCCTCATGGTTGCTGCTCAGTTTGAGTATCATGATCTAGATGAATTTGATCAAGTGGAGACGCTGTACCACAGCATCACCCCAGAAAACTGTCACATCAAACCCAGGGTGAGTTACTCTGTGAGATATTTTCCTTCAAAGTGTCATGAGAAATACACTAGCATTTGTCTGTTCTGATCAATAGCTCTTTATAATGGTATGAAAATTCAACTCTCTTTAGTGAGCTCATTATGTTGTTCAAAAAAGTTAGTATAAGATGATATTAAAGTACGTTTTTATGTTAAAAAAAATTAAATTCATGTTTGATAAAGTAACTAGAGTGAAAACATCAAAAGAGTGTTCAAATTTTGTCTGAAAGGCTAAATTTGCATGAAAATGGTTATGGCCAAGTTTTTTCTGCAGGTGACATAGTGTCGGGGCTGAAATTATCTGAGGGAAAACCCCTTGAAGGTCTTCCACCAGAAAGAATAAAATTTGATTATGTATCATCTGAAAAACACTGGTGTGAGTGAACTATTATGGTCAATCATTGATTTTGAAGTTTAGGGATGATGAAAACAAAGAATTTCAAAGGCAAGTTAAAGTAGCGATAAAGCCAGTTGGAACGTAAGAGAAAGGTACACTATTAATTAAAGTAGACTGAGTGAAATTTATCTTTGCTGCTAGTGATTTATTAAAAGTGAATGCAAAATTGTGCATCAAAACATATTGTTTAACAATAGCCAATGTCTCTTTACATTTTGAATATTGCATTTGCAAAACCTTTCACACAACTCTCATTGGTTGGTAAAGAAGGGCAACATCAAAATTTTTTGTTTACTCTATTGGTTAGCAAAGGTTTCATTGCAAATTTTGTGTTGTAGGGGTTTTTCAGAGGACAAAAATGTGTAGCATTGTTTACACCTAGTGTGATTCCTATAACTTGGTATAAGTGACTGTGAGTGGAACGTGGTAGTGGTAACATGTTTTTAATGTCTAATGCCAATTTTTTTATTTCCAGAGCAACTTGTTCCTGCCAGGAGACACAGTCTCACACATTCCTGACATTCAAGATGTGAACATCAATCCAGTCTTCCCAAACAGGACAGGTCTCCTCCATCTGCATAACATGGCTCATGCTCGAGCTTTTTTCTACTCGTACATTCTTCAGACACGGTTTAAGAGACCACCTCCAGGTGATTTTTTCTTCTATATCTTTTTGATGAAAATTGTTGTAGTGAAGTATTTTAGCGTAGATTCTATGCCATGCCCCTGGATGCAATAGAGATCACTGATGAATTTTCTTCTAAAAAATTACTGTAGTCTGAAAATTCTGGACAACTTTGCTACAGTTCCTATTTATTTAGAAAGATTCTATGCTTCTTATTATTGTTTACTTTTGTGTTAATGTTGGAGAAAATTAATGTAGTGTAACATATTTTTAACATGCATTGCTTATTTAGGTAGGATAAAATGCACACCATGTTGAAAAACATATCTATGGATCAGTCATGCATGACATGAAAGCTAGCAAGCAACCATGGCTGAAAAGGTATTCATGCTCATGTCTTATTCTCCAAGACCTAGAAATAGGTTTTAAAATGCCTAAAGTTATAATTTATTAGTTTTCATTTGTTTCAACTCAAGGGTGTGTGTGCATGGAATTTTTCTTTCAATTGAATGGAATTTTTCTTTCAATTTTCTTTACAGTGCATGACCTTATGACTGATTTCATAGCTATGTAACATCTTTTTATTTTGCTAGAATGTTGTTTAGGCATTGAAATAACTGCATTTGGATTGGGTTTGAATAATAAAATTAAATTTGAAGCTTCAATGGTTGAAATACATCAAGTTTTGTTGTAGTTTTTTGTTTCATTCATTCAATACAATGACTGGGCACATTGATTTTAAATTGGGGCATATGTGTACCGCTAGTTTAATTACTCTTTTATACACGTGTATGAATGAATAGCACCTCAATTTGTTGTGACCAGTTTTTAAATAGGTTTCATCATTCTAGGTAAAATGTTAATGCTCAGTTATATTTTTTATATTTCATTGAAAGGATAGAAATGTATAATGCAGTAAAGTCAGTTTTTTAATATGCTACACACAACCTAACCAAGTCAAACTTTAGCAACCACACAAATGTGATCAACATGTTAAGTTTGTTGAGGCAAATTTTCATCATTAGGGATTTGAAGAATGCGTTAATTTTGCGGTTATTGTCACAGATTTTTTGGGAAGACACTAAGAGCTTGTAGTTTTTGTTATTGGTTCATCTCTTCTTTCTCTTATATAACTTATTTTTTAGAAAATGAGACAAGCAATGCATCAGAGCTGGACCCTGGCTTCATGTACTACTTTCTGTCTTGCGTGGCTGACGTGGCTGCCAATCCCAAGATAAACGCCTCAGGCTTATACTTCCAGCCCAACATGGCCTACACCTCCTCTTATTCTGGCTTCTACAACAAAACCATGCCTCTTTTTGCTCCCAGAGCGTTCAGGTAAAGAATAAGGGTGTTCTGTTCTATGGACTTGATTTTGCTAAATCCCATTACATAATTATAGTATTTGTTACTTGCTTGGTTGGTTGGTCTGTCAATCCTCAACTTGAACCACTATGTAAACTGAAAAGATGCACCTGCGCTTCCATAGAGTGCAAATTTCTGTTTTTGAATTGCAGTTAATTTATATTTTAGCTGGCTAATTTTTTCTATGACCTAGTTTTTAACCTTGAAATTGTTCAAAAATGTTTTGGCAATAATTAAATGATAGAAAATGTATCTTGAAAAATTTGCTGTAGAGTCAATGAGAATTTCTTTGTAAAATGAACATTTGTAACCAACTCTATCCACATTGCAGCATGTCGGATTATTATGAGTAAAATTAAGCAGGGAAAGCTACCTATGTGTTAGTGAAAGACTTGAATAATCTTCAATTTGAAAAACTGGATTGAAATTTTACCTACATTATTATAAAGTTGGTTGTTCAATTTTTCTGATGTGATTACTGAAAGCACAGTGCTTAATTTTACCCCATGTTATTAGGGACAATAGAACATAGACAGTGACTACTTTAGTTCACCTGCTGGAGCACCAGAGACCCATTGGGTGTGGTCCTCATGGAACCATTTGTTGAGAAATACGAGTATAGGTCAGAAAATGAACAATAGCATTAGATAATATCCATTGTATGTACTGTACAGCTTCTGAAAATCTTGAATTTTTCCTTTCTGGATTCATATTTACTCTCACTTTACCTTCAAATGGATAACAGCAGCTCAAAATAGGTAACTCTGGTCAAACTTGACTTATCTGTTGACATCTTCTGCCCCTCACTTTAAATTTGGCTCATCCCTATAGGCTGTTGGTGCACGCTCATCTTAAGTAGCTTTTTTAGCTATTTCTTTGTGTGCTGTATCATTTATTACTTCTTTCAGTTATATGAAGTAAGTTTGTTGATAGAAAAGCTCAAGTCTTTCAGAAGAGAACCTGTTTTGTTGGTAAATTTACTTCCTCAGCCTGTTGAATTTTCTTTTATGGGTATGCAGAACATCTCTGTGTTCAACAGTTGAATGAGTGCTGCTAGTTTGAAGTATTTCCTTCTTCAGGGCATTTTATTTTCTTTATCTTTTGCATGCAAACTAAATAATCCTGTGTTAGATGCGTTTTATTTGTCAATGAATAGTTAGATCTAATTCTCTAATCTATCTGTATTCCTGTTTCTATTTTAGGATGGACGATTTTAACGATCCAGTGCACATGGAGCGCACGTCTACTCTGAACTTCTTCCAGGTGAGTTGTATTTAGGATACCGTTATCCAATAAAGAAAAAACAATACAACCTAGTAAAAACACCAGAAAACCAGGGGGCTCTTTTTAAAATTTTTTTTCTAACCCTGCTTCCAAGTGAGTTGTATTGAGCGCCTGTCAAGTGAGGAGTATTGAACACCAGTCAAGTGTTGAGTATTGAGCACCTGTCAAGTGATGAGTATTGAGCGCCTGTCAAGTGAGGTGTATTGAGCGCCTGTCAAGTGAGGTGTATTGAGCGCCTGTCAAGTGAGGAGTATTGAGCGCCTGTCAAGTGAGGAGTATTGAGCGCCTGTCAAGTGAGGAGTATTGAGCGCCTGTCAAGTGAGGAGTATTGAGCGCCTGTCAAGTGAGGAGTATTGAGCGCCTGTCAAGTGAGGAGTATTGAGCGCCTGTCAAGTGAGGAGTATTGAGCGCCTGTCAAGTGAGGAGTATTGAGCGCCTGTCAAGTGAGGAGTATTGAGCGCCTGTCAAGTGAGGAGTATTGAGCGCCTGTCAAGTGAGAAGTATTGAGCGCCTGTCAAGTGAGGAGTATTGAGCGCCTGTCAAGTGAGGTGTATTGAGCACCTGTCAAGTGAGGAGTATTGAGCGCCTGTCAAGTGAGGAGTATTGAGCGCCTGTCAAGTGAGGTGTATTGAGCGCCTGTCAAGTGAGGTGTATTGAGCGCATACACAGCCAGCATTGCATTGCACTCAACTGCGCTGAATAAGTTGTCTCAAAACGAATATCTAAAAAGCCCATTGACCAATGAATAAAGTTCATAGTTGTATTTTTTGGTCTTCTGTTATGGATTTGGAATTGCCAAAAATGTTTGCACTATTTTTAGTAATATTTGGTCTTCATTTTATGAATGGGCATGTTATGCATAAATAAATACAAAATGCTGCTTAAATTTACATTTTGCCCAATGAAATGCAACGCTATTTGGAAGCATTGATGTCTATTCCAATGTTAGTGATATGACCTGGTGTTGTGTGAATGTTTGTGAGCTGTAGTGCCATTCGTGAAATGACCTGGTGTTGTGTGAATGTTTGTGAGCTGTAGTGCCTTTGGTGATATGACCTGGTGTTGTGTGAATGTTTGTGAGCTGTAGTGCCATTCGTGATATGACCTGGTGTTGTGTGAATGTTTGTGAGCTGTAGTGCCTTTGTTGATATGATCTGGTGTTGTGTAAATGTTTGTGAGCTGTAGTGCTGTGACCGAGGCATTTTTATGTTGACCACCTTACTGAAAGCGCCAAGCTAAGAAGTAGACTGGCTGCAGCGACAGCAAAGTTTGGGCTGAGAGTCGGTCAGTCAGGAGTCTTAGAGAGAGCGAGGCAGGGTGCAGACCTTATGGTGTGTATCGCGCAGGCTAATGCGTGGATTGTTGCCCCTATATGCTCTACTCGTACGCCGTGTTTCTGAGCAACACGTGCAGTTGTCAGGTTTTGACAGTGTTGTCAGCACTTGCGCCTGCGGGCTGCCTCGGTAGCTTTACTTGTGCTGTAAGCTCGTGTGTTTACGCTACCTGAGTCGAGGACTTTCCTAGTCTCAAGTCGTCTAACTTTAAAGTGCGTTTTTGCCAGTTTCATCTTGTAAACAATCTTTTTAAAACTGCTTGTCAATAAATGTGAACTTTTAAACGCATTGCAAATGCTTGTTAATAAAGTGCAATTCCTTCGGTTAATTTAACCACGTTTTTTTAATAAATTATCAAACTACCGGAACTGTTTTTACTATAGGTATTCCAACTGCATAGAAACGCAAAGATTTCCGTGGAAAAGGAAAGAAAAAGAATAACGACCTTGAAATAATCTATTGAACATCACAGTCCATTGTGTATCGTCTGTCGGCAAATTATAGTGGCTAGGAATCCTGAAGACGTAGTTTATCGGCCACAAACTTGGTGTCAGAAGTATGGGATTGTCGAGCTAATTGGACTGTGATTCGTTGTTCCTGTGTTTCTCCTAAGTGCAGTGAAGTGATCTATGACAGAAAAATATAGTGATCGTGTTTCGTGTTTCAACTTCAGTGAACTATTAATTTGTTACTTAAGGTGAACATTTTCAACTGAACTTCAAGAATTCAAGATGCCTAGTTCAGGAGCTGCTGGTTCTTCAGCGTCGGACCGCAGTGGAAGTGGCGGTGAGCGTAATTCATCGGATATGGGATTTGTGATGGGTCGTTTAGCGGATGCTATTTCTAATATGAATAGGCGTGTTCAGCCGCCTCCTCCACCTTTCGATCCCTCTTCTCAATCGTGTGACATCAGGGAATTTTACAGGATGTTCGAAGTGTATGCGTTGCATACGTACGGTCCTGAGGAGACTAACAGTGATGCGTGGCTCATTTCCTTGCGTGCGTTGCTTATGGGTAGTGCTCAGTCTGCGTTGAGTGCCATGGGTGCAAGCCGGTTAGGTTATCAGAATGTGAAGAAGAACTTGATCTCTTTGTTTACGCCTCGAGATGTTTTCGACACTGCAAGAATCTCAGCCTTCATGTCTTCACAACGAGTTCCAGGAGAGTCGTTTCTCATCTACGCCATGAGACTAACAGGTCTTGCAGCATCCGCGTTCGGATCCATTCCTGAAAGAGACAAGATGATCATGAGTAAGTTATTAGAATCACTACCTATCGATGTTAAAGCTTAAGTTAGTATGCAGATGTCAAACCGTGAAAATCCTTCCCTTGATACTATGGTGCAAATCATTTCTGCTTTAGAACCATTTTCTGTGAAGTCTATGCCTGTGCAAGCAATTGCTCTTCAACCTAGTTCTGACGAGTTAGAAGTTTCCGCGTTGAGTAAAGATTCAGTTAGATATCCTAACTTGAGAGAATTTGTTACTGTGCCTCAAACTAAAAGGTGTTTTTCTTGTAATGACCCAGGGCATTTTGCGAGAAATTGTCCAAAGAGAAAGCAGTGTTACTCAGATCGTGTTCCCAGAGTTAGAGATAGTGATGTAACGTGTCAATTCTGTAACGGTAAAGGGCATGTGCTGGCTCAGTGTAGACAGTTTAAGCGGGAATTTGGTGCTTGTAATTGGTGTGGCGAGACGAATCACAAGTCTTTTAACTGTAAAAGCAAACCAGCGTTAAACCAAAGTTCTTCTGTTGCGAGTCAGGAACCAATTGTGAACAGCTCTAACCCGGCAAATGTAAATCTTTTGATGAAAACTAAACCTTCCGCTGAAAGTAGTTACTATTATTTGGCAGTAAAAATTAATGGGACTGTTTTTGACGCGCTTATTGATAATGGGGCATCTGTATCTGTCATTTCCGAAGACTGTGTTCAAAAGTTGAGAATTAGCTCCCCAGTAAATTGTCCAGTAAAAAGCAAATTACAGGGATTTGGCTTGTCCACGATCAATGTGATAGGAGAAATAAAAGTAAGAATAGAGATTGAAGAGCTCTTCTCTGATCACACCCTTTTAGTTGGACCATCTAATGTGACAAACCAGAAATTAATTTTAGGGTTAGATTATCTAGAGCGGCATTTCATGATTGTTGATACTGTGCGACGTGAATTGTGCTATTCTCCTCCGAATGAGCCTTCTTACCCAGTAAAATTGAAAACTAAGCCGGGTCTGCAAATGCAATGTGTTGTGTCGAACTTAAATAAAATTGTCATTCCAGCTAACCACAGACAACTAGTGAAAGTGAAAGTGTCAGACGTAACTATTCCGGATGATACGTGTGGTTACTTGCAGCCAGTCAACGTAGTGTCGGAAGAAAATTTAGACATTCAAATGGCTTATTCGCTAGGTTGTGTTCGAAATGGCCATGTGATAGTGGAAATGATGAACTTAAACCCGTGCCGTGCAGTAGTAAAACCGAAAACGAAAGTCGGTATTTTTGTGGTAACTGATAATGATGATGACATTAACAGTGTGAGTAGTGTTGTTGATGAATGCACAGACGTGGGTGAGATGTTCGATTTTTCAGCAACTGATTTGACAAATGCGCAGATATCTGAAGTTAAAGCTATGTTAAATAAGAATAATACAGCTATTTCTAAGCACGAGTATGATCTAGGATGCACCTCTACTACTAAACATGTCATTGATGTACAGGGTCATGATCCTGATAAGCAACGCTATAGGCGATTTCAAGGTCCGTTAAGACACGAAGTCGAGCTAGAGTTACAAAAATTAGAAAAGCGTGGTATAATCGAAAAATCATCTTCTCCTTGGTCTTCCCCTTTGGTGCCAATCCGAAAGCGCGACGGTACTTTACGACTGTGCGTAGATTACAGACGCTTGAATGCGGTCACAAAGCCCGATTCTTTCCCATTACCCAATTTAATTGATGCTTTATCAAATTTGCAAGGGTCACAATATTTCAGTACGTTTGATCTCATGAAAGGTTTCCATCAAATAGAAGTAGATGAACAAAGTAGGGAGTATACTGCGTTCTCTACGGGTGATTCACATTGGCAGTGGACTAGAATGCCTATGGGAACTATTAATTCGCCAGCGTCTTTTATGAGACTGATGTCGCTCGTGTTAGCGGGAATTCCGTGGAGCATAGCGATTACGTATATCGACGACATTATTGTAACAGGTCGAAATTTTAGTGAACATGTGACAAACTGTGATTTAGTGTTGTCCAGATTTGCGCAGCATGGATTGAAGATCAAACCCGAGAAGTGCGAGCTCTTCCGACGTGAGGTGACGTATTTGGGTCATAAAGTCAGTCGTGATGGAATTCTACCCGACGGAGCAAATATCGAGGCGATCTTAAAGTATCCTCAGCCTAAGACGCAACGGCAAGTGCGCAGATTTATCGGTATGTGCAACTTTTTCCGTAGACACATTCCTAATGCCAGCACGATCATGAAACCATTGAATGAACTACTCTCCCAAAATAAGTTAGTTTGGACGGAAGAATGCTCTCAGTCGTTCTACAAATTAAAAGAAATTCTAGCAAATCCACCTCTTTTAAGCTACCCCGATTTTTCAGAGAATGCTGCTCCGCTAATAATTACTGTGGACGCCAGTGGAGTAGGAGCGGGTGCCGTGCTTACGCAGGAGCAAAGTTCCCAAGAGAAAGTTATAGCTTATGCTAGCACAACTTTTAACAAAGTTGAATCTTATTACAGCGCGACAGAACGAGAATTAGCTGGATTACGATGGGCAGTAAGAACATTTAGACCTTTTATCTACGGCAAGAAGTACATTATCAGGACTGATCACAGAGCATTAATTTATTTGAACAATATGAAAAGTGTGGACGCCAGGTTAATGAGAACTTACGAAGAACTGCATTGTGGACACTACGAAATTCAATTTGTAGCAGGAAAAGACAATGTTGTTGCAGATGCGTTGTCTCGAGTTGTGGAATTTCCTATTAGCAGTGAGGATGTGGACAAGAACTATTGCGTCTCTTTGCACGGGCACAAGGTAAAATTAATTCCTGGTGGCCCAGATTCACTTTTTCAAGCGCTTTCGCTAGGATTGTGTGACAGTTTAGATGAACATGTTACCATTCGCGAAGAGACTGTGGACTTAGTTGTAAAGAACCCTCGTGCATTAGGACTTTCTTGTGACAAGAGTACGATGAGGAAGCTGAAAATTATGAGACAAAGTGGTGTTCTGCCAGAGTGGTTTTTGTTGGACGCTTTCGTGAAAAGATTTAAAGTGAATGTGAATGTGCATGAAGACGGCATCGGTGTTGTTAAATTTGAAAGTTCTCCCAGTGATCCTACCATTCATTTGCAAAGTTTACGTGGTGTGCACTTCAATTTACTTCTTCCAGACGGAGAGACTATCAATGAAATATTAATTCAGCATATAGACACTGTGATCAAATCAAATGATGACTTACCTGTGCATGAAGTTCAGCCTTCCCAGGTGCTGTACCAGCTTGAGGACGATGGGACAGCAGAGGCTGCAGTGACGCCGTCAGCGCGAATTTCGTGTAAAAGGAAACCTCAGGATTCTGCAAATTCTGAACAAGCTCCTGTTTCGAAAAATAAAAAGGACGTAATTATTGACCAAAGATCTCTGCACATTTCTACAGAAGAACTTCAAAAACTACAAAAAGCGGATCCTCTCATTTCGTTGCTCATAAAATTAATAAAGCAACAAACTTCAGAATCTGAAATTAAGAAGAGATTATCAACATTTAAAAACGGACGAACTTTTCTAAAATACTTCGACACGTTGGTGGTGAATGAAGATGTGCTGTATGGAGGTCTTCATCGCGTGCCGGTGATCCCTGCTCGAAATCTTCCCAGCATGGTTAGAGGGTTCCATAAAAAATCAGGACACATTGGTCGCGATAAAACGGTAGCGGCAATGTTACGACATTTCTTCAGTCCGAGACTCTCACCAATCGTTGCTTACGTTGTCAGAGAGTGCAACATCTGTCAAAGGTTCAAGGGTAAAGCAAAAGGTGGAGCGCCGCAATATCGACGTATGCCGAAAGCTCCGTATGAGGAATACGCTGTGGATCTCTTGGAACTTCCTCCAGGGCGAGGCAATGCGAAGTATTTGTTGGTTGGCATTGATCTCTACACGAAGTTTGCCAATGCAGTCGTGATTAGAAACAAGAAGTCAGCGACAGTTGCCAGAGCTTTGGAAAACTCCGTTTTTAGCACCCTGGTGAAGCTTCCGGAGACGGTAATTTCCGACAACGGTCCCGAGTTCCGAGGGCGACCCTTCATTTCGATGTTGAGAAGGCACGGAGTTAAACACTTTAGAACAGTGCCGTATTCTCCGCAGTGCAACGGTGCTGTAGAAAGGCTTAACGCAACCCTTAAGAATTTGCTAGCTACAGCGTGTGAAGAGAACAAGACGCCATGGACAGATCAACTTACAAGAGTTTTAATTATATATAATAATACGCTTCATTCCGAGACTGGTCACGCTCCAGCTGATTTTTTCAACGAGATTGCAAATAAACTACCTATTCCTTTGTCGCAGCCTTATTGGCGTTTTCCTCATAAGAATTTTAAACCATACGAAATCGGTCAAAAAGTAGCGAAGAAACTACCTCATTTACCTTCAAGTAATAAATTCTCACCCAAGTTCGACGGTCCATTTATAATTGAAAAGGTTGACAAAAATGGCGTTACTTATAAAATAAAGAAGCTCGATGGTTTTAATTCACAAACGGCTCATTTTAATAAACTTAAACCTTGGTACGGCGAAGAAGACGACGGTATAGTTTTTGGTGCAGACACTCGACATGAGCAGCAGATACGAGACAGACGCAGCAGGCGACGGCTCCAAAAGACGAGCGAGATGGTGGCACAAACCCCGGTTTTACCAGATGAGCGAAGTTCGTTCCCAGACTTCACGATGATAGGCGGTGTGGGCTTGTCTCTGTCGAAGTTGGCTGACAAGATTTGTGAAGCAACAAAGGAGCAGCAACGAGCGACTCAGGCTGTCTCAGCTTCACCAACAGACGAAGAATTGAGTCAGACGGACGAGCAACAGAGCTTGGAATGGGAGAACTTAAGCGATGAAACTACCGAAGTTCCAGCCATGGATGTTTCAAGACTCGATTGCGAGAAAGTAGCTCCAGATCCAGCCCAGTTGAAGCCTCGACGTGACTCTGAGAAAAATAGTCAGTGCTCATCGCAGCATTGGACGAGATTTTCGGCAAGAAAAGCAGCGGAAGCGTTAGTCGGAGCACTTGCTTTGAACAGCGCGAGGCAAGAATTTCCTTGTTTCGGTGCCGACTCTGCGTTCAAGTTCGATATGAAGAAGACGTATCGTGGGTCGACAGGCGACTTCCAGCTTCCAGAAGATATCCGTGACTTCGAGCGAGTTTCTATCTCGGATGGGCCGGACCTTTCCGACCATATTCGTTGCGAGATGAATTCAGAGTCTTCTCGATTCGATTCAGATAGCGATTGTTGAATAGTTTCTAAATTTTAACTCGTTGATTGAATAAATTATCCTTCCTGTGTGTAATAAAGCATAATAAAAATAGTATTAGCATAATAATAAAATTTTGCATAATAAGACTGTTTTAGATCAAAGTATATTTTGTTACCTATCTATACTAATGTCTTGTGTTTTAAATATGTTACGTTGTAAGGTTACATACCTCCCGCCTTAAATTTGTTGTTAGATGGCGTTGGGGGGTGTGACCAAGGCATTTTTATGTTGACCACCTTACTGAAAGCGCCAAGCTAAGAAGTAGACTGGCTGCAGCGACAGCAAAGTTTGGGCTGAGAGTCGGTCAGTCAGGAGTCTTAGAGAGAGCGAGGCAGGGTGCAGACCTTATGGTGTGTATCGCGCAGGCTAATGCGTGGATTGTTGCCCCTATATGCTCTACTCGTACGCCATGTTTCTGAGCAACACGTGCAGTTGTCAGGTTTTGACAGTGTTGTCAGCACTTGCGCCTGCGGGCTGCCTCGGTAGCTTTACTTGTGCTGTAAGCTCGTGTGTTTACGCTACCTGAGTCGAGGACTTTCCTAGTCTCAAGTCGTCTAACTTTAAAGTGCGTTTTTGCCAGTTTCATCTTGTAAACAATCTTTTTAAAACTGCTTGTCAATAAATGTGAACTTTTAAACGCATTGCAAATGCTTGTTAATAAAGTGCAATTCCTTCGGTTAATTTAACCACGTTTTTTTAATAAATTATCAAACTACCGGAACTGTTTTTACTATAGGTATTCCAACTGCATAGAAACGCAAAGATTTCCGTGGAAAAGGAAAGAAAAAGAATAACGACCTTGAAATAATCTATTGAACATCACAGTCCATTGTGTATCGTCTGTCGGCAAATTATAGTGGCTAGGAATCCTGAAGACGTAGTTTATCGGCCACAGTGCCATTCGTGATATGACCTGGTGTTGTGTGAATATTTGTGAGCTGTAGTGCCTTTGGTGATATGACCTAGTGTTGTGTAAATGTTTGTGAGCTGTAGTGCCATTCGTGATATGACCTGGTGTTGTGTGAATGTTTGTGAGCTGTAGTGCCATTGATGATATGACCTGGTGTTGTGTGAATGTTTGTGAGCTGTAGTGCCATTCGTGATATGACCTGAGCCTGCGTAAGAATTTATGTACTGCCACATGGTTGGTGTTGACAAGTCGCTGTGAAGATATTTGTGAATGTGGTCATGCGTGACATGATATAAGCTGTTCAGGTATTCAAGAATGTGGTTTTGCATGACACAATATTAGGATATTCACTATTATGTTCACTCATAGCGTGATTTGCGCTGTTTAGATGCTCCAAAACGAGTTCCTCTGCATGAACATGGCAGGTGGATGACCTGGGGGCGATCCTGCCGTCTGGGGAGACCAGCAAGAACTACACGCTGGAGGACTACTACATCAACGAGTGGTATTACTCCTGGCTGCCTCACACCAACCAGCGCCAGGACGGCATCACCACCTTCCAGGTACTGTCTTGTGACTCTTGTCTAGGTGCCTCATCTTGCTGGCTCCTAAGTCGTGTAATGAGTGACTTGTTTTTGGGTGTCTCATGCTCTGGCTTTCTCATACAATCGATGTCACTAAAGTGTTGGTGGCCAAATGTATGTGATGAGTGTCTTGTTTTGTGCTCATATTTAGGGCATGTCATGGTCTGGTCTGGCTTTGCCATTTGATCGAAGTCACTAAAGTGTTAGTGGTTTTATATGTTCTACTAGTATTAAATGTACATTTCATTTGAGGTTTAAATTTAGAACTTTCATCTACTGTCACGCATCTCAGAAGGAGCGTAATGACACCAAGCCTGCCTTGTATTCTATCATATTTTTTTAGTTTCATCATAATTTTCATTGATGCATTCAATCCTTGTCTGTAATGTAAAACTGTTTTTTCCTCTGTCAAAACTCCATAGGTTTGTGTTCAAATCTACTTTATTTTTTGCTTTCGGAGCACAGAGGATTGGTGCTGCTAGTTTCAAAGTGGTACTGGGGCATGTACGTATTGCTTACTTTAGAATGATCTAGAAGTATTTTTGAAGTCTGAAGGGTTTTTTTAAACAAACCTACCCGGCTTGAGCGTGTTTAATGTTAGATCTGTCATCGTGCTCTTGTGTTGTCATTGTGTATTCACTTGCTATTCAAATTCAATATATTTCATTTGTCAAAAAACTGAATTCCTGGTCAACTGGTTAGCATTTATGAAATTGTTATGGTGAGCATAGGTATGTTCTAGAGACCATTGCATAATTAAAGTCTTCTTTTGTTGCATTAACAGTGAAGTATCAATGTCTAATGCAACCTTCTTCTGTGGGCTTAGGTGAAAATTCGGTATGCAAACAACACGAATGAGACGTACGTGTTCCACGGCCCCAACGCTGCAGATGAGAAGCCAGGGCCTGTCAAGTTCAGCCGTCCATATTATGACTGCGGCCGCAGTGACAAGTGGAGTGTGCCTGCCATCTCTCCTGTTGGTTAGTTCCATACCACGGTAGAAGAAACAAGGTAGGGCCAAACTAGTCTTATTTTTGTCGACTGTGTGGCAATGCTGATGTCATGACAGCAAATCAATTGCAGCATTCGTATTGCATCTGGCATACCTGCTAGCTCCAATATTGACCTAACGGCATGTTGCAATGGTGACGTCATAAAGCTTGTTTGAAATAAAGCTATTCCATTGGCTAGCCAAACAAGAGGAGGTATATTTTCCCCAACAGAAATGACTTCACTTGTTTCTTCTACTGTGTTCCATACCCACGCGTTACTGTGTGTTGGACTTCCGTGGTGTCGTTCGAGAAATTAAATTAATAGTGCTTATACAGTTAGTTTATAATTCATGTGTGATCTAATAATTTGTGTCATAATTTATGTAGTAACAATAATTTATGCTTAATGGTACCTATGCAGCTAGTACATAATTTATGTGCTGTCTTTTACTCTTCTTGGGTGGTTAGTTGTTATATATCTTATACAGGTATGATCACTCCACCAAAACAATGTGTTTACATTTTAATTCATCTTCCAGCGGATCTGTATCACCGTCACACGGGCTTCCGTCACATCGAGTACCCTACGTTCACCGCCATCTCTGTCATGGAGACAGACTTTGACCGGATAGATGTGAACCAGTGCCCTCCGTCTAAAGGCAACGACGGCCCCAACCGCTTTGTGGACACCGCGCGCTGCAGGAGAGACACCACCGAGGTGTGTGTGTGTGTGTCCATCCTCATTATTTCTTATCTGTTGTAAAGTCATCCATTGAAACTTGAAGTTTGTAAGTTTGAAGACTGAGGTTTACTATAATTACCATCATTGTGTAGCGCATCAGCATTCAACTTCATGAACAAACTACTCATAGTTGGGTTCTCAGGCAAAATCTTATCGGGAAGATACAACTACTGTTGCTATGAAGATAAGATTTCCCAGAAGGAAGATCTGCGTTTGCAAGCTGCAAGTTAGAAATGCATTTCTTTTCTTGCAATAGAATAGTTTTTGTTGGTTCATTTTGTCATCTACCTTATTTTTTTCACTTCATTGGTGTAATTTTTTCATCACCTGTGACGTAGAGGTTGATGAAGGTGGTACTCGGGGCACAACTTGAGTTCTTGAAGCACGGCGTATAAGGCCTACCAGTGTGAGGTGATTTCTCACTCGGATTTTTATGGAATCTTGATTTGGGTGTGGTGCCACTTTTGCTTTCATTTCAAAAAGAATAACTAAGCTAAATGAGCCTACAATTCATTACGGGTATAAATCTGTTGTTGATGCTGTGTCGTGCAACTGAAAACTCTTGAAATAGAAAGATCAGTGATTAAAAGAAAAGATTGTGTAACTGAGTGTTAGTGATCTGTGTGCAAGCACACACTCATATATTGTTAATTGTTTCAGTTCAGTACATCAGAAGCATCACCTCTCAACAGTGTCGTTGTCATCTTTCTTTTACTTGCATCTTGCGTAGAAGTAGTAGTAGTAACATGGGTGTGCTAGCGCTTCAGTTACTCAAACTATATCGCACCGAAGGTCACGTAATTTTATAAGTATCAGAGCTTGCATCTTGAGCAGGAATTCTATTCTTAAGCAGATTCACATCTGAACTCTTCATAGAGTTATCGGAGTTATCTTTCTATAGATTACTGCCTGAGTGGCAGTTTTTACAATCGTTTTTAGTAAGCTTACAATCTGCCTCCTTTTTTACATCTTCTATGTGAATTAGAGCTCCCAGGAAGAAGATGTGAAAACCTGAGCTGGAGGTTTGGTAGGTGTTGAATATTTTTATAGGCGAGGTCCCTGTTCGGGCACCAAATTGTTAAATAATTAGTTTGGCAGAAGTCCCTGTTCGGGAGCCAAATTGTTAAATAATTAGTTTGGCAGAAGTCTCTGTTTGGGCGCCAAACTGTAAAATAGTTAGCTAGGCGGCGTATCCTTCTTGGCGCCAAATTGTTAGATTATTTAGGTGGGAAAGTTCTGTTTGGCCCGATTGATAAGTTAATTTGGTGGGCGAGTCCTGTTCGGTCCAATTGATAAGTTAATTTGGTGGGTGAGTCCTGTTCGGCCCGATTGATAAGTTATTTTGGTTGGTCGTTCTTGGGAGCCAGTTGGTAGATTATTTAAGTGGGCGAGTCCTGTTTGGCCCGATTGAAAACTATTTGGGTTGGTCCTTCTTGGGAGCCACCTTTTGATAATTGTCTCTATCTTAGGGATTCTGAGGGCCGTATTTTCTGAGGCTTTTTATTCCGGAGGAATCTTCCTGATATTTTCAGGGATAAGAGAAAAGTCAGATTCTACGGACTTATTTTTATCAAGTTGGGGTTCGCCAACAGTTTTCAAGTGTTGCAAATATTTTTGGTATCCTTCTGAGTTTTTGGTCTGATAAGAGTTTTGAAGCCTTTGAGCTGTTTCCAAGCTTTGGAGATGTCGAGTGTTTTCAAGTTTTGAAGTTTTCGAGCCGAACTAAATAAAGCTGTAGAGTTTTTTGCGCTGGTAAATTTTTGAGTTGTCAAAACAAGCTTCAAATTTTGAGCCAATCTGAATCTAGCCAATGAAATTTTGAAGTTTGTGATGGAAGTATGTTTTGCAAGTATCTGTGATATGCGAGCTCAGTTATTTGCGAGAAGAATTATTTTTCCTCCTTTTAAATTACAAAGGCACTAGTCGACATCTTTTGGCAATAGCCTAACAGTAGGCTTTCCTTTTATTGTAATTGAATTGGTTTTTGTATTGCTACAGACCATCTATTTCTTGGTTTTGTGCTGTTTTTTCAGGTTCCTTTCCTTCTTCAATATTCATTTTGTTTCATGAACTTATTTCATGAATAATCCTTGTGCTTAGATTCCTTATTACTTTAATTATTTACTAAATGCCAATTCCTTCCCGTGAGCACATCTTTGTTGTGGGTAGATAAGCTTAAACTAACCTATCGTCAAAATCATTCATGCTTCATAAGATGGACCAGGGTTCCTCCCCTCACCTTGAGAACTTCCCTTCACTTCACAGTGCGAGCCGCTGGACGGGTACGGCTTCAGGCGAGGGGGGTACCAGTGCCGGTGCAAGCCTGGGTACCGCCTCCCCAACGTGGTCCGAAGGCCGTACCTCGGGGAGCTGGTCGAGCGTGCCACGCTGCACCAGTACAAAGACAGCTTCTCGTGTCAGAAAATAGGGTGTAAGTTCTTGGTGATGTTTCTGACATCAGAAGACTTTTGTAGCTGGTGCTTTGCTTGATGCTCTGTTGCTGTTTGTTGTCAGCGGCTCAAACTAGTGCCACGTGTATTGTTGATTTCATAAGTATTTATTTGCTACATCAAACCTAAAGCTGTTCCTATAGTGGAATGGTGAAAAAAATTAAACTCATCAAAAAGAATTTCGTGATCAATATGTTGTCTTCAACCAGTTGAAAACTTTCTTGCACTTCCCCTAACCAACTCCTTGCACGTTATTACTACGGGATCTTTCTTTCCCTGTGCATGAGAGGTTAGGCCAAGGTTTTTGATTGCTCTGTGAATTGTTGTGATGCCGAGGAGCTTCTTCTTAGCCAATGCCGATAATGAATTGGTTGAATTGGACTTGACACTTTTTTGAAGCTGGTTAAAAAGTGAGGTTTCCGAATTTTATCTTCCCCTGGCGTGTTGGTGCCTCCAATCTTTGCCAGATTCATTAAAACTTTAATAAACATCGCAAATTGTCTGCCTAAGGTAATGGCTGGATCTTGTAATACAGGCAGAGCTTCAGCTTGGGCAATGAGGCTCACAGCTGCACGTTTCGACCGTTCAAGCGTAATGTTAATGCATATACTCAAAATGTAAATTGCCAGCTTCATAATTAACTGAACATAAGTAATGCCCTTCATTATTGCCAACTTATCAGAATTATTGACGTTTTTAAATTTGTATGGATTTATCTAAAAGACCCTTTATATCAATGGAGATTATATAATTTCAGTTTGGGCTCTATAAATTCACAGCAAAGGCCTTGGATGAACCGATTGCTTTTTATGTTGCTGGCTACATCCTTAGCACATTGTATGGATAGTGAATGTAGTTTTTTGTTTTTCATTTAGTGCAGGAATAGAGTGTGCTTTAATGGTTGTAAATATCTTAATGGGAATCTGGGCTATCTTTATCCACTTACGAACACAATGTTCATGACAAAGAGACGTAAAAAACGTACTCATGCGATCTTTATTTCACTTTAGATACCAGTACATCAGATTTATGCATGATCATGATACTTCATTCAGGGATTCACAAACTACCTGTGACGTACAACCGCCTGACGCCAGAGGAGCGCAACCTGTACGTGCCGAGCGACTTCAACAACGCTACGGGCATCAACGCAACCCTGGGCCACAACCTCAACGTGAACAACTTCATCTACTTCCTCAAGTCTGTCACGCCCACCACCTGCCAGGACTACACGGAGGCCCAGCTCACCCTCAGCGGCGATGTGGCTTATGGAGCAGAGAAGCAGTTCGAGAATGAGGCTAGGATGGCCTTGCGTCTAGCCAACTTTGCCAGTGCCTTCTTGCAGGTGGGAGACCTCTTCTCTTGTGTTTGGAGTGAATTTTTACTGGGGGCTGCGTCAGATGTTCACGTGTATTTTATAAGACTTGTCATTTAAAGACTGCTTCAGATGTTGACTTGCATTTTGTAAGACTTTATTGGTTAAGGACTGCTTCAGATGTTCTGTTGCATTTTGGGGAGCTAACGTATTAGAGACTGATCCACGTGTTCTCTTGTGTTTTGTGTGACTTTGTTTATTAGAGACTACTTTTGACGGGCCCTTGTGTTTAGTGTAGCTTTCTTCATTAAAAAGTGCTCTAGATGTTCCCTTGTGTTATGGTTTGCAGGTTTTTTTTTATAAAATACCTAGGCCGTGTGAATGCGTGGTAAGCACATAGTTTGGTTGAAAAAGCATGTGAGGTGGTGAGTACTCTGTGATTGTCACTATTTCCCGTATTCTGATTAGGATTTGAGTGTTGAGGTACTCAAGTGATGGTAAGTTTTGTTTTCTTTGTTTTAATGTTAGAGTGCTACTTCAATTTAATAGCTGTCACTTGGAAGATATAATTTTCGTGGTCATTCGTTTCGTTCCGATAATTTGATAATCATTTACAACAATGTAGTGATGGCATGTTTTATTTAAGGGGATCGTCCCGGGCCCTTGCCAGATCCTGTCAATTTCATGGTCATTTTGCATGTTTTTGTTGGAGAAGGACCCTTATTTGGGGGACTATTCGTTCCTAAAATTTTATGGCGCTACGATTTATAATTCCCCCCCCCTCCCGGGGGGGGGGGGGGATGAGGGGACCAAAATCTTTCAATTTTCCCCGCTTTTGACCCCATATAAAAGAAGAACAAATGGGAAATGGAAAAAAAGCTCAATTTGAGTTTGTTAGAAATGTGTCAGGAATTCTAAAACTGCATTTTTTTTGTTCTAGCATCAAAACTGAAGGAGTTCCATTTTGAAATATCAATATCAATGAAAAGCACCCAAAATGTTTAACTTTTTCCGGATTTTGACCCCATATATAAAGAGAAAAAATGGGAAATGGAAAAAAGCCGAATTTGAGTGTGTTAGAAATGTTCCAAGGATTCTAAACTGTCTTTGCTTTTGTTCTAGCATCAAAACTGAAGGAGGAGTCCCATTTTGAAATATCAATATTAGTGAAATATCAATACCTAAAAAACTGTGTCAAATTTTTGCAAAATCTAAGGCCTGAATCAAAAAAATGAATGGAATCAATTGTGTTTCTTTTCAAAGGTTACATATCATAGTCAAATTTCATAAGAATCAGACTGAAAATAAAAAAATTCATTTTTTTGATAGAAAAGAAAAAAAATGTATTATTATTTTTTTTTTGAAATCACAATTCACAGTTCGAATATGAAGTTATGTATGGAAAGTATCGAAATAAAAATTAAAACTGCATTCAATTACATCAATTGTTCATTATATTACACTTCAACAAAAAATTTTGTTTTTTGCTTATACCCAACACTTTTTATTTTCAACATTCATCCTAGGACTAGTTCTCGAGTTTTGATGCTAGAACAAATCCAAAGACAGTTTTAGAATCCTTGGAACTTTTCTAACAAACTAAAATTCGGCTTTGTTTCAAATTCGAATTCTTTGAAGAAATATATAGCTCTAAACCCAAAAAATTGTTGCTGATTTTTGAAATTTCAAGAAATTATGAAAAAATAGAAAAAATTTAAATTTGAAACCAAGCCGAATTTGAGTTTGTTAGAAATGTTCCAAGGGTTCTAAAACTGTCGTTGTTTTTGTTCTAGCATCAAAACTGAAGGAGGAGTTCCAATCTGAAACATCAATAAAAATATACCAAAAACACATTTTTCGTCAAAAAAAAAATTAGGCCTAAATCGAAAAAATGACAGGAGTAAAAAAGGTTTACTTTCACAAAAGACATATACTGGCCAATTTTCAAACTAATCGGACGAAAAAAAGGTCTCAAACCCGGACGATCCCCATAATGTACAAGTTTAATTATCCGGAGCAGCTCCATGAGCCAAGGCAGTCACTCACTTTACTTGGTTTCTCTCAAGTGTTTTTTTTAACATTTAAAATGATATAATGACAGTTTTCTTTTACAATCTTGTATCAAGGATTGCTATAGGTCACTAACAGCAATCCTTGATACAAGATTGTACACTTCCTTCTTGAGCTCAACTCTGATGTTCCGTGTAGCAGTAATGTTTTAATAAAAGGAGTGATGCTGCCAGATTATGAGAATGAAACCAGCATCCTCGAGCTTTTTCTATTTGTTCTCTTTTATCAGTTGCTCATAGTTCATTGCAAGAATCTCCTCTGGGGAATACAACTATTGTATGCATGGGACTGCGAGCTCTCAGGAGGCCATGTGAAATCTCGAACCAAAGATTAAATAAGTGTTTTTTTAGTGTAGAAAAAGTTCATTTTGTTGCAGACCATCTTTTGGATTCATTGGTTTTACTTCTAGTTTCTTCTAGAAAATGCAGTTATAGACAGCCGTGCCTAGAAGTTAATGGTGTTCTCACCTCAGACCCGGATTGCGTGGCGGAGGCACTGGCCCGAAGCTTTTATAGTGTCAGTAGCGGACGACTTAACTCTCCTGCCTTTACAGTGTTGAAACAGGAACAGCAGCAGCTGGACTTCTCAACAAACTCCATCTACTCTTATAATGACCCCCTTACAATGGTTGAATTTTACAACGCCCTGAAGAAATGTAAAAATACCGCTCCCGGACCAGATGGTATCCACTTCCGGATGTTGAAGAAAATGCATACTACAGCCATTAAATTCTTGCTATATATTTTCAATAAAATCTGGATCACGCATACATATCCTCAACAATGGCGTACATCATTAATCATGGCTTTCGAAAAACCAAACAAACCTCCATCCAACCCTGACAACTACCGACCCATTGCCCTAACTAGCTGCCTTGGAAAATTGATGGAGAAATGGTCAATGCGCGACTCACCAGATGGTTGGAGGCGGAGGAGCTACTGAACCCCGTCCAATTTGGCAGTCGGCAGCTTCGAGGGACCACAGACGCTCTGCTCCGCTTACAGAACCATCTGGTGGCCAACCTTGCCGAGCGTCGCCGAACCATGTGTCTTTTCTTTGATATGCATAAAGCCTATGACACCGTGTGGAGATATGGAATACTTAAGACACTACATGAGTATGGACTCCGTGGTAACATGGCCCTGTATATTCAAGAATTTTTTGGTGAAAGAACTTTCCGCGTTAAGGTCGGCGACACCCTCTCTTCCTCGCAGTTGCAGTGTGAAGGTTTACCTCAGGGCAGTGTTATGAGCTGCACCCTGTTTAGTGTCGCCTTAAATGGTATCACCTCCACCTTGCCTCCCGGAACGGTGGCCTCCTTATATGTGGACGACTTTATAATACTCTTCATCAACACATCTTCCAGCTCTGACGCGAAGAATGCAATTAGCCATCAATAACGCTAATAAGTGGGCTCAGGAACATGGCTTCAACTTTTCACCGGAAAAAACAGTTGGACTTTACTTCCAGGGCCGTGGCCGTAGTGATCCCCCACAGCTCACACTGCAGGGAAGACAAGTGAGATTTTCACACAGCGCCAAGTTTCTGGGGGTGACGCTTGATGACAGGCTCTCTTGGAAGCCCTACCTAGCTACCCTCAAGGCTGACTGCGTCAGAAGGCTGAACTTGCTAAAAAGCCTGGCCGGCCTGACGTGGGGGGCTGACAGGATGACCCTACTGAGACTATATCGTACTCTTATTAGAAGCAAGATCGACTACGGCTGCATAGTGTATCAATATGCTAAGACGACTTCACTTTCGAAGCTGGACCCTGTGCATCATGCTGCTATCAGAATCTGCACTGGCGCATTTAGGTCGTCCCCTTCCAGCAGCTTATGTGTGGAGAGCGGTGAACCTCCTTTACGGCACCGCCGTGTGCAGCTGACCCTTCAGTACTTGGCACGATTGGAACAAGTCCCCTTGTCTCCTGCATGGACCAGCGTGCATGCGCCACTAGGCCGACATCTGCCTTTCCCTTACTTTCTGCCCTCATCGGAAGATTATTCGGCAGTCGTGGTTGCAATGCAGCTAAGGCCAATGAGAGTACAACCAGTGTTCTTGGAAAGTTTTCCCACGTGGCGTGTCCCAATCGGGAGTTTTTGTCCGGGATGTCAAATGCCTAAGAAGGATTCTATGCCTACCCACATACTAAAGGGGATCTTTTTGGACCATATTGCCGAAAAACATGCCCGTGCGATGAAGTTCTATACCGACGGCTCAAAGGTGGGAGACGCTGTAGGGTGTGCCGCTGTGTCGGGGGAGATGGTGATCGCCAAGAGATTGCTCCCAGAGTCGTCCATTTTCACTGCGGAACTTTACGGTGTGCTGGAGGCCCTTCAACTAATTAAACATTGTGAGCATGATACTTTTGCTATTTTTGTGGATTCAAAAAGTGTGGTGGAGGCCACTCGAGAGCTTAATAGTACCCATCCGCTCGTTGGTGAGATCGTCATGAACTTAATAGATTTAACATGTGAGCGTAAATCTGTGACGTTGTGCTGGGTGCCCGGCCACGTAGGAGTGTCTGGCAATGAGAGAGCTGACCAGGAGGCTAAACGGGCCGCAGAGGCAAACGAAGAGACTCTAAATCTGATGGTTCCTTTCCGGGATTATAACCCTCGGATCAAAGCGGCAGTGAGAGAACGATGGCAGCAGGAATGGGACAACACTGCTAACGATAGTAATAAATTAAGAAGCATTAAACCCACTATACGTGAATGGATATCGTCCAGTTGTCGTAGTCGCCGGTTAGAGGTGATGCTTTGTCGCCTCCGTATTGGCCATACGCGGCTAACACACGGCCACCTGATGGAGCGGCTACCACAGCCGCAGTGCGAACGGTGTCGTGTGCCTTTGACTGTAAAGCACTTCCTCGCGGAGTGTCCCCTGTATGCTGTTGCCAGGAATCTGCATTTTCCGCACCTTCGCGGTCGTGCACAGAATGTTTTGATCGGAATACTTGGGGAAGCTGAGCGATCAACTTACAATGTGACAGCGCTGCAGTCGTTTCTTGGAGCGTGTAATCTGTCTTCAAAAATCTAGCCTGAAAATTCTACGCATGGTAATGCAATGTAAACACTGAACCGTAAAATGGCCGGGCGCGCTGCCAATGCCCCTGGGGGTTTCAGCGCGGGTAAGGCGCCCGGCCATAATTGGGTGGGCAGCTGAGACCCCCATTAGGGAGTTAGGCTGCTGCTCAATGTGCAAACTGCATGTACCTTAGGATGATTATACAAACTGATTGAACCCTACGCAGGAGGTGTATGGTGTTGAACTAGCAGCTCTTTCATTACTGCTGATACTGCTGCTGCTACTGCTGCCACCAATGAAATCAAGTGTTGTTCAGATCACGCTCGTGGCTGACGCGTCTTTGTTTGTTTAATAGTTGTTGTGACTTGCGTTGCAATGTTTGTGGCAGTGAGACCTCGAAATTTGAGACGCGGAGACAACCTGAATTGTGAGACCTTCGGCGCGACATAGTGCAGGCACTGAAGCGCTAGCAAATTGATGTTTTTACTACTACTACTACTACTACTACTTCTAGTTTCCATTACATTCTTCTTTAACTTCTGTCTTGTTATAGATTCCCTGTTCCATTATTCAAAATCAAACGATTACTTTCTCTTTCTCTCTTGTGAACACCTTTTTTGTGCTCGAACTAACTCAAAATCTAATCTTTATTGTTCAAATTTTCTTTAAATACCCAAAAATCACATTCCATTGAACTTATGGATAGGGACACACTAATTCTGAAATTCTTTTCTCAGATCGTGAACCACGACGAGATATTTGCGGGTGTGCGTGTGGCGGACAAGCCTTTCACTGAGGACCAGATGATGGGCGAGGTGTTGAGCATCCTGCTGGGCAACAACAGGGTCAGTGGGTGCTGCTGTGGTCTGTGGGTGCTGCTGTGGTCTGTGGGTGCTGCTGGGGTCTGTGGGTGCTGCTGTGGTCTGTGGGTGCTGCTGTGGTCTGTGGGTGCTGCTGTGGTCTGTGGGTGCTGCTGTGGTCTGTGGGTGCTGCTGGGGTCTGTGGGTGCTGCTGTGGTCTGTGGGTGCTGCTGTGGTCTGTAGGTGCTGCTGTGGTCTGTGGGTGCTGCTGTGGTCTGTGGGTGCTGCTGGGGTCTGTGGGTGCTGCTGGGGTCTGTGGGTGCTGCTGGGGTCTGTGGGTGCTGCTGTGGTCTGTGGGTGCTGCTGTGGTCTGTGGGTGCTGCTGGGGTCTGTGGGTGCTGCTGGGGTCTGTGGGTGCTGCTGGGGTCTGTGGGTGCTGCTGGGGTCTGTGGGTGCTGCTGTGGTCTGTGGGTGCTGCTGTGGTCTGTGGGTGCTGCTGGGGTCTGTGGGTGCTGCTGTGGTCTGTGGGTGCTGCTTGTGGTCTGTGGGTGCTGCTTGTGGTCTGTGGGTGCTGCTGTGGTCTGTGGGTGCTGCTGTGGTCTGTGGGTGCTGCTGGGGACTGTGGGTGCTGCTGTGGTCTGTGGGTGCTGCTTGTGGTCTGTGGGTGCTGCTTGTGGTCTGTGGGTGCTGCTGGGGTCTGTGGGTGCTGCTGTGGTCTGTGGGGTGCTTGCACATGGTACTAAATAGCATTGGTACCGAGTCATACTCTTGCAAATAAGTGTATGTACGGTATGAATGAGTAATGGGTACTTTTAGTTATGGTTACATATGGCGTAGTGCGTTTGTCTTTGAGGAGGAATAACAGATTGGGTAGTGGGTACTTCTTGTCAGGAAGTACTTACTGTTATCGAGTAGGTCACAAAGAGCAGCTTGAGTCTGCCTAAACGTCTACTGGTCTTGTGTGATGAGAAAGCTTTACATGTGCGAGTGATAAAAGAGAAACTTCTAATGGTGATTGACATAGAGACTGTTTCAAAGAATCGTCCCGGTTAACAGGATCAACACTACTGCAGATTGCATTGGTATGATTTAGCAAATGTGATTGCTTTCTTTCATAGAGAATGTGAGAATTGGTCTTTTGAATGAAATGAAAGCAGCAGTTGGGAGACTTGCTACGAGTCCTATGTAAAATTGAGCTAACAATTTAATGTAGCAGGTAGTGAAATGTTGAATATGTACAATGAATCATTGCCATAATGATGCCTTAATAATGCGTGGTTAACAAATTACACTCTGCACATGTGCGCTGCTGCTCACATGTGTTGTATCATAGCTGCAAATTTTGCTTGGCATGCTTGCTCTTTTGGTGTGACCATTTACCTATATTTTAAAGGATGAGCGCGTTCATTTTTTTATTCGCCTGCTTTTCTCATTAATATTAGAATAAAAATTAGGGCTATCAAACTTTAAACTTTATTTTTAATTGTGGGGTTTCAACTGTGTTCGAAACTCGATGCTAAGAGCCTCAAGAAAACTCAGACCTACGAGTTAATAAAACTGGCATGGCTTGTTCAACATGAAATTTGTACCGTGTTGTGTAAATTCAATGCTAAAAATCAAGAAAACTCAGACGTACGAGTTCATAAAACTGGCGTCGCTTGTTTAACGTGAAATTTGTACTTTGTTGTGTGCCAGGTGTGGTCAGCAGGCATGTACTGGGAGCGCAACAAGTTCCCAAACCGCACCCTGTTCGGCCCGTTCGCCTACAAGACGCAACTGAACACTCGCAAGTTCGCCATGGAGGACCTCGCGCGTATCAACAATACCAGGCTCTCCTACAACAACAAGATCTGGTTCAGGAAGCTTAAGTCCAGGTCAGAAGTACTACCTGTACTAGGGTAAACGTCCACTTTTGGACGTCCATTTGAATGTGGCGTTTTTCATGTATTTGTGTTCGTGATGTCTGAACTGCTTAGTGTTCTGGTGTGCTGGAAAGTTTTGTATGGAGGTACAGTTTTGATGGAAGCAATAATTCTTTAGTCATTTCAAATGTGCACCGATAGTGTTAGGGTACCTCAAAATTTTGTATTCATTTACTACAGAGACACAAGCGAGATCTATCGTAAATTTAAAAAAAAAATTGGTTACATCTTCCAAAGTATCGTTTGTTTCCCCGCTAAGTGTTCATTGCAGGATGTTGGGAGTCAGACTTTGTGTGGCAGTGTGTAGTACTGCTAGTGGAATATTTATTCTATGACTATGTAGTGTTCCCTAGCCATCGAAAATGACTGCGTTTTTTTATGTTGGAAGTATAATTCATTAATGTGCACAATTTTCTTGTGAATATTTCAAATACGTACCATTTCCTTTTTTCGATTCCTCTCTTTATGTGTTAGTTAATAATTGAATAAATTTCAATGGTAAATAAACTGCAAATTCAAATAAAATGAAATATTTATGGCCATTATGCAGTGCTCAGGAATCCAGTTAACGGGGGAAAGCAACGGAGACACTCACTGAGCCAGCAAAGAACAAACTTGTTTTGTATAGAGAGATAATTTACCTTATTGACAATGTTATTACCACTCTCGCTACAGATTATCTCTCTAATAACTTGTCTTTCTCATTAGCTTCCTCAATGTTTATAGAAATTATTTTTCAAATTAAAAAGTGAGTGGCTACTGAAATATTGGAATAGTCATGTCATTCAGGGATTTCGATGGCGGGTGAATTCAAATAAGGTTAACACTGATCTAATTCTTATTAAATCGAGTTCTCTCTTTCAGTTGAGCAAAACTGAACTTTGAGTTCTGCTTGGCGCTAAAATTCTTGCTGCTGAATGATGGGAAAACATCACCAGTAGCCTAGAAAGTATTTGAATATCTCCAGTTTTGTTTATTCTTTAGCAATGGAATAGAGAATTCTTCCACTACACAAGCTAGCGTCCCTTATATTGGTGCTTATTTTGATGGCTACTCATCTTGAGGAAAATATCTGGATATGTTTTTTCCCTAAATATATTAAGTTGCTCTTACGCGCCTTTAGTAAAGAAAGTAGGTATGTCAATCATCTACAGGTTTATTAGCTAATTAATAATTTGAAGCAGCCCTACTCTTTAAAACAAACCAAGAAAATGTTGAATTTACTCAAGCCTTGTCATAATTTTATTGTAAAAACAGGAGTACATCAAAATTTCTTCCTTTACCTCAACTTTTGTCGATTTGATATGCTACATTTTCACATTTTGTGCTTGAGTTCTCAGTTTGGGTATCATAATCTAGTGTCATGAAGGTGCTTCCTAATCTGGTGCTTCCTCCACGTATGCGACGACGTAGTCATCCGCTCCACCGACATGAGCTGTTCAGCGTTTTGATGCTCAGACGCTGCTAGCGCCGTGCGTGAAGTTCGTTTTCTTGGCATCCAGACCACTCGTTGGCCGCTCGGTCATGTTGCTGCTTACGTACCTGACTTTTAGGAAAAATTAATTGAAAAATGGGAATTTGTAGAAGAGCATATCCGTGTCATCCGGAGTTTTGAATTTACCTTGTGTTTTTACTAAACACCACGAACTGAATTTTCCCCCATTTGGGATCTCAAATCAAAGCATGGTTAGTGGCAACCAAGCATGCTAGCTTTACAAACAAGGTTGCCAGAGTTCCATCCGTGTTTAGATTGATGGTGGGGCGCCATCGCAACAGTTATTTTACATCGGGAATGCTGTGAACCAGAAACTGGCAGAGCATGAAATGCTAATGAAACATTTGTCATGAAAGAGTGACCAATTCAGATAAACTTTGTAATACTAAGCCCATTAGTTACTAATTTATTTTTTTCTCAGAAGATATGATTTGTCGTGTTCATCCCTGTGTCATGTTTATTCTGTTCTTTAAATTACGTCAGTCATCTATGAAAATGTGAAGTTTATGTTATCAAGTCATGTCCTCTACATCAGATGTACCAGTTAACATGTTTCATTTACACTTTACATTACACTGCATAACCTTATCAAATAACCTCAGATGGTCAACGAACTTTGACGAGCTGGAGAAGTACTGGGTGAAGCTGAAGATCCGTTTCAATCACACTGGTATGCAGCCCATCCGCTACGAGCGCTACCCCACATTCTACAAGGCGGCAGACCTGCGGCACGGCATGTGGTCAGAGCCCCAGTACGACTGCAAGGGGCCTGTCAAGAAGTGGCTGGTCAAGTATGCTGCTCCTTTCTTCGGCTGGGATGCCCTTAGGCAGAAGCTAGAGTTCAAGTGAGTGGTTCAAGCAGACGAGGCATTTAGATTTAGGGGAATACAAGTGTTGTATCTATGGGAAGCGCTCCTAAAGGGAATATGCGATGTCTCGAGCTGAAAGTTTTTTTTAAATGAAATGTTTTTTTTTTTAATGTTAAGGACCATCTTTTTTTGGTTCTCTGCTCTGTACTGTTTTTCTACATCTACTACTTTGTTCAGTTTTTATCTTGTTTCAATGACTTCTTTCTCAACTTACTATTTTTATGCACCTTGTCTATAGATTCCGCATTCCCTTAATTTCATACTTAATGGTGCCCTCTTCCTTAATCTCTTTGAAACGTCTTTGTTGCGGTTAGGTAGGCTAAAACTACCATCTAATGTAGTCTTAGGCTTAGGGGAGTTGTAGTCTCAGTGCGGCATGTTGCTGTTCAGGAGTGTGGTGGGAGAAGCTCAACTCCAAGTGAGAGATTGGAACTAAAGAATACTGTACAATATTGGTTCACTTTTGTTTTCTTAGTGCGCACAGAGCTATTTAAAAATGAGAAGATGGTATTCTGTTCCAACAGGTGCTATAGATCAATTAACTGGTTGAGCCAATAGAGGTCATGGCAATGTTGGTTTGGTGCGTTGTGGTATTAGTGCATGTACGACGGTGTTAATGAGTTGGTTAATTTGATTACTGCTTTATTTTTTTTGGCCTTTGGGGAAGTGAAAATTCGTTTGGAGTGCTAAACAATGATGCAGGTAATTTTTAGTTATTCTAACCCCAATGTTCTCACCAAAAACTAACACTTGCTGGCCGATGAAGTAAATTTATAGAGACGCACTCTTTTTTCTAAGAAATTGTGAGACAAAAGTGCAGTATTCAAGTACCTGATTAGCTAGTGACTTTTCTATATCCCTGTTGACAACACGTGGTCCAGCGTGTGAGCGAGTGGACAGAATTTGTGTTCTAACTGTTGCAGGGGTGGACAGTAACACTGAAACTTATTTCACCGTGCTAGTACGTATGATTCAGGAATGGTAGTGAGGACGCTTTTTTAAATTTATAAAAAATATTGCATTATAAACTTTTACGGCTTCAACTGTTAAAACCTTGATAAACCCTCATCACGAGGCTGTTGGTTGCCAGTATTGACGCAGTTTGAGCGTCCAGTTATGTTGTAATTGTTTTTCTCTCTCAAATTTGTAATGAAATAAAATTAGTAATAATTAAGCAGCTTAATTCACAGGTACCTCTTGCTTAACTCTTCACGATGAGTAGCTGCAAATAAAAATTAGATGTGTTGACGTTCTGTAAAATTGCGCCTTTTCGTTTTTACTGGCCTACAATTTGCAAGGGAAGGAAGTAGCTGCTCCTCGTCAGTAAATTGTTACTCTTTATGTAGACTTGACAGTTGTATAAAAAATGGTACTTCTAAATTGTACTTTCTTTGTGTAGCAAGATATTTAGTAACGCTGATGCACATTTTCTTTCTTTACATAGAGCTAGACAAATGAAATCCTGCTCTTCATGCGCTCCAAATACCGCCGCTTACCATACGAGATAGAATAAAGTTTGTGCAATTTCTGCTTTGTGGGGGATTATTAATATGGTGTGAGTTTCATTATAATAACCAATTGAGTGAGATGAAGTGTGCGACTTTTTCTTGAGCCGCAGAAGTTTTCAGTTAGTATACCGAGTTCTTATTTTTGATGATCCGTGCAGGGGAGCAGTGCAGGTGTCCATGGACCTCATGAAGATGGACATCAACCAGTGCCCGTCTAACTACTACGTGCAGAACATCTTCCAAGACTCGCACCACTGCGACAGGAAGACTTCTTACGTGAGTCGCTCGTGTGCTCTCTGTTGAGTGCAGTCCTTCCTGTGTCCTTTGCAGGCAGTGAAGATATGTTCGTGTTTTATTGATGACTTTTTTGGGACATGGAGTGCTCAGACAGAAAGAATGATAAAAATTGTGAGATGTTTCTTTCCTGTTCCCTACACTCCCAGGGAAAAATGTGAGGTCTCAAGCTGACTTTGGTATGTTTTTTTTATTGAAAAATAATGTTTTTTATTTTGTTTTGTTAAGGGGCATCTTTTTTGGTTCAGTTCTGTCCTGTTTTTCAGCACCTCTGAGTTTCTTCTTCTACTTTTATCTTGTTTATCCCTTCCTTCTCAACTCCCTGTTTCTATGCGCTCGAGATCCTGATCGGGAAGACACCTTACGCACAGATTCTGCATCCCCCTAATTCGATATTAAATAATACCTTCATCCTTCCTCTCTTTGATAATCTTTGTTGAGGCAAGGGAGGCTTAAACAAACCTATAATCAAACTTTCCTGTTCCTTTTATTTATAATACAATACTGTTCATTTAGGATATTGTTTTAAATTTGTGGTGCTTAGGGCACTTTCATAAGCCTTTTGCATCAGAGGCATCTGGGTAAAGTGAAGCTTTAAGGCACAAGCAATATTAAGCATGCTTCAATATTGCGCTCCTCTGGCCGAAAAAACTGTCCAGAGTGTACTTGTGTCCTTTGTGGCTGAGAAGATTGAATTTTTTTCATTTAATTCATGGTTTCTGACATAAAAGTAAATTAATGTGTGTTAGGATGCAGTGTGTACTTTCCCGGTTGAGAACGGTCGTTTCATCCTCATTTAATTAATAGTTTCATTATCTTATTATAACCAATTAATATCTTAGTTTGGGTGCATTATGTGTCGTCCGGATTGAGAAAGATAATTTTTGAGTTGTTTTATTTGTTGTCATTCTTTTATTAAAGCATATTGATAAATTAATGCTCTTGTTTTGGGTGCAGTGCGTACCGATCCAAGGTCGCGAGTTTGAGACCGGAGGGTACAAGTGCGAGTGCATCCAGGGCTACGAGTACCCCTTCGAGGACCCCATCACCTACTTCGACGGCCAGCTCATGGAGGCCGAGTTCAACAACATCATCAAAGACACCAACTCGAGGTAGCATTCATGTCTTTGGCCTGGTGCTTGTTTGGTGCACGCGTGTGGGAAAGCTCATCATTGTAAAAATAAGTAATAAACAAAACAAGTTAAGGCTTTACGTTTACTTGTCTATAACAACGACGTAGTCATCCTCTCCACCAATATGAGCTTTCCGCGTATTGGCTCTCTGACGCCACTAGCGCCATGCGTGAAGCACATGAGAATTTTATTTTGCATTTCCTAACTTGCATGGACGGCGGTCATACTTAACATAGGCTAGACCTGCTGGCATATTCACTTCGATTTGTTTTAAATTCAAGTAACATAACCTGTTCATAGCCCCACATTTTATTATCACGTAGTAATTCTAATAGGTTTTCAGTTTCTTATCTAAGAGGAGGGAGTGATAACCAGCCTATTGAGTAGAAATGTTTCTCCTCAAATCTTTTTTTTTTTTTTCATGTTCTTGTTTTTTTTACCATCACCAGAGGAGCAGCTTACTCTGAAAAGTATGTCTCAGTTGCAGGATTGATCTAGGACCACGGCCTTGTTTGAAGCACGATGCTCTAACCTAGCGTCACGGAGAAAGCTACTTGCAGTAGCTGGGCTAGATGTAAAGGGATGGTCTTGAAAGTTTTGCTTCTTAACTAAAGTCTTTGTTTAGAACATTTTTGTGTGGTAGTATAAATGAGCTGTTGCATGCTTACTTTAATGAAGTAAGTAACCTACCATCTGCTGCAGGTCAGGGAATTATTATATCTCTGCAAAATGAGTAGAAATGATGGCCTTGTAATTCTATTCTTGTTGACGATGAGGGGATTTCAACATTTCAGTGCCCTCAATTAAAGAATTTTCAGTACGAGTGTCCCTTCTTTCTCAACGGAAAAAACAGCCAACTCTTGGATCTCACTGAGTTCGTTTTAACAGGTCATAGTATCTGAGAAGGTTAAAGTCGTTTGTTAATTTCAGATGGAGTCTTCTAGGTGACGTAAGTGTGTTTTAGGCTTGACCTATCTGTCTCTGTATCTTCTCGGTGAATGCATATACTGGAAGAGTAACACCATTCAGTTGATCTATATCAAGTTACTGCTGCATTCTAGATTTCAGTAGTCACTTGACTGATGCATAATTTGACTTTCTTTCTCTAGGACTGGAATATAGCTAATAAAAAGTATTAGCTCCAAATACCTTTTTTCATATTTTTTCTATGCTCCCATGCTATGACTTACAGTTGTGCGTGCGACAGCAATTCTCTTGTATTATTGCTGCTAAAAATTACTGCCTCAATATTTACTGTCCAGACCTGCTGCTATCGAGAGGACGTGCCATGTACATCTGTTGATGTATCAGTAATGAAGTTACATTTCATGATGGATTTAGTCTGTATTATCGTACTTTACCTCATCTTAATATCAAGTTAACTCTCTGCTGTACCTTTGCTCTGTCCTTGCTTTCTTGTGGCTGACTTTACATCGTAAATTGCAGGTTTGACGTGGTATTCTTCAGCCTTGGCAGCATTATAATAATGACACACCTTTCCAATGATATGCCTGAAAGCATAACATCAAGTCTCTGCTCGTTTAGTAATGCTTAAATTTTATTTCAGGTTTGATTTCCTGAAGTGCCGCCTGGCTGGGGCCGTGAGTGTGTCCTCAAGTTCTTTGTTGGTGCTGCTTGTGGTGCTGTTGCATCACGTCCTCCGAGGACCGGTGCGACATTAGCGTCGTCAACTGGAGCTGAACGTGTAACTGCTCAAGTTGGACTGCTGAGGTGTTTGCGCCTGTAGCAGCCCCTGGTTAAGGAGTCGATTGTTAATGTCAGGAGCGTTGGAGTCGTTTGTCGGCAGCGGCCAGCTGTGGTTCGTAGAAGTGGAGCGTTGAACACGCATGTTCTAGGTTGAGTTTAAGCTCTACATGAGGTTTGGTCATTACAAGTGTTATAGCGCCAGCCATTTTCGAAGTTCACGCTGTGTGAGTGTGTTCAGTGTGTTGCTTAAAAACGTGCGGGTGAGGCTTGTTAATTAGAATTTGAGATTCTCTCCGCAGACTCTAATTTTTTCCTCACTTTCAGCAGCTCTGAAAATGTTTTTGGTTAGGCAATTTTGATATTTAGAAAGAATAGCAATTAATCATTGAAAAGCAAAGTGAAATCACAGGTATATCTTTAAAGGAATTTTCGACCGTCATTTTTTTAATTAAAGCTACTTTAATACACTAAGTTTTTATTGAACGTGGTAACAGCTCACTTTTTCCTTAGTACAGAGCTGTGTCTAAAGTTGTTAAGCTATTTCTCCAATTTCCCTCTAGTTCTGTGTGCTCAATCTTCACAGCAAAGGTGTAACCGATTTGTGACGCTTTGGTGCATCGTAATGGTGTGTAAAAGGCGTTGTCTGGGATCTCTCCATTAAATCAACCGTTCACATTTTTATGCAATCAAAAGCTGGGAGTACATGCGTACTGACCCAGTGTGTGGAGTACGTATATCACGTTTGTGCTGCCACCACTGACCAGTAAATCTTTTATATTATTTGGTGTTACATTCCAAGCATTGCATTTCCTTCCCTTGCTGGGAGAATTAGTTATAAACTACAACGTATTCAGTGCGAGTAATTTTAAGCACAAAATTATGGATTCATATTCAGAGTTGGTCGCCTTTAAGAATGATAGTGTTTAGCTTGCTCCTTGATGAGCAATCAGATCTGTTTCTTACATTCAGTACAAATCAATGTAGCAATATTAAAGTATTGCTTTGCTTCACTTTGATGTATTCCAGTGAATATTTACACAGAAGACATCAAATGAAAGAATGTTACTTAGAACATCTATGAATCTCATCCGTCCATTTTTATGTGAAATACTAATTTAAGGCTTAAGAGTTCATGTATGTTTACGTTTGCTGTTAGATGTATAATCTTCGAATATTTCTAGAAATTAAGTAGTGGAGATAGTTGTCACAAGTACTGATTCAGTTTTGAAACACTGAAGTACTTTTTTTTGGTAAGGTTTATTGCGTCATTCTCTGGTAAAATATTTGATCTCTGAGATTTGTGCTTAGCCTGGATCAACGGTTCTTGGTCCGTCATTGTGCAGGATTGGTATCTGCATCTGTCATGCTTTTTTATTGGTATGTACATCGGTCATGTTTCAGTATTGGTATCTGCTTCGATCATGTTTTAGTATTGGCTTTGGCATTGGCATCAGTCATGCCGCAGGAATGGTATCAGTATTAGTCATGTTACAGTATTGGTGCAAGTACCGGTCTTGTTAGAGCCTTGATATGTCCACCGGTCATGTTACAGAAATGGCATATGCGACGGTCTTGTCTCAGTATTGGTATCTGCATCGGCCATGTTGCAGTATTTTTATATGACTTGGTCACGTTGCAGTATTGGTATCTAAATTTACTATAGGAGGGTTTTGATCTACCTTGTAATAATGCTACTATAATATAACTACACCAGGGGGCCTCGTATAACAGCTCTAGTATCTAGACCTGCCATGTGGATGTATTGGTCTTGAAATTTGTCTTTTTGAACTTCATGTTGCAATAGTGATGCTTCTCTGAGATGTCTCGATACAGTTTTGATGTTTGAATTTGCTTTGTTAAGGTTTCTCCTATTTGTAAGTGAAAGATTAGCTAACCATTTATATTAACCAAGTATGTATTATTAAAATCCGTCCATTTTTATTCCGTCCAGCTAAAATAGCCGTCTGTTGATAGCCATTTTATGATACCGAAACTGAAGTAAATTATGTTCTGGATGAACTTAGATATGTAATGTCCCTGTTTTTCTTTTGCTACTCTATTTTAAAATTTGTGAAATATGGTTATGAAGCATTCCTACATACAGGGTGAAGATACTAATAAGGAGGATGACTGCATCCTTTTAGTTGTCAGGAGGGCATTCTATGAAGCCTAAAATTTTGTTACTAGAGTTTAATACGCTTTGGTACTGATTTTATGGATCAGTACTGATACCCTTTCTGATTTTATTAACAAATGATGCTCGCTTTTTTGCACGATGTAATATTCTCTTTCACTGCGAGCCAGCTTACATTTGTGCGACAGCACAGCTTTGTTATACCTAACTAGATTTACAAAAATACCAATCCGTGAGCGTGTTGAAAACGATGTGGTTAATGCTACTGTGAGTTCGTTTAACAGGCACAACTACAACCAAGTGTTTCCGGCAGCGTTTTTGCACTTTTTGATTGAATCGTTATACTTTATTACACGATGTCGAGTCCTGCTAACCAAAGCGTTGTGTGCAGCGCACGGCGAGTGCGGCACCTGGGGCGCTGGTAGCCCTTACTCCCTCGACTACTTAACACGTTGACCGTGATGAGTTAATTAAACTCAAGTTCAACATTCAACTGAAATTTAATGTTAATTGTAGTAAGTAATTTTAAAAATAGCAAACCTTAACAGAATCGTGCCTTTTTACAGCTTTGATTAAGCGTTTATAAAAATTGAGTTTATATGATGACTGGTCGGTCAGCAGCTTTATGAAAATTCCTTCCATGTACACCGGCGGCTCCGCTCACATCGCGACCAACGCGTTGGTGCATTCTGGTATCTTCCACTGGAGGACTTGCGTTTCTGCCTAGGAGACAGAAGTGTTACTTGGTGCGCTCACTAAGATTGTGGACTTGTGGTTATTAGCATCTGCCAATAGTGAGAGAATTCAAAGCCATTTTTTAGTCTTGATAGGGCAGCGAAACGTTGTGAAGCTAGTTTATTTGCGTGAATGTTGGTTTCCCTACTTTAACTATTTTTAGTCTTAGTTTCTAATATGCCGAGTAAATGTTGCAGCTTTTCATGTCTAAAATAGTTCTTGTTACATTTCTCACAAAATTATAGCACATCATGCGCTTGAGCTAAATTTAATTGCAGTTATATAAAGCAGTATTGTTATTTCGATATTTTTTCGGCATTGGAATAAAACGATTGCAAATATATTAACTATTCCTTCAGTGTGCAGTATGTTATTGTAATATTCTTCATGCAGTTGCCGTACCTTATAAACTTTATTTCTGAGAAACATTTTCAAGTGTTAGTTATATACAGGTTCACTAAACAAGGTGGCGTTGTTTTAAATAGTCTTCCATAGCAATAAGTGCTGAAATTTTTGTTTATTTGGAAAGGCTGATCTTAATGTAACCGGCCTAGCGATTAAGGTTTGCGGATAAGAATATCGAAGTTGGAAATATACCACAGTTGTATAGGCTAGGATGTATATCTTCCTTCAGGAGGCTTAGCCATATGTTCTTAGTACTGTAATTATGCTATAGGGACTGCAACTACTAAACAAAAATACTTTTTAAGTGACCGCAACTATCGATAGGACCTTTATGATTTTTATCTTCAGAACCCAATTTGCTTCTTCAAGTTGTTATGCTGTTATTTTGCATTTCCTTCCTTTGATTTCTTTACTTGAGTTTCTACGCGCAGGGTATCTTGTGTGAAAACACATTGAGCTTGGGTTCCCCGTTCCCTCAGTTCCATACTAAATGGCGTTTTTTTCCTTACTCCCTTCAGAGAACCGTTATTGTAATAGTTACAGAATATTTAAATCATCTAATTAAATTATTAAGTCATATATCACGCCAGTAGATGAAACCTGAGACCACGTGTGAACTTTCTTTACCATACTTTGATATTTTAACATTCCCCTTTGCAGCTCTAAATAATTCCTAATTTTTTCCAGATTATTGTTCATGTCCTGTATTAAGCAGCTTAGCATGTGTCGGCTTTTTTTTAATTTTTCATATTTTTTGAAAAAATGGCCCTCGCTTTTCGGACCTGAGAGTATTTTAAATAGTGTAGCATTTTTGCAAGCCTGAAAAACTTGGCATCAATAGCTACTAAAAATTTATTTTATTTAACTGAATCTCATTGTGTAATAGAAGTTACATATTCAGTGTGAAATTCGTGCTAAAACTGAGCTTGATCTGTTGATGTGCCTGGGAATGTGAGGAATATCTCAGGAGTACTAGGTTCCCAGCATCTCAATAAAACGTTTCTGTTGAATTCTAATGATATAAGATATTTTTCTTGTTCATCGTGTGTTGAAAGACTAATAAAATTGCTTGTCATAATTATTAAAGCACTCTATTTTCGAAGTTCTACATCACTGTTTATTCTTAAAGAGCAACTATTCGACGTTACCATCACCTGCAGCTTCATAAATATGTAGATGGTGATGTAGAATTTTTAGGATTCAGCATTTTAGTTAATATGATCATTGAAATTCTTCGTCTTTTAACACGCGATGAATTAGAAAAATTCCACATGGTTAAAAAGTTAGAAAAGCAAATGATGTGAGATAACCTGAAAATGTCAACATTCCAAACATTTGAGCGAGTTACTGAAATAAGGAAAATTATTTATTAGGAAAGCAATAAAAAAACTTGCGTCTTTTGATATCTTCTCTTGCGTGAAAAATTGTTTAATCCCTGTTGTAATGTTCGTGTGGCTTCGTGTTGAATATGCAGGCCCTTAGATATAGGTACTTATCTTTCTATTGGTGCATAACTCGCCTCTTTAATGTCTGATTTTTTTCTGGAGGCGGAGCTGTAGCTTTAATGCTACATTCGTCTTACTTGGCTCCTTTTCCGATAAAATCTGAATGCACTTATGAAATGTCGATATAACGTCTTTGGTGCTAAAGATATTTTGCAAAATGATAACGATTACTCTACTTTTCCCAAAACCTTTTTTGTGAAAAACTGTTATCTTAAGCCATGGACGTCGCAGAGGAATGCGAATCACACGCTCTACTGTGTCTTCATTCTTGTTGTCTCTTTTAGACGCCGTCTGTCACGATTAAAGAATTAGGCATTGATGCAATAATAATTAAAGTGAGAAAACTATAAATTTGCCTTATGTGTGGCAGAACTTGCGTTAGAGATCAAGTCGGGTTCGAAATTCAAAATGCAATGCATATTTTGGAAAATTAATTCTATTAAGATAATTGTAAAAAGTTGTTTATTTGCAAGAAGTACGGGTGTGAAATCCGGTATTGTAATCACGCCGCAGCCTCTTGCAATTCATGTTCATATTGCGTTGAGGTTCATCTTACCGAAGGTTTTCTGTGCTGTTTCCTCTCTTATGAATTACCTCCAGTAGGAAAAATTTATAGCTATAAGATTCAGTATCCGCGTAGTGCAATAGCCCAAATTTAATTTTTTTCTTTTCAGAGTATGTACTCCCAAATTTAAAGTGTATGCCATGATTTTTATTTCTCGTAGACTTAAATATCCATGGCCTGACATACCATTCAGATGCACGGCTCGCGTTCAAAGCGACATTTTTTGATGATTCACGACATCACCCTGCTAAAGTTTTAGTGGTAGATGAATTTTGTGAAAAAATACTTGCGTTTTTCTCAGTTTGGCTCATGAATTAATCTTAGTTTATAGTTTGTCCTGTTCGTTTCTGTATCCCCTAAGTGCCTTCACAGTCCTAGTATAAATCGTGAACGATTTTCTTAGCATTATTTTTTACCTTCTTTGGTCTTCGTATTAAGATCCCAACATCTCAATTGACAACGTCTCCAACTCCCTAGTCACTCTTCCTCTAGTCTGGGGAACATGTATATGGGGAAGGGTACTGAAGGGAGTCTCTTGGCAGCCATGTTGGCGGGGAGACCTTGGTACTGATGTCTCCCCTCGTCGAGAGTACTCACCGCGCAAGAATTTGAGGTCCAGTTCCTACTTGCTAGGCTTTCTCTTCTCTTATACATCTGTCTCTTTGGGAGAGAACCATGACTTGCGTTGTCATCCTAATGGGTGATAACTTAGTTTTTTCATGGTTTTCAATTTTACTCTTTAGATTTTTCAAGATATAAATGCGTCTTCTAGTTTAGCAGCCACTGCGGGTTTTGTCGGTTGGGACGAAAAAGTGTTACGCTATTAAGGTGCCATTTCAATTAACTTTTAGGACCCTCAGGGAGGCACAGGATAGGCAATAGTCTAGTTGGTCTGTCGAATGGTATGGAGACTGGCGCATTCTGGGGTGATACTATTAGGTCACTTTAGCTGTAGATAGGCCTTTGGGACTTTAATTTTTCGCGCCCACTTTGTTTCTTCCCGTTCTCATACCTTCTTCGCTATCTCGATGTCTTCTCTTTCTCGTCCTAACACGTTTCTATGCACTGGGTGTCCTGCATGGGAACACACCATGTGTGTAGATACCCAGTTTTCTTATTGTGTACGAAATAGTTCTTTTTTCCATTGTGGAAGCAACTTTACAATGAAAATAGAGCCTTAAATTAATCACTAAGTTATGCCGAGGAACTGAAGGAAGATCATACGTGAAATTTTATACCTAGTGAACTTCCGCTAGTCGCGAAAAAATCCATATTTTTCATCGTCAGTGGGACTAAACCTCGAATTCTATTCCCTTGTCAAGAAAATAATTGCACTCTACTTGATTGCACGTTCAGCAGCGTCTTGAGCTTGGGAGTAAGGGACAATTGCAGTCGGGGCTTTTATTGCGGCCTACAGTTCCCTCTAATACACGCAACAGGATGATTACTCCTAGTTCTTACTTATCAAATTAGGTGTACGACTCGACATAGCTTTAAAATGAAGGTAATAGCAAAGACTATCGATTTGAAAGACATTTCTGTTAAGAACGAACGTTTCGACCACTAAGGTCATCATCAGCGGATGTCTGAAAAAATATACGGAAAAGAAAGTTCTTACTTGTGTGGCAGACTTAGAGAGAATAACACAGAGGGCACACAACAGGATTATTTCCCCTAGGTTTCGCCTGTAAACCAGACTCAAGAGGATTACACAGGTCATCTTCGGCCATAACATGCAACAGCAACCATGAGGGCGTTGCTGGGAGACTGTGTCAAAAATAAACCTGACACTGTAGGTGGTCTGACTCTTTCTAGGTAACAGTACAAATTCACCGTCTTCTGTTCTACGCATTCGCTGGACAATTGATTTTTCACCGACAACAGCCAGGCTGCATTCCTCATTTAGCCCTACAACATAGCTCATACCAGAATTACTTTCAGCACATCTTGCTTACCACTGGTTCTCTAAAACACCTCATTAATGAGGAAATCTTTTCGTGCTCATGCTTACTTCATTTCAAAATCAGATGTTCCACTATTTCTTCTGTTCAGTCTCACTGTAAGTGTAAGTCATTATTCTCCGAGATATTATTCTAATCCAAGTTAAATTATCGTTTTCCGAGCACAGCAGCAACAAAGTTGAAGTGTTAATGAGGGTCACTAGATCTTGTGGGCTTTCCATCACTACCCATGCCAAAGTGACACATTCGTTGAAGTTTATCAGTTATTTTCCAGCAAAATGCTTTGAATGGATTAGAAAGCTTTTTGATATTGTCTCAATGTTTGTAACAATCAATTTATTCGGGATTGATTGATCTCCCCGTTTAGTTTTCAGGATTTACTGTCGTGGGTTTGAATGTTCGTGAGGGCTTTGTCAGAAAAACTGGATTTGTTATTCAACGCCACCAACCACTGACACATTGAAGTTTAGTATAATTCATTGTAGAGCTTGATTCTAATCGGACCTGAAACGAGTTTGTAGTCTTGCATCATCGTGGTAATAAGTTCTATGGGTTGTACGTTCTTCGCCTTGCGCGTGCTCCTCCAGTCTTTCATAGTCACTTCATTGTCTACCAGTAAATTAGTACCAGCTTCATGTTTTAGTGTTTTATTCCATCTTTTTGGTATACACAAACCCCAAATGATTCAAGTGCCCTTAAAAACCCGGTCAGTGTTGTGATAGTCATTGATAACTTGATTGGAAATATTTGTTTGTATGTAAACGCAAACGTTTTCACTTCAACTTTCAGAAGTACTTTAACAATTAAAACTGTCATTCCCTTTTATGAGATCTCGCGATCTCTTATGAGAACAAATCTTAAATTTTATTCTTTATACTCAATAATTATCATAACAAGAATGATGAAGCCTCTCGAGAAACTATCAACATTTATATTACGAGGCTCGGTCACAACACAGTATCCTCTTCGTTGGAACTAAAACTTGGAACTCAATACCTGCGGAGATCCGTGAAAGTAATTCTTATAAGGTATTCAAAAAAAGTCTTGAGTCTCACTTCCTATCAGATTACTAGTCGTGTAAGATCACAGAGTCAAACCTTGTCCCCTACATAACTGGTCCTAATAATGTAATTCGCCTTGATTAATTTCGCCGATCTTCAGTCTGTTCTTGAATCGTTTGTCGAATATACTGTTAAATCTAGTCCATATGAACTATATTGTGAAATGAAGTATCTAATTTCGAGTTACTTATCTCATTGATCAGTCTAATGCGTCTCTAGTTTAAGTGAATTAGGTTAAACATTATTGTACTCCTAAGACTAACCTTGATGGTAGGATGCCCTAGAAGTCACTGAACTTATTCGGGCCCACAGGTAGCTATACTCAAATTTGACCATTGTACTAGACTTAAGAAACATTTTATCTCTGTATCTCCTGTGGTAAATAAATTGTTTAAATTGTTTAAATTGATATCCACACACCCTCCTCCAAGATGGATAGCGAGTTATCCCGAAATAGCGAAAAGTTTTATAAAAGTATGGCAACAGCTTCTGATATTTACGTCAGCATTGCGACGACTTTCGAGTATATTACCCACACTTAGGGTAATCTCATAGCTGGTTGGGTCCTGAGGTCAAAAGCTTCAAGGTCTGATCTAAAATCTAGGTTTTTAGGACAAGGACAAAGGATCGAAGAAATGATTTCGGTAACGTATGTATAGCACAGAATATGGTGAAACCTTTACATGATAGCCGTTAAAGAAAATTTTCTATGAAAGTATCCAATTTCTATCAATTTTTTGAGCGGGATCACATGTGAATTTTTTGAGTATAGTTTAAGCATCGCACAATGATGTATATTGGTGATTGATGAACATAAAATATGAATTTTTTGTTCTCCTAATTACCAGTTGCGTTACGTCAAATTTCCAAAGTTACCTTCATCAATGGTAATAAAAACACAATTTCTATTAATTTACATCCATGTGAAAATTAAATACCGCTTGTATTTTCTGCGAAGAGAAATTAATTACCTAGAAAGCAATAGGCCTAGGATATCAATAAAAAAATAGATTGACTTTATGAACGTAAAATGCATTAGCTTTAAAGTTATTTTCGTCGTTGCTAAGCATATATGTAAATGCCTTACTGGTTCAATTTTATGAATTTTATTTACATGAGTAATACGTGTACTATTTAGTACACTCTATCAAACACCGTTTAAAGTTGATTTGTTTTCTGAAAATGGTTATGAAAAAAAAACAAAACAAAAAAAAACAAAACTGTTTATTTCCAAGTTGTCACATGAGATACATATGCCAATATATTGGCTTTTAAAAGTTCCTTAATATAAGACGTCCTAAAACAAAAGATCCATACGAGGAGTATTAATTGACAAACCATCCGAGGTGTAAAAATAGATAAGCCATACGAGGCATAATAATCGACAAACTATATGAGGTGTGCTAATAGATAAACTATCAGAGGTGTACAAATAGATAGACCATACGAGGCATATTAATAGACATGATATACGAGGCGCACTATAATAGACAAACCACACGTGGTGTGCTAATAGTCTAACAAAGTTCCATACGAGGAATACTAATTGACAAACCATACGAGGTGTACAAATAGATAAGCCGTACGAGGCATAATAATAGACAAACTATACGAGATGTAATATTAGACAATACTATCATAGGTGTACAGATAGATAGACCATACGAGGCATATTAATAGAAAAAATATACGAGGCGTACTAATAGACAAACCATACGGGTGGTGCTAATAGTTTAACTCTGTCAAGGGTAGTTGAATGAGAAATGAGAAATATTATCTCTTGGATATTTTATATTCCAAGAGATTCCGGTACAGCGCTTCTTGCCTTTTTCCTACTTCGATAATTTCAACTAAGAACTTGGCAGTTTAGAAGAATTCTTTAGTATTTTTCGAATTATTTATAAGATCATCGAAGTAGGAAAAATACAAAAAACGCTACACCGTACTAGATTGAAACAACACCGTAAATGACAATCAAGTATTGAGAAAAAGATAGTCTCGAAATAATTTGTAAAGAACATCGCGCAACACAGCACGCACATCTAGGAATGCGTAAACAAACTTACACTCAAAATTGAAATGCATGGCTTGTTCGGCATACAAATATAGAGATAATTTTTGCACGAGTGCTTTATTTCCTTTGTCTGTTTATACTTTTTAATTTCTTCTGTTCACAGAAATGCCCTTCGGGGTCGTGATAGATCGATTTATAAATCATGAAGCAAGCGCAATCAATTTGTTTATTTCTGAAATTTGGTGCAGTGTTAAGGGAAGAGTACCCCTTTAAACAAAAATTTTTTGTTATTGAACCTATAGTAATGAAATTTGGTTTACAGATTGGAAATGCAATTTAGAACCGTTTTTCATTTGTGAAAAAATGCGATTTTCCCCATAGAAAATGAGATATTCATAGAAAACGAGATTTTGGGGGGGGTTTTCAAAATGTATCTCCTCCTACAGTTTTTGGGCTACAGTAATGATTTTAGTGTCATTGTATGCGGAAATACATGTAGACATCAAAAACTAACTTGGCATTCTCCATACTTCAGTTTGAAGTTGAAAAAAATTGAAAAATTAAAAATAAATATTTTTTCTCAAAATTTCATACTTTATGACGTCACAAATTTCGATCAAAAATGAATTTCCGAATGGCTTTTTAGTTTTTGAAATGCCCCCGACTTTCCGCATCCATTGACACCAAAATCATCACTGTAGCTCAAAAACTGTAGGAGGAGATACATTTTGAAGCCCCAAAAACCATTGTTTACATTATAATCATAACAAAGAATATAAACAATTAAAATCAAAAATTTTGTAAAATTTTTGGTTCAAGTTAAACCCCTGAAATCATTATAGAGTAATCCAGAGCCATAGGAGATGACATAACAACTTTTCGCCGTAAAGAAAGAGCCAAGGGGGAGGTGTAACATGATAAAATATCACTTCCCCCTCCCCTCCCCCCCATAATTCAAACCCCCGTAGCGGGCGAACCAATGAACGTACGAACTTCATTTTTTCACATGATGTACCTGACATCTCACCCTTCCTATTGCATCTAAAACCCAATATCTCCAGAGAATTCGACATTTTGGGGGTACTCTTCCCCTAACTGATCGCAGAGCTTTAGGTAAAATGTAATGTGTCTTGAGGTTTTGCTTTTTATGCAAAAAGTAGAAATAGAAGCCGATATATGTACATGTGCGCATATATGTGTGCGAAACGTATGCATCTTTACACTGATACATAAACATTTATGTTTGCGTGCGCACACGTACATACCCACGCACACACCAACACACATATTCATATATATACGCATTGAAAACGAATATAAGAAAAATGCTAATAGACATGAAAAATAATCTTACTCTTTCAATATTTAAAATGACAGCCCAAGCTCTGATGAATCGTAAGAAATAACCTGAGGAAAGATAAGGAATAGAAAGGACTTCGAAAAACGTATAAATGGAATGGTTTTTTAATTTCCTAAAGGAAATTTTAAGAAAACTCAAGTTACCGCTGAGGAACAAAAAAAAAAAAAAAAACATATATCTTCAATATATATCATATATCATATCTTCTCGATATTCTCTGCAACATCATGCGGACATGGGTACATGGGATAAAATGGAGATACAGTGTAGGCCAGTTACCACTCATGATTGACAAATATCTACAAAATTTTGGAAGAAATGCGCAAACAAACATATACTCAACATCAAAATTTGCTTGTACAACATACGGACAGAAAGATAATTTTACCACGATTCATACGCTCAAATTACGATTAATTTCATTAATTGTATTTGTCATTTATCCGATTCACAGAGACGTCCTCTGGTGTAAGTGGGAGATCTATTTTTGAATCATTTCGCTAGTGCAATAAAATTTATTAACCGGATGGTTTTTGTGTAAAGAAATGAAATAGAAACATGTATATCTATTTATGTAGATATATATATACCTATATACGTACACACACATATTAATATATGTACTTATTGAGAATGAAATATAAGAAAAAAATACAAATATAAAATAAGAGGATAGAAACAACCTACCATCTATTACACCGATAATGACAGTTGAGCTCATTGTAATCCTAAGAAATTATTCGAAAAAAAAATAATTAAAAGGAAAAGAAGACTTCGGAAAACGTAAAATGAACTGATTTTTAGTTTCTTCATAGAAATTTTAAAGAAAACTCAGGTTACAGTCAAGAAACAACACAACTCTTCAGCATTATACAGACATGTGTACATGGGATAAAATGGAGTAACATTGTGGCCGGATATCACATTTGAGTGGAGAATATTTACAAAATTTGGCACATATAGGTAGATTAAGCAATGGTCCAAAGTGATAATTTTGATAACAGAAATTAACAGTTTTTTTCGATTTTAAAGTTTAGTGCTGGTGTGCGCTGAACGCAAGGAAAAATATTAAAAGACTAAATGGAAATGCTTAAATTAACCTCTCCCCCCAGCTCAGCCGAAATCGATTGAAAACATCTCCGAGAATGATTTTGAAATAACGAGACAACGTTAGCCAAAATTTAATTCATTATAAACTTTGCACAATCCTCACATCTATAAACCTGTATATTGGTGTACACACAAAATGTATTTCAGAGTATGTTTTCCATACGGATGTTAAATATTAACACAGAGAAGAAAAAATAACAAAATAAAGATGAGGAAATACTCCTAATTATGGAAAAAAACGTTCATTCTGCTGTATTGAACTCACGGCTGGGGTGCTCATTATTGTCGACAGAAATAGTTAAGATGAATGCACGAATGGCTTAGCAAACGTAAAATGAAATAGTTTCTAATTTTCTAACAGAAATTTCAGGAAAATTAAAATTTCTGGTAAATGGGAAATTCACACCGAAATGCTGCAGGTCTATAGAGATGCAAAATGACGTGACACATTTACTCTAAATTCTTTTACAGTTTTAGAGTTTTTGATATGCTGGGGAAGCTTGTTCCACAAAAAAGCTCCAGAAACTGAGAGAGCTTTTTGTCCCACGTTAGATGAACGGTAACTGACTAAAACATCATTCCTCCGATTTGGTTTTTTGTTTGGGATATTAGATGGAAAAAATTTTACCACCTCTGCATTACTTTGGGGGAGGTACAGAGAGGAGAACACTCGTCGAGCTTTTTGGATCATGAATCTGTTCGGTATTGGGATCCAGTCGAGTTTTCTTAAAAGAGGGGTGACATGATCGTATTTATTGAAATTTCCTTTGCACACCACTTTGGCGGCGAAGTTTAGACATTTTTGCAACTCTTCCTGACGATATTGAGGTAAATTTCCCCATACAAGACTGCAGTAGTCCAGGCGCGATAAAACTAAAGACTGAATCACTAACAACCTAGATTTTTCGTCAAGTGTGTTCTTAATGCGATGAAAGAACATTAAGGTTACGTTTATTTTGTTGCACATTGTTTCGACGTGTGAATTGAAAGTCATATTTTTGTCAAACCAAACACCCAGATTTTTTACCGTCTCTACTGGTTCAATTGTATCGTCTCCAAATGTTAGCTTGAGTGGTGGTAAATTTTTAGTCGCATTCTGTGATCCAAAAATAATGCATTGCGTTTTACTTGCGTTAAGTTTGAGGCCATTATGGTCATACCACAATTTAAGGTTTCTCAGAAGGTTTTCAGCGTTGGCTTGTGTTTCTTTTAAATCTGCTGTTGAGCTTGTCATGGCAATTTGTATGTCATCAGCATACATTGAGATTTTTGTGTTTGCCGGCATGGTGGGGAAATCATTGATGAAAATTGAAAATAAGAGCGGGCCGATGATTGAACCTTGAGGAACGCCAAAATTGTTTGGTATGAATGATGACATTTTGTTATTCAAGCACACTGCATGAGAGCGGTTTAGTAGGTAGCTTTCAAACCATTGAGTGTCAATTCTGAGGTTTGAAATTTTTTGTAGAAGTTTCTTATGCTCAACACTGTCGAAAGCTTTGGAGAGATCAAGCAATAGTAAGAGAGTTAATTTTTTTGGTCAATATCATTGTAAATTTTTTCTGTTATGTTTAACAGGGCGTCCTGAGTACTGGTATTCCTTCTGTAAGCATATTGATTGCGATGCAGTAGATGTGACTCGTCTATGTAAGACGAGAGCTGGTTTGTTATTACTTTTTCTAATATTTTGGACATAACAGGCAGGAGACTGATTGGTCTGTAGTTTGACGCTATGTCGATATCACCAGATTTATGTAATGGCTTAATAATGGATAATTTCCATTGGTCGGGAAACTTGTTTGTGGCTATAGATGTATTTATTATCAAACGAATGAGGGGTGCTGTGACAGGGAAGCTGTCTTTTATATGTTGGAGGCTTATGCCATCATGTCCAGTCGCTTTGGTATTCTTTAGTGAGTATAAGATTTTTCGTAACTCTATGACGCTAACCGGCTTTGGTCTCCATTTGTTTCTACTATTTGGGGATGATACATCGCTCAGATTTGCTCCTGTAGATGTGTCTGAAACTGTCCTGGATACTTCATTGAAAACATCTTCGCCAACTTTTCGAGAAGAAAAATCTCATAAAGAATCTAATCATTTTATATTAAATGATCGTTGACCTTCGCATTATGAAATAATGTAAACTAACAACTGCGTCTATACCCTCCTCCTCCCTGGAGGCGAAGGTTGGACGTGCTGCTCAATCAGCTGACTAAGCTAACAAATCGAAACGTTTTTTTGACTTTTATCCAACACTTCATGTTATCGCTATCATTCGTGAACGAGTCAGACTACTTGTACATCAAAGATCAGTAAATTTGTCATGTGCCTTTATATCAGATAAAGCTATTTTTTCAGGTATCCATGTCTTTTCAAACCTGGGTATCCAAAACAGTAGGTAGGTAATTTTTTCCTTCGATCATTTATCCATCCACAAACATGACTATTTGTTATCTTTTAGTTTTTTTGTTAATTCATGACCACTTTGTTGAAATAAATTAAAAATAGAATTGATTGTTAAGTAAATTATTTATCAACATTTTAAGATGTAAGTAGGTTCCACATCGTCAAGTTTAAAAAAAAATACAACTTTATTCGAAGTATTATTTTGCGAATACTGAAAAAGTTCATTGATACAGGGTTAAAATTTCATTCAGCTAATTTAAGCGTTATATTTACATAGTGTCTTGGCACCACAAGTGAAAAATAAAATCTTAGCCTTTCGTATAATTAAAACATAATGTGAGATTAAGAAAATCTTTACTTCTCTCCTCCTGGTTGAGGAAATGTAGTTTTTATAATCGAATAGCAGATAGATAATATGATGAGCATTATTTTACCAGTAATTTGAAGTATGGGAAAAGATATCGACCACAATGTGGTGTTCAAGGCGGTAGCGCAATTGGTTGGTTTCGTTGTAGGTTACAACGGTTCTCCAGCTCTCCCTCTTAAAAACTTTTACGATAAATTCAAGAAATTTCGACATGATTTGAGCATATTTTCAAACTTGAACGTTATCTGTTAATTAGGTTTCATTTGTCATTGTGGTGTAGAGTAGCATTGAATGTCAGGCCAGAGATACGACTGCAACCAGCATTTTAGGGTACATTTTGAAAGAGTTTAGCGTAACAGAATTAATTCGTCAGAACCCGGGTTACGTGGAGCGATCGTCTTTACAATTCAGTGTCATTAGTGTGTTGGTTGGTTAGGGGTGCGAGTTGTCATCAATCTTAATTTATTTTACTAAAATCTTCAATATTCGAACCGGCTGGTATTTAAGGTAAATTATGAATTTTAATGATAAATTTTAATTCATCCTTCAATTTTACGTTAGTTGAGTTACGTGTATGTACGCCGAGAAAATATTTTAACGTCAATTGACACCATTTGACTTCTTGATCAATTCAGACATAAATTATTTTATAATGCGCATACTTCTTGGTCTCAGAGCTTAGGCATCAATAATTTTAAAGGAACCTGTAATTTCTTTTAAGTAGGTAGGTGTGTAATTGAAATATGTAGTCAAATCAAGAAAAACTTGAAACTCGGTAGGCCTAGTACTTCAATTGAATTGTGGGAAAAAATTGAATGCTCTTGCAACATGTCGAAACTCGTCAGAATTTTCATAACATATAAAATTATTGGGATTTTCCATCAATATTTTGCCTAATTTGCTAATCAAGTTATATTTTTCTCAGTTAGTTAGCAGCTGATTTTAACTTTACATCAAAGGAACCTTTGTGCTACATAGCATCCAATTATTTAAAATTGAAAATTTGTTAAATTTAAAACATTATGGAGCAAGAACAGGCGGTAAATGTAAAGGACTTGACCATAATTGATAATCGAATTTTCGATGCCTTAATAATGTTAATCACATGAAAATAAACAAGTTTTCTTCAATGCACTTTCCGGCGGAAACGAGTATTTTAAAAGTTATGGCATTAAATGAGTTAAATGAGTTGAATTGATTCTTGTCAACAAAATTATGAAAATCATTGACGACATTAAGCTCAATATTGACCTAATACTTTGTGAAAGAATTTTAGAAGGATAAATTTGCATTTTAAGAATGCAATATAACTTGTTATCATCTTGTATAGTTAACTTTTATGGTCATTCAATTTTATACGTTTTGGTTTCGCACTTTATATTGGTCAAATTGTCATTCAGATGCTCAATAAAACCAACTTAGATTAAACTGAAAAATTCTAATTATTTTTAGTGTTTGAATAGATAAATTAAAAGGGTCAATATGTATTTTAGGTGCCTCACGGAAATTAAGAATTCCGTTCCATACAACCACTAAATGAACACATTTAAAAACCTTTTACATGAATGACATTCTGGTTGCTGATGCGTTATCTTTGAATTATTAAACTTTGAAGTTGGCTGTCGCACCCCAAAGGAAGCGAGCGTGCCGAGCGGAATTTAATTAATAATGAAAGCTAACCTCCTATTACAAACGTAAACGTATTTATAATTTTCACTAGAAGAACTGTGGCTACCCCTCACAACCCAACCTCTTTGCGTTTGTAGTAGGGGTTTAGCTTCCGTTATTAATTAAATTCTGCTTGGCGCGCTCGCAGCGTTTTTGGAACATCCTGTCCTCTGGCGCGCAAAAGCCAACTTCAAAGTCGAATAATTAAAAAATAACGCATCAGCAAGCAGAAAGACATTCATGTGAAACGCTTTTAAATGTGTTCCTTTAGTGATTGTATGGAACGGAATTCTTAATTTCCGTAAGGCACCAAAAAATCATATTGACCATTAAAAGTACACTAAAAATATTGAAGTTTACTGCTTAAATTTTATTTTTGAGATATTCCTCAAACTTTGGATGCTCAAGTTTTTCTCATGTAGTGAGTAAGATTATTTAAAGTTACACTGTTTTTTAAAATAGCTTTGTTTGACAGTATTGTATTTTTTTGGAAAAAAAATGTTCAATATAAGAAATGAGCCTTCGTAGTTTCTTATGTTATATGATTTGTGTTAATTTTGTGTTTAAACCTGAACAAGCCTTTCCTTTGTATAAAATCAATTCTTGACCTTCATTCCAATTGAGCTTCTTGCCTACAGCATAGTTATTGACTGTTATACATGAAATGAATGTAGAGGCAAAATTTGCTGTGTATCAGCAGGTTTTCTTGTGGTGTTTTAATTCCTAGCCTGTAAATTGGGTCATCCAATTAACTTGTGGAAAGGTAAATAGAGCTAAAAATCTAAGATATATTCAGTATGAATTCCTAGTCTATAAATTTGTTCATCAGGCTAACTTGTGGAAAGAAAAATGAAGCTATAATTCTAAGCTCTATTCATAAGTGAGTGTTTTACCTCTGGATTATGGTTTGCAGGACTCCACAATGTATCAGCCCTACCAAGGTCCGGCTTATGGCCAGCAACCACAGCAGCAGCAGCAGCAGCAGCAGCAACAACAACCTCAGCAACAGCAGCCACAGGCACAGCAGCCTCAGCAGTTTGGTCAGTACAATGGCCAACAATTTCAGCAACCTCAACAGCAGCAACAGCAGTTTGGCCAACCTCAGCAACAGCAGTTCCAACCCCAACAACAGCAACAACAAGCACAGTATGGCCAGCAGCAACAGTTTGGCCAACAACAACAGTTTGGTCAGCAGCAGTACAACCAAGATACCATGCAGCAGCAGCAGCAGCAGCAGCAGCAGCAACAACAACAGCAGCAACAAGCAGGCTCAATGGATGAATTCATTGAGACTCAAGAAAGCAATGAAGTAAGTTGAGCTTTGGTTCATCTATCATTTGGCTACTACAAACCCAGATGCCTTTTAATTTTGGTTTTAGCAATTGCCTTGAATAATATTAGTTGATTGTTGTCATATTTGATTCTCTGTTCTTATAAACCTTCTTTATTGAGGACTTGCCATTTTTGGAAGTGAGGTTTTCAAAATTAAGCATTACATTTAAGTTAGTATTAGATCTTGATATGTTAGCTTCATTTTTTTTCTATTATGGAAATCCCTAAGTTTATATTCCATTATAGATGTGTTTTACAGAAAAATTCTCAAAGTAAAAGATTCACCTTGAATTTATACATGTTCAGATTATGGCACAGTTAAGTTCATTTAGTGTAGAAATAGGTTACATGCAGTGAGCAAGAGAGTCAAGAGCCAAGGGATCAAATTCGTTTAATTTTTATTCACCTTCAGGATGTTCATTGAATATCTATAAAATAAACACCCAATACAGTTTACATATTTTGACTGTATATTAATTGAATAACTGCAACTTAAATTAGAGAAATATGTTGAAAGGGGAATCCTTCTTTGATTTTATTGCACACATTGTGAGAGCTTGAATTTCAGTTCCAAAATGGGACATGTTCTTGTGAGCACACATGTGAACCTTTGAGTTCAGATGTGTGCTCTAGAGCATGTCTAGAGTTTTTCTCAGCATGTCATGAGTTTCTCTGAGCTGGTAACTCGTTGTGGTTTAAGATGTTCTTCTAATTGGCTGGTTGCACCTGATGGTTTCAAGTTGATGGGAAATGGACTTTGTCTCTCTTCCAGCCAGCTCTTATAATTCACTTAAGCATTCGTTTTAGGAATATTTTAGGTACTGTTGAATGTAATGTTAAGCAATATTTTACTTTCACTTGAAGAAAAATTTTACTTTTAATAAAAGTAAAATTTTTCTTCATATCTACATAATCCATCAATCTTCACATAAAATTTATGTGAAGATTGATGGATTATGTAGAAGTCCATAGTTACCATAGGCACAGGTTGCATATGTAGGCATGCATTTTCATTGTTGCTAATTCATGTTGCAGTTATTAACATTTTAAAACACCATTTATGCATCTGTCTTTATTAACTCAAGTTAAATCCTGAATACCATAACCACATTTCCACTTTCTCTCACAGGGAGTGCGTTTTTCATGGAATGTTTGGCCAACAACTCGAGTAGAAGCCACTCGCATGGTGGTGCCAGTGGGCTGTCTACTCACTCCGCTGAAGAGGCGTACCGTCGATGTTTGCCCTCCTTTGCTGTACGATCCACTGCGCTGCACCAGACAGCAGTGCCAGGCGATCCTCAACCCTCTTTGCCAGGTATGAACTTTTCTTGTACTTTTCCAGGTATGAACCTCCTTCATTTGGATAGTTTTTAGTGTGATATCCCTACTTTCAAGGGGGAATAAAAAATTTATCAATGAAAATCAATGCCCCCAGGGGGAAGATGCAAGGTTGTAAGTTAAAGGTTAGGCAGGCCTTCCTCTTGTTGGAAAAGAATAATTTTTTGTTTTGTGACAGGCCCTATTTTTTGGTTGAAATAAGTTATTTTTTGTTGTGTGATGGGACTGTATTTTTCTGCTCACTTTGTGCATAGGTTCCTTGACCCCCTAATTGCATAGTAACCAGTGCCTTCCTTATTCCTTTCATGGATACCCTTGTGTTGGAGTTAAAGATATCCCATGGGAATGCAAAGAAATCAAGTGTTGTCAACAGTCTTGTATACTATCTGGAAAACTGATGATCCTTAATCACTTGTGGAGGCATTGGATAAATGATAGGTTTAGGTCAGTTAGGTTGGTCTATCTGATGCGATAGGGAGTTGTGCCCCTGGAAAGGATACTGTTATGTTACCTCAGCTGTTGGAACGCCTTCAGGTCTTAAATCGTTGGTACCTTTCTTGATTCTTTTAATTTTCATGCCTTCTTTGCCATACATTATCTGTTTTATCTTCCTCTTCCATCTTAATTAGCTGTTTCAATGTGCAACATTTCTTAAGTGGAAACTCATCTTATGCATAGATTATCTGTTTTCTAAAGTCCATACTAACCCCTCAGGGGGATACAACTATTGTATCGAGGGAATTAGCACTCCCAGGGTGAAAATGTCTGAGGGCCCGAGCTGAGAGTTAGGTAGGCCTCCTTTTTGTTGAAATATAAATTTTTTTATGTTGAGGATCACTTTTTTTTATGGTTCACTGCTGTCCTGTTTTTCATCACCTATTACTTTCTTCTTCTACTCTTATCTTGTCATAAACTTATTTCTCAACTTACTGTTTTTATGCCCCTTCAGCATAGATCCTGCATTCTCTTATCTCCATACTAAATGGTGCGTTTCTCTCTTTGATTTTTTTTTTGTAGCGGTTAGGGAGGCTTAAACTAACGTATAATATAATATAATCTATAATCTAGTCCATACTTAATGGTTCCTTGTCTTTGCTTCCTTGAGATCACATTTGTTATGTATGAGGGGTTCTTTGCTCCCAGGTGGACTGTCATAATATTATATCAAATTACTGCAGCCAGTTGAGTAGAAAAGCACAGGTATGTCTGGCCAGGCGTAAGTAGTATTTGACACAAAGGAATTGAAAACTGAAAACATCCTGCATTAGTGTTTATAAATTTTTATAAACAACAGATCCTTGATACTCAAGCTCGTTTTGTTTCTACGTTTTTAGAATAACAATAGTTATGGGATAGACTGTAAGAGCCATGTAGAATTCTGGTTGGATGGAGCTTCTTCAGTTTCTTCACCTGTTAATTTTTGAGCAGCTCGAGATTCTAACCTGAATAGGAAAGTTGTTTATTGTCCAATTTTTTTCCCTGGCACAGGTTGACTACCGATCTAAACTCTGGGTGTGCTGCTTTTGCTTCCAACGCAACCAGTTCCCCAGCAACTACACCAACATGAGCGAGAGCAACAGGCCTGCCGAGCTCTTCCCTAATTTCTCCACGATTGAGTACACTCTCGTGGTCAGTGCCGCGAGTTGGCGATGCGTTACTAGAACACTTTAGAATAGAGCAGAATAGGGCAATGAAAACGAGCAGAGTAGCCATTTTCTGCATTGCTACCCTAATCTCATGCTGTGAGGTGCCTCAGTGGGAGTATAGCATAAGAGAAACGTGTCACTTTCTTCAATGCCCGGGCACATTCACCAGTATGCGCATTTTAATGTGAGAAAAGTGTTATTTTTTGGATTGCAATTCAATGATTGAACAAAATTTTTTCTTGTGGGCATATGCATTTTGTGCTAAATTACGGTAAATTTTTTTCTCAAATTTTTGTGATGAAATACCTACGGATTAGCTTATTTGTAAAAGCTGTTCTTTGTTCACAAAGGTAGAAGAATATGAATTAATGGGGAATAGTTTTACATTTGTCTCATATTCTTCTACACATATAGTCTCTACCCAGCTGGTGTTGCACTCAGTTTCTGAAGTGCTGTTCCTTGTTATCTATGCAGTTGCATAGATAACAATATAATATATAATATTATCGATATATATAGATCATCTATAATATTGCATAGATAATAAATTATATTCTCTCGATGTGTATTATTCGAGTGCAGTATTAATGTTTATGTACGTTTACATTGAAGTTAAATTTGCTGCATTATTTATAAATTTGGATTTCAGACATTGTAGTAAGGTTAGTAGTGTAGTAATAATTTTTTTAAGATTCAATACTTACGCATTTCAATGTTTAACTTGACTTTGTCTTAATGGTAGCTACTGAGTACATTTCAGTGAATTCAATAATATAACTTCAGCTAAAAAGTTCATACCATAGATGACCCCCTCAGGGGGATACAATTATTGTATCTATGGGAACTAGCGCTCCCAGGGGGACAATGTGAGGGCCCGAGCTAAAGGTTAGGTAGGCTTTCTTTTTGTTAAAATAGAATAGGTTTTTGTTGTGTTACGGACCATCTTTTTTCGGTTCACTGCTGTCCTGTTTTTCACCGCCTACCACTTTCTTCTTCAACTTTTTCTTGTTTCATGAACTTCTTTCTTAGCTTTCTGTTTCTGTGCCCTTTCTGCATAGATTCCACGTTCCCTTAACTCCATACTAAATGGTGCCTTCTTCCTTCCTCTCTTTACATCTCATTGTTGAGGATAGGGAGGCTTAAACTAACTAATAAACTAATAAACTACCATAGATGACGCAAAATGAAATAGAATGTGGAGTAGAACTATGAGCTGGAGAGTAATTTGAACATTGTGTCATCAGCGGAAGCCTGTGCTGCCGCCCATCTTCGTGTTCGTGATAGACTTGTGTGTGGACGAGGAGGAGCTCAATTCCCTCAAGGATAGCACCAGCATGAGCCTCAGCCTCATGCCGCCTACTGCCCTCGTTGCCCTCATCACCTTCGGTAGACACGTGCAGGTGCGTCTTGTAGGAGCACTCCATCCAAACGCGTCTGTTGACTGCTTCTGTTGACAAACAAAAGGAACTCGTGTTTGGTTTGAGGCGAGCGTGTCGCTTTCTGCGTAAGTAAATGATCTCTACTGCTGCTGGCTTGCAGCAAGCAGGGACGCAATAATTAACGCTCCCAGGGTGAAAATGTGAGATCCTGAGCTGAGTGTTAGGGAGGCTTTATTTTTGTTGCAATAAGTTTTTGTTTTTTTTTTGTTTTAAGGTCCATTTTTTTTTGGTTCACTGCTCTCCTGTTTTTCAGCACCTCTGACTTTCCTTTTCAACTTCTATCTTATTTGTTGACCTTCCTTTTTATCTTAATCTTTCTATGCGCACGTGATCCTTTGTGGGTACACTTTTTGTGCATTGATTCCACCCACATACTCTTAACTCCCTACTAAATGGTGCCTTCACCTTGACTCTTTTTGAACATCTTTGTTGTGGTAAAAGGAGGCTAGAACTAATTTATAATCAAACAAGCAGGGACGCGAGCAATTCTTGAAGTTTATTTGGTGAGCATAGTTGTCAATGCACCTTTCTCACAAACGTGGGTCCTAGAAGTTCATCAGTCAAGCATATTGTTGGGGCATTTCACAAAAAATAGGCATGTGTTACTGTTTGTGCCTGTTTCACAAAAACAGATAAATATGACTTATCCGTTTCACAAAAAACCTGCAAGCGTTATTGTTTGTACCTGTTTCTCCAAAAGAAATTGTACTTTGGTTTTTAATTCACAAAGTTTCTTGAGGGAGTACTTTCTTTATATTACGTTTGTTAGTCCATATTGGTGGTTTTACATTAAAAAATTATACTTATTAATACCAAACATTTTGAAGTGAAGACATTTTGAAGAAAAAATCTGTTGTGTTGATACTTTTTATGTTATTGAATAAACTCACCTTTAACTATTTTTCCTCTATTTTAAATGGATTCGTTTTTGAAATTGGTTTTTATTAGGAACATTTTTTTTCTTAAGCAAAGAATAGCGATGCATCCAGTGCTCTGCTTGTTTTTTATTTTAACAAACATAAATTTTTTTCTAGCTAATAATTGCCGGAGCAAGTGATGGGTAGCCAAGGAAAATTTAAGCAGAGAGAAATTATTCAAATTCTGGAAAATCCTTGCGAGTTATCTAACTCACTGCAATATAGAAGTTTCTTGTTTTTGTGTGGGACATTATCTGCCTTCACTTGCATATTCTGCTCATATTGAAGGTGTATTAAGGGTCTGCAAAGTCTTTAATCGTAATAGTGGATGGTCAAAGTTTTTAAATCGTCTTAGCTATCAAATTTTTACTCACGATAGCAAACTTATGAAAATTTATTCTAATTCACCTTTCGATGAAAGTCAACCATGGAACACTCATTCGTAGTAAAACTAAATGCGATTTGCATTACCCGATCTAGCATGAACTCTAACGAACGTGTGTGGCGCAAAACCAAAAATGTTATTGAAAGTACCCAGACCTGTTAATGCTTCTAGTCTTATAGTCAATGCGTGTCGCAGGTGCACGTGCTCGCGTCAGAGGGGATGCGCAAGCAGTTCGTGTTCCCGGGCAACAAGGACCAGACTGCCAAAAGCGTGCAGGAGTACCTTGGTGTGGGCATGAAGTCGCAGCAGGGGCAGGTGAGAGAGCCTTCTGTATATTGTAACTATTATCTCTGCAGCTTTATGTGAGGTGTTGTGGATCAGTCTAGTGTGAATGGCTTCTATTTCATGCCCAGAAAAAATTGGTTACTTTTAAAATTACGTTGTATGGTTCGGGGTTGGTTGTCATGTGTTTATGCTTATGGGAGTTCAGTGGTGGATGTTATGCTATGCCCTTGTTAGTTGTGATATTCAGAAAACGAGTCCAGTGAACAAAAGAGGAAGTTAGATACTGTTGTAAGATTTTACTGCAATTAGATACAAGCTAGGGAAGATGAATTGAATGAAGAGGATAGTTGTACCATTATGAGTGGTTTGGGTAGTATTTTCTTCTAGGAATGAATGCGAAAAAACATTTTAAAATTATATACAAAGAAGTTTTTTCATAGAAATAGTTTTTCAAAATGCATGAAGTATGAATGGACTTTGAACAGAATATTAAAAAATATGATCTCAAGCAAAATAGAGAATTCGTTGGTTAATGGTTTCTTAGCGGAAACATGAGTATAAGTGGATATTTCTATACTGTTATTGTGCAACATGAAATTTCTGTTTCTTATTCTAAATTAATACTTGCTGTGAAGTTACAGCTTATCCAATATAATAACACGTTGCACCTTGAAATTATTCCCTCTCAACTACTGTGAGTACAGCCTAACAGACTCGCATGAACCATGATGTAAAACTGCACCTCAAATATACACATGACACGTATTTACCGTTTATTCATAATAGTAATGTAAGGAAACTTTCACTCAAGTTTGTGTGACTTCTGCACAATGTAGTCGGAGTTACTGAAGCGTGAGCAAGCGTATGTCACTCCAAACACCTCATATACTGAGGGTGCACTAAGGTGCTAATTAACCTATTCTACCATCTCAGACACTGAGGGTGCACTAAGGCACTAGCAAACCTATACTACCCTCTCACACATTGAGGGTGCACTGAAGCGCTAGCAAACCTATACTACCATCTCAAATACTGAGGTTGCACTGTTCCCACAGGGAGGCTTGCCTTCAGCACAGCCGAACAGGTTCGTGCAGAGCGTGTCGGAGTGCGAGATGCTGCTGCAGGACATCATAGGAGACCTCAGGCGGGACCCCTGGCCCACACAGTCCGGACACCGGGCCTTGAGAGCGACAGGGGCGGCCATCACCATCGCTGTGGGGCTCCTTGAGGTGAGGTCGTCTCTTTGCTCAATGGTTGTGAGGTGTTAATTTGAAATAACTGTATTTGAAGTACTGCTCTGCTAGAAAATCCAATTGAAGTTTAAGGGCTGAATTTTTTATTTGAAGATATGATTTACTCAAATCTAAATAAACTGCGAATATAAGCATTGCTGATTAGGAGTAGGAGTGCAAGAGTTTGAGTAACTTATTGCACACCCAGGGGCGATACAGTTGCTGCCTCTACAGGAATTAGAGCTGTAAGGGAGAAAATGTGATGTTTCGATATGAGGGTTAAGTAGGTCTTCTTTTTATTCAAACAGAACATCTTTTCAGTTTGGTTATGACTAGAGCCCGGACGTTTAGGCGTTTATAAAAAGGCATTTATGGCACTTAAACATAGGCACATATGGCACTTAACCATAGGCACATATGGCACTTAACCATAGGCCTTTATGGCAATGTTCGTAGGCATTCATGGAAGTAAAGTAGGCATTTATGGCAGTTAAGTAGGCATTTATGGCAGTTAAGTAGGCATTTATGGCAGTTAAGTAGGCATTTATGGCAGTTAAGTAGGCATTTATGGCAGTTAAGTAGGCATTTATGGCAGTTAAGTAGGCATTTATGGCAGTTAAGTAGGCATTTATGGCAGTTAAGTAGGCATTTATGGCAGTTGAGTAGGCATTTATGGCAGTTGAGTAGGCATTTATGGCAGTTGAGTAGGCATTTATGGCAGTTGAGTAGGCATTTATGGCAGTTGAGTAGGCATTTATGGCAGTTGAGTAGGCATTTATGGCAGTTGAGTAGGCATTTATGGCAGTTAAGTAGGCATTTATGGCAGTTGAGTAGGCATTTATGGCAGTTGAGTAGGCATTTATGGCAGTTGAGTAGGCATTTATGGCAGTTGAGTAGGCATTTATGGCAGTTGAGTAGGCATTTATGGCAGTTGAGTAGGCATTTATGGCAGTTGAGTAGGCATTTATGGCAGTTGAGTAGGCATTTATGGCAGTTGAGTAGGCATTTATGGCAGTTGAGTAGGCATTTATGGCAGTTGAGTAGGCATTTATGGCAGTTAAGTAGGCATTTATGGCAGTTAAGTAGGCATTTATGGCAGTTAAGTAGGCATTTATGGCAGTTAAGTAGGCATTTATGGCAGTTTCGTAGGCATTTATGGCAGTTTCGTAGGCATTTATGGCAGTTTCGTAGGCATTTATGGCAGTTTCGTAGGCATTTATGGCAGTTTCGTAGGCATTTATGGCAGTTTCGTAGGCATTTATGGCAGTTTCGTAGGCATTTATGGCAGTTTCGTAGGCATTTATGGCAGTTTCGTAGGCATTTATGGCAGTTTCGTAGGCATTTATGGCAGTTTCGTAGGCATTTATGGCAGTTTCGTAGGCATTTATGGCAGTTTCGTAGGCATTTATGGCAGTTTCGTAGGCATTTGAGACATCCAATGCAGGCATTTTGGAATTGAACTATTCATGCTTTTCCTGATAATCAGCCGGTCCCGCAGTACCGTAAAAATGAGTTTTAAGTTAAGGAGTGAAATAATAAAACGAATTAAAGGTATTATTTTTACTGCAATGTTCACGAGAAAACATTTTTAATAACTGAAATTCATTATACGTACGAAATACAAATATTTTTCTATTGCATGGAATGAACTTCTAGTAACGCGTAACAAAACTTTGACTTTAACTTCAACAACAGTGAAAATTCCGAAACAATGTTAATAGATACAACCAAAAACGTTTGTAATTCACTGTTATTCGTCAGTCAGTTCACTGTTACAAGCTGTGACAAGAAGCTTCTTGACGTTTTCACAGGTCAAACTCAACCGTCGATCCGAGAGTGTATGCTTAAGTTTTGATTTTGAAAATGATCTTTCAACTTCGATAGATGTAACGGGGGCGTACTTGAAACATGCTACATCGCTTGGTGAAAGATTACCTACGCATTGAACATTTGTTCCGTTAAGAACCCGTGCAATATCTTTCATCTGTCCTAGGCCAACATTAGAATCACACAATTCATGACATTTTTCAGCTGTGTGTTTGCCTTTTTCTCCGGCAATGCTCCTCAATTTTTCTATAGTGCTATCAACTAAAATTAAAGCATAATGCAGCGGAATATTCCTTTTTTCTAGCGCTTGTATGGTTTGCGGTAGAGTTTGAAAGTGTGCTTCGATTAAGGAGAGATCGCTCTGCAAACTAGAATTGTACATCAATTCCTGAACAATGCGTATGGAGGCAGCGTCTTCAGCATCCAAAGTGTTGAAGATGACTTTTAGAGCTTCGAAGTTGGAAGAATAATAGAGAGCAGCTGATAACCACGTTCCCCATCTCGTGATAATTGGTTGTGGGGGCAAGCTCAGGGCTGGAGCACACTCACGAAAGTGGGCATACCTTCTTGGCGACTTTAGAAAAATTGTTTTGCCGTTTACAATCAAAGCCTGTCCACATGTAGAAATAGCAAGCGAACTTCTTCGGATATTCCAGGAAATCCATGCACTGAACACATAACATGGATCATGCGAGGAAACAGAACCTGCAAAGTTCTAGTTGCTTTCTTCATGTACGGAGCAGCATCCGTAACAAATAGAAGTACGTTGTTATACTTGATGCCATCTGGCCATAATAATGCAACAGAAGAGGTGAATACCTACCTGTGATACATTTGAACTGTTGGTTGACGAGACAGACTCTGTTGTAAGTAAAGGCATGTTTTGTTCATCTGACGCTTCTAAGGTACCTACAATCACATTCACTAAATGTCTTCCCAGTGGTTCAGCAGTTTCATCAACTGAAATCCAAATGTTTTTACCACGAACATTTTTCCTGTTTTTATCTACGGTTTTAGAGTAGTTTTTATTTACATAGTATTTTCTCAGAGTTGATTCATCTGGGATGCTCTTTCCGGTATATTTTTCGAGAAATGATCTAACGCTTTCATTGGTCAGTTTCCACGAGGTTATGTTAGCATCAATGAAAGTCTTGCACAAGTCCTCTTTGAACGTACGGTCCAAGTTAGGCGAATACTGAACAGTAGACGCGTTAGGAGAACTGGCAGCACTTCCTGCCGGTTGTAAATTATCGACTTCCTGGTCGTCTTGTCGATGCCGCTTAGACCGTAAGTGTTGGAGCATAAAATTTTTTTTCCACATTTACCCGTGTCTTGGATTTATTGCAGTATAATGTATTATTTGCACCACTAGAATCTTGGCTGGATCTGTTTGGCCTTATGTTCCCACAAACGGCGGCAATCTTTCCATCAATATAAATGATGAAAACCAGTCATTTGCTTAGCGGACGGCTTACGTGATGGTCGGCAAAGAAATTAACATTGTAGTGATAGCCTTGGCACTTTCATCTCCGAGAAAATCCCGCGTAAACGTAAGACATTGGCCAAAAACTGGCTCAGGGAACGTGGCAGAATATTCTTAACCGATGCATTGCTCAAGGAATTACGTGCAAATGAGCCAGAAGATTTTCAGAACTATCTTTGATATGACACTACATCATTTGATAAACTATTGCATCTGGTCACTCCATAAAAAGTACCCAAACGAAGTATCAAGAACTGGAAAGTACCAAGTTTTTACTTCTCAAGATAATTTAAACAAATAGGTTAACAATTATAAATAAAATAACTTAACTACCTTCAAATAATTTAATAATAAGCCATTAAAAGTACCAGATATTTGTAGCAGCGTCCTCCAGCATTCAAAAAGTACCAGATCTGAATGTACACAAAAATGAAATTCCAAGTATTCTTAGGTTTACACACTACGACTTTCAGAACTAAGAATGAAATATTGACGAACCATCAATAAAAAATCAAACTGATTTGATTGCGTCAATACATTAAGTCAATTAATTGACGGGCATCAATCAAGCCTACAGACGATCAATTAAATTATCAATATTCATCTTTGGCAATTATATTGACAATTAAATTGATTGTCGATGGGCCGCTCAACCTCGTACACTTCGCTCACATTGCTTACTAAAATGATGTTGTCACACGCATCCCGTACCGTATACGCGGTCACTTCCAAACTACCTATCACCGGCAGCCACTGAATAATTTTTCTCTTAAGGAATTCTTTACTGATGGTGTTTACTAGTTATGTTGGGTTACAATACTCTAGAAATAGCAAATCTAACATAGGCAGCATAAGTAGGCATTTATGGCATTATGAAGTCATTTATGGCATTATGAAGTCATTTATGGCGCTATGAAGTCATTTATGGCGCTATGAAGTCATTTATGGCGCTATGAAGTCATTTATGGCGCTATGAAGGCATTTATGGCGCTATGAAGGCATTTATGGCGCTATGAAGGCATTTATGGCGCTATGAAGGCATTTATGGCGCTATGAAGGCACTATATGCACTTATGGCGCTTTAGGGGAATTGGTGAGGGCTAGGAGACTGCTCCCAGAGACCTCGATTTTCTCAGCGGAGCTGTATGGTGTGATGCAAGCGCTACAGCTGATTGAGGAGCACGCATATCACTGTTTCACCATCTTCGTGGACTCAAAAAGTGTAATAGATGCTGCTCAAATGTACAACAGCACCCACCCTATTATTGCGGAGATCGTCACAAAACTGGCTCAGTTCGTAAATGAACAGAAGAGTGTCGAGGTATGCTGGGTGCCCGCGCATGTGGGGATATCCGGCAATGAGAGGGCAGACCGGGAAGTTAAGCAAGCTGCTGGGTCAAGTGAGAGAACACTAAATTTGATGGTCCCTTCCCGTGATTATTATCCTCGCATCAAGGCGGCGGTGAAGGATCTGTGGCAGCAAAACTGGACGGCCACAACTGACAATAAATTGAGAAACATTAAGCCCACTGTCCGAAAGTGGTCATCGTCTAGCTGCCGTGCTCGTCGAATGGAGGTGATACTCTGCCGCCTCCGCATCGGCCATACTCGCATAACGCACGGCCACCTCATGGAGCGACAGCTGCAGCCGCAATGCGAACGATGCCGTGTTCCTCTGACTGTCGTGCATTTTCTTGCTGAATGTCCAAGATACTCTGCTATACGCAATGTGTGTTTCCCAAATCTTCGTAGTTGCGCGGAGGATGTGTTGATTGGAATACTCAGGGAAAACGAGCGCTCAGGCTTTACGCAGCAGCGTTGCAGCTGTTCCTGGAGAGGTGCAAACTATTTTCTGAGATTTAACAGGAAGCCACGCAGTAATGCACTGTAGCCAAGCGTGATATCGTATTGGAAGATTGTAGATGAAGAAACTGCAATATGGCCGGGCGCGCTGCGTTGGTACCTCGGGGGGTTTCAGCGTGGGTAAGGCGTCCGGCCATAATGGGTGGGCAGCTGAAACCCCCTACAGAGTTTGGCTGCCCAGTGTGTTCGAATGTACTGTAGTATGTACGAAATTTCAATGGGGAGACAATTATAATCTTGAGTTGTAATTATAATTACGATCATATAATTTTTGATGTTCGTATGTTGATGGTTCATCTTACGTGGTAAATCAGAAAGCCGGATACTGATTAAATTATGTGACCTCCGGTGCGATATAGTTTGAATAACTGAAGCGCTAGCAAACCTATGTTACTACTACTACTACTACTATGGCGCTTTAGGCATTATAGTCATTTATGGCAAAAATCCGGGCTTTAGTTATGATCTTCTTTTTTTCGATTCACTGCTGCCTTGCTTCCAGCATCTATTATTTTCTTCAACTTTTCTTTATTTTTTATAATTTCCTTTTATTTTCATCTGCAGGCGATTTTGTGTGGAACACACTTGAGCACAGATTGCCCGTTCTTTTAACTAAACATAGATTCCCATTTTAAATAGTGCAATCATATCTTTGAAACACCTTTTGTGTGGTTTGGGAATTTAAACCAACATCTATTTAATACTAAATCTGTTTTAGAAGTTTTTAAGGCATAACCAATAGTTTACATGTTCAAATGGAAATTGATAAGTGCTCATCAACGTATAAATGAAGCCAGCGGTTAATGTTTCACTTGTTGTGCGCAGGTGTAAATTTGAACATTTTTGGCATTAAAATTTGACAGGAAGGAGTTGACCAGTGCCAGCCATTGTTAATAGCTCTAATGTTTTTCCAGTAACTCCGTGGGGAAAATGCAACTTCAGCTGCAAGGTGATATTCTTGCTTCTAAATTTCAGGCTTATCAAGGTTCAGATGCATTAATGAACTGGAAAAAAAATCTATCCAACGAGTCACGGGAAATGATAAGCTTCATTGAGAGCTCCCAAAAAATAGAGAAGTTCTGTCATAACTGGAAATTCTAATATTGAGGCATGTTGTCGTTTAGATAACAATTCGATGAGATTTATTATTTTCTAACCATAATAGTATCTAGTTCTTGGCTGCGGGAATTTGCGTGTGAAAACTAGAATCCAATGTACACTATGAGGTGTTAGCACGCTATCTTTGCAGGCATGCTACCCCAACTGCGGGGGTCGCATCATGACGTTCGTGGGCGGCGCTTGCTCGTACGGCCCGGGCATGGTGGTCGATGATGACCTCAAGAACCCCATCAGGAGTCACCACGACATTGAAAAGGTCTTGTGCTCTTTATTGGCTATTGTACTTTATATTTTGACTCTTTGGCTTCGATCAGCGAGCAACTAACTTTATAGCGTTATTTCGGTTTTTTGATCAGTGAGTTATCAACTTTATAGGGTGATATGTTTTGTAGTTTTGATTTGGTGTTTCAGCGCAATGGGATCATATTGTTTTGCTCTCTTTTTTTATGGTGGTCTGGTGTGCTATGCTATTTTATTTACTGTATTCTACTTATGCATAGAAATAAATTCCTTTTGATAACTCGTAAGAGGAGAGTTACAAGTCAACAACTGCATTCTTTTTCTGTGTGAGAGCATCTTAACTTTATAGATGACGGAAAAATTTTCCTTTTAATTCAAATGTCTTGTTAACTTCGTTTGTCAGGATTTTTATTGAAGGCTCAAAAGCATCTAATGTGTATAGATTGAACTGTGACTCTGTGTTCAGGACTCTGCAAAGTACGTGAAGAAGGCAAACAAGTTCTACGAGGGCGTGGCTAAGCGGGCGGCCGCTAACGGGCACGCCGTTGATTTGTACGCCTGCGCCCTCGACCAGGTTGGCCTCTACGAGATGAAGCATCTGTGTAACTTGACTGGGTGAGTCTTGCTCCAGGAGACAAGCTGTGACCTAACATATTTTACTGTCAAATAACAAATGCTGTGATGTTCAATACAGGAGAGATGTACATATTGTGTGAGGCTTGGAACATTAGATAATGTGCACCAGTAACTGTATGTTTTGGTAGTGAAATGAGTAATTTGTCATATTTTAATTTTAAAAAGGTGCTAAGATGTTAAATTTAGGATAGCTTTATTGTTTGTTGCTTGGAGTGTTGAATAATGGGTGCTATTAACTGGGTCAGTCTTGTTGGGTGACTTGGCTTGTCAGTGAATCAAATGTCACATCATAGCACCATACATCTTTGCAACGGCCGTTTTCTCATGTTCGGTGCTTTCTTATGATGGCTATTGGTGAAGACTGAATGTTGCTTATTTCTCCTCTACTGCTTCTCTGGTGTCTGTGCGTGAATATTGTCTGATGATGTGGGACGTGGGCAGCAACAGAATGAGTTACTTCCCTAACAGAAATATTCTATAGCTCTATAGGCGGCGAAGTGTTGTCCGGGTTTTTGCCTTGTAGTTTTAAACGCCGTGAGAGGTATATGCCCTCCTGTCTCATTATTTGTTATTATTCATTACTGTGAGAAATTAGTGTGTAGTGAGAATGTCATTGTTCTCATTTTACTAATATCAGTAGTTCTTTGTAAAATAGTTGCTCGCATGCCATTTCACGACGCTGTTCCTATCTATGCACAAGGAGCACTAGGTTAGACTACACAAGTAAGGCCTCAGATGCAGCGCATGCACCATGAACGTGTTGAAGCTCATCACTAAGTAGTATCCCTCCTTATTACAGAGGCCATATGGTGCTCGGTGACTCGTTCAACTCGTCTCTCTTCAAGCAAACGTTCCAGCGCGTGTTCGTTCAGGACGACGACGGGCACCTCGAGATGGCCTTCAATGCCACCGTCGAGGTCAAAACTTCTCGCGAGTTGAAAGGTTTGAGACCAATTCATGTGCTCAAAATTCAGCCTCTTTCTGCTCTTAGTGTATATGTTGTAATGACTATATTAATGATCATTTTAACGACAACTATGCATTACTTTTATGATTATGTATAGAAGATTACTTCGTGAATTCGTCACCTTTGTGGCGATGTAGTCAAAGATACTGAAGTGCTAGTAAACCTATATTGTAACTTATATTCATTCAATGCTTTATTTGATTCAATTCCTTTTACGATGATGAAAAGGCCAAGTATTAGGGTTTAGGAAAGCATTTATGTAGGTAACGGGTAAAATTGATAAACTTGCTTTTACATGTGTATTTGATGTGTAATTGGAACAGATTGATAAAAATTTTATAACCTTGTTTTTTTATGTAACACTTAGCAGTCATTTGAATTCGGACGATAAATAACGGTTGTACATTCACTCTTATCACATCTAAACTTGAAGTTGAAATCTCCGGTGTAGGCAGAGTGTTGCAGACTTTGGGCGTTTCATGGTCGCAGCTGGGATCTTCTATACATTGAAATAGAGCGTGTAACAGTCGTTAGGGAGCATTATTTAGTCAAAATAGTTTCTGAAATTTTCTGGGTCTTTAAAACCCTTCAGGGGATACAACTATTGTAGCTATGGGATTTAGCACTCCCAAGGCGAACATGCGTGAGGGCCTGAGCTGAAAGTTGAGTAGGCCGTCTTTTTGTTGAAATAAAATGATTTTATGTTGGGGACCACCTCTTCTTGGTTCACTGCTGTCTTGTTTTTCAGCACCTACTACTTTATTCTTCAACTTCGATCTTGTTTCATAATCTTCTTTCTCTACCTACTGTATCAATACCCTTTCTGCATAGATTCTGCTTTCCCTTAACTCGATACTGAATGGTGCCTTGCTCCTTCCTCTCTTTGGATCGCGTTTGTTGCGGAAAGGGGGGGCTAAACTAATTAAAAATTTAATCTGGGTCTTTCAACACCTGGCAACACACATTTCCAAGTGCACTACTCTTATAAAACCAGATAACGCCTTGTACTGCAGTGTGCAGTGCAGAGCGTTGTTTTTTTGTACTATCAGATTTAGGCACATTTCCAACCATCCTTGTTGATCAGATGCGTCTTGTACTAAGGCGCTGCACAGCAAGAATACTTATGTGTCCTGTCAGGTCTGTATAGTCTTGGAAAAGTCTCTGTTTACGAGAAGATACCACAATTTAGACATCACAATTGAGGCACACATTGCAATTGAAGCATCGCAATTGCATGTGAGGTTGTGTCTCACCAGTGTCTGGATGCGTGGGGCCGTGTATCAGCGCCAACATCAAGGGCCCCAACGTGTCGGAAGTGGAGGTGGGCGTGAGTGGCACCAGCGGTTGGAGAGTGGCTAGCCTTACGCCTTCCACCACCATTACCATCATCTTCGAGGTGAGATTTTCTCTTGAGTCTTATATCAACCAAATCAGCCATTGGATTTTTCATCAGCTAAGTTAGCTATCGGATTTTGTGTCAGGCGACTTAGCTGGTAGATTTTGTGTCAGCCAAATTAGCTGGTAGATTTCGTGTCAGCCAAATTAGCTGGTAAATTTTGTGTTGGCCAAATTAGCTGGTAAATTTTGTGTTGGCCAAATTAGCTGGTAAATTTTGTGTTGGCCAAATTAGCTGGTAAATTTTGTGTTGGCCAATTTACCTGGTAGATTTTGTATCAGTCGGTTTAGCGATTTAAGTTTTTGTGTCTGCTAAATAACATTTCAAGTCTCACGTCAGCCAAATTGGCCATTAGGTCTTCTGTCAGCTGTAGTTCAACAATAATTCTATTTACAGTGAGTATTTCTAGTTCATTTCTTGGTTGCTGTTGTGTGGGATTTTTGAAAATCTCTAGTAATTAGCTTCAGTATTCATCCTTTCAATGAGACGTGTAGTGGTCAAAATGAAACCTCTGTGAAAAGCATTCTCTCTAATGCTTTACACTACCTCTATTGCATAAGCACCTAGTCATGCGTCATGATTCTTTCCAAATCGGACGTCTATTTAGCCTAAAACTTATACCTACAAGAAAGGCTTGAGTAATTTTAGGTTTACTCCTGTCAATCACAATGCAGTGTCAATATTTCTTACAGTAAATACTAAGGACAATGATCTAAGGCAGACCCAGTTGAGGGTGTGAAACATTAAATGACTCCCATGCATTCTTCACTCAAAACCGCCTCAAATGCGAATTTGCGCTGCAAACATTGAAATGTTCCAGTTTTCCCTAGGCTAATTTCCTTTTGAGACCCATGTATCTTATTTGCGTACTGTCGCATGTTCCTTGAAAAGGCTTGTGCTGACAAACAAAAAGAATCCTTGTGTTTAGTGCGGCGCGAGCGTTAGTAAATGATGCTCATGCTACTGAAGAGCGAACTTGTTTGCAGGTGTCCAACAGCAGCAGCAGTGGCGAGATCCCTCAGGGAGGGCGGGGCCACGTTCAGTTCATCACTCACTACCAACACAGCAGCGGCCAACACCGCTGCAGAGTGACCACGGTTGCAAGGCAGTCAGTATTTCACAGCCACTACTGCCCTGCTACCCTATTTTCTTCGTCTACTGTAGTAACTTACTTGATTTTTATTGTTTCTACACGCTTCATGAATAACGTTTGCAGTATCTATTACTGGCGTGAAAATTTGAACGCGCTTTCTAACTCTTAGTCGTTATTGATCTATGAAATGCCGCTCACGTTATAAAAATGCGCGTGTTCCTCCATGAAATGTCTTATGTCCTAATAGCGCATCAACCGAGCCCAGCCAAAGTGAGACACGTTCTCAAATGACGTGAGTTCTAGCATTAATACCTAGTATCTTGAAGCTCAAAAATAAGCGTATAATCTTAGGAAGAATGCTTCTATATTTGGAATCTTTCTCTTTTAGCTTCTGTTTCGTTGAGCATTTAATTTGAAGTTCTAATTGAGTACAGTATTCTTTTGTTTCTGTGAGATGATGGGTCACCGTAAATTGGTTCATGTATTTCTGCACACCAATCAATGTATTTTGCACCCAATTGCAAAACAAATGGTTGAATTTTATCATATGTTGAGCCATATTACAGTAATGCAACGAAGGAACTTCAAATTTCAGTAAATATGAAACAATACTCTTACACAGTCTCTCATATCGGAAACATATCCAAAATTAGGTTTATATTAGTAGCGTGAAATTATTCAAAATGCCAATTACGTACATTACCTTTTTAATACCCCACTGCACTATACAGCCCTCTTTCAAAAATAGCCTTAATATATTGTATTTTTTGTTACATCAGTTCTCTAATGTGTTATTTAGCGTTCACTGACGAGTGGCAGTTCCCTCCTCGTCGTGATATCAGTGACCACATAATGTCAGTGCCAGTTTAATGACGGTGGTTGTGATAATGGTAATATGTATGAGAACAACAATGCTGACGTCAAAGGATTAGCACTACTTTTTATTACTCATGTGTGGTACAAAAAGTGCTATGTTCTTATGGACGAATGTCAGTTTTGCTGTACTCTTACTGGCACTTGTCATCTTTCTCTCAGGAGGAAGATGTGAGGTCCCGAGCTGAAGGTTAGGCAGGCCTAGTTTTTGTTAGATTCGGACAGTTTTTTGTCTTCGCAAATGATCTCTTTTTAAATAAACTGCTGTTTTATTTCAGTTGCTATAATTTTTTTAACTTTCGTTTTGTTTCTTAAACTTTCTTCTTAACAAGCTGTTTTTATGCCCGAGGGATCTTGCAAAAGAAAACACCTTGTGCATTGATTCCCCGTTCCTTTTACCTTTTCTTCAGTACACATTTCATGGGGTTAGGGAAGCTTTACACGTTCACTCCGTTTCTGCGGTTGGTTTGGTTAGGTTGTAAGTAGAAAAATAAAGAAGTTGACTTCACTGCTTGAAAAAATTTTTATCTTTCCTGAGAAATATGTAAAATACAATGGCACGATAACCTTTCACCTCTTTTGATCAGTATTTTTCAAAAAAGGTCCCGAAACATAAAATGTCCTTCATTGATACTGGTAGGGGAATGAGCAATTTACCTATTGGTACACATATGGCCCAATACGCGGGGAACTTGTTAAGCTAATTTAATACGAAATGTTTCTTCTATGAATTTGTGTGCACTGATGACTGTGTCTGGGCGCCAGATGGGCAGAGGGTACGACAGGCCAGGCTGCGATCAGCGCGGGCTTTGACCAGGAGGCTGCTGCAGTGCTGATGGCGAGACTGGCCGTGCACAGGGCCGACAGCGACCAGGAAGGCAGCGATGTGCTCAGATGGGTCGACAGGATGCTCATCAGGCTCGTTAGTATTGGGAAGGCGGTATTGATTGCTAGTATTGGGGTGTAGCTCACCAGGCTCGTCAGTATTGGGAAGATGGTGTAGCTCATTAGGCTTGATACTCAACAGGAAATTTCTTCGGAACATTTGAGAAAGGAAGTAGCTTATCAGACTGCTTGGGCATGATTGCATTAGGTACTTGAGTTGGTTGCGTTGTGGGAGCCTTGGTATTGTGAAGCTTGTAGCCTTACTTTTGATTGTAAATAAACTCTAATCTAGTTACTATTGTAATCATTGGCTAACCAAGATCGTAGGCTGCGAACAGTCGAGACTGTATCTTTTGAGCCATTTTAAGCTGCATTTCTAAAATTTCAATAATTTAAACCTCTTTGAGTCGTTATCGCACAGTATTTTTAGGTGTGATTTAAAGGAGGATAGAAGTGAAGGGAACTTTCGCGCTTTATTGCACTTCTATTAAAAGTCCTTCCCTTAACTCCAGCTGCGTAATAGAATCCATTTATCTGATTATCCAAGTAGGGTTTCTGTGAAATTTTTAAATATTTCGTGTAGAGATCACGTGTTAACTACATTTCTTTAATTTTCTCATCTGAGAGTTGAAGTCAGTCAGTTGAATATACTAAACCTGCGAGTCGCAACCCCCAAGAAATTTCAGGATTTGGTTTGTTGGTATTCTACCGCACTATATTGCCTCGTTTTTCTTGGAAATCTTTCCGGACTAATTTTAGATCATTGTTCTTGTGTTTCAGTGCCAAAAATTCGGAGAATTCATACCGAACGACCCCAACAGCTACCGCTTCCAGCCAAACTTCAGCTTGTATCCGCAGTTCATGTTCCACTTGCGGCGATCACAGTTCCTGCAAGTCTTCAACAATTCTCCTGATGAAACTTCATTCTACAGGTGAGTAGCGCACTTTTATGACTCTTCGCTTGTGAACAACATTTTCGGTTCTGGGTCTTTTTGGAAACGTAGTTCTATTTAAAGGCCATTGTAGACGTGCGGACTTTTCAACGTCAACTGACTACAAATGCACTAAACGCCGCCCATTTGCTCAACGCCCCGTCCACTTTTTGACTACTCGCGACCGAGCTGTAGTCAACCGTCGCGATCAAGCATGTCTTGATTCTATTCACTGCAGCTGCAAGGATGCCGGTGGTAATAAGGCGGCAAGTGCCATACGTGCAGTTATTGTCGAGTATACACAATGGTGTTCTCAGGACATGATGTTGTGATATTAATCGTAATGTACAAAGACTCTTCTTGATTATTGAATTCTAAATTGGAAGAATATAGAAATATAAACTTTAGAGATGATGGCGTATTGGAAAATTTCTGAGTCTCCCAAATTATACAGTGAAAGCAATAAAATCTTAGATTCAAACTTTAGAACTGAAAATATGGTCTTGAAGAAAATGAAATATTTTGTTCTGGAACTGACGACGTGTTCTACCAAAACTATGGTTGACGATCTTCTCAGCCTTTTAAAAGATATTTCCGGTAACGTAGCTTCCCAATCTAGCTCCTGGTGGGATGGAGCTTCTCATTAGTTCCGAATTTTTCAGTAACTTAGTGGAGAAGCTGCTGAAACATAGGTACTTAAGCCACATTTGCTTTCAGAATAATCTCCCATCAGAACTTAACTCTTGAAAAATAGATCTGTAGCTACCATGAGTTTATGTAGTAGCCGATCTCTTCACTACATTGATTGCGTTGACTGCTGGCGGTAACTCCGTGTATAAGCATAGCTGCAGTTGCGCACGCAATTACTCTCATGGGCGTGGTTTCATGTGCACACCAGTAGTGGATTGACGTTAAGAACTCCGCACGTCAATAATGGCCTTAAAATTCATTTTTCATCTCATGTAAAAACAGCAGCAGCATTCATCCTAAGAAGGATGCGAGGGGATGCTCCAGTTGCAAAATTTAAATCACTATACCCAAAAACCAATCAGTGTCATGTCTTTCCGAATTCTTTGAAATGATATTTTTTATGAAATCATGAAAGATGTCAAAGTTATGATAAAATCTTAAATGAATATGGGAGACAACGCAAAAATAACGAATATTCTCCTAGTAGAGAATATTTTTGCTTGGCTTTGTCAGAAGTGAACCCGAAATATCAACGTGATGGTGCGTGTTAAGTTGACATCGTTATTGTAAATTATATTTTCATTGCTATATTTTACTGCCTTGGATTTGAGGTAGTGTTGGTTGAAATAGTCCATCGTCGAACTATGGATTGTAGACTGTAAGTTGAAATGTTGAAAAGTTATTCGTGTGCATATTTTTTGGGGGTATAATTTTTAGATAACTTGATCAAAATCATTCATTTTTCAAAATTTAAAATAAAGTTGTGATATTACCCATGCCATATTATGTTATTCAGTTGTTGAACTGAATTTTTTGGGTATTTTAGCTGTGTTCCATGATAGTTTCAGGGTTGCGTTTCAGAGTGCAAATGAGTGTCCGATCAATAAGAGCCAAGTAACGCTTTAACTCGCTTTTCTTGTTCAACTTAGCCTATGTATTTCACCTCATGAGTGGCTCCTTTGATGTGCTAATTTGATAAAATATCAACCCAAACATGCAATTTTACTGCGAGTTTGGGTACAATAAGTACATTTATTCACAGGTGCATCTTAAACCGTGAGGTCACCATGGACTGCTTGACGATGATCCAGCCTGTATTGTACAGCTACAGTTTCAACGGTTGCGAACCAGTCATGCTAGATACCTCGTCAATCCAGCCTGACCGGATCTTGCTGCTGGATACATTCTTCCTTCTACTAATCTTCCACGGAGAGGTAACCCCTGTGTGACTTAGGGGGATTTAATTTGCAATGAATTGGGTTCCTCAGGTTATCCATCTTGACAGAGGGGTATGCAAGTGTTGGTATGTTGGTCTACATCCTGGAGTTTGTTTCTATGATGTGGCAGCTGTTCCTTTCTCAACATTGATGCAGCGTGGAATTAAAATTTAGTGTGTTTTAAGCTGCTACAAATTGTACAAAAAACTTTGCTGATGGTTATTTATGATGCACTATCAAAGCTGCGTACGTGGGATTTTTAGGTAGCATATCATACTGGAAAGAAATTATGAGAAGAAAAGCGATGTTGCTAATTTATTTTCTCTTCTACCTTGTGGTATCCCTAACGTGAGCGTAAAGTGCTCCCGTTCACGCATCTTTGAGGAGAGCCGACCACACCCGTTGCGTGTGGGTGTGCTAACTTTAGGTGTAACGTGTTTCTTGTTCAATTATTTCACCAGTTGCAAAATGATGATTTAATTATTGAAATTATATTTAATTTATATTGTTTTATATTTCTAAATTGATTAATGAAATTTATTTTCTCTTCAAAACCGCCTTTTTCTTTTGAATAGTTTGTCCCCGTGAAATGCTCTAGCCACAGTTGAAATATATACGCTTTTTACCTGCTAATAGCGGAAAGCCCTTTTAGTGATCAATTGATAAACTGTGCTCGTGTTTGGTATTGGACCTTGAGAACGTTCATAATTCATAATGGTTTGGCCAATGAGCCCTCATTAGAATAAATACTATTACGTGTAAATTTTTCAATTCTATTTTGTGTATAATTACTGACATATTCAAATTATCGTTACTATTGCTTCGTCGTTGGTTCAACGTTGAAAGTTTGAGAGTTGATTCACAACGGAGAATCTTGTTAGGGTTTTTAATCCATTTATAATAATTTGACTTCAAGTATAATATACCGAGTTCTTCACTGCGGCACGTCCTGTGAAGAGAGATAGGTTGTACTAAAAATCTTTGATATTTCCAATAAACTAGCATACTTTCACGAAAATATCTTCCTTTTTCGGAGATTACGCATGACTGTCTTGACTTTTTGCACGTTCCTCAGACCATGGAAGCTTGGCAGAAGGAAGGGTATCACGAAAAAGAGGAGTACGCGAACTTCCGACAGCTACTGCAAGCGCCAGTAGACGACGCCCAAGACCTTCTAGCTACTCGGTTCCCCGTACCTCGCTACGTCATAACTGAGCAGGGAGGGTCGCAAGCTCGCTTCCTTCTTAGCAAAGTCAATCCTTCACAGACGCACAACAATGCCCTCTATGGCAGCGTGAGTACCCTTGCTTTCTTTTATTGTTTGTGCGTTCAATTCTGATAGTTCATGAAGAAAGATTCATTGAGTTCTTGTGACGGATTTGTAATGTATTGACGTCGGGTTTAGTTGCTCTTTAGAAGTGCTTAGGTTTTCCGATTTTTGTGTGGGTTTTAGTGAAATTTTGCGTTCATAATTTTTTTCAACATCTTGACTGCTGATAGTGCAGTTTTGGTGCAACCATACAACCGGATGTAAGAGCATTCAAGTGAAGCACCAAACCTCCGAGGGATGAATATATTTTGGTCCATTCTTGTACGCGTGTGGGAATTGGGGCCAACTTCTGCGAATTGGGTGCCGCCTCAAGGAATTGTGGGCCACCTTTGAGAATTGGGGGCCAACTTCTGGGAATTGGGTGCCGCCTTTAGGAATTGAGGGCCACCTTTGGGAATTGGGGGCCAACTTCTGGGAATTGGGGGCCAACTTCTGGGAATTGGGGGCCAACTTCTGGGAATTGGGGGCCAACTTCTGGGAATTGGGGGCCAACTTCTGGGAATTGGGGGCCAACTTCTGGGAATTGGGGGCCACCTTTGGGAATTGGGGGCCACCTTTGGGAATTGGGGGCCACCTTTGGGAATTGGGGGCCACCTTTGGGAATTGGGGGCCACCTTTGGGAATTGGGGGCCACCTTTGGGAATTGGGGGCCACCTTTGGGAATTGGGGGCCACCTTTGGGAATTGGGGGCCACCTTTGGGAATTGGGGGCCACCTTTGGGAATTGGGGGCCACCTTTGGGAATTGGGGGCCACCTTTGGGAATTGGGGGCCACCTTTGGGAATTGGGGGCCACCTTTGGGAATTGGGGGCCACCTTTGGGAATTGGGGGCCACCTTTGGGAATTGGGGGCTACCTTTGGGAATTGGGGGCTACCTTTGGGAATTGGGGGCCACCTTTGGGAATTGGGGGCCACCTTTGGGAATTGGGGCCACCTTTGGGAATTGGGGGCCACCTTTGGGAATTGGGGGCCACCTTTGGGAATTGGGGGCCACCTTTGGGAATTGGGGGCCACCTTTGGGAATTGGGGGCCACCTTTGGGAATTGGGGGCCACCTTTGGGAATTGGGGGCCACCTTTGGGAATTGGGGGCCACCTTTGGGAATTGGGGGCCACCTTTGGGAATTGGGGGCCACCTTTGGGAATTGGGGGCCACCTTTGGGAATTGGGGGCCACCTTTGGGAATTGGGGGCCACCTTTGGGAATTGGGGGCCACCTTTGGGAATTGGGGGCCACCTTTGGGAATTGGGGGCCACTTTTGGGAATTGGGGGCCACCTTTGGGAATTGGGGGCCACCTTTGGGAATTGGGGGCCACCTTTGGGAATTGGGGGCCACCTTTGGGAATTGGGGGCCACCTTTGGGAATTGGGGGCCACCTTTGGGAATTGGGGGCCACCTTTGGGAATTGGGGGCCACCTTTGGGAATTGGGGGCCACCTTTGGGAATTGGGGGCCACCTTTGGGAATTGGGGGCCACCTTTGGGAATTGGGGGCCACCTTTGGGAATTGGGGGCCACCTTTGGGAATTGGGGGCCACCTTTGGGAATTGGGGGCCACCTTTGGGAATTGGGGGCCACCTTTGGGAATTGGGGGCCACCTTTGGGAATTGGGGGCCACCTTTGGGAATTGGGGGCCACCTTTGGGAATTGGGGGCCACCTTTGGGAATTGGGGGCCACCTTTGGGAATTGGGGGCCACCTTTGGGAATTGGGGGCCACCTTTGGGAATTGGGGGCCACCTTTGGGAATTGGGGGCCACCTTTGGGAATTGGGGGCCACCTTTGGGAATTGGGGGCCACCTTTGGGAATTGGGGGCCACCTTTGGGAATTGGGGGCCACCTTTGGGAATTGGGGGCCACCTTTGGGAATTGGGGGCCACCTTTGGGAATTGGGGGCCACCTTTGGGAATTGGGGGCCACCTTTGGGAATTGGGGGCCACCTTTGGGAATTGGGGGCCACCTTTGGGAATTGGGGGCCACCTTTGGGAATTGGGGGCCACCTTTGGGAATTGGGGGCCACCTTTGGGAATTGGGGGCCACCTTTGGGAATTGGGGGCCACCTTTGGGAATTGGGGGCCACCTTTGGGAATTGGGGGCCACCTTTGGGAATTGGGGGCCACCTTTGGGAATTGGGGGCCACCTTTGGGAATTGGGGGCCACCTTTGGGAATTGGGGGCCACCTTTGGGAATTGGGGGCCACCTTTGGGAATTGGGGGCCACCTTTGGGAATTGGGGGCCACCTTTGGGAATTGGGGGCCACCTTTGGGAATTGGGGGCCACCTTTGGGAATTGGGGGCCACCTTTGGGAATTGGGGGCCACCTTTGGGAATTGGGGGCCACCTTTGGGAATTAGGGGCCACCTTCTGGGAATTGGGTGCTTTGAGCTAGCATCTATGCTAGATAAATTGATGTATTTTATTGAAAATTAAGGCATCAAGTTAACTTTATAGGACCTCGAACAATCGTACTGCTGCAGACCAACGCTGGCCTGTGTTGTGTGGGCTGCAGTTAATGTCACTGGAAGTGGGAAAATTTATGCCTAGTTCAGAGGGTGGGAGCGTCGGCTTAATTTGGGAACGTCAACCCCCAGAAATATTCAAGTTTTTAAATTTGCCTATTTAGAAATCGCTGTAGAAATGTTTTAATTTTAGTTTTCTACAGCACTTCGTTGGGGTTGGAGAAACTCGCTAAGGAAATAAATACATTTCAATTGAGGCAATAACTTTGTAATATTGCTTTGCTGTAAACCTCACATTTCGAAACTGTCAATACACTACTATTACTTCTTCCTTAATTTTAAACATAAAAAACGAATCAAATGTTCGAGTTCGTAATAAAGTTCTTTTGGTGTTGCCTTTGTTGATGTTATTTTACATAATTTACATAGTTGTTTTAACTCGGGGTGTAAAATTACTGGTTAGAGGTACAAAATCGCCCTCCGACAAATAAAGTCCTGAAATTTTTCAAGTTCAAATATTAAAACATCCCAACGTTCTATTGAAGAATAGATTATGCTGAAGCCAATAGGGGAGACTCGTTTTTGTCAAGTCAAAACCCTTAGGAGGAGTAGCAGCAGTTTTAAATATCCCTGTTTATCGTTTCCTCTTATCCTATGTCGTAAGCTTGAATTTTTCCTAGTAAACCTTTCATTTTCAGCAATTTATGTGTGAACCAAATGTCAAAGCTCAAGGTCTCATGAGGATAGTAGTTTTACTGGGGTGACAGTTTCCTTAACTTTATTATTCATTTTCAGAAACGTCTAATTTTTCAAAAAATACTTTAGTAAGTAATTTGCGTTTTTTCCGTGTTCATCATTTTTGTTCATTTATTTCAGGGATTCGGAGACCCTAATGCGGTAAATATTACTGTGTTAATTTGTTTGGGTAACTGCGGTGCGACCAGCGGTCGGATAGATTCTTTAATTTTTCATCTTTTGTATTCATGGTTGGGTCTGACCTACTCTTCGATGCATTGCTTTGCCTCTTCCCTGGTACAGGAGGGCCTATAAGTAACTCGCCCTTTTTGGAAATCAACATCAAGCAAACTGTAATTAAAGTTCAGAAAAATATGAATCCATGAAGAGTTTCGGGTAATTTTAAGTAATAAATAAAATTCAAAGTTTATTGAAGTGTTGTATCTGATCAACCGTTTTCACCTCGAAAGTCTGGGAGAATTTTAAATAATGGATCAAATCAAAAATTTATCGAAGTATTGTATCTAATCTACCAACAGTCTTCACCTCATTCAGGAGGAGGGCCAATGGCTGTGAATTCAGCATTGGATTCATTAGAAATTACATCAAATAATTCTTCTACACCGATTAATTTCACATTATGATGTGTCGTGGCCACCTCGATTTCCAAGTTTACATTTTTGTGATGGTTTCTTCTGGGGGATATTTGAAGGAGAGTCAACATTAACAAATCTGGTAAAGGAATTAATACGCATCTTTCAAAAAGTTGACTTGTATAGCTCCAGAGGTCTTGGGTAAAGGAACAATCATTTCAGTGGAAAGAACACGTGTTTGTTTGAATAATAATATTGTTTCATGGAAAACATTGTATTTCATTCCAACAAAGAAATTGAGTTTCTAACTTTCTTGCATCGTTCTAAATGATTTCGAACTCGTCATGTTACGTGGTTTCCTTGTTATCGTATTTCAAAAACGACGAGTTACTTAATGTCCACCCTGTGCAAATAGTTCAGGAGTTTTTAATTTGGGTTTTCTTTCACAGTTTCTAGTTTCTTGGGTGGTTTCATTCACTCGAATGTAGTGTGCCTTTAGAATATTTTAAGTGTTTAATAATAAAAGTTCATCATCAATTACTGTTTTAAAATGTGATTATTTAACCGTAATTTATTTTCAGTGGGAGCTTGCTGTCTTTTCGTGTCTTTTTCCGGCTTAGTTTCTGATGTCGCCGTATTATTAAGCGAGCTGTAATTGAGAATCCTTAACTTTCACTTAGTGCTCTCATTTGTAAATAAGACAAGTGCTGTGCGTCTTGCTTTTCTCTGCTATATACTCGTTTATTAAGGTTGAGTTAGAATCTTGAGAGAGGAGCTTCGTGTCTACCGGCTGGGGATGACTGGTTTCATAATAGAGGTGCAGGCCTTGTTAGTGCACTGTATCTACGTACATGCGCACAGATGAGTAAGTTATAAGTTTGGAGAAAGAATAGAAATAAGAATGCGTCTAGTTCATATTTTTAAAATTTACCCGTGTGTTGGTCTTGTGTTTTTTTGAGAAAAGATGTAGCGATAAAGTTTATGTACAGTATTTCCAATTGCTGCATGTATGTTAGTTTGACGGGACATAATATCTATACTATACACTCGTACGACTTTAGTGAGGATTATTATTCATCAACGAGCGTACATCTCAGTGGGATACACCTAATATATCTATGGGGACTAGCGCTCCCAAGGGTAAGATGTGTAGTCCCAAGTTGAAAGTTGCGTAAGTTTTTTTGTTGATGTGAAATAGTTTTGCTTTGTTACGAACAATTTTTTTCAGTTCACTGCTCATTATTTTTGATTTATTACTTTTATCTCGAACTTTTATGTTTTTTCATCTTCTTCCAACTGCAATGTTTCTATCCACAGGGTGTGGGGACAATCCTTATGAAAGACTTCATGTTCCTTCATTTTCATGGTAAAGGTTTCCTTCCTTGTTCCTCTATTGAAAACACCTTTTGTTGTGATTAGGGAGGCTAAAAACTAAAAAATCTAATCTCTTTAAGTCCTGAGAAGGACCTTGAGCTGTACTCTGGTTTTGCATAAGGGACCTGACTTAGTAGTTCTAGCTTGGGAAATAAACAATGGTGTCCTTAGCTACACAACGCGGTATCAGCAGCTCTTGTTACAGTTGTTTTATATTATTTTATGTTCCTTTTTTTCTGTGCTGACGAGGCCGGGGATTCGTTCTACAAAACTGTACGAGTGTCCTCGATGTGTTTTCGTTTTGTTGAATTACTCCGAATTTTTTTAAAACTTCGAGCGTGTACTCTTAATATACTCATGTATATAATTTTTATCCAAAAAATTGTGACTACGAATCCTTGTAAAATCGGTGGACAACTCGTGACCCCCCATAGTTCGCTTGTCACTTGATGAAACTAGTTGTACTATTTGCGGGCTATTTTTTATTATTTTGCACAGATCCTTCATTGAAAAGCACAAAACCTTTACAGTTCCACGTATTTCTTGCGATTTTAACTGAGCAATTTTTTACGTTGAATATAAACTAAGTTCGCGACTGCTTCTTATGAAACCACCACAGTAATTTTATCCTCTTGTAATGTTCTAGGATGACTTAATCCAGGAATAAAATGACATTTTCTAGGAGGGAGGCGCTCCAGTGCTCACAGACGATGTGAGCATGCAGGTATTCATGGACCACCTGAAGAAGCTGGCCGTGGCGTCCACAGCATGAAGGTTCCTGCCACAACTATTGCCAAAATTGTGTGCTGCCGTCAAGCGCATTGCTGCGTCCTTCCTCCGCGCTGTCTGCCGGGGCACTGGAGTCTTGTACGAAGTGTTCAGCATTTTATAGCCTCTGTGCATCCTTGCAATATTTCCATCAGTTTGCTTCACATTTGATGTTATCCTTCAAATTTGAGCGTATTCCTTCTTCGCCAAACTTTAAAACTGCACGTTAAGTAAGTATCAAACAGTTGTGCGTGGTTTAGGGTATGGGTAAACTTTCGTGAAAGCATTTATTTCAGTGTACAGTATTTAGTGTGTATCTAAGTTTATCATTCGGTGAATTATTTGTATGCAACATAGATAAAAACGCTGACGTAGAAGTTATTTGTAGACAGAGTTAGAGGCATAATGATATACGAGTGAAAAGATGAAATTAGCCCTGCTTCAAGAACGATGTTTGCACTTTTATTACATCATTTCATGGATAGAAACGTATACGCGTGAGCGCAAATTCATCCGAACTACATTTTTCATCAAGAGGTGTGGCAAGACTAAGTAGGGCATACACTTAACTGTATGACATCGAAAACTCTTCGCCCTCCTTCCTTTCCTCTCTTCATATTCCCACTATCTCCTGCTTCGCAATTTCTTTTGCCATTTTTATTTTTCGTCTTTTTTTCACCTTTGCTTTTCTCTCCATTCCTCATTTTTCTTCTAGTTTCTCATTTTTTGACATTTCTTCTGTTCTCTTCTGCAACTGATCGTAGGATAATGGAGCAAGGACTTCCTGGTTCCTCGTCTCCGCTGTCCGTATGTGAGGCGTGCGAAGAGTGCAGGGGAGAGAGAGACCATTTTAGCTCTTCATGCTCCAGTTCACCAGGCATATCAGCAGCAGACCTGCTGGCAAAATTTGAAAATCTCTGATGGTTGGTCGATGCATATCAAATACGTGAATTTTGATCCTTAGGCCATTCCATTAACTCAATGCGTTATTTCATCGGATATGTAATTTTGTTTTAGTTGCAAATTGCAGTCCCTATTTATGTATTCTGAATTCTTTCGATTGACTTTCATTAAAATTGGCGCATTATTTTAACAAATGAAATAAATCTGGATATCAAGAACCTCGGTTACCTTTAGGCTTCTGATGTCTTTTTTAGAGTTATTTCGGAACATTTCTTCCCTTCGCCTAATTAAAAATAAACTATTTTAACTGATATGATTTGCGACAGAGAAATAGAGTTAAGAGTTGAAGTGACTACTCCCCAACCGCAATTAATGACAATTTTAGCTCACCAAGACGTAACTGCTCCATTATCACTTTCAGTAACTTTACTCGGGAGTCTTATACTGAAGCTTGTATTGGAACGGATGTGTGCGTTTTATAGTTCCCTTTCTTATATGGGGCTTCGAGTAGCTTAGATACGAGTTTGTTCCATTTTTGTTTAAGATCTATACTGACAGTACTATTTTCATTCCCGAGTGCATTGAGGAAAGTCTCATCTTCAATGCTTTTGAAAATGTTGGCTGTTTTTAAAGATGATTTCGATTTACAGAAAATATATGCTCATTGCGCGCTCTTCATCAAACTTTGGTTATTGATGTTACGAACCTTGAGTAAAGTTAACATTTTTAGAGCTTCACTAGTGTTAAGCTTTCAAGAGTCTTGCGTGTACATCTATCGCAGTTATACCTGTGCCCTGAGTCGCCCTGCGGTTTTTTCCAGGAAACCATTTTCGTTCTTTTGGAAGGTTTCTGCAGCATTAAACTAGCTTTTAAAATTTGTTCGAGGGAAAATTTAAATTTTCGTTGATATCACTGCTGATGCTGAATATTTGTTTCTTCGTTATCTATTTGGCAATCTTGCCAATCGTTCCTAGTTTTCTTAATTTTCCCTTGTCTTAGTATTTATCTTTATCTTCAGAATTTCTCAAGGACCCCTCAATCTTTTTCCCTTTGCTTTGTATCGTTGCTATGAAGTAATTTTTCCACAGTGCGCGAGTTAGAAGAGAACCTTCTTGAATTCGAGCGCTTCAATGGAAGTCTTTACTTCCTTGGAACAGACACGTACCATTTGTTTGAAGCTATTGACTTGTTGACATACGAGACGTTCATTACACAGCACTAATAAGGCGCTTCTATTTGCTAGTAAGTTGCTCCTCAGGGGTGCATCTGTTACTTTAATAGAAACTGCGCTCTATGTACGCAGTTGGAGAAGCTGCATGCGTCTGCGTTTAATGGCGAGGATATCATTATTTTCCGTGTTGCTCGTGGCAATAGTGAGCTGGTTTGAACTCGAGACAATGTTGCTCATTGCTAAAATTATTTTCATCGGGAAAAACATGCACCGCTACTATTTACATTTTACAGCTTGTTTAAGGTTGCTACTGCATCATTTATATTCATTTAAATGTGTAATCCTCCATCCAGTAGAATATATCTTGAAAATATAGCTGTTATCTTGTTGGCAAAGCCTTTAATTTTTTTTTGTAACGGTGGTCTTTCTTTGGTACAGATGATGGCCAATTGAGAGGCCCGGTAGGGGTGTATTTAACATGAAGGTTTATTGAGTTTTTTTTCATTATTTCAACTGATTACTTTTTCATGTATCGCTTCATTATTCTTCGGTTTTCTGCAGTCTTGAGTTAAGTACGCGCCTGAGTGTACAGGTATGTAAATTTGACAGCTTCTTGTAAAGTATTTCTTAATACTTCGGGATGAACTGCGGAAATCCAATCAAAATTCTGTTTTTGTATTTTAGTGGTATACAGTCACTTAAAAGAGGAGTTTGGATAACTCAAGTTTTCTTTGCTGTTTTTAAATTTGGTTTTGTGACGCTGACGTGTTCGCTAACGGTTGTCAGCGTTTCGTATTTTGTTGGTTGTGTTTGTCCTGTCGTTGAAGACGTTCTTTGACTTCATTGTCTTGCAATACGTCACTCAGTTCTTTTTTGTTTGATAGTTTCTGTATGTAGTTTAGTTGCAAGTGTTTACGTTCGTTTCTCTTACGTGTTCACTATTTCATTAGATACTAGTTTAGTGACGCATTGTCTAAAAACTATGAGCTGCCTCCTTTTTATGAGTTCGGACAAAGGCCATAAAATAACCTCTGGTTTTGTGGAAATGAGCAAAGACAGAATAGTGCATCAATTTCAGCCAAATTGGTTTGGCTAAATTATTCAATTCGAAGTGACAATAATTTCCATTCAAGACACAAGATTAGAAACTTCTGCAAAACGACTAAGTCGCCGTAATCTCGTTCATGAACTTGGAATCACGCACAGCGTCAAAATCAACGAACATAAAGCCCTCTTACTAAATATTACTTGAATGGGTCATATTCTTGACTTACGTCCTTCAGCAGCTTATACAATATAGACGCACTATTGTCGATGAGGCAGTATTTTTGAACGGAATGTTTTACTACCGTTCTCTCCTGGTGCCCAGCCGTTATTACCCTAGATTCCCTCTCTCGAATTCCCTTTAGCTCTCAACACTACGTGCTGGGTCATGTACATTGATAAACTTTGACTTCTTGAATGTCATTGTAGCTAGGTGCATATACGTATGTATAAATAATTTTGTTTATAGTTTAATTTCCTTAGTTGACCTGTAAGAGCCGCGTAATTAATTCTTTTAGTTCTGTATGTTTAGATGTGTTATTTATGAGAACATGTTACGTTAATTGAAGGAAATTAATTTCTAGGAATGAAACCTAATTATAAGGAGTAGATTTATGGTAGAAATATTCCTTTACATTTTTGTATTCTTTCACGAGTAAGGTTTTATGAGCTTGACTTAAAAAATCACCATTGGTTCTAATTATGGGTGCATCCATTTGCGCTTGGGTCTCGAATCGCTCAGTGATTTTAGTGAACCATGTAAAGCTTTTTCGCCTCCAAATTCATTATTCTTGGGGCCCATTTGTTTGAATTTTTTATGGATTACGTTTTCCGATTTAAAATATTTTCTCTTCGTACAATATTGATGTATTTAATTTTGTCTGCATTATTTTCGCTTTGGATACTTACGGAAGTAATGAGGCATGTTTTAAAAATTACTAACCTAGACGGTCATAAATCATTAGTGTTTTTAATCTGGTATGGACGGAGAAAATTGATTATCTTCTATTACTACTTGGAATTGACATATTTTCCATTAATAAAATTAGTTCATTCGTATTTTATTGCGTTGACATTTTCAGAAAAATGAAAAAATTAAGATGTTCTTCAGGAAATGTCTTACAGATAATGCGATCTAGGATAACCTTTATACCCATTACAGCAGTGACCATTGAAGAAATTCATTTGGAAATTTGGACGAGACAAAGCGTTGGACGATTTTTGACGCCTCTCGTTCATTTCCGACATTTATGGAGGTAAGGTATTATATTTTGATACAGTTGAGCTCAGAAAGTTAGCTTCATTAGCGATATGCGAGGATAAGGCGGCTTTCGTTAGCGAATTACTACGCTAATTTGTACATAGCTTGATACATAGTCAAATTGTTGGCGATAAACCATTTTAACTCAGTGTCGTATCAACCAGAGATACGTTAAGAAAATGCGGTAACCTTTCAAATGCATATCATTGTAACCAAACGCATCGAAATTTTCAAGTGCAGAACAGTGCTTGTAATGTTTTAAAAATCTGATGCAAATGTTTTTCCTTATTTATAAAATTTGATGTTCTCATCTGTAGATCATTTCTAACTTGCCTACTCATAGCTTTGAACATCGTTGACGATTGCAACTCATTTGAGAATATTCATAATGCATAAGCTCTATGTAGTCCCCAGAAAATATTTAAGGGCGAATAATATAGGCTTTTTGGATCCATCAACATATACAAATTGATTATCTTACCGATGAGATACGCGAGTGAAAGAATATATTTTCCTAAAAGGAACCGTTTTTTTCATTAATTTAGGCATTTATTGGAAAGAGTTCAATGTACATATTTTGTCTTCTCACAGGAGTTTACAGACCATAGGTAGTTTGATTCTCAGGACCAGAAAGTTGTACTAGAGGCATGCTCGATACACGGCAGGCTTCGAAAACTTTATTCGTACTATTATTGCTTAATTTACAAATTTGAGTGACTATTTTTTTTTGTAAAATACTAAAACTAGAAAAACTAAGCGGCCTTCGGCTCTGCATATAATGAAAGTGTAAATGAAACTGAAGCTATCGATAAGTCCATACACATCGGCAATGTACGACGAATGGCGGATCAAATCTTAAAGACGTGGATCAAAATTTCTTTGAGGGTGAATTTTCCTTAAGGATTAAATTTCCCGGCAGTTAAGAATCTTGTAATTTTAAAATTCTAGGAACAACAGTAGATAAGAAAAAAAACGCGAAGACACCCGTCAATTCGTGCTAGAATTTGTTACGGATATCTTACTGCTATATCTAAACAGTTACAGTCCGGTTGGCGACTATGAAACGATTTCTTAGGTACTTGACGGACGCATTGTCATTGTAATATCAACTACCTTGACGAGCGCAAATTTATCGTGAAACTTCAACAGCTTCAAAGACGGTAGGCAATTTTTAGGTGAGATTGTTTCGCATGAGTTGAATTCAATTTATGACTCAAAACTACTGGACTGCTCTGTTAGACTCACACATAGAGGGTTGTAATAAATGTATTCACCCTATGATTGCTTAAGACGCATGCATTCAGTTTCGTGTTTATTGACATGAAATCAAGTCTAATGAGCTGATCAAAGAAGAATGATTAATTAAATAAAATTGAGTTACACCTGAAACAAAGGAAAAATACGAAAGAAACCGTCAGTCAAAAAGTTAGCACATTATTTTGGGACACCATGTATTTGCTGAAGCAAAACCTAAACACGAAAATATATAAATATACATGTTATAATCTTAAAAGTTACAGCACAGATTACTCTCAATTCATCTCATGCAAAATTCAAATATTATTCGGGACAACAAAGACGTAAAACTTCAGTTTCGCCGATGGCACGACCTGCACATAATAAGTTATAATTTACTTGAAGCCTCGTTAACCACAACAAAAGCGTTTCTATGAGAGGAAGGAGTGAGCATTATTTAGTAAAGAATTTGGACGGATGCCACGAGGTGTCCCCACACCTCGTGCATGTAAACAAGAAAATTGAAAGCTGTGTGAAACTAGACATAGTTAATATATTTTATAGGTGCTGAACCGAATGCAAGAAACAAAAAAGTTGGTCCAAAACAATTCTATTACATCCGAAGGAAGGCCTGCCTAATTTGCGGCTCGGAACCCCACATATTCCCTCCGCGCTAATTTCCAGTGAGACAATAGTTCTAAAGTTTGAGACGAGCATTTCCGATTTTCCTAGGGGCAGCTATATTACCATGTACCATTGAGGACGGTTGTTATAGGAACTCCATGTTCGCAAGATATACCGACGAACAACCTGCATCCAAAAATTATTAACGGACAGTTTAAGAAATGCTAAAAAGAGAGAAAGGACGAAAGTATCATTAAGTATGGAATTAAGGGAACGCGGAATCTATGCACAGGGAGCATAGACTCCGTAAGCTAAATAAGTTCTTGAAACAAGATAAAAGTTGAAGAAGAAGTAGTAGATGCTGAAAAACAGGACAGCAGTGAAGGGAGAAAAAATGGTCCAAAACAAAACGCCTATTCTATTTCAACAAAAAGGAAGGCCAACTTAATCTTTAGTTCGGGACCTCACAATATCCCCTTGTATTCTTCAGCCAAAAGATGCTTACGTTTGAACGCTTGTTGCAAGTAGTAACCAATAGCTAATAGCTGTAACTAATTACGACCTTAACGACTGTGCACTAGTGGACGCAACGAAGTGACCAGCACTGGGTGTGTTACCAAGTGAAAAGAACAATTGTGCCGTTCAATGTTCAGCTGCACAATCATTGAAAAAACTCCTGAATGGATCCTGGAGTTTTAAATTAAGAGAATACGTGAAATATCTTTGTAATCTAAATCAGTTCAGATTACATCAACTGTAATCTAAATAACAGAGCCCATGATAGTGAACAATAAATATTAAGTGATAGATTCTGAGAATATAAATAAAATGCGATCTTTTTTCTAATTCGGCGGATACAGACAAAGATTTTTGTTGAGTCGTAAGATGTTAAACACAGCTACATTTTCTGACAGAACTCTACTTTGACAAGTTCCCCCTAATTTCCTTAAGGAACTAAAATACGAGCTAAAACAACACTTAGTGCTGATCAGAACCTTTCTTGAGATCGCTATCACGTTATTCCATAGCAGGTACGACATTCGTCATATTAAAGTATTGTCTATACAGCTTTATGTACACAAGCGATTTTGTTACACACAAAATTCTGCCACTTAGTAAACGATGTGCATGTTTAGTTTATTAGTTAGTTTAAGCCTCCCTATCCTCAACAATGAGAACGATGTGCATGCATGCACAGTACCAAGTTAGCTATCTACAGGACCTACCTAGGTGGTAGCAAGGCGCGTGAAGATATACTTTCTCAGCATTATTTGATATACGAGCTTGGTTCACACTTTCGAGTCACTCACGTTACTAGGTGCACCACTGCCTTTATTAGCTCGAAGTGGTGAGCAACTAGCTCTATGTTGATCTTTAACGATTTTAGTGCACAAGTTTGCTAATACTGAGTACCTTAAAATAAATTTTACAATACCCAAATTAAGCATGGAAAATAATACGTTCAAAGGCTAGTAACAAAATTTGAGACATAAATCCGATTTCAGTTTTTTATCCGCGAGCTTCTCTCTAACTTAAATCCAATCAACATTGAGTGAAAGATAACAATAAATTTAACAACGAAGCTCACATAAATTTGGCCAGGAGTTATTGGTGAAAGTGGCAGCAGTTGCAGTCCAGACTTGGAAATGCGCTTGAAATTCGACCAGTCAATAACGAGCGGTAGTTTAATTTACATTCGCGTTTCATTTTCAAGACAAGTATTTTCTGAAGGCGAGTTCGCACAGACGTAAGAATGTTCAATGCTTCTCTGTCAACAACGTGTTACCACAACTGCTGGAGCGTCAGCACTGAAAGACTCATAGTAAACTACTGTACGGATCAAATAGATTATAGCTTCGGGACATTCCCAATGAACTCATCGTCTAGAACAGCTTGATTAATTTTTTCTTTACTTGAGTCACCAGTTATTGTGAAAAAGTGCGAAATAGGAGATACACGAGGACCATGCGTGGTATCGTTAACTACAGAAACCATTTTTTCGCAGTGAATTTTTCAATATATTGTAAGCCAAACTAAACGTTTATGATAAATTCACACCCTGTCCTCGATGAAATCTACAGAAACAATTCACAATTCACTGAGAGAGCAAAAGTTGCAATTCCTAATGGCGAAATGGAAACTACCACATTGGAGAAATACAAATAAAATACCGAGGAAGGAACCAAATGAAATAGCCAGTGGTGAGTGCAGAGTCCGTCCCAGACGATAATAAAAATCCATTCAAGCTCAAACTCCCTCTAATGGCATTGGCAAATATGACGCGGTTTTGCCAGATTAGATAAGATGTTAGTTTAAGCCTCCCTAGCCGCGACAGACGCGTTCCTAGAAGAGGAAGGCCCCATTCAATATTGAGATAAGGGATCGCGGAATCTACGCACAAGGTGCTTAGAAACAGTGAGCTTAGAGAGAGAAGGGAAGTTCATGAAATAAGATTAACCCTTTAACGTCCGAATTTTTGTACTCATATTACAGTTAACACAACCACCGTCACTAAACTGGCGCTGGCATCTGGCAGTCACCGATATCAGGATGGGATAAGAACTGCCACTCGGCAGAGAACTTCAAAGAACACATTAGGGAACTAATTGAATAAGAAATAAAATATATTGAAGGGGAATTTTGAAAGAGGACACTGGTGTCCTCTGGGGCGTTAAAGGGTTAAAGTCCAAGAAGGAAGAAGTAGGCGCTGAAAAACGAGACAGCAATAAACGGAAAAAAATATGGCCCTGAACAAAGCCTGAAATATTATATTTCAACATAAAGAAAGTCTACCTGACTCTCAGCTCGGGACCTCAGAATTTCCCCCAGGGAGTGCTAAGTCCCATAGATACAATACTTGTATCCCCCTGAGGGGACGCGGTTTTCCGTAAGATTGGATTATAGATTATTAGTTTAAGCCTTCCTATCCGCCACAAAGGCGATCCAAAGAGAGAAAGGAGGAAGGCACCATTTAGTATGGAGTTAACGAAACGTGGAATCTACGCAGAAAGGGCATAGAAACAGAAAGTTGAGAAAGAAGATTATGAAGCAAGATCAAAGTCGAAGAAGAAAGTAGTAGGTGCTGAAAAAACAGGACAGAAGTGAACCGAAAAAACTAAGGTCTTTGACATGAAAAAAACATTTCACTTCTACACAAAGAAGGCCTACCTAACTCTAAGCTCGGGCCCTCACATTTTCCCCTGGGAGCGCAAATTCCCATCGATACAATAATTGTATCCCCTGTGGGAGGTTTTTCCGTAAGGTATCACACCTAGAATATTATCTTGCCTTCTTTCAGAGAGAACCTAACAGTTGGCCTAAACATATTTGCCTTCTTTGCAAATGCATCTAAATAACTTACTCCTTACCGCTGATAAATCAGGGTACGCATATCAAAACCGACCGAGCATCTGACTGTATTCTGACATCGTCAACATGGCTAACAAAATATGGATAATCGTTGAAACAAAGCTATTGTTTAAACCCACAGTTCAGGCCAAGAACGCACCATGAAGTTTGTTTGATACACTTGGTCACAATTCATTATGCATTGCAGCCGAGTCACTGTTCTGGAAAACTCAACTTTAAATGTTGAATGAGAATTCCGCTCCACAGTCCTTCCCTTCTGAGCTGCCTATGTAGAACACTAGAGGGAAGGGAATATGCAGTCAATACGAGATCATTATCATGATTTACAATGGTACTGTCAACACCCGTGCAGTTATATTCTCCTGTAAGCTAGCTGCTCACCATAAAAGTAGAAGATTCTTCGAATAAGATGGAAAGGATGAGGACGAGTTTGAATCTTTGAAAAGCACACGATATCATATGGAAGCACGGCACCAGAGACCTTCATGCATAGGCCTTAGCGGAAAATTACGCGATATGTAAAAAAGCCCTTACTCGGAGGTTGATTTTACTTCAGGCTTGTAACCTCCTATAGCAATCATATTTCCAGTATTGACACTCTAAAAGCACAGTGCCATCATTGATGCACGTTAAACTTCAAGTTCTTGTGGCCTACGGTTTACACATCGTACAATAAATTAAAAATTTAAGGTTATAGTAGAAGAATTTCAATTAATAGGAAAACAGCCAAGCAGATGTGAAACCCGACAGTTTTCATCGTTCAAAACCACCAAATTGCAAATCCACAAAAGCATGAACATCAAAAATGCTCAACTGTACGAAATTGAAAAAAACAAAGTAAAGTAATAAAATGAACGATTCAGTTTACATTTTCCGGTGATACAACACAATCAAGACACATATTATCATTCGATAAATTGGACTCGCTCATTAGGATAGTACCGAGAAAACTTAATTTTTGTAGTTTCCAGGGGCACGGCGAAATTAAAATTCAAATCAAGTTTAAATTAACGAAAAACAATCGAATTATGTCTAGGTCTGTCTAACGCACTAGGTGCCACTCAGCGCTTCCAAACCATAAATGGAGCAACAGACTACAACATCTAGAATTCAGGTGCATGAAATCTTCATCTAGTCCTACGTTGACCGATGATGTTTATCTATCCATAAGCCTGCTACACCAATCCCAAAAGACATTCAATCAATTAACGAGTGCCCCAGAACCTCAATAGGAAACTTCAAACCAAGGCCAACGTCTGTTTTGTTAATATTACAACCTAACGGAACACCAAGACAAAGTTATCTCAAAGTATGCCATAAAACTAAGAGAAAAAAATGGCGGTTAAGCTAAGAGCTGAGTCATATCTCCTGACATATTCAATAACATACCCAATACCTTTACCACCACCATCTCTACTCGCGTGAGAACAAAGAGCTTGATGCACTGAATGTAAAAGATAAATTCGTTTCTGCGGTTATGCCACTTTTTCAGGCATTCACCTTACTAACTTAAAAACATTTATACTTTCAATTGACCTGAATTGTGAAAGGTACTCTTAGGAAAGTACATCATCGTCGTACTTGAATAAATTTACAGAATCATTAAAAATACTAAAAGTACATTTGTCTCAATTGCAGTTAAGAATACTGAATATTTATGGAAAAAAAAACAATTTTTCTTTCTTTGTTTCTTTCTTCTGCCTCACAAAACGACCTGCGCACCTGTTGTTTTCGTCATCAGCCCAAAATTCTGGCTGGTACTTCGAACCCAACACCACCAGTTAAAAATTTCAAATTCAGCAGAATGATAGTAAAAATATTGATTAATCCTTTCTACTCGTAAGAAACATAGGTAGGCATGCCTACTCTTGCTGCCAAATACTATTCTTGATCGTTGGTCCCACAGTAATACATTTCAAGTATATCAAGATATTGAATGCATGAGGCAAAATCAAGAGGATACCCTAGCCTCCAACTGTAACAAATACGAACAGCAGCCTACTGTAGCAAATATTTCATGTAATAAATATGAATAACATTTTTTCTTATTACACAACTTGCGACTTATGATACAGAACCTACACTCGAGAAGTGCTAGATCGACCAAACTCCTTACTTTGGCAGATGTAATTCGTCAGTTTCCTGTACCTCGCAGGCAGATACAGTGGAGGTCCCAAGTTATGAAGGCTTCAGTCATGAACATACGAGCTTGCTTTGGTAGGTATCCTGAGTTCAGAAGTTCCTCAAAATCGAACTGAAGTAATTGTTCATTTATTTTTGGCGTTAGTTTGAATTATAAATTTAAGGAAATTAGAATACAACGCCTTAACTACAGAATAGAATTTGTAAAGAAAGAAAAGTTCATCTCTGAAGAAGATTACTAACGCGAAATCCAGAATTATGTAAACGAGGATATGACAGCACATTTTTGATTATTAAATCAATGAGGTAATGACCCCTGAGATCCATCGAACGCGATCTCAACTGAGTGAAGAAAATGGGCAACTGTAGAAAAAGGGCGATTTATTCAAGATGTGCCCCACACAGAATATCCTTTGCACAGAAACATCAAATTAATAATAAAGAAAAACGAGATAGCAAAGAAGCACGACAGTTGAAGGTAGCAGGCTAGGCACATAAGATAAGAGTCGTGAAGGAATATCTATAGCTGAGGCGTGACAGCAAAAAAATATGAGGAAAACTGCATTAGGATCAAGACGATCCCGTTTTGTGATCAAACCAATTACAAGAAAGCAAGCTCTGAATTTTTTTAAATTCTAAATCAAGGCTTCCGAATACAAAATCATTTAAAAGAAATATGAACTTTTCCAGAGACCTGGGTCTGCCCAAGTTCATACCATACAAGTTCTACTGAAGACCCAACAGAAAAGCGACCGTCACTGATATTGCACACGAATTACCTCTATTCAAAGATCAACTTGAAATACTGTTTCAAATTTGTTACAGAAAACGACGTTATATTATACTTAGCTTGATACATAAATAAATCAAAATTGTAAATAAAATATTTTGGACCGTGACAATAAGCAAAGAAAAAAAATAAGCATTATCCCTCTTCCTAATATAAATAATGTTAACGAAAATGTACTCTCCATATACTAAAACAACCATTTCATGAAACACTGGCTGTGTAGTTTTATACTATATAGATTTAGAAGAAAGCACATGCAACAGATGGAAGGCAGAGAACCCTCACATGCAAACATTGCAAAAGCTAATGAAAAACACCAAAACGTATTTATAAATCACCCTTTCGCTTGGCTCAAGAGCTCACTCGTGTGAAAATAAATAAATTCAGAAATAGTACATGAATTGTTTTCAATGCGAAAAATAGTACGTATTGCTGACAAAAAATTATGCTAGAAATGCTGACAGTTTAGTTACTCTGAAAACGAGTGAGACTTCAACAATACAAGAACCACGCTAAATTGATAATAATAACTTTACCATTTATTCACTGGGAAGCGGCCCGATCGATCAACCTCTTCGGGAAACTCGACAAAATTTTGGTTAAAATGGCCCCGTGGATTGCTACTTCGAGGCTCACTGGCACCATTCCTCGGTAAAGATTCATCAAATGTAAACCAGTCATTGCTAGTAATTGGAAAATCATGTCTAAGAAAAGCTTGAGGACCAGTACCAGTACTTTGGTTAATTCCACTTCCGTTATTACCAGCAACGCCTGCTAAATTATCATTATCTGGGTGCGTTGAAAACGGATATTCTGCTACTAAAGGCATTCTCGAGAACGTCAAGTGAGATTTGTCACCTGGATTTCTTCTAACGCCGCTGTTCCGCTGGCCGTTGCCATCATTCCCACTACTGCCACCAATATTGCCACACTCAGCGCCCGAGCGGCTGATAGTAGCTATATCATCGCTCACTGTGCTGCTGACGGTGCTCGTGCTGGCGCGCAGGTCGAAATCAGATCTTCCACGCCCGTCACGATTGAAGTTGTCAGAGGTAGCACCAGGGCGGTTTAGCCTTATCATTCTCGCCGCCACTTTAGATACGCTGTTGGCGACTCGAGAGCGAGCGAAGTGCTTCTCAACCACCCGAAACTGACCACCAGGTCTGAAAAAGAACGAAATTGTCATGAATTCTGATCAGAAATGAAACACTACTTCAAGAAAAAAGTTGAACTTCACAGGCGAAGAGCATTTTCCCACATGTCATGAACAAAGTTTCACCAGTTTGTAACATTATACAGATAGGAGTAAAAGAGTACTAACACTTGATCAAATTGTAAATGAGGTCGTTAAAAATTGTCACTAATGACAAAGGTTTGGCACGGTTCAACAAACAAACAAACGAACAAACAAACAAAAAAACGCTCAAAATTTGACACCATCACTGAAATCCGCCTGGGTATGATTGATTAATTATAAAAAAGGAAGGTACCATTTAGTATGGAGATAAGAGAATGAGGTATCTATGCATAAAGGGCATGGAAACAGCAAGTTGAGAAAAAAAGCGCATGAAACAAGATTGAAAGTTGAAGAAGAAAGTAGTAGGTGCTGAAAAACAGGACAGCAGTGAACCGAAAAAAGATGGCCCTTAACACAACAAAAAATATTTTATTTCAACAAAAAGAAGGCCTACTTAACTCTCAGCTGGGGCCCTCACACATTTTTTCCTGGGAGCGTCAATTCCCAGAGATACAATAGTTGTATCCCCCTGAGGGATTTATGGCTATAATGATGTCGCTCATGTTTGGTGAGAAGATAAAACAGCCTACACTCAAAAGAGCACAATTCAACCATGAAGCATAGTGATGGATCATAACAGTATGGGGTTACTTTGTATTCCAATGGTGCAGGAGAACTGGGTATATTTGTAGGACAAAAAGCTAAATAACGTAAGAGTTTGGTAGTTTACTAAAATCTACTGAGAAACTGGACCTTGGACCTGAAAAGCTGTTTTTACAGAAGTATACCGCTTTTGTACTTTGCGAATGGTTCCTAAGCAACAATATCACGATGCTGACATGGCCAGGTCAATCCCCGGATTCAAGTCCGATAGAAAATTGAAGAATTAAAACTCAGAAGTCAGACCTACGCAAGAAGACCGACCATTTTTAATGAAAAGCCTGCCAATAAACAATGGGCTAGAGCTCTACCCAAATCTAGCCACAATTAATAACAAATTAGAGCAACCGCTTGAGAGCTGTAATTACAACAAATGGAAGTGTAGCAACTAAATATTAAACAGATTTCTTTCCAGTGTCCACCAACTTTATTTTTTTCATGTTTTGCAAGATTTTGTAAAAATATCATATTGTAAATATTAAATATTATAAAATATTATATAACTTATTCCCAAGTTTGTTGCTGTCAATCGGATATTCGAGTATCGGTTTCATATCAAAGATGGACCTTCAATTATAACATTTTAATAAAAAATTCCTTCAGTTGTAATGCTCAATTCACCTCACCGTGTAATATTTGATCACTCAAACAACAGGGACATTATACGTAGCTCATCACTCAATTTCCATTCGATTCCTTTAGAACTGCGCCATTCATACGATCAGTGGTGTGACGTAACTGCCATACCGCCCAGCCTAATATGAGGCCTGGAGATGAACGAGGCACGTGTTTAACTCTCACCAGTCAACACAAAGCTGCAGCCAAACTATTACATTAACGTTCTGAAGCGTCCTGTTGTTCTTTAGCGCAAACTCAGTAGTGTTAAAGCTCCCGCTGACGTTCTGCGATACGCTCTGGTGATATACGAGGGGTAGCGGACATAACTCTAAGCAAGCCAAACACAAGGAACAATTCTAAAATGAATAAAGAAAGTAATATACCTATTAATAACCGTACAAAGCAACCGTACTCCACATTCAGTTTAGAAGAAAAGTTTTGTGTTAATGGGGCTGAAAATAAGCTGCAGTCTAAATGTAACTCCAGCACGAGTCGATAAAATTGCACATTGCTTCACCGTTGAACTTCGAATATCAGCGCTCCAACAGGCATATTATTCAAGAGTCTTATGCTTTAAAATTGATGTTATAGAGAAAGCCACCGTATGTTTGCGAACAGACTTCACAATGCGAGTACTCAGAATCAAAGAAACTGAACTGCCATAGCAAACGAAAGACAGCCAAAAATATCATCTAACTGCTCTCAAAGATTAAAAAAAATGCTTGCGTCGTTTCAAGAACTTGTACAATCTGTTAGTATCCATTAGGCCAGAGCTGAAACTTATATAAATGTACTATTCCAATACATCTTCTATTTTACAACTGTTTCTGAAGCGACGGATTTCAAGAGTGATACAAAAAAGCCTTAAGTATTCAAGAAAACCAGTTGGTTAATATGGTTGGTTCATATTAAGTAAATGCTCACGCTGGATAAGTATAAATTGGAACTTTGATTTATCAAGTACACTTACAGAATTGAAATTGACCAAAACTCAGTCACGGTATGGCTACACTCGGTACACAAGATTCATTCGTTAGGGCCACCGTATCCCCAGCGAAATGCCGAACACTTATTTCATCACACATATTAGCACGTGTGTTGCCCGTACTAAACGAAAAGAAGAGGTGAGGAGTAATTTTACGGGCTCCAATCGAAACTGTAAAAATGCTTGGGGTAATACACTTTTGAACCACAAATTTAAACTGAAAACCGCAGGCATACAATACACTGTTATCCGACGATTTTCTATTTAAATTTTCGTTTCAAAAGTGTATTCCATGTTGTAAAATTCTGTTTCGCATCGGGCCATACATACTTAGAATACGTGCAAACTATGGAAAAGAATTAAATGAGCTGTGAGAGTAGCTATTAATATTGTATTTCAAAGCAAGAGTTGCACCTCTATATTTTATGTTGATACTACAGAATTTGTGATCAGGCGTATAGGTTATATTTGATGGGAAATACCCCACGTAAATTCCATGGCTAAGTCTACGGTTTGAATAATAAGTAAAAACTGAAGTTTGACATCAGGTTAAGAACAAAAGCTCGTACGTTCACGTTACCAACTAGCAGCCCACTTTAATACCTCTGTAAAATTCTAGGTTTTTTCAGCATCAATATACTTGTATCGAAATGACTATTTCAACTCGAGGGAATGTGTTTATATACACAAATCTGAATGAAATTTTAACAAATGCATTTTTTATATCATCAAGCTGAAGTCACGATCTCCACTTACAACTCTACAGTCTCTTACTCTAGAGCAACCAATAACTGTCAACAAAAACACAGCAATGGCCTCTAAGCAAATTACTCATTATCTGCTTCATGACAACGGCCTTCCACTTCATAACGTAAATTTTGCCAATACTTTACTTACAGAGTTGCGTTGTCTCCGTAGTTAAAGGTCAAGATAAGGACCAAGAAAGAATTAACAAGAAAATCAATTCACACTAGGTCGGACACTTTCCATAACGATGTAATCCAATTCAAACGAGGACAAAGAATACATTTAAAACAAAGGACGAGAACAAAGATCCGTGATAAAAAATTGCCCCTTTATTTACCTGAGAGGCAGCTTCGTTTCACAGAAGTTTCGCACATGCCTTTAAAATTTGATGCCATGTTTATTCTTGGAGAACGCGATATTCTTCCCGCAGGTTTTAATGTGATAAACATTCACTGGTGCAACTCTTGCTTGTCGTCGACGAAAGCTCTTCCATTTAAAATGAGCATGGAGCATGAAGAAAAACCTTACTCAAACCAGTAGTAAAGAAGGAACAAGAAATTTGTTGAAAAAATCATCCAAAAATCATCACCCTAGTTAAAATCATTTAGGTTTTAGAACACTGGTGATTGTATTTTCAAATGATTTACGTCATCGCAATCGTACATCTAGTAGCGCAAGTTCTTTTACGTAGACTTAGCTAAGTCATACGCTACAGCACGTGGCATAGCGATATCGATATGTACGAGAGAAACATAGCTAAGTCAGAACCGTAATTTTTTTAAGTTAACTTACGTTGCCATCTGCACTACTCCGACGATTCTAATAGTTGGGAAACCCATCCCCAGGTCAGGATATCCGTCCCCAGCTCAGGATATCCGTCCCCAGGTCAGGATATCCGTCCCCAGGTCAGGATATCCGTCCCCAGGTCAGGATATCCGTCCCCAGGTCAGGATATCCGTCCCCAGGTCAGGATATCCGTCCCCAGGTCAGGATATCCGTCCCCAGGTTAGGAAATCCATCCCTAGGTCAGGATATCTGTCTCCAGGTCAGGATATCCGTTCCCAGGTCAGGATATCCGTCCCCAGGTCAGGAAATCCACCCCAGGTCAGGAAATCCACCCCAGGTCAGGAAATCCATCCCCGGGTCAGAAAATCCATCCCAGGTCAGGGAATAAATTTGCCCACTGTACTAGCCTTAAGAAACAATCTACCGCTGAAATCTGTCCTCTGTTCAGGACAACAGTACAGGGCAGGCAGGCAGACACAGAGGTGCCGCTGCTGCTCCGTCAATAGTTGGCGCAGCGGGAGCCGCTAGCGTGACCCTCACTGATAACAGCTCAGCGTAGCCTGGCATTGGTGAAAGCTTTAGTTTGCAGAGATATGCTCTCTGTAGACACACACAGTAGCTCTTCTTGAAGTCGGTTTGGTTGCAGTTGCTGCCTTTGTGGTCCTGTGTCGTCCCTCGGCAGCATTTGTAGTCTTGTGTCTTGCTTCAGCAGTCGTTTTGTATACTTCATGTGATTCACTCGTGGTCTTGTTTGCGACATTTCTGCTGGAGTTCGCCTTACTTTCCTGTGGCCATTCAGCTCGTCGTGCTATTTATCATATGCTAGCATTCGCAGATATGTTCTAATTCCACTAATCAGAATTACCTGGGCTTGTACCGACCTAAGTTTCGAATGTAAGTGAAGCCTCAGATCCTTGCAGTAACGAACAAAGAGCGGTTAGGCTAACCAATCGAGATACTGTCCACTCTTTTGCTGTTGAAATATTTAAGCTCTGAAAAAATCCCGAGCAATATTCGGCCAAAAAGGTGGTTTATGAGTTTAAAGAGATGCTACAGGGGAAAAGAGTTATTACAGAAGGTAAAAATTATAGATAGATCTCTGGTTCTTGTTTTCGACGAAAACTTCCCTCTGCAGCCAATACCTGCACGGCTAGATTAGTGAATTCCTTCAAAATTTTTTCCTATGAATGACATTCATTTTACAAGGCGAAAATGGTTTTCACACCTTTTATAATAACAGAAAATACATTATAAATAATACTGAGAGGCAGTAAAAAATTACTTTCTCTTACAAACAAGGGGAAACAATTTCATTATTAGTAGTAGATGCGAAGAAGAGCACCTTGTGTATCCTACTGGTACTGGCTGCAATCATTTTAACAACACACAAAATGATCTGAACAAAATATTGACTGTGCACCATCTTATGAAAATAAAAAAACCAAAGTTTCTGACACTGATCTAACCTTATTTACGATTTAAATTAGACGAGTGAGTTTCAGCTCCCAAACCGAACAAAGGTGTACTAAAGTGAGGAAGGATGAAGGTATGTTGAAGTATTGGAGTCCGGAAACTCTGATACTATGCACTAGATGAGTTCCCACATTAGATCCCATTCGCATAGAAGCAGTAAGTTGAGAAGAAGGGTTATGAAACAAGATTAAAGCTAAAGAAGAAAGTAGTAGGTGCAGCAAAACATGGCAGCATTGAAGTGAAAAAAGATGGTCAGGAAGAAAACAAAAAACTTACTCTATTTCAACAAAATGAACCCATACTTAACTCTCACCTAGAGTTTTTACATTTTAATCCGGGAATTCTTATTCCCACAGAAATAATAAATGTATCCAACTGAGGAGCTCATTTATGCCTATAGATTTAAACCATTTAGGCATTTATAAAATTTGATGTGAACTTAAAGAAAGAATACAACTGCAGGCTTCGCACACCGTAGATGGGTGTAAAATTTTGTTTTTTGTAAACACTAGCCCCTCTCCTCAAAAACTATAAAAGAGAACCAAGAACCTAACCAGAAAGTTTTGGACAAGATACCACGCGTGGAGCAATGTTCTTTTGAAGTAGTTCCACCAAACCTTGATCGTGCCTACAACCTTGACCTCAACCTCAAACCTAGCTCAACCCTAAGGGTTAATGTTACTACATACCCAAATTCATCCCACTATCTCTTGTGACAATAACTCGTCTACTAACGCGGACGCTTGATCACGACATTCGATACAGCGATAACTCTAAACAAACTCCTAAGAAAAGTACTCTAAGCACTTTCGCTTTTGCTGCAACTCATTACACTCGGCAGTGGTGAACTCGTGTGTTCGCCGTGGGCCTGAGCACTCAGAAATCATTAAGCGACTTACGGGTAGCGCGCGCAGTGTACATAGACTCGGTCGAGTGAGATTCAGGGGGCGCGCGAGCCGGGCAATCAATGCGCCGGACTGGGGCGCTCGCAGCTGCCATGGAGACAAGCGCGCCTCCGCCCCCACCACATGGGCTCGAGTTTGGCTCGTTGTGCTTCTAAAGGCTGCTGGGTGTGCTTCAAAAAAAAAAAAACCCTAGTTCCGTTTTAAAAAGACTGCTGGGTGTGCTTCAAAAAAAAAAAAACCCTAGTTCCGTTTTAAAAAGACTGCTGGGTGTGCTTCAAAAAAAAAAAAAAAACCCTAGTTCCGTTTTAAAAAGACTGCTGGGTGTGCTTCAAAAAAAAAAAACCCTAGTTCCGTTTTAAAAAGACTGCTGGGTGTGCTTCAAAAAAAAAAAAAAACCCTAGTTCCGTTTTAAAAAGACTGCTGGGTGTGCTTCAAAAAAAAAAAAAACCATAGTTCCGTTTTAAAAAGACTGCTGGGTGTGCTTCAAAAAAAAAAAAAAACCCTAGTTCCGTTTTAAAAAGACTGCTGGGTGTGCTTCAAAAAAAAAAAAACCCTAGTTCCGTTTTAAAAAGACTGCTGGGTGTGCTTCAAAAAAAAAAAAACCCTAGTTCCGTTTTAAAAAGACTGCTGGGTGTGCTTCAAAAAAAAAAAAAACCCTAGTTCCGTTTTAAAAAGACTGCTGGGTGTGCTTCAAAAAAAAAAAAAAACCCTAGTTCCGTTTTAAAAAGACTGCTGGGTGTGCTTCAAAAAAAAAAAAAACCCTAGTTCCGTTTTAAAAAGACTGCTGGGTGTGCTTCAAAAAAAAAAAAAAAAACCCTAGTTCCGTTTTAAAAAGACTGCTGGGTGTGCTTCAAAAAAAAAAACCCTAGTTCCGTTTTAAAAAGACTGCTGGGTGTGCTTCAAAAAAAAAAAACCCTAGTTCCGTTTTAAAAAGACTGCTGGGTGTGCTTCAAAAAAAAAAAAAACCCTAGTTCCGTTTTAAAAAGACTGCTGGGTGTGCTTCAAAAAAAAACAACCCTAGTTCCGTTTTAAAAAGACTGCTGGGTGTGCTTCAAAAAAAAAACAACCCTAGTTCCGTTTTAAAAAGACTGCTGGGTGTGCTTCAAAAAAAAAAAAAAAAACCCTAGTTCCGTTTTAAAAAGACTGCTGGGTGTGCTTCAAAAAAAAAAAAAAAAACCCTAGTTCCGTTTTAAAAAGACTGCTGGGTGTGCTTCAAAAAAAAAAAAAAACCCTAGTTCCGTTTTAAAAAGACTGCTGGGTGTGCTTCAAAAAAAAAAAAAACCCTAGTTCCGTTTTAAAAAGACTGCTGGGTGTGCTTCAAAAAAAAAAAAAAACCCTAGTTCCGTTTTAAAAAGACTGCTGGGTGTGCTTCAAAAAAAAAAAAAACCCTAGTTCCGTTTTAAAAAGACTGCTGGGTGTGCTTCAAAAAAAAAAAAAACCCTAGTTCCGTTTTAAAAAGACTGCTGGGTGTGCTTCAAAAAAAAAAAAACCCTAGTTCCGTTTTAAAAAGACTGCTGGGTGTGCTTCAAAAAAAAAAAACCCTAGTTCCGTTTTAAAAAGACTGCTGGGTGTGCTTCAAAAAAAAAAAAACCCTAGTTCCGTTTTAAAAAGACTGCTGGGTGTGCTTCAAAAAAAAAAAAAACCCTAGTTCCGTTTTAAAAAGACTGCTGGGTGTGCTTCAAAAAAAAAAAAAACCCTAGTTCCGTTTTAAAAAGACTGCTGGGTGTGCTTCAAAAAAAAAAAAAACCCTAGTTCCGTTTTAAAAAGACTGCTGGGTGTGCTTCAAAAAAAAAAAAACCCTAGTTCCGTTTTAAAAAGACTGCTGGGTGTGCTTCAAAAAAAAAAAAAACCCTAGTTCCGTTTTAAAAAGACTGCTGGGTGTGCTTCAAAAAAAAAAAAACCCTAGTTCCGTTTTAAAAAGACTGCTGGGTGTGCTTCAAAAAAAAAAAAAACCCTAGTTCCGTTTTAAAAAGACTGCTGGGTGTGCTTCAAAAAAAAAAAAACCCTAGTTCCGTTTTAAAAAGACTGCTGGGTGTGCTTCAAAAAAAAAAAAACAACCCTAGTTCCGTTTTAAAAAGACTGCTGGGTGTGCTTCAAAAAAAAAAAACAACCCTAGTTCCGTTTTAAAAAGACTGCTGGGTGTGCTTCAAAAAAAAACAACCCTAGTTCCGTTTTGGCTGCTGCTGGTTACCCTAAAACCCTAGGCTGCTGGTTGCTCTTCAAAAGGCTGCTGGTTGCTCTTCAAAAGGCTGCTGGTTGCTTTTCAAAAGGCTGCTGGTTGCTCTTCAAAAGGCTGCTGGTTGCTCTTCAAAAGGCTGCTGGTTGCTCTTCAAAAGGGCCCTGGTTGCACTTCAAAAGGGCCCTGGTTGCACTTCAAAAGGGCCCTGGTTGCACTTCAAAAGGGCCCTGGTTGCACTTCAAAAGGGCCCTGGTTGCACTTCAAAAGGGCCCTGGTTGCACTTCAAAAGGGCCCTGGTTGCACTTCAAAAGGCTGCTGGTTGCACTTCAAAAGGCTGCTGGTTGCACTTCAAAAGGCTGCTGGTTGCACTTCAAAAGGCTGCTGGTTGCACTTCAAAAGGCTGCTGGTTGCACTTCAAAAGGCTGCTGGTTGCACTTCAAAAGGCTGCTGGTTGCACTTCAAAAGGCTGCTGGTTGCACTTCAAAAGGCTGCTGGTTGCACTTCAAAAGGCTGCTGGTTGCACTTCAAAAGGCTGCTGGTTGCACTTCAAAAGGCTGCTGGTTGCACTTCAAAAGGCTGCTGGTTGCACTTCAAAAGGCTGCTGGTTGCACTTCAAAAGGCTGCTGGTTGCACTTCAAAAGGCTGCTGGTTGTACTTCAAAAGGCTGCTGGTTGCGCGTCAAAAGGCTGCTGGTTGCGCTTCAAAAGGGCCCTGGTTGCGCTTCAAAAGGGCCCTGGTTGCACTTCAAAAGGGCCCTGGTTGCACTTCAAAAGGGCCCTGGTTGCACTTCAAAAGGGCCCTGGTTGCACTTCAAAAGGGCCCTGGTTGCACTTCAAAAGGGCCCTGGTTGCACTTCAAAAGGCTGCTGGTTGCACTTCAAAAGGCTGCTGGTTGCACTTCAAAAGGCTGCTGGTTGCACTTCAAAAGGCTGCTGGTTGCACTTCAAAAGGCTGCTGGTTGCACTTCAAAAGGCTGCTGGTTGCACTTCAAAAGGCTGCTGGTTGCACTTCAAAAGGCTGCTGGTTGCACTTCAAAAGGCTGCTGGTTGCACTTCAAAAGGCTGCTGGTTGCACTTCAAAAGGCTGCTGGTTGCACTTCAAAAGGCTGCTGGTTGCACTTCAAAAGGCTGCTGGTTGCACTTCAAAAGGCTGCTGGCTGCGCTTCAAAAGGCTGCTGGTTGCGCGTCAAAAGGGCCCTGGTTGCGCTTCAAAAGGGCCCTGGTTGCGCTTCAAAACATCAACGAAGTTCCGACCTATAATGAAATATTACCTCTGGAATTCAATACGGTGTTTTCCATACCCCGAATGCATTAGCGATGAACCAGAAGGAAGTTTACTATTACCCAGAAAACGTGCCCAACCGGCCTGAATAAATGAACGTTTGCTTTCTGATAAATGCCATTAGCGTCATGGAAAACTACTGATGTAAGAACTTTAGATAATGTGATAAAGGCACTTATGTTCCAGTAAAAAACACAAAACGTAGAAATATTTAAGATGAATGATCCAGCGGACATCCTGTCTGGAGCAGCAATTAGTTAAGCTTAATTTTCGATCTCTCAAATAGAGATACCTACCGGCCTTTACTTGAAGTCCATTTCAGCTATTCCTTGTTTTGACTTTTGGCTATTGTTCAAATTTGCGGCATAAAAATAATCCTACAGAAGTAAAGGGTCTCACCAAACAATTTTGATTTGTGCGAATCTAGCACGTATTCATGATAAAAGTCTAGAACGGGTATGGTGGGCATCAAGTAGTAGTAGTAGTAGTATTAGCATCGATTTGCTAGCGCTTCAGTAATTCGTACTATATCGCGCCGTAGGTCTCACAGTTCAAAAAATACAACATTCACATCATTTCAGTAAAAGCACATTATATAATCTCTATTCAAAGTTCCTCACAATTACCATTATGGAGACATAGCAACATCCATCGCAAAAACCGTTTTAACTTCCACCCACATTTTGTCATCTTATAAGAGCCCCAGTTGATCTTTGAAGAGATCATCCACAGATCCACGCACACTTTGTTAGCACGGGCAGCCAAAGGCCCCATAGGGGATTTCAGCTGCCCACCCATTTATGGCCGGGCGCCTTACACACGCTGAAACCCCCAGAGGCATCTACGCAGCGCGCCCGGCCATTTTGCAGTTTAGTCTTCCACATCTCAGATGTGAAGAAGTTCCTTGCTTACGCTGTTCTTTCTCTGGTTAAATTTCTGACATCAGATTACACTTTTCTAGGAACATTTTAAGCGCTGATACATCGAAAGTTGAGCGTAAAATTTCCCTGAGCATTCCGATCATTACATCCTCATCAGGACCTCGCAGTCTCGGGAAACACACATTCCTGGCAGCTGCATATCGAGGACACTCAACAAGAAAGTGTTTGACAGTCAGAGGAACGTGGCACCGCTCACATCGTGGCTGTGGCTGTCGCTCCATCAAGTGCCCGTGCGTTAAACGGGTGTGGCCAATACGGAGGCGGCAGAGTATCACCTCCATCCGACGAGGGCGACAACTAGAAGATATCCACTCATGCACGGTGGGTTTAATACTTCTTAATTTATTATTAATTGTTCTATCCCACTCCTGTTGCCACAAACTTCTCATTGCAGCCTTTATCCGCGGGTAGTAGTCTCGGAATGGGACCATCAAGTTCAACGTTTCCCCATTTCTCTCCGCAGCTCGCTTAGCCTCCCGGTCAGCTCGCTCATTGCCCGATACTCCCACATGTCCGGGCACCCAGCATAACGTGACACTCTTACGTCTACTCGCAAGGTTTATTAACATTACGAGAATCTCAGCAATGAGTGGGTGTGTACTATTATACATTTACGTGGCTTCGATTACGCTTTTCGAGTCAACAAAAATTGTAAAAGAGCCACATGGGTAGTCCTCAATCAATTTCAGTGCCTCCATCACACCGTACAATTCTGCTGTGAAAATTGATGACTCTGGGAGTAGTTTCATTGCACTGACCCTTTCCCCAGACACGGCGGCACATCCCACGGCGTCTCCCGTTTTGGATCCGTCAGTGTACAACTTCACGGAGTTTGCGTGCTTTTCAAGTACATGGTCCATGAAAATTCCCTTCAGGATGTGATCGGGCATGGATTCCTTCTTGGGCATCCGGCATCCTGGGCAAAAACTTTCTATAGGGACGCGCCATGTCGCAGAGTTGTCCAAGAGTACTGGGAGTATACGCATGGGTCTCAATTGCATTGTAGCTGTAATCGCTGGGTAATCCACAGATGCGGGTATGAAATGTGGAAAAGGCAGGTGTCGACCAAGGGGCGCGTGCACACTGGCCCATGCAGGAGACAAAGGGACTTGCTCCAGCCTGGCAAGGTACTCAGGTTAGTTGCACACGTCGGAGCCACAGGGGTGGCTCTCCGCTCTCCACGCACAGGCTGTAATTAGCTGGGGATACATTGACACTCGCATTGGAAGCTCACAACCATCGGGCGCGGGCAAGCGCGCGCAGCGAAAGGGCAGCGATCGTTCACATTGGCACAGCGCTAGCAGGCAGCCGAAGCGTCAAAGTCGGCGGGCAGAGTGTGTTGCTCACACTGCTCAGTTGCAATCCAGACGCTACGTTGGGAGGTACTGCGCTCCGCGCTCTAGTACTTCTCGCCAGGAGCTGCTAATGCTTGGTAGAATAGCGCTAATAATTTTTTTCGTTTGTCATTGATTGCACGTTCTTCAATGTTCTTGTTTTTGCTAATTTTTGTTGCGTATATGCAGCATAAAATATGAAGGCTTCGGCAAGAATTATGCTAGAAAAACCATATGTAGAAACACTCGATGCATATATGCTACACTCTATGCATAATTGTGGAAGCGCATATTACATGCTAAGCAGAAATATGCATCCATATAAATGCTTCACTAGAATAGCTCCAAATTTATATTTTTTGTGAGGAAAATTGTACAGAAACAATGATACAGGATACAGTGTACTTCTTCATACACGGAAAAAATAATTTCTTTCATAATTTTCTATTAATAATTGAGTGTATACAATTCTCAACTAATTTTTATAACTTATCTAAACATAAATATTTTGAAACAAAAATAATTCTAATCTGAACGAGTCAAGGACGATGATAACGAACGAAAAAAAAAGTAATCTAATCCAAGGCTGGTTCTGAACTATATATTTTTTCATGAATGCAAGGAACATTTCTTAATCCTTCTTTTATACGAGGAATATATTTTAGCATCAAACTCGAGGGTTGCTCTTGATAATTGCGTGGTAGTTGAGATTTTTAAAAACAAATCTTCTACGATTATCTGCCAGCCAAGTTTTATAATGCGAAAACTTCCACTCGACATCGCAAGAAACAAGTGGAGCAAAAGTGAAGCAAGCTAGTTCGAATATTCCTTTATGGATTCATCCATTGCGTCAGAGATCTCACGAGTCAAAATTGAGTTGATTGTTTTTATCTTTTCAAAACCTTTGTTAATCACCAAAATGCAATTTACCTCTTCATAATACCTTGTATCATATCTGTTCTTCAATGTTTCCTCTACGATATCCATTAATTTTATTGCTCTCGAAGTAAGAAGTCCCTGTATTGTTATGCAAGAGCAATAATAATTATTCATATCCTTCGATAACAATAATTTGATAAAGTGTGCACTAAGCCGAACAAAGTTCTGCGTGATAATATTTAGAAACTAAAACCTTGTACCACGCAAAACTTCTCTAACGTGTTCTGAGTGAAAAAAAGTTTTATATATCACCTGTTTCTCGCAATAAATGCGATAGAGAAATTCTTCCTGGGCTTGAAAATCTTCAAATTCCTTGAAGTATTCTAAATATGATGCTCCTTGTTCACCTTCGGCATGATTGTAGATCACTTTTAGCCGCACTAATCTCAAATACACTTCATAAGGAACTATATCTAAAAAAAACTTGAGCTAATTCCAGCAAAATTAAAGTAAACTTTTGAAGTAGCTGTAGCAACTTACAATTATTATTGATTTACGAAAAATTTCAATTTACAAAATTGATCCAGTTATTCAAAAATAATTAAATAAAACTGGATGAAAAAAAGAATATAATTTAAAAGTAATGGGAAGGTTTTACTAGGTTTCAGTTTACTGCCACTTACAGTTAATCATGCATGTTCGCCATATTTTATGCTGTTCCGAGTAAAATATGCGATATGCTCACACTGCATATATACTTGCGGGCATATTTTATGCTACCTAAAATATACTCAAAAGCATATATATGCAATATGTTCAATGTCACATCCCTACTGATGACATGCTGCAGGCTACGGCTCATCTGTAGATGGAGTGATTGACGGGCAGGCGGCGGCAAAGAATGGCTAGGGAGAATGTCCAAGTGAACCTCACTTTGCCCGCCTGCTAGCCCGGCAACAGTGTATGTGCCCGTCGAAGTGACACTCAGAGTGTTGAAAAGAGTGTCAATGTATCCCCAGCTTGAATCAGAGGGTGAGGATCGAAAGGCACCAGTGCTTAGCCTGATAGCTGCATGGTGCACTGGATTCAACTTGGCAAGTGAGGATTCTTTGGCATATTGATATACTATACAGCCATAGTCTATCTTGCTCCTGATGAGGGTTCTATATAGTCGCAACAACGTCACTCGATCTGCTCCCCACGTTACTCCAGATATACACTTTAGGAGATTCATTCTCTGAGCACACTCAACCTTGAGAGCAGCCAGGTGTGGTTTCCAGTTGAGCTTATCATCCACAGTCATCCCCAAAAACTTTACGCTGCGCTCAAAAACTATCTGTCTCTCCCCCAGCACCAGTCGAGGAGGATCACACCGGCCGCGGCCTTGGAAATGAAGGCCTACAGTCTTCTCAGTAGAAAACGTAAAGCCATGCTCAAGAGCCCAGTTGTTTACACTGTTGATGGCTTTCTGCATTCTGCGGGTCGCCGCAGGCAAAAATGCAGACGTTGAATAGAGCATAAAGTCATCCACATACAGCGAGGCCAAAATGCCAGGAGGAAGGACTGTAGTAATTCCATTCAGGGCGACATTAAATAACGTGCAGCTCATGACGCTACCCTGAGGCAAGCCTTCACGCTGAAGCTGCAGTGAGGAGAGCGTACCACCCACTCTAACACGGAAGGTTCTCTCACCAAGGAACTTCTCGATATACAAGGCCATATTACCGCGGAGTCCATATCCATGCAGCGATTTGAGGATCCCATATCTCCACGCAGTATCATAGGCCTTGTGCAGGTCGAAGAAGACACATATAGTCTGGCGACGTTCTGCGAGGTTAGCTATTAGATAGTTCTGAAGGCGCAGCAGAGCGTCTACGGTCCCGCGGTGTTGTCGGAAACCAAACTGTACAGGATTCACCAGCTCTTCAGTCTCCAGCCATCGCGTTAGCCGGACATTTACAATCTTTTCCATCAATTTTCCAAGACAGCTAGTCAGGGCAATGGGTCGATAGTTATCAGGGTTGGAGGCAGGCTTATTGGGCTTTGCAAAGGCCATGATTATTGCTGTTCGCCATTGTTGCGGATATGTGTGCGTAGTCCAGATTTTGTTGTAAATATAGAGAAGGCATGATATTGCCGTATGATGCATTTTCTTTATCATTTGGTAGTGAATCCCATCAGGTCCGGGGGCTGTGTTTTTGCACTTTTTCAAGGCACAATAAAGTTCCATCATTGTGAGGGGATCGTTGTACGGATAGATGGAGTCAGTCGAAAAATCTAGCAGCCGCCGCTCCTGCTGACGTCTGAGAGCCGAGGATGCATGCCCGCTGCTAACACGACAGAAGCTCCGGGCCAACACTTCTGCTACACGCTCCGGGTCTGCGGTGAGAGAGCCATCAATTTCCAAACACGGTCGCCTGTGTCCATAATTTCCCTTCATTTTATTAACTCTTTGCCATACCTTAGCCATGGGAGTATCAGTGTTCAGGCCGGAGACATACTTCTGCCACGATGTCTTACGCGCTACATCCTTGACTAGTTGCGCTCGAGCTCTGGCTCGGTTATAGGCGATCTTATGTGCCAGCTCCTTGGTTCGTTGATAGCGCCGTAAGGCTCGTTTCCGCTCACTATTGGCTACTGCACACTCGTGGTTCCACCATGGAACACGATGTTTCTGACAGCCTCCCTGAGACTTTGGGATGGCAGCGTTGGCAGCTGCACACACCGTTCCGACAAAACGTTCGACTAACTCATCAACACCGTATCTCCCATCGGGTTCTTCCATTCGTGAGCCGGTTTCAAAGTCTCTCCAGTTGGCCTTCTTGAAATTAAATCGTGGATCCGTGGGCACAGGTTGGCACCGTGCGACACACAGAAGGATGGGATAGTGGTCACTACCATACGTATCGTCAAGCACGGACCACTGAGTATCAGGAAAGATGTCGGGCGTACACAGGCTGACGTCGATTGCAGAGGAGGTACCGCTTTGTACATGGAAATGAGTGGGAGCTCCGGTGTTCAACAGGCACAACTCGGTAGCATCCAAAAATTCTTCCACCGCTCTTCCATGTCGATCGTTAATCAGATTGCCCCAGCGAACATGTTTGGCGTTTGCGTCCCCAAGGATGAAAGCAGGTCTTGTTAGTTGATTGCTAAGGAGAGTGAGGTCCTGTGAGGTCAAGGGATCTCCTGGTGAGATATAGATGTTGCATACCGTGATCATACGCTGCCCAACACACATACGGAGGGCCAGGGCCTGTAATCTAGTATTGATGGCTATTTTACTGTAGCCAACATCTCTCCGCACAAGTATTGCAAGTCCCGTTCCGGGCACCGGATTAGGCACCGGGGAATAAACCTCAATACAATAGTTGTTTGGAGGTGCAGGGTTCAGGTTTCCGAGGAGGGTCTCCTGTAGGCAAACGCAACATGGTTGGTACTCCTCAAGGAGGGCCCTCAAATCTCCATAGTTGCGGCGAAATCCTCTTGTATTCCATTGGATATAGGTGGTCATGGTTTACCCTTTCGAGGTTTAGCACGCGTGGAGTCCTTTTCCACACCCTCACTCAGGGCGGTTGCTAGATCAGGCGGCACGGGGCTTGTGGGTCTATCATCCCACGTATGTATTGGCACTGCAGGAGGAGGCTTAGTCGGGAAACCTCGCGGAACCGGATATCTCTTCATCAAGTGTGATGCAATATCTTCTGGGACAATTGTGACGCGCTCCAGAGAACGGACACGCTGGGTCACAATATGTCGTTCACAATCCCGCTCAGACCTACGACTGTCCGCACGAGGCACCGAAAGGTCACGCCCAGCGCTCCCCACAGCACCACCCCCACGGCTGTACACCCGCACGTCTGGTCGGGGCACTCTTTCCACTTTACTTCCTGGCTCCGATACGCCCACAAGAGGGGCGGCTGACTCCAGAGCAGGCTCTCCAGTTCGTCCTGAGTTTTCCTGGCTTGGAAAAAGATCAGGAGCTTTTTCGACGACTCTAGGTGTCTTGGCTACTTTCCCCTGACTGCCGCTGTGGGTCGGAGACGTGCCGCTCTGCGTTCGCTTTCTTGAGGTTATAATTGAGGGAATCGTTCTCAATGGTTCATTAGATGGATTTGGCTGGTCAGCAACTGTAGTTTCGGTAATACTGAGGGGTGGAACTTGAGGGGTGAAATTATTAAGCATTATTATTATACATGAAAGTTTTAGCCTCCCTTAACCACGACAAAGATGTTCCAAGAGAAGAAAGAGGAAGGCACCATTTAGTATGGAGTTGAGGGAACGCGGAATCTATGCACAAGGTGCACAGAAACAGTAAGCTAGGAAAGAAGTTCATGAAACAAGAAAAAAGTTGAAGAAGAAAGTAGTAGGAGCTGAAAAACAGGACAGCAGTGAACCGAAAAAAGATGGTCCGTAACAAAACAAAACCCTATTTAATTAAAACAAAAAGGAAGCCTACCTAAGCCTACCTAACCTTTAGCTCGGGCCCTCACATGCATGGTTCCCCTGGGAGCGCTAGTTCCCATAGATACAATAGTTGTATCCCCCTGAGGGGGTGGGCATCAAGCAAATTAATTGATTGTTTAGGATACATATTCATACACGATTAAATTCAAGAAATGTTAATAAAATATTCAATTGGAATTCTTTCGTATTTTTCATACGAACTGCCTCCAAATACTCCCCAAAACTTGACAAAATACTTTAGGCATTAAAGGGTCAAGTCAATAGATATTTTTTAACCAAAGAACAAACTAAAGCGAAGATTAGATTATTCGTTAGTTTAAGCCTTCCTATCCGCCACAAATGCGATCCAAAGAGAGGAAGGAGGAAGGCACCATTTTGTACGGAGCTAAGGAAACGCGAAATCTACGCAGAAAGGCACATGAACAGTAAGTTGGGAAAGAAGATTATGAAACAATATCAAAGTTGAAGAAGAAAGTAGTAAGTGCTGAAAAACAGGACAGAAGTGAACCGAAAAAAGATGGTCCATAACAAAACAAAAACCTATTCTAAGAACCTTTTCTACAAAAAGAAAGCCTACCTAACCTTTAGCTCGGGCCCTCACATGGTCCCCCTGGGAGCGCCAATTCCCATAGATACAATAGTTGTATCCCCATGAGGGGAAACTATAGCGTAAGGAAGACGATAAACTGCATTTGAATAATTTTCCGCACTTAAATCAGGTCGTACCTCAAAAATTCTGTAAGTTTTTTACAAGTATGATAAGGAGAGTAAATACATATCAAGCAACATTTATTTATTCAACAACATATTCTTTATCATTAGTAACAACTTCTGACCACCTACTAACCAATTTTTTAATACCTCGTTCATAGAAATCTTCAGTTTTTGATTCAAAAAGCCCAGCAATTCATTTTCAATGTTGTTTTTGCCTTTCAAATTTCTTCCCCTTAAATGATTGTCTAGACTCCTAAAGAGATACCCCTCACTCAGGGGGATACAACTATTGTATCTATGGGAATTAGCGCTCCCAGGGGGACTATGCGAGGGCCCGAGCTGAAGGTTAGGTAGGCTTTCTTTTTGTTGAAATAGAATAGGTTTTTGTTTTGTCAATGACCTTTTTCTTCGGTTCACTGCTGTCCTGTTTTTCAGCACCTACTACTTTCTTCATAACCTTTTTTTTTGTTCCATGAACTTCTTTCTCATCTTCCTGTTTCTATGCCCTTTCTGCACAGATTCTGCGTTCCCTCAACTCCATACTAAATAGTGCCTTCTTCCTTCCTCTTTTTGGATCTCATTTGTTGGATAGGGAGGCTTAAACTAACTTATAATCTAATCTTAAAGAGGTTGAAGCCTGATGGAACAATATCTGGAAAATAAGGCGGATGCATCAACGTTTCCCATTTCAGCGTTTCAATTGTGTCTTTAAGTCATTCGTGCTGTATCCGGACGCGCATTGTCGTGCGGAAGGATGACGCTTTTTCGATTGACCAAAGCTGGGCGCTTCTTTTTTTTAAAGCGGCATTTAGTCTTTACAACTGTTGACAGTACAGTTCTGCAGTGATTGTTTTCAAGAAGCTCGTAGTGAATAATTCCTATCTCACCAAACACACAATTTTTTTTTTCGGATGGAGTTCTGGTTTTGGTTGTGATGGCAGTTTTCCATGCCGATCTAGCCATTGATGTTGACGTTTAACATTGCTGTACATAATCCACTTATCATCTCTGGTAAGAACTTTCTCCAGAAAAGGTTCTTGCAGTTGGGCGGGACTGCAAAGATGCACAGACATTCACGCGCTGCTGACGATTAACACCGGAGAGGTCATACGGAACCCACTTCCCAAGTTTGGGTTTCTTTTCCAGCTCCTTCAAGTGACGTTGAATTGTCATAGCACTCACATGAAGTTTAGAGCTCAATTGCCTTATGGATACTGCAGGATTAGCTTCAAACTTGTTACAACATGAAAACGGGTAAGACTAATGATACGACCTGATATAATAGCGCGTAGGACTACAACAATAAGTAAGCGTTATGTAAGGCCCGGCATGTGCGTACAAGATAAAGCTACTACAAGAGAGAAGTGTCCTATCCTCTAACTTGACCCTTCTTAGTGCGTTCTAGGTAATTTTTCGAAATTTTAGTTTCAATACATGAAAAGGATTCCAGTAAACGATCGAAATACAGCATATGATAGATAAGGCTTTTCATTGTGACTTTCTTTTGTCAAAATGTAATTGAACTCGTGTTATGCTTCTCCGCATAACTGTGATAAGGAATATCGCTAAGGATCCGAATAATCGTCCGGCCAACGACTTATTCATAAATGATTCAAAAGACCGAATATTAAGCCTGATTTCTGCGAGAAAGCATCACATCGTTGAATTCTAGAACAATCGACTCTTCAGGAACAACGTTCGAACGTCGCCGATACACGTAATGAACGATCACGCCAGCCGAAGATGCCAAGAACCTCAACGGATGTCTTCATTTGCTTTAATTAATATGTTTAACATTGTTTTGTGGGGATTTTTATATAGTAATGAGGGTAAGGTTTATGATGTATGTTTTCTATTCGATTGTAGGGATATATCACGTTCTTATTGGTAACCTTGTTAAGTTGTTATTCAAAGTTGGCACCTCAAGGTGACGCCGAACGCGGGTTGCCTGAGGGACTCAGAGGGAGAGGGCGGGAGTAGAGGCTAGGACACGATCACAAGCAGCCGCATACGAGTTTGTTCCTCTACCTTGGTCCAGTTGGGCCGAGGCCTTGCCTCTTAAATTCACTACTCAAAGCCATCCTAGAATATCTGTGCCCTCATTCGCTCGAAAGTGATTAACTTCAAGAATACTCAACTGCAGTGCCCGCATAACGTAAATTAGAGATTGTCAATCTAGACTGCTGTCGGCATAGCCCCAGCCATCAACCTGGTCTCTCTGCCCTCAACCAAACATGGTGATCTTGCTCCAGCGCGCCAGCCAGGCGACATTCAGACTGCGAGACCAATCTCCAAATCTCAAGATAAGTTTCCCTCTGATTTCATGTCAAATCCCAGTCCCCACTCAAGCTTCTGAGTATATTAGGATGTGAATGCGTAGATCGCGTGCGTTCAATTAATGCGTATTTTCGATGATTAATGTCTCAATATTTTCCTGTGTCCAATAGCGAATTTCTTTAACGTCCTTGTGTTCTTCATATCCTTTAGATAGTTAGGAAAGGAGGATGATATGATTCAGAAGGAAAGTAATAATGTTTGAAGCCAGGAAACACGGCTAGAATGCACGATTAATTTATGGCCTTAAGCCGCTCGAAACGCTCACCGAAGATTGAATTAAATATTTATACAGAAACCCTGTATTGGTGGCAGCTACCTTGATATTACCAAGTAGAAAATATATGAATGGTGACGAATAATCTTGATGTCACGACTAATAACATAACATGGAAAAAATATCATGCATCGCAACAAAGAATAACGGCAGAGAAAAATGAAGACCGTGACCTCAGCGAGACAAAATAAAGAGGGTCACGACATATGGCGGCTGAGCGTTGGGATTTGAGTTTTGCTTTAAATGTAAATGTTACTGTAAAATCTCATGCCTACCGAACTTATACCTCCGAAAAAAAATATATACGTGCATTCAAACATTCAAATTTAAAAATTGATATTTGGCCGACTAAAAATAATTTCTTTATCTGAATCATCTCGTCTCTCTCTTCCTAATGAATACTTATTTGCAGAATGTCATTTGGAACGATAAAGTAATGCTGTATTAATATTTCATATTTCAATGTTGTCGATAGACTCATAATAGGTACGGATGTGCAACGTATCCCTCGATCAATTAAATTTAACTACCATGTATGTGACATTTTCTGCACTACCCAACGTTAAAACTGTAATGTAAAAACTGAAATGTAACAACATGCAATGTTGGAGACGAATATTGAATCGAACATTCTTGGCACCCAAGCCACAGCCTCGCGTACCCCGAGCCGATGGAAGGCCAAATGTAAACAGATCGCTCGTTCGCCCGCAGAAATGGTCACAAAGCCACACTCAACAGCTTTCCATGATTCTAAACTTCAATAATGCGAACGATAAATGTTGTGAATCACGATTTTCTTAGTTTAGGCATGTAATATTTACGTTTTTCTAATGAAAAATAAATTTAATTACATGTGAGAACGTAAAAATTTAATTATTTCATCATTACTGCGTGTGAAATTTCTTATTCGACGTTCATCAAACAAATTCATGCGGATACCACGGCATAATTATGTCAATATCATGTGAATTTTAATTCAAAATTTAAATAATGATGATCAAAACCAGCTTATAGATAATTTTATTTCAATATCTGGAGTATAGGACTCCCGGCACTCGAGCCACACCCGTGTTCAGGCTGGCATCCAAGCACGAACAAAGCTCCTTTGTTGTCATCGTGGGAGCAGCCGCAAGGCTCACCACAGCTTTGACGACAAAAATTTCGTAGAGCACGAATGTAAAATCTCACGAACCACGGATTGGTAAATTTTAGATGTAATACTTTACGCTTTCAAATAAAATTTAATTTGATAACGTGCGAGAACAAAATTCAATTAAATTCATTATTGCTACGGGAAATTTATGCGATGTAATCAGTAAATACTAACGATCTTACACGAAATTTGTCTGAGAATTTACTACGGATGCTAGGAATTGCTATTACAATTTAAAGTCAACGTATAATAAATTTAATCTTTTTCCAATATATGATGTGCGATTTCTTGATCAATTATTTGGATTACGTACAATAAATTTAATTCCAATTACCAGCGACGTTATTCCAATGAGAATGAATGTAAACTGGAGACATTTGTCTGCTATTAGAGTTACTAGTTAGTTAAGGTTTCCAAAATTTAATAACGGTTCCACGGATCGATTTAATTTTGGCAAATATCTAATGAATTAGATTTACTATTACTTTTAAAATAATTAGTTACCTGCGAGGTACGTCACATAATGATTCTAGCTATGAGCGATATGGATTAATAACGTGGAAACAGCTGTGAAGTCACGATAATCCATAATCCATCTGAATAATACAGTGAATTGGTAATTCAGAAATCTAAAACTTCATAAGGGTGATGATTTGTTTCAAACGGGTTTATTCAATCTCGACGATCTCGTATTAATATGTTTGCGCATACATGTTCTACTGGTCCTGAGCATAACTATGAACTTCATTGTGTCGAGTTGATCGAATTTAAATACTATGTATAAATTTTGTAATTAATATTTCTGTGTGGGGAAAATAGTTCAATTTTATTTCGCTTTCATGTATTTCGATAATTCTGTAAATGTGTGTGTACTCGTAGGTGTAATTAATTTTAAACTTTGCGATCTATACTTAAATAATTTTTTTGAACCTTATGTTCTATTCGTAATTTGCTTATAATAACGTAAAATTCAAACGTAGGATGCTTAAGTCCCTTTGTAAATACTTGGGAGTTTGAGAGGGGAGACTTGATTGATGTGATGTAAGAGGGAGACTTGGGAAAAATTAAAGAAGAACATCAGAACAAACACTTAATGGGATTGACCTTTCAGGAATGGTGGATGACATCAGCTGAGCGCGGTTGAACGCTTGCGCCGGCGCACCATCACTCGCCAGTCATCAAGAGTGGTGAGAGACTCCACCACAGACGCATCACGGTCGCCCTGCTCGGACGGCATCACTACTACGGGTTGGCCACGCATGCGCTGCGCCCCTGCTCCCTACCCCACCATCTACCTCGACGCTTGAAGCGCGACACGCAGCAGCAGATCTGAGCTCGCACGCCGACTCGTAGAAAACGAGTACGCGAAGAAAATTTCTTATCAGTGGACTGGGTCGACGACCGCGGCTAATTTTCTACTGAGGCACTGTGAATAGAAAACGACTGGCATTTAAAATTTAAAGGACAGCTCAACATAGGGATTTCAATCATGACTTCGGACTTGGGATGGATTCGACGACGACGGCTTCAGATGTAATCAACGACGATGAAAATAATACGGAGGCCCAGATGAAAATCAACGTATCAACTCAAAGATCTCAGCATAAAGGCAGCGAATCCTACGCAACCCCCAAAAAAAGATGATGAACTCCACGAGATAGTAGTCCACTTCGACCGACGACACACGGAATATATTTCGGAGATCTCTATAAGACTTCTGCAAAGTGGTGGAGCAAGTTATGCAGCCCAGGACTATACGACTTGGGTGTATTTGGAAGTGTTCGCTACACTTCCGAGGGTTTTTACTCTCAAGGATTACTGCAGTGATCCACGCAACGGAGGGAGAAGTCGGTGCCATCTATAGGACGCGGTTCTGCCAATAGGATAACTATAATGACTCCTTTATTTGACGACTCTAAATCAGCGCTCGCCAGAAGAGCAAACTCCAGTTGTAAGCATCTTGACTCTTCCATGATCCACGCATTTAAGGCGTCGGCTGCACGTGTGAGCAACGTCGAAGATAAGCCTTTCGAGCACAAGCAGGAGCTTGTGATTTGTTCGGCCACGGGGGATTCTGTTATGCTTCTCCGCATAACTGTGATAAGGAATATCGCTAAGGATCCGAATAATCGTCCGGCCAACGACTTATTCATAAATGATTCAAAAGACCGAATATTAAGCCTGATTTCTGCGAGAAAGCATCACATCGTTGAATTCTAGAACAATCGACTCTTCAGGAACAACGTTCGAACGTCGCCGATACACGTAATGAACGATCACGCCAGCCGAAGATGCCAAGAACCTCAACGGATGTCTTCATTTGCTTTAATTAATATGTTTAACATTGTTTTGTGGGGATTTTTATATAGTAATGAGGGTAAGGTTAATGATGTATGTTTTCTATTCGATTGTAGGGATATATCACGTTCTTATTGGTAACCTTGTTAAGTTGTTATTCAAAGTTGGCACCTCAAGGTGACGCCGAACGCGGGTTGCCTGAGGGACTCAGAGGGAGAGGGCGGGAGTAGAGGCTAGGACACGATCACAAGCAGCCGCATACGAGTTTGTTCCTCTACCTTGGTCCAGTTGGGCCGAGGCCTTGCCTCTTAAATTCACTACTCAAAGCCATCCTAGAATATCTGTGCCCTCATTCGCTCGAAAGTGATTAACTTCAAGAATACTCAACTGCAGTGCCAGCATAACGTAAATTAGAGATTGTCAATCTAGACTGCTGTCGGCATAGCCCCAGCCATCAACCTGGTCTCTCTGCCCTCAACCAAACATGGTGATCTTGCTCCAGCGCGCCAGCCAGGCGACATTCAGACTGCGAGACCAATCTCCAAATCTCAAGATAAGTTTCCCTCTGATTTCATGTCAAATCCCAGTCCCCACTCAAGCTTCTGAGTATATTAGGATGTGAATGCGTAGATCGCGTGCGTTCAATTAATGCGTATTTTCGATGATTAATGTCTCAATATTTTCCTGTGTCCAATAGCGAATTTCTTTAACGTCCTTGTGTTCTTCATATCCTTTAGATAGTTAGGAAAGGAGGATGATATGATTCAGAAGGAAAGTAATAATGTTTGAAGCCAGGAAACACGGCTAGAATGCACGATTAATTTATGGCCTTAAGCCGCTCGAAACGCTCACCGAAGATTGAATTAAATATTTATACAGAAACCCTGTATTGGTGGCAGCTACCTTGATATTACCAAGTAGAAAATATATGAATGGTGACGAATAATCTTGATGTCACGACTAATAACATAACATGGAAAAAATATCATGCATCGCAACAAAGAATAACGGCAGAGAAAAATGAAGACCGTGACCTCAGCGAGACAAAATATAGAGGGTCACGACATACGGCGGCTGAGCGTTGGGATTTGAGTTTTGCTTTAAATGGTCACGACACTCGCGATTCCGTGCTGATGTCACGTAGCGCGCAAGACACTCGGTAGAAATATTTTTCTGTTTATGCAAAACTGAAGCATAAATTAAACGAACTTAAAACAGAGATATTCGTTAAGATGCAAGCACAACATCATGTGAAGTACAGTAAAAATGAGACGTTAAAAAATATAAGTCGGCGGACAGGCGAAGACAGAGAAAGAGTCTTGCAAAGTAGCTAACAGTAAGACACTTTTCCTCTTGGAGAAGTTCACAGGTAGCCGTTACGAGTTATAACTTTTTAACTCATTTCTTTTATTATTATTTTTCTCTTTTGCCCCATACTGCGACAGTTCATGAACTTTTAAGTGTGCCATTCAAAAAAAAAAAAAATTCTGTCACCGAATTATACGCTACGGTTGATCACTGTCATCTCATCCCTGGGGGAGATTTGGGAAGTGGAACTCAGATGGAATTAGTTCAAGTAGCACCACAACCCATAAAATTATGGCGTCTTCTTTGGGATAGATGCCAACAGCCGCTCACAAAACTGGCCACATAACTACCTCGATGAAATGGAAATTTTTAATAACAAAACGAAGAAATAAAAATACAAGACACGGAGATAATTTTCATGGTGCGCTAGTACTCCAAAACTGAAGAAAAAACAAAGTCGAATAATTTTTATCCACACAGACCCTTTACAAGCATTGAAAATTCCGCTTAGATTGAGTGAGAACACAGCCAGTAACTACTTCACAAGATTAAACTGACGATGACAGATACGTTCAGTCGACTTCTCCTTTATCTGTGCTCATGCACTCTTCGCACCACACGAGAAGCGGTTTGTTACCAAAATAAGTGAAGCAATACTCCACTGATGATAAACTCTCAGCAGGCTACAAGTTGTGCAAGTAAGCATCTGATGAAACTGAACTTCAAAGTGCTCCGTTTATAGGGCAATGCGTGTGCAAAAAGTGGCTTACCATCTAATTTGGTGTATGGTATTTGAAGAAGAGGTTAACGATCACGGAAGGTCAGCGATCGAAGAGCACTCAACTTGACTCCGAGAACACATGTTCACTTCGGCTGTGATGGAAAGCGTGATGACCATGAAGGTTGTACAGCAACAGTCGTCTTGACGCCGGTTTAGTCGTCGTGACACCGAGACTGAAACCTCCGCACCAACTGCAGGCTAACGAGCCACACTGGTTGCACGGCGAAGATAATTCTCAAGAATAAAGATGCTAGTAAGATTCCCATCGGAGAATTGCAACTTTAGAGCAGTAAAAAGTAGTTGGGAGTTCTGAAAGTCGGGCATCGCAAGCTGGTAAATCTTCAGCGTGTATACTCGCAACAGTTCTGAGTATTCACAACTATTCTGAGTGTTAAGTTCAAGGTCACATTTTATTGACACGAGAGTCTTGCAGAAATTAATGCCCTCCTGTCAACAACATTGAAAATGACAAGATGAATCGGGCCTTCATTTCTTTTGAACTAAATATTGATGATATTGAGTATGTGACCACTGGTTGATCAGCTGCGTTGCGAAGCCTCGGTAACCAAAGATGTGGCACGCGGCAGTTGACGTGTTAACGGTGGCACAGAAACGTCAGATCCAGCAACTTCACACTGAGGCCAAGATTTATCTCTCTCAAGCATTGAGGAACTAAATAAGCATTACAACAAAGCACACGTCTGGTGAGGTTTTCTCCTAAAAATGGTATCCGCAGAGCTTGCGTTTGGTGATGTTTTAGTCGAAAATTGTATCCCTGAATAGGTTAAAGCACACCCACGTACACTCGGAGCATAAACACTGCAATACTATGAGTAAAATTAGTCACAAATGCTCTTGGCGTTATTATGAAGTCTAAGGAGAAGGACACACTCGGCTGAAAGAAGCGCGTAGCTACTCCAGATTCAAGTATATGAACAAATGAAAAAATTAAAACGAGATCAAGCGTAACCGTACTCGTTGGAGCAGAATAAAAAAGATAAGTTAGCCCAAGTCGCCTTAACCATAACAAAGGTGCTCCCAAGACAATAACGATGAAGACTCGATTCAGTCTCGAATTAATGAAATTATGCACAAGGTGTGTCCCCATAGTCTTTCTGCACAGAAGCAGCAAGATTAAAAGACGCTTATGAAACATAGAGGAAGGAGGAAGATACCAACTAGTATGAAGTTAATGGGGAAAGGGGAATGCATGCACAAGGCGTGTCCCCACACCCACTTCATAGAAACAGAAAGATTGAAAGAAGTTTATACCACAAGGTAAGAGTCGACAGAAAAATCATTAGGTGCTGAGAAACAGCGGTAAACCCAAAAATTGATCCGTTCCAAAACAAAAAAATATCCTGTTTCAATAAAAGGAAGATCTAATTAACCTTTAGCACGCTCGGGAACGCCAAATCTTCTCCCAGGGAGCGCTAAAGTTTTTTTAATTATTCTTAAATTTAGACAATTATAACCGAATTACTGAAAATGTAAGTTGAAAAAACTCAGCATAAAATTGTCTTAAATATTCGGAAATACTTCACAAAAAAGATTTTATACTAGAATTCAAATTCTACACCCATAAGTATAGCACTAAGTCAAGTCTAAGTAGTCAAGTTATGAAGAAACTGACCATTTCAGAATAAAAATGAAAAACATGTACGCGTAAAAGAGGACAAAAAATCCGATAAAATCCAGGTGGAAAATAAAAATATTTACTTCCCCTCCAAAAAAATAATATCCAATAAAACCTAAGTGAGTAAAGATTTTCAAAAAGCCAGATTCTCCTGTAAGAAAAAGAAAGAAAGTTTTAATTCCCATAAAGTTACAAAATATTTCTTTTTTTAAACGTCTTAACATAAAAACCCATCGTTGATAAACATGTTAGGGAGCCTTAATACCGACACCAGTTCTGGGAGATGTACCACCGGAAACGAAAGCTTTTCTTTGTCGTATTAGTAATCCGATGTTATTTTTTGCGACAAAAATTCTCAAATTTGGGTATTCCTAAACAATATTTGAAGACCAAGAGCTCAAAATCCTAAATGTAGCTTAAGAAAAGTGAGCGCTGGTACCAGATGAAAGCACCCAGATGCTCATTTTATTTCATAAAGCTGTAACTTGAAAACTAAAGCCTTAGAAAACAGAAGAAAGAGTAACCAAGTCGCAAGAAGATATTTTGCTTTCGGTTGGACTGCTCCGAGTGCGAAAAATATATAAAAATTTCATTCAACGAGTTCTGTTATAGACAGAATGCTCGTCTCCAGCTCACACTTCTTGTATAACGTAATTTAAACGTAACCAAAGGTTCACACGTTGACTGTGTATTGTGACATGTGAGTACCACCAGGCAAATAGCTCATTCACGTCCCAGTGTAAATGAACAGAGTTAGAATTAATTCAATAACTGGTTAAAAAAGATTTAATAATTTGAGGTCAAATATCACTATGCTATTACATTTTTACACTTCTTAGGAAAGGCACAAGTTTTTCCGAGCATTAAAGTCGTTTTTTAAACTTGGCTAATTACAACCTTACCTAACACACACCGCTCGACGCACATGTGTGCACATGTGCTACGTGTTGAAAGAAGTTATCGAGATAAAATGGACATGCCAAGTGAAATTAGACCTGAATTTGTCAGCCAGTCCCAGTCAATGCTAATGAAATCACACAACATTCATGTGAATGAAATAACTCTACCGTAATAGCACACTAACGAATAAAATTATCTCCGTAGTAGAGCGTTAATGACAATGCCCGTAAAAAGGTGCACATAAAAGTCAACACCCTCGGCCAGTTCGGCCAGCAATGACAGGGAGCGCAAGTGGTGTACACAAAAGAGCACACCCACAAGACGCAATGCCACAGCACGCATCGGCATGAACAAGGCCTGTGCGGTGACAACCGCTAATGATCCTCCTAGAAGAAAAGGAGCAGCGGTGATCGATGCTCCACAGGCGCACTCCTGCTGCAGTCGATGATGCGTTGCAGCACTTTCACGTAACGACCACCATCCGCTTTACGCTGCCTGCCATTATACTCATTGTCTACAAATTGCCGTCCAGCTAACGGATTAGTGACAGTAAACTACCAGAAGGTAATGTTGAACATAGGGCGGGCGGGGGACGTGCGAAAACTACCATCGCATTTTAGGTATAGATATGCGTTTTGAGCTACTTTTACATCTGCAAATGCATTTCGCTGTGAAGATTGGAGGCGCAAGAGAAAAGGGAATAATTCTGCATTATCGATTGACTTCTGCAGGAACAAAAGATTAAGATTATAAGTTAGTTTAAGCCTCCCTAACCGCTTCAAAAATAGAGCGTATCGAAGAGAGGAAGGAGGAAGGCACCATTTAGTATGGAGATAAGAAACTGAGGAATCTATGATGAAGGGGCATAGAAACAGTAAGATGGGAAAGAAGTTCATGAAATAAGATAAAAGTTGAAGAAGAAAGTCAGAGGTGCTGAAAAACAGGACAGCAGTGAACCGGAAAAAGGTGGTCCTTAACATAACAAAAAAAAAACTTTTATTTCAACAAAAAGGAAGGCCTACCTAACTCTCAGCTCGGGCCCTCACATTTTTCCCCTGGGAGTGCTAATTCCCATAGATACAATAGTTGTATCCCCCTGAGGGGGCAGGAACAAAAACATTCAATTCCAATATTCTGGATATGTTAACTGAAGCAAAAGAAATAACGTTAGTACAATCACTCATCCTACTTGTGCGAGTAAACTTGAGAGTTAGACAAACGCTACATATCTGTAGAGGGGATCAAATAAATTGCAATTGTTGCACGTTGAAATAATATTGAAGTATCTCGTAGGGTGCGAGGAAAGAAAAAAGAAAGAAAGAAAAACAGTTTATTTCCAATAGAGATGGTGCAAAAAGAGTCTTCTTAGATGTTGGGTACAACGCACAACTCTAAAGTACCGTCATTGTTTGCTTGGCGCAGGTAGAGTACGTCACTTCGTGTTTTCACGTTTTGGTGCAACAATTTCTGAGCAATAATTCATTTCCCATTGTCACACAGCTGGCAACGATGGCAGAAGAAGACGTGAGCGCCGCAGATTGAAAGTTAGTTCCAGTCTCCCTAAGATCAGATGTTAGTTAAACTCCCTAACCACAACCAAGATGTTCAGAAAGGAAGGACTTAGAATTAAGTTGGAATTAAGTTATGGGAACGCGGTATCGAAGCACAAGGTAAGATACCACACAGGAAAACATGCGCATGAAATAGCAAGTTAGGAAGGAAGAGGAATAGAAGAAAAGAAGAGAAAACAAAGAAGGAACGAAAACCAGAAGTTACCAACTGAGCACGAAAGACGGAAGTTTAAGGCCTATCTATAGCTGAAGTAACCTAACAGCATTTGCTCCGGGGATGCCAGTTCCTGTACCATACGAGGGACAAACCTCACTAACCTAAATCAACCACCAATCTCATGAAGTCGGTAGTTAAAAGCGATCCATGTTAAACTTCATATCGGACTTAAACTTACATTTCAAGAAAGCTACTTATACATTTTAATAGATTTCAGTTTCCTTCTTCAACAAGATTATAATTTAGTTTTATCCTTCTTAACTACAACATAGGTGTTCCAAGGATAGGATGGATGAAGGCACCTTGTAGTATGGAGTTAAGGGAACGCGGTAGTCAGACACAATGTATGTTCCCACGAAAAATCACAAGCGCATAAAAACGCTAAGAATGCAGTTCACGAAACGAGATAAAACTCGAGAAGAAAGTAGTAGGTGCTGAAAAATAGCACAGCAGTGAAACAAAAAAACATGGTCCTCAACAAAACAACGACAAAAACTACTATTTTACATAAAGAAAAAGGCCTACCTAATTCTCAGCCCGGGACCCAGCATTTTCATGCTGGAAGTGCTAATGCCCATAGATACAATAATTGCATCTCCCTGAGGCCTTCACTCACAAGGCAAATATGTAACACCTCCAATGTCGCGGACTTTTTTTCAGCCATGACACGGAATCGAAGTTACAATACGTTCTCTGCAAAGCGGAAGTCGAGGTGCAGAGGCGAATAATACCAAAGATGACCTCGACACGCGCTGTGCAAGCCAATAGGGCATAACAAAAGTTCATAATGATGCACAAAAGAGCGTAAATTCCATGTAAAAATTCTGAGCTGCCTCACAAAGACAGGCAGGGCAGCAACATTCAGGCGAATCAATGACTGCCACAGAGCTCCTCTCACCACGTCAACGCTGAAAACATTTCGAAGCATCACTAAGGGCTAATTTTGAGGTCAATACACGTGGATTCATATTCAATGTGAAAAATTTCGCCAACATCGCCCAAAGGAAAATATAGATTGACTCCTCTAATTTGAGGAATTAACGTTCGATGGATTAAGTGAATGCATTATACGCTGGAATGCGGGTATCATCGACCGGCTCCGAGACGATTGGGTGTTCATGTTTAAGTTGGAGAAAAACGAAGTATGACCTCCCTCCAAATCCGCGAAGTTTAATGACTTGACTCGTCCCCAGCACGAATTCAGGAGCCATTACTCGGTGGCCTCGATGTATTGGAAGAAAAAAGAATGATTTACACAGAACACAGAACACGTTTTGCATAAGTACACGTCCCTAAGGAATTAATTGAGAAAGCTGCCCACAGAGGTGTTGCACGTGAAATTCATCAGCGATGGCAAGCACCTCCGCAGAATGAAAAAGTTCACACACATTACTGAAATATTCGCGAGCCTAATAAAGTGGAGAGAAGCGTTTCGTTCCATGATGATCCCAACACAAGAGTAAGTGAACAGAGAAAACGTGACCGCACTCGACAACACAGGATGGAATAATGAGCCAGTATTTACCGGCTCAAATACAATAGAATGAAGTACTAAAATGTTGTCCACGCGGGACACTAAGCTCCAAGTTAAGTGATAATAAAAAACGCACACATCGGGATGGACTACCCCGCCTTCACGCTGAAAGCCAGAGCAGCTGACTTGAGGCAGCATCGAGTGGTTACAGTCACTCCAATATGACACGGTTGTGGATCTCTGCCAACGCTGGTGGACGCGTGAACCTCACCTTGCCGTCTGAGGTGAGGCAATATTTCACTTTCATGCCTAAAAGCACTAAAGCTACAGCAAAATAGCACTAACTACACGGGTATAAGTACAGCCCCTAAGTCGCCACGTCCACACGGCCAGCCACGGCTCCCATCGTGGTCACAGCCCCACAAAACAGTAGTCGTTGTTGAATGAACACGAGCGAGTGTGTGTGTGGCTGAGAGCGACAGGCTGCACAGTTGTGGCCAATAGAGGAGTCGTAAGGATGTCGCAACAGTGGGGCACCTCGGCCAACGTATTAACTTGGGCCGGCCACCGCACAAATTGCACCACCCAGTAAATAAATTGGGTTAGCCGTTAAATTCAACAAGCTAGCAAGTTAACCATTATATACACCTTACTTTTCAAGCTTGTTCCTTATGGCGGAAGACTGCGACAGGCACCTATGAAATCAGTCTCAGAGAGCGGCTGGAAAATGCACAAAATCGGCTGGAGAGACTCAGACCAGGGACTTAAAGACACAGTTGCAGCAGTTTTGGTGCTTAGTGAAAGATCTGGGTGCAATTGAATTAGAGCTTTACGATGCTCACTGCTTCGATCGCCAATATTTAGAAGTGAACGATGAGTCACTATCCAAACCCTCGTATCTTCAAAACATCGATGTTCATGTTCATAACAAAATTTGAACAATCTTTCATGCGTATGTGAGATGTTAGTGAGAATATTGTTTGTGTTTTGTTTCAAAAAGTAAATATTGACGGACTTGTTTCCATTCAACCTTACGTTTCACGATGCCCATACTCGTCATAATTACGTTATAGTATCGGAAATAATTCCTCAAAGTTGTACGTCTTGGGTGCCTCTGTCATGAGCGTGGTTTTGTGAGTCTGAGGTTCTGGTTGTTCCGGTCGGGTCGAAGCTGAGGTGGGTCGTTGTGGCAGAATGCTTTTGAACTCCTTAGAATGCTTTTGAACTCTCTAAAATAGTATACTATTGAACTACTTAGTATGGTTTGAACTCTTAACATCCTCACCGTGAAAGGTTATCTACCTTGGGATTTTTTTAAATGCAGCCAACATCCTTACCGTGAAAGGTTATCTACCTTGGGATTTTTTTAAATGCAGCCAACATCCTTACCGTGAAAGGTTATCTACCTTGGGATTTTTTTAAATGCAAGATTCGGTGTGTTGGATTGTGGAAGGCTTGTTCGGGGCCTTCGTTGGATGGAATTCTGTGGAACGTCGGGCTGCGTCGTGGCATACGCCGCGTTCTCCACCTCTTGCGTCGGGAGGGTGATGGAGGAGGCTGCACTTGGCTAGAACTTAGGCAATTTATTTATCTACAATTCTTCCTGTGTCTGTTATCTCTTTAATTATTTTTGTTTGTGTGAATGGTTTCTTTCTTTAATTCAAATTGCTTACTTTTGCTTAAATTTTCTAAGTGTCCTTGGTAATTAACTTGGCCAGTTGGCCTTTAACTATAGTTATTCCGGTAACAGTAAATATTCACTTAAAAGAGTGCGGTTCATCTAGTTACTAGGTTGCGCAAGAGACCTGGTATTGACCAGTACTCATTTACCTCATTTCTAAAGCATTTGAACCTCTTACTATACTTACTATCTTTCACGCCATGGACACTTTCCTACTATTGATTACTACCTAAATTTCTCAAAAATTAATTCTTCGCCTAAAAGTTCCTACACGGAGTGCCATTTTTTAAGCTCAGGTGTTTATTGCTGTTTATTTGCTATATAAGTCTTATTCATCGTATTTCGTGAAATTCTTTGAATTTGTCGATTTGTTGCTTCAGCTTTTGGTATTGGTCGTTAGTCCTTGTTCTAATACTACGTTAATTCTTTCCTGCAGTACTTCTTGTCCTCGCAGCTGCGGTCCTTCCCCTTGATTGTCATCTGTCTGCTCCATTGAGGGATTGAACTTAGGTAATTAAAATTGACACATTTTTTATTAGGCCATTGTTGAAATTTGTACTTTATCTCGTTCTTTTAGTTCGTTAAGTTTGTTTTTTGGAGTTTTTCGTTCAGTTCTTTCTGAATTGTCCTCCAGCTGGTGCTGAGTGTTGGCGTCCCTTCCGTTCCGCTCTCTGGTGTTGAGATTACTCACGAGAATCTCTTGAAGTCGCGGCAGTCTTCCTTCTGCGGCCTAGATCCCTGCGTGACAGTGTGCCACTTTGACGCAACTACTGTCTCACCTAATCCTTCAACTCGAGCTCCGAACCTACCTTTCCGAGCTGGCTTTCCATTCGACCTTGGCTGAGTGGTCGAGCGGAATTTGTCTAGTCTGGCTATCAATTTTAACTGGGCATTTTCGCCCATTTTAACGTAGTTAACGTGTATCCTTAATATTTCAAATGTAAAACCTTCAATAAAAATTAAAACGCATACTGTGCGACATTATTAGGTCTCGCTGCGAAGGCGAAGACCGCAATTGAATTGTCTGTTACTCTGCCGTTGCAGTTTATTTAAAAGATCTAATTAAAGCTTTGCGAAAACTTGACGTCTTTTCCTTAATCTCGATTGTGTGAGGGCGTAAAGACATTATTCCTCACAATAGAATCAATTTGAAATTCAAGGTGGGTATTTGAGAATTATTACCTTGAGAATTGCAACATAGCACTAGACAAAATGAACAATGAATGGCATTCAAAAGATAACGCTGCAGTGACAACGTACCACAGAACAATGCAGTGACTTGAGGAATAGCAGTAACAGAGCGGAGCAAACTATCCAATAAAAGTTAGAATCGCACGGGCCAAATTGCGGCATGTGCGTTCCTCGGACATGAAGGTGCGCCAATGCACATAGGGAATCGAAGAGCCTGAATTATGCACGGTATTGAACACGACCGCCGCTGCATCGTTGTCATCCTCAGGCGCGGCAGGTCAATTGCACGCAGCTTCAGCACGCCCATCAAACGCATTTCACCAACTCAAAAAGCGTAGATGACAGACACGTAGAGCGTTGCTTTTCAAACGCATTGCAATTACGGCAGGATGCGGTGACGGATAACACCGGTCCTGGTGGGACCGGAGAGGGTTGCTGGCGGGGCCCTCGTCCAGACAATTAATTCAATAAGTTAACCCGTCGCCACGTCCTGGACTCTTAGAAGGTCGGCAAAGCTAGCACATGTTTCACATCAGCAAACCTAGGGTTGCCATATATGGTCTTAAGCGTCTCGTTGAGCGCTATTCATTGGTGTAAGGTAAAATTAGGTGGGGGGAACAGGGAAGGAGAGGTAACAAGCTCAAATCTGTATGAATTATTCTGCACAGTCTGTAGTGTAGCTACCGGCGCTGCACAACCTCTTAGAAGGCCAGCAGTGTAGCTGAGGCATACCAGCGCACACTCTGCCTCTAAGAAGGTCGCCATCATTTTTATTTTCTTATGTTTTTTGTTCCAAAAATGGGAGTCCAAATCCACAGATTTACTTCTACGCAAAAAATAATACCACCATTGTATTCGGGAGGAAAAGCTCTATGCATATCAAACTCTTTACAAGCAATGAAACTGCTTGATAACAGCATATACACAAAGTGAACTAAAAAATAAAAACTGTGTTTTACATATAGTGCACATAACTCCGGAACTATTGGACCTGAAAAAAAAATTCACATACCACAAGATTCAGCAACTCAGAATCTATGAAAATGCATCATAAAAAAACTTAGAAGTGCAATAAATAAAAAATGGCCAGTGATTTTCTGATTTCTGTTTTTTTGTATTTTACCGAAATAAAAACTCAAATTTCGTAGATTTTCATTGGGGTAGCAGTATTTTTTCCCCACTGACAGAAAGAGCAACTCTCTTTCTTTACAATGAACCCCCAATGAAACTTCTAACATGATTAATGAATGTACAGTAAGTTGCACAGTTGACCCATTTTCTTCAAACCTCTTGGTAGGTCGACCATGTGGAGACGGGTTAAAACCTCAAAAATCACAAAAAGTGTTCTACTCAAAAAAAGCTCTATTTAGAAAAGACGGAAAAAAATGTTTCTAAGAGAGGAAGACTCCATTTAGTATGGAGTTCAGCGAACGAGAAATCTAGGCACAAGGCGTATTCCCACACAAAATTCCGTGCGTATAGAAGCATCAAATGAAGAAATAAGATTAAAATTAAAAAATAAATTCATAGATGCGGATCAAACAGGAAAATAGTGAACTGAAGAAAAGTTGCATGTAGCAAAACAAAAACCTATTCCATTTCAACTAAAAGAAACCCTACCTTATCTCCACCAGGGGACCTTCCATTTTCTCCCGGGGGCCCTAATTCCCACAGATGTAATTGTTAAATTCCACTCAGGGGACAAAACAGACAAAAGAAGTCGAAGAGGAGTATCCGTTAGGTTACAAAACTTTATATGAAATTGGAAAAAAAAATTACTGGCCACCCTACTGTTTAGGTTCCAATAAGCGCACACTTTGTACGCGGCTAACCTCGCTTGCTATTTATGTATTGAAGTCCCTCTGAAGTTTGATACTACCGAACCCACATCGTTAATTTGGCTAAAATTGGAACAGCATGTTCAAATTGAAAACATTACAATTTGAAAAAATATATCGATTTCAAATGAATAAAAAATAAATCAGCTGAAGTTGAAAGTTACACGAATCAAAACAGAAAATGGTCAAATGGTAAGATATTATAAGTGAAGGCATAAAAACCAACTGGAAATAGAACATTTGAGGAAAGCAACGCGATGAAACGAAATGAGCTATGCATTTGAGATGGATGCCTTGTGAGGCACACAATTATTAGCGAATGAGCTGGTCAACTCCTGGTATCAAACAATACCTACGAAGAACAAACGTTAACGAAGTGAAATCCACCCTCCGCTTGACGTAAGACCTGCTCCACATTATCAACTTTTTGCTACATCAGATTTTGAAGCCACATACTACACATCACACACCAATATCTGCAGTAGGGTGGCCAGTACTCATAGGGTAGAGTTTTTTTCACAGAATTTTCTTGACGGGACCCCCTAAAAAGGTGAGGTTGATAGAAAAAATGATACTCGTAAAGTTTCAGACTATTTGAACATCGTTAACCCGTGCCCCAACGGCCTCAAAGTTCTGAATAATGCCATTTTTTGCAAAAAATCGCGATTTTTCGCTCTAGTGCAAACTGTGTAAGCTATAAAGTAATGAATAGTACATTTATAGATAACAAATTTAATTATCTTTAATTTATATCCGTATACAAATCCTTATACAGCGAACGGTTTCCGCGTAATTTTAATTACCGCGCGTCAGGTCGAGCTTAATACCCTAATACGAGACCTAGCTAAAAAATATTATAACTCGTGAATATTTCATCTGAGATTGAAAAGGCTCGGCAAAATATGGTAGATTTGATATTATTAAGACCTTTACCTTTTCTTGTGTAATAAAATATTCTAAAAATACTCTTTTCACCTAGATATTGCAATATTAGGTACCTACATAATAGAACTAAATAAGAACACATACCTTGATCCCTTTGTGCAGGTTCAAGCCAGGGTTTTTTTTCTCAAACTATCTTACCATAAACCAGTATTTTCTCCCCTCTCATTCTCCGAAATGTCTTTCAAATCTGAATTCTAAAGGCTTTTTATTTTAGTTCAGATTGCATTTCATATTTTTTCAGATCCGATTTTTAAGTAAATTTTGAAAAAAATTCACTTTCCTACTTTACATCAATTGTTTTTATTATTACCTATATTCCTAAAATGGTAGGACTGGTAGGTACTCTAATTTTCTGTTAAAAATGTCTGATTCAAAAGAAAAATAACTATTTTTACTTTAATTAACGCACAACACCTAAAGAATAACAATTGAGTCACTCTTGTTCAAATTTCCGGGAGTTAGATTCAAATATTCGTATATTGTAATAATGTCTCGTACTAGGGGTACTAAGCTCGACCTGACGCGCGGTAATTAAAATTACGCGAAAACCGTTCGCCGTATAAGGATTTGTATGAGAACATGAATTAACGATAATGAAATTTGTTATCTATAAATGTACTATTTATTACTTTATAGTTTACACAGTTTGCACTAGAACAGAAAAATCGCGATTTTTTGCAAAAAAATGACATTTTTCAGAACTTTGAGGCCGTTGGGGCACGGGTTAACGATGTTCAAATGGTCTGCATATTTACCAGTATCATTTTTTCTAACAACCTCATCTTTTTAGGGGGTCCCGTCAAGGAATTTCGAATATCGAAAAATACTGGCCACCCTAATCTGCAGCCACACACTGCACATCACACACCGACATCAGCAGCCACACTGCACATCACACACCAACGTCAGCAGCCACACACTGCACATCACACACCAACGTCAGCAGCCACACACTGCACATCACACACCAACGTCAGCAGCCACACTGCACATCACACACCAACGTCAGCAGCCACACACTGCACATCACACACCAACGTCAGCAGCCACACTGCACATCACACACCAACGTCAGCAGCCACACACTGCACATCACACACCAACATCAGCAGCCACACACTGCACATCACACACCAACGTCAGCAGCCACACACTGCACATCACACACCAACGTCAGCAGCCACACACTGCACATCACACACCAACGTCAGCAGCCACACTGCACATCACACACCAACGTCAGCAGCCACACACTGCACATCACACACCAACGTCAGCAGCCACACACTGCACATCACACACCAACGTCAGCAGCCACACACTGCACATCACACACCAACGTCAGCAGCCACACACTGCACATCACACACCAACGTCAGCAGCCACACACTGCACATCACACACCAACGTCAGCAGCCACACTGCACATCACACACCAACGTCAGCAGCCACACACTGCACATCACACACCAACATCAGCAGCCACACACTGCACATCACACACCAACGTCAGCAGCCACACACTGCACATCACACACCAACATCAGCAGCCACACTGCACATCACACACCAACGTCAGCAGCCACACACTGCACATCACACACCAACGTCAGCAGCCACACACTGCACATCACACACCAACGTCAGCAGCCACACTGCACATCACACACCAACGTCAGCAGCCACACTGCACATCACACACCAACGTCAGCAGCCACACACTGCACATCACACACCAACATCAGCAGCCACACTGCACATCGCACACCAACGTCAGCAGCCACACACTGCACATCACACACCAACGTCAGCAGCCACACTGCACATCACACACCAACGTCAGCAGCCACACACTGCACATCACACACCAACATCAGCAGCCACACTGCACATCACACACCAACGTCAGCAGCCACACTGCACATCACACACCAACGTCAGCAGCCACACACTGCACATCACACACCAACATCAGCAGCCACACTGCACATCACACACCAACGTCAGCAGCCACACACTGCACATCACACACCAACGTCAGCAGGCACACTGCACATCACACACCAACGTCAGCAGCCACACACTGCACATCACACACCAACGTCAGCAGCCACACTGCACATCACACACCAACGTCAGCAGCCACACACTGCACATCACACACCAACATCAGCAGCCCCACACTGCAGTCACAAATCACACACACACGCACATACACAAGGTCAGCAGTAACGACCAACACCCACAAAAGCGCAAGCCGCCGCTGCAAAGTGGAGGTCCACACCACAAATCATTGATGGCCGCTGTAGATTTAGGTCATCGCTGCATCCAACCGACACACATAACCCTGGTGCTGGCCCCCAACCCTCCAAATATTCATTGTGCTCATTAAACGCCGATATCATGGTCCAAGTCTCTCTTTCTCAGTTTGATACGTTCGCGATCGGTAAAAATTTGGGTCATTATAGCACCCGACGGTAAAACTATTTGCCTAAAAAACGCTTTCCAGCAACGTTTCCAACATGGAAAGAATTTCACTGCAGGGGGCGCTACAATAGCGTTGCCGAAATGTACAGAATGTAAAGAATATTCTTTCCTTATTCGCAAGTACTACAAGAGCGTAACATTTCAGCGCCCCTTTAGCGCAGTGTTATTCACTAATTTTTGCAAGAGAGCCACTTCGGTTGAACGCGTTGATTGAGAAAGCCGTAGCTACTGCAAGTTAGCGTATATTATCTAAATTATAAATTATATATTAATTCATTCATATAATTTTCGAGAGCCGCGCAATGAATACCACTGCTTTAGAGCAACCCTCTCAGCGGGCATGGTTAGCTGGGTTTGTCTGTCTTATGCTGCGGGGACTGGCGCCCTGAAGGGAGATACCGTCGGGTTTCTTCAGCTTTAGATACGCCCTCGCGTCATTTGACTATCGTCCCCAGTTTGCTTCTCTAAGTTTCCACGCCGGCTTCGTTATTTCTTCCTATTCTTTCTAAATTTGCTGCTTCTCTTCGCATGGTATCGTATATTGGTAACTCAACTTGCGCATGTACTCCGTTTCCTACACTACTTACTAAATAAATGGTCTCTTCTCTTCGTTCTCTTAAGATCGTCTTTGTTGCGGCTAGGAAGTCTTGAACAAAATATTTTGAACAAGATTTGCTTCGCTGACAAATGGATACACCTCGATGGGACGTGAATGATAGATTAAAACAGTTAATGAAAGACTAAGGTATTCGCTGAGGAGGCAGATTTCAAAGCGCGCTGGCGTCACCCCGTTAGAAAGAAAAACGAAAAACATGAGGCCTACCTTTTAGCAATTCTAAACAGACTACTGCAACAAGCTTTGCTCATTCTACGGTGTGTACCAAGCGGATGACCACTGAAGAGCTTCTTCCCCAAAAAACCCTGACGAAGACAGACTCGGTATACCCCCGAGTGCAGCTCAGGATTAGCCCCCTAACCGTTAAAAAAAGAGCGCTTCGAATAGAGGAACTAGGAAGGCACCATTTAGTATGGAGATAAGGGAACGCGATGTGTAGCTCAGGAATACTACATATCCCTGAGGAGCTCCACGTTCCCAAGATGGGCCGTAGGACAATCTCCGACATCAACCCTTTGGAAGGATGGTTTCAACATCTAGTGCTCAATATCTAATGTCCTCGTTGTCTATTTATTATAGATGACCTAAAGTTTTTACAGATTGGAGGAACGCAAATATAAAGAAATGCTGCTCGCAGTCAGAAATATTCCCTTGAAAATCTGAACAAATGTCATTCGTTTTACTCCATTTTAGGTACATAAATACGCAATTTCCACTTTAATTTTCGCGCATTCTATGAGTCTGCCTAAAAGCAGGGCTTTCAGTTACTCCTTGTTCATAAACAATGCGTAAAATTATGAACCAGAGTAATCAACTGAATTTTATTTTTAAATTCATAAGAAGGTGAGCGCTGCAAGCAGAAAACCATGGCATATTCAAACACCCTCATCGTAGTTTTGCAATTTCTGGTGGTAAACCGCGCCAGGTTAAAAGCTGTTACGCAAAAGGGTGTTTCATTAAACATGTCGTAGAATTTTATAGCATGAGCTGTCCCACGGTACTCTGAAAAACCGTACTATGATATTAACGATACAATTTTTACAATTCAAATCATTATTTCAAAAATATTAACAAAGGAATTGAAATCATGAAGATGAGCTGTTTCACGATACTTCTGATGAAGTGTTTTACTATCATTACAATATGAACAAAAATGCTGTTGCAGTAAAATGTTTCCCAGCTTTACAACCAAAACTCGTCGCTCGGCAACGAGCTCTACAAAAGTTCAGACAACACGGCCGGTGCCGTGACTGGTTACCTACTCGACCTTATCGCAATGCACTACAGCCCCTAGGGCGCGAAGTAGCACGGGCGTAGATTAGATTAGATTATAAGTTAGTTTAAGCCTCCCTAACCGCTGCAAAAATAGAGCGGATCGAAGAGAGGAAGGAGGAAGGCACCATTTAGTATGGAGATAAGAAAATGAGGGAATCTATGTAGAAAGGGCATAGAAACAGTATGATGGGAAAGAAGTTCATGAAATAAGATAAAAGTTGAAGAAGAAAGTCAGAGGGTGCTAAAAAACAGGACAGTAGTGAACCGAAAAAAGGTGGTCCTTAACATAACAAAAACATTTTATTTCAACAAAAAGAAGGCCTACCTAACTCTCAGTTCGGGGCCCTCACATTTTTTCCCCTGGGAGCGCTAATTCCCAGTAGCACGGCGTAACCCCAGTTTGACTTTATCGCCGCAACATCAATGATTATAGCTGCCCAAATATAGCTTCTAATGCAGAGGCTACATTTGAGCGGCTAAAATCATAGAATTACTGCGAAATAGTTATGCACGGTGACGCAACACGTCGCCCCACACCTGGCGCTGGCGACCTCGAACCACAGAGGACGGTAGCCTAAACTGGTCGGACACACACACACACACACGGCAGGTGGAAGTGCTGGGGTAGCGGGAGGATCACACGTGCGCGCCTACACCGCTTACTTACCGTGCTTTGAATGTGCATGAAGCATGGGAAACTTTTATGACTGTATGTGCAAGTTTGTAATAAAGTAAAGGAAGTAAAAATATCATCCAAGCTATCGATTGCAGCGCAATAATTAGAATGATTTTCTATTGAAGATAGACTAGAACTAAATATTTGGAATTAATGCCTGTATAGGGTTTTACCAGAGACGGAGTGAAAGCAGGTACCGTCGGAGTGAAAGCAGGTACCGTCGGAGTGAAAGCAGGTACCGTCGGAGTGAAAAGCAGGTACCGTCGGAGTGAAAGCAGGTACCGTCGGAGTGAAAGCAGGTACCGTCGGAGTGAAAGCAGGGTACCCGTCTGAGTGAAAGCAGGTACCGTCTGAGTGAAAGCAGGTACCGTCGGAGTGAAAGCAGGTACCGTCGGAGTGAAAGCAGGTACCGTCGGAGTGAAAGCAGGTACCGTCGGAGTGAAAGCAGGTACCGTCGGAGTGAAAGCAGGTACCGTCGGAGTGAAAGCAGGTACCGTCGGAGTGAAAGCAGGTACCGTCGGAGTGAAAGCAGGTACCGTCGGAGTGAAAGCAGGTACCGTCGGAGTGAAAGCAGGTACCGTCGGAGTGAAAGCAGGTACCGTCGGAGTGAAAGCAGGTACCGTCGGAGTGAAAGCAGGTACCGTCGGAGTGAAAGCAGGTACCGTCGGAGTGAAAGCAGGTACCGTCGGAGTGAAAGCAGGTACCGTCGGAGTGAAAGCAGGTACCGTCGGAGTGAAAGCAGGTACCGTCGGAGTGAAAGCAGGTACCGTCGGAGTGAAAGCAGGTACCGTCGGAGTGAAAGCAGGTACCGTCGGAGTGAAAGCAGGTACCGTCGGAGTGAAAGCAGGTACCGTCGGAGTGAAAGCAGGTACCGTCGGAGTGAAAGCAGGTACCGTCGGAGTGAAAGCAGGTACCGTCGGAGTGAAAGCAGGTACCGTCGGAGTGAAAGCAGGTACCGTCGGAGTGAAAGCAGGTACCGTCGGAGTGAAAGCAGGTACCGTCGGAGTGAAAGCAGGTACCGTCGGAGTGAAAGCAGGTACCGTCGGAGTGAAAGCAGGTACCGTCGGAGTGAAAGCAGGTACCGTCGGAGTGAAAGCAGGTACCGTCGGAGTGAAAGCAGGTACCGTCGGAGTGAAAGCAGGTACCGTCGGAGTGAAAGCAGGTACCGTCGGAGTGAAAGCAGGTACCGTCGGAGTGAAAGCAGGTACCGTCGGAGTGAAAGCAGGTACCGTCGGAGTGAAAGCAGGTACCGTCGGAGTGAAAGCAGGTACCGTCGGAGTGAAAGCAGGTACCGTCGGAGTGAAAGCAGGTACCGTCGGAGTGAAAGCAGGTACCGTCGGAGTGAAAGCAGGTACCGTCGGAGTGAAAGCAGGTACCGTCGGAGTGAAAGCAGGTACCGTCGGAGTGAAAGCAGGTACCGTCGGAGTGAAAGCAGGTACCGTCGGAGTGAAAGCAGGTACCGTCGGAGTGAAAGCAGGTACCGTCGGAGTGAAAGCAGGTACCGTCGGAGTGAAAGCAGGTACCGTCGGAGTGAAAGCAGGTACCGTCGGAGTGAAAGCAGGTACCGTCGGAGTGAAAGCAGGTACCGTCGGAGTGAAAGCAGGTACCGTCGGAGTGAAAGCAGGTACCGTCGGAGTGAAAGCAGGTACCGTCGGAGTGAAAGCAGGTACCGTCGGAGTGAAAGCAGGTACCGTCGGAGTGAAAGCAGGTACCGTCGGAGTGAAAGCAGGTACCGTCTGAGTGAAAGCAGGTACCGTCTGAGTGAAAGCAGGTACCGTCTGAGTGAAAGCAGGTACCGTCTGAGTGAAAGCAGGTACCTTCGGAGTGAAAGCAGGTACCGTCTGAGTGAAAACCGGTATCTTCAGAATGAAAACCGGTATCTTCAGAATTAAAAACCGGTATCTTCAGAATTAAAAACCGGTATCTTCAGAATTAAAAACCGGTATCTTCAGAATTAAAAACCGGTATCTTCAGAATTAAAACAGGTACCTTAAGAATTAAATCAGATACCGTTGGAATTAAGGCTTTTACTCGGTACTGTTCGAACTCAATCGCAATAATAATAGGCCTATTTTAAGTTTATTTTTGTACAGAGCAGACTTTTTTAGTAAATTTGAGCCATATCCCCACACGTCCGAAAGCCTCACTAGCCACAACAGAGGTGTTCCCAAGAGGGGAATAAGGAAGACACCATTTATTCTGGAACAAGCAAACCGAGAATCTATGTGAAAAGTGTGTCCCTACATCGAAACGACAACATTTGAAAGGAGTTCATGAAAAAAAGATAAAATTTGAAGTAATGGGGGTTGGGAAAAAAGGTTGGGACTGAACCGACCAAAGATTGTCCGTAACAAAAGAGTACACCTACGTTATTTCAACGAAAGCAAAAGCCTGCTAAACCTTTTACCGATAATTTCATTACACCTCCCCAGCGCAGCCGCAACCCAGATATGAAAAAAAAACATGGCAATGATTCAGGCACGAAAAGCAAGTGCAGTGAGAACTGTATCCTCAGAGCACTGGCTGAGTAATTATAACAAGGGTTCTTTATGAAACACGGCAAACAGATTATGGATTATAAAAAGTTTTAGCCTCCCTTTGCCAAAACAAAGATGTTCAAAGAGAGGAACGATGAAGGCATCATTTAGTATGGAGTTAAGGGAACACGGAATCTATGAGCAAGGTGCATAGAAAGTGTAAGCTGAGAAAAAAGTTCATGAAGCAAGATAATAAGAAGAAAGTAGTGGGTGCTGAAACACCGGACAGCAGTGAGCCGAAAAAAGGTGGTCCTTAACATAACAAAAAAAAAAAAGGATTCATTTCAACCAAAAGAAGGCCTATCTAACTCTCAGCTAGCGCCCTCGCTCATTTTCCCCCTGGGAGCGCCAATTCCCATAGATACAATAGTTGTATCCTCCTGAGGGGGACACAAGGCAGAGCTTTGAACCACTGGATATTATTAGAATTAATAAATACATCCACAGCAAGTTTTGAGGTCTAAACTTGCAAGTAGGGAGCTTCTGCTTAGGTGCCTCTTCGACACATCCCCTAGGAAAAGCCTCAGATTTGATTAGATTATTAGTTAGTTTAAGCCTCCCTATTCGCAACAAAGGCGATCCAAAGAGAGGAAGGAAGAAGGCACCATTTAGTATGGAGTTAAGGGAACGCGGAATCTATGCAAAAAGAGCATATAAACGGTAAGATGAGAAAGAAGTTCATGAAACAAGATCAAAATTGAAGAAGAAAGTAGTAGGTGCAGAAAAAACAGGACAGCAGTGAACCGAAAAAAGATGATCCGTAAAAACAAAACAAAAACCTATTCTATTTCAACAAATAGAAGGCCTAACTAACTCTCAGCTCGGGCCATCACATTGTCCCCCTGGGAGCGCTAATAGGAAAAGCCTCAACAAAATAAACTGTCGTTCGTGCGAGGTAAGTTTTGGCTTTTAGTAACCAGCGTCACGTATAAACTCAGCGCTCCGTAAGAAAATGTCAGAGTATTAAATAGAATTGACTCAAATACAAGGATCTCATTGACCAACAGAAACTTATACTGCCACCAATGCAGCGTTAACAATTTTACCTAATCTTGAAAGCAGGATTTTCTAGCGAGGTTGACGCAAGACAAGACACATTGGAAACCATTGAAACCTTTCGTCATCGACAAGCACTATTATTTCTATACGCTGAAGTCGCGCATCTTATGCTAATGTATTCACAATTAACATACTTAGTGGGAGAGGAAACTCGCCGCGGTCTGGAGCTGCTGAAACATTCAGTCTAACTGCCCGCTTACCTATAGTCACTCCACCCGTCCACACTCCGCACTTCACCCGTCCACACTCCGCACTTCACCCGTCCACACTCCGCACTTCACCCGTCCACACTCCGCACTTCACCCGTCCACACTCCGCACTTCACCCGTCCACACTCCGCACTTCACCCGTCCACACTCCGCACTTCACCCGTCCACACTCCGCACTTCACCCGTCCACACTCCGCACTTCACCCGTCCACACTCCGCACTTCACCCGTCCACACTCCGCACTTCACCCGTCCACACTCCGCACTTCACCCGTCCACACTCCGCACTTCACCCGTCCACACTCCGCACTTCACCCGTCCACACTCCGCACTTCACCCGTCCACACTCCGCACTTCACCCGTCCACACTCCGCACTTCACCCGTCCACACTCCGCACTTCACCCGTCCACACTCCGCACTTCACCCGTCCACACTCCGCACTTCACCCGTCCACACTCCGCACTTCACCCGTCCACACTCCGCACTTCACCCGTCCACACTCCGCACTTCACCCGTCCACACTCCGCACTTCACCCGTCCACACTCCGCACTTCACCCGTCCACACTCCGCACTTCATCCGTCTACTCTCCGCACTTCACCCGTCCACACTCCGCACTTCACCCGTCCACACTCCGCACTTCACCCGTCCACACTCCGCACTTCACCCGTCCACACTCCGCACTTCACCCGTCCACACTCCGCACTTCACCCGTCCACACTCCGCACTTCACCCGTCCACACTCCGCACTTCACCCGTCCACACTCCGCACTTCACCCGTCCACACTCCGCACTTCATCCGTCTACTCTCCGCACTTCATGCGTCTACTCTCCGCACTTCATGCGTCTACTCTCCGCACTTCATGCGTCTACTCTCCGCACTTCATGTCTACTTTTTACAACCATTTCTCTACCGCAGGTCACTGAACACATCCTCTGTACAACTGATGTCTTCAGAGACAAAAATATTTCGTATAAGGTAAGCTTGTAATATACTTAAAATGTGTCAGGTAAACCCCGCTAACATTTCAATTTAGGCTGAAGATTAGTACCTCGAATGAAGGGCTGCTGCAAGATAATCAAGTCCGCGCCGGGAAAAGCTATTATTGTAAAATGCATGCAAATTTACTAAGCCTAGCTACAATCTCGCTATGTTAAATGTTGAAACACGGAAGAATCAGAGGTATCATATGATTTTGATTATATTATATCAAAACTATTTTTTGAGTACGAGCTTTGAGGGACTATGAAGGTGAGATAGTTAAATATTAGGAGCACTTACCGTAGACTTATTATCGCAGCACAGCATAAGCAACACTCCCTACGCGTCGCCTCAATTTACACTATTTGATTAATGAATACTTATTGTAAATTTTATTCATCAAGTAAAAGACATTCTTAATATGAGGGTAGGATCTAAAAAAAACTTTTCTTTAATTATAATTGACAGGTTCATCGAAAATTGAAAAACTTGTTCCACTTCTCAAGCCAATTCATCAAAGTGCGCACATGACCAAGAAGCCGCATGAATTACTTTACAGTGAAGTAAAATATGTGATCAGCACCAGCACTTGAGCAACAATTACAAAGGGTACATCCAGTTCAGCTAAATCAATCATTGGCGGTGCTGTATCGGACATACGCGTGCGCAAGTGCAGGCTTGGACTTCAAGGCAGAAGCTTATCACTTATTCACGCGCGGTATCTCAGGCACGGCAATGAAGACATTGAGCACCGCAACTGGCGGTACCGTCACACACACTCTTGGTTCCAAGTTGCTGAAGTGTAGTATGACCATCTAAGAAGTAGCATGAGCTGCAGTGCGAAATCGAAAAGCTATGTTTCAATATAGCTATCTAAGCTGCGTTCTCGTTTCCGAGCGTAACATTGCTATCTACGCGATGTTCTCGTTTTCGAGTGTAACATTGCTATCTACGCGATGTTCTCGTTTTCGAGTGTAACATTGCTATCTACGCGATGTTCTCGTTTTCGAGTGTAACATTGCTATCTACGCGATGTTCTCGTTTTCGAGTGTAACATTGCTATCTACGCGATGTTCTCGTTTTCGAGAGTAATTTGAATAGCTGTGAAATGAAGCAGAGTGAAAATATATTTTGGTGTATACCAGTTATACTAAAAAGATATAAATAAATAATCAACTAAAAAAACTAGTAACAGAAATAAACATTGTACGCATAAAACTCATTAAACATTTATCCCGACAGATAGGAGCACTCTAATATAAATAATTACGTATGCCAAGGTAAGTGAGGAGGAGGAAGGGTCCATTTAGCATGGAGTTAACAGTACGGGGAATCCATGAGCAAAATGTGTTTCCACACAAGATCTTCTGCACATGAAAACAGCAAGTTAGAAAGGACGCTTTAAGAAACAAGATAAAAATTAAAGAACTAATGGGTGCTGAAAAACAGGAGAGCAGTGAATGGAAAAAATATGATTCGTTACAAAAAATATATTTTATTACAACAAAAAGAAGACCTACCTGACCTTCAGCTCGGGACCTCATATCATCATCCTGAAAATTTGTAAATTCTAAGCAAAACATACGCCTGGTATTCTTAAACTGAAAGAAAGCTGCATTTATTCGAAGTACGTAGATGAAGCTCCAAGAAATGTTCAAGGTATGCAAAATACGAGAGAAACAAAAATGTACATCCGACACAAGCGTTAGATGCTCGTATATCAGCTCTGAAGTTTTACGGTTTTTATTTTATCATTTCATAGGTGACCCGTAAAAATTTGAACCAAAGTAAGTATGCCGAAAATACACCAACCAACTACCCTTGATTTACCCTGCCAAGTAACAGGACATTGAAAACTAACATACAAGACAGATGAACGTTGGTTGGAATCTCGTACGTGAATATTTGGCTTTCAGAAAGCATAGAAGTCAACGCAAATGAAAATGAGCAATGGACAAAACATGCGTTAAAACATGCATTCGAGCTCTAAAAAAAACACTAAACTGACTGTAAACAAGAATACTCACTCGGACTTTTGTCGGCGCTTCTTGCCCCTGAAATTTTTCCAAAGTTTCTTATAGGGCAGCTGCAAGACGACGATCACGATGATGCCGAGCGCTATCATACCGAAGGTGTATCCAACCGCCTCCCCTAGCTCTTGCCTCACTGAGTCCTCGCTGTACTCCACAAGCGCGATGGTTGGGTCAATAGCACTGTAATACCCGGGCAGTCTTCTGCCAGGCTTCCCGTACCTCTCCAGGAACTCGGAACAGTTCACTTCGGGCGGGTACCCGCAGCCTTTAACGTTCACTAAGAGTTTAGCATTGCACACTTTACAGCTTGGACAAAACTGACATCTCCCTTCGATCGGAGAGGTGTTTCTCTTGTTTCTCTTTCGTCTTATGCTTCTTCTTCTTTTTCCCGGCGAAGTTTCTCTATAAATTTCTACGGTGAAAGTCTTGTTGCGTTCCAGAAGAGAACTCGTTTCCGTTTTACTTGCATCTTTAGTTAAATTGCCTCCATATTCTGAAGTTGAAGAATTTTCCTCGGCATCGGGAGCCTCGTTCAAGGGCTCTAGTAATTCTACGAATTCGTCTTGTGTCGCTCCCAAAAGGAATTTATGCTCCCTTTTGGGAGCGACGTCGTAGTCTGGATACAGAGTCTCCGATGACTCTGCAGACAACAGCTCGCTGGTCTTTATATACCGACCGACGGGAAGGGGTTTATAGGACACGATTATTTTGTAACAGCCAAAGATGTCCCTCGTACATCCTTCGGTGCAGGAACACCAGTCGACGTTGCTCAGACCAATGATCATGGTGACGTTTTCCACAGTGAGGATCACCGGTGTCGGGTAGAATTCGTAAGTTAACGTCGCCCATGCTGGGTCGATCTTCATAGGTACCAAGAAAAGCAGGATGAAGAAAGAAATGATGATTAAAAGACCGGCTAAAACTGTGCCATAAATGCGGACGTAGTCGACACACTTGAGGCGTTTAGATCTGGCTCTTCTTTTGTCCGCAAGAAGTTTCTTGAGGGCAAGTTTGCCTTGGTCGAGCCTCGCACGATCATAGGCAGTGTTCGGCCTCGGCACGTCAGCTTTAGCCGTGCCCAGCGCCTGCTGGGTTGGAATTAACATTTTCCATCAAATATCGTTAATAGCATTAGTGATCCGAATTCAGTGGGGCTGCATTCAACATCAGATTCGAGCTAGAGCAAAGTCATGCATCATGGGCCAAGTTTACACGAAAGTTCGAGTTTGAATTTGCAGAACACGATTTCGAGCCGCTGTTTCATTTACCGGTGTGACGACCAGCGAACTGGAGGATTGTCGTCCAGAAAACTCCGCGGTACGTTTTGACGACATGGAAACTTTAAACGGGTAAAATTTCAATGAGGCACCTAGCACTGGATCATAAAAATCACAACTATTACTCACATTGCGATTCAAGAAATTAATTATTTGGAGGTATGCATTACTCTAAAATGTAGAGAAATTTTCTTTCTTGAAGAATCACTTAATTTTTTAGAGATACAAGAGAAGTTTTAGCGAAGAATTAAGCAACATATTCAAGCCACAAACTTTTTACAATCTTTGTAGTATTGTTCTGTTAACACCTGTAATTAAGAAGGAGGCCAGAGAAATAATGCCATGAAAATAGATAAAAGGTGAGAATACCATGAGAATAGATAAAAGGTGAGAATACCATGAGAATAGATAAAAGGTGAGAATACCATGAGAATAGATAAAAGGTGAGAATACCATGAGAATAGATAAAAGGTGACAATACCATGATAAAAGCAACTACCTTGATAGTATCGAGTATGAGTTAATACTTGGGTTGTGGTCAACGAAATCAGATGCAGGTTAAAACGTTGAGTGCTGGTGAACAGATCCAGGTATAGGTCAAATGATCTGGGTATTTGGTCACATGATTTTAACATCGGCCAAATGATTTGGACCCCTATCAAAAATATAGCGTATCGGTTTTTTACTTTGGGTTTAGGTCAATAACTTTGGGCGATTGATTGAAAAGAAGTTTTAGCCTCCCATACCACAACGAAGATGTTCCAAGAGAGAAAGGATGAAGGCACCATTTAGTATGGAGTTAAGGGAACGCGGAATCTACACACAAGGTGCATAAAAACAGTAAGCTAAGAAAGAAGTTTATTAAACAAGATAAAAGTTGAAGAGGAGATTAGTAGGTGCTAAAAAAAAGGACAGCAGTGAAAGGAAAAAACATGGTCCATAACAAAAAAAAACATTTCTATTTCAACAAAAAGAAGGCCTACCTAACCTAACCTAACCTTTAGCTCGAGACTCATAAACCCCCTAGGAGCGCAAATTCCCTCTGATACATTAGTTGTATCCGCCTGAGGGGAATTTGGGGCGATTGTTAACTATGTCGACATCAAACTTCATTAGCCTGTTTTCGGCAGTTCTAATAGTAAATTCGGTGTAAAGTACGACTGTACAGAACAGTTCCATACCTAATTTATCCCTCGTCTCGCCGTGCTCTGGTAACGTTAGATAATGCATACAACTAGGAAAGTATCGCAATTAAAGTTCTACCAACAGATTACCATATATTGCGTAGTACACATACGCTTAAAGTGATCTATAGGACACGTCGTGCGCATAACACGTTTCCTGCGAAGGGACCCACCGTTGGTCACTGAGGGAATTCTTATAACGCTGCTGACCGACCTGCAGTCACTAACTCAATTTTTATGGATACATAAAGTTAAATGAAGGCACGATCCAGATGATGGTTGGCGTACAATTGACTATGTATTTTAATTGAACATTGAACTTCAGGTCAAGATATAGCAAGAAATTTGTTGAAGTTATCTACAGAACATATTTGCTTGAACAGTGAATAAAATATTTACGAAAGCGATCAATTGAGAGTCATTCGCTTGAAGAGCGAATACTGAATATTCCATTAGAACGATCTTGCAGTTTCAAGATCTCGATATGCATGAGCACAAATGTAGTACCATTCCTTTAATTTATAACGCAGGTTTTTTTAACACCGAATGTAACTTGTCATGCACTACAGCGCAATTAATTTTGAACGACCCATCATTCTACTTCAACTTTTAACCGATAATTCCAGTTGAAGCATTCATTAGAGTTCATGGAACTTCAAAACTTTTTAATTGACAAGATTCTCTATAATGTGAATGATCATTAACCACAAATACGAGCATCAATTTGTTCATCGCATATTCATAACAAAGACATGAAATCTTTCCTTGAGAACTCGGATGATGGTTAAATTCTACTTGTTATTCATCATGGTGATCGTATTTATCAATTTTTATCAGGTATTAATTTATACTTCGAAGTCTTGATGCACGTTCTGTTTCTCTCGGTGTTTCTTCCCGTTGGGGAAAGAAAGAAAGAAGTTAGTCACAAATTTGACATGAGTAAAATGGACATCGCATCGAACAGGATGTACTGCACGGTAGAAGAAACAAGGTAGGTTCAAACCAGTCTTTTTTCGTTGACGGTGTGGTTTTGCTGACGTCACGGCAACGAACCAATAGCAGAGCTCATATTGCATTTGGTAGCACTGCTACCCCCAAATCTGGCTTTACTATTGGCCCAACGACATGGCGTTTTGGTGACGTCATAAAGTTTGTTTGAAATAAAGCATTTCTATTGGCTAGACGAACAAGAAGTTTATTTTTCCCCATAGAAATGACCCTACATTCCTCTACCTTGGTGTACTGTCCTTCCGTATTAACAAGTAATTACGTTTGCAAGGTTGTCACCGTTGGTTAGGTTAGGTTAGCAATAGCAGAATTTGAAAACGGTCTTTATACCTCGACTTCATTTTCATTCTAAGAAGAGTGAAAAATACAATTATACGATAATATTTTACCTTGTGCGCTTTAGTCTAATTAAAATAAATGTAGTGAAATAATTAAAATACTATCAATTAAAATCGGTACATAACTGAGCAATTAACCTAGTGGGATACATATACACCAGTACGTAACGTGTTAATAATTAGGTATTTGAAAACCAATCTTGTGACATGACACGTGCCACGGAAAATCTTCGTGAAAACCCCCTTTATCTCCTTATCTCTTTCTCTAAACAGACCTTCCGATTCCCTTCAACTTATTCCGGCACCAAAGCAAACTAATCGGCTAGGTTTAAATAGAAATAAAATTTCATTTTGGCAAGGACGCTTGCTCAAGAACTGGTACCCATTGATGCAACATATCGTCCCTGACACATAACTAGATTACAGACCCTCTCGTACATGTGCTTTTTCCACTTATTGCTCTTTGATGCACGTCTGCTGTCCATTGAAACGAGTTTGAGGGCGCAGCTGATATAAAAAATAATCATGACGCTTTAAACAGTGGTATCCTGTATACGGGTTCCTATCAGTTTGTGCAGCTTCCATTTAAAAGTTATTTCTGCAGTGTTTGATTGGAGTTACAGGTCTCCCATAACTATGAATAATGTATGTCTTCCACAAAAGAATTTGGAAAAATACTTCGTCATCTATGTTTCGATGAGAGTTGAGTGCGAACGTACACATTATACCTTCCCAATCGTCTGATGGAAGAAAATTTTCATGATTACTTTCGCTTTGGTAATTAGTCGCCGTGGCTTTGTGGTTAGCGTCGTTTTGAGACTCAGTCTCGCGAGCCCTGCGTTTCTTCTCGTAGGGAGAAGGAATTCATTCCCTGGCATTAAATACAAGGCATTTCAAAACCCAACGCAAGATTTGACATGTTTCAACTTGATAAGATTAAAATATCTAATTTCTGTTATCTATTTATATATTCTTATTATAAAAGAAGCCCCGTCCGTCCGTCCGTGTGTCACACCCACCAACCAGCCTGCAGTGTGAGATGAGCGTATCTGTGATACAAGCTTCATCAACTCCACAACTTTCGGTGCCTTAACCCAGCAAGCAGATTGGGAGTCGGAATGAATATCACGTTTATTGGTAGGTTAGATTGGGTTGTATAGAATATCAGCGGTTGAGACTTGGAAAAGTATTGCAAAGCCATAGAAAATCATGGGAAAGCAATGTTGAAGTTCAGTTGGTCCTATATCTAATCCTGTCATTTTTTTGACGGGCCGTGTGTACTCGTATTTATAAAAATTGAGTTAGTGACTGCAGATCAGAAGTTCCCGCAGTGTCCACAGGTGTGTCTCTCCGCAGGAAACGTGTTAATGTTGTTTTCGTTCCGTTTTGACAATAAAGATGAAAGAAAATCTCAGCGAGGTTCGCGTTTTCACGTAGTAGTGCTACGAGAGCGCCAAGTTCAGGTGTCTCGGTTGGCAAAAAGACGGCATGAGTAGCTGAATGGGACAAATAAGTTGAATGAGATTGAGAACAAAGGCAATCTAAAGAGAGTGAAGACAAGTATGGACTGTTGAACATAGGGAATCTATGCACAAGGTGTCTTTCCACACAGGACACTCAGCGTATAGAAGCTGCAAGTTAGGAAAAAAGGAAGAAAAGACGAAGAAAAGAGGAAGAAGATAGAAAGGAAATAAACATGAAAACTGTAAAAAGCAAATAACACGAAAGACATAACTCCCTAAGGCCTATCTATAGCTAAGGTAACCTTACATTCAACTTCTATTGGAGCACCAGCCCCCTGATAAAGGATAGACTAAACTATGCCTATTACCCCCCTATCTCACGTACTCTGAGGATCATATTACATCATGAACATTTCGTTTCACACTAATGTGAACGAAATTCTTTATTATTATTATATAAGAAAGTTTTAGCCTCCCTTAACCACGACAAAGATGTTCCAAGAGAGGAAAGAGGAAGGCACCATTTAGTATGGAGTTGAGGGAACGTGGAATCTATGCACAAGGTGCACAGTAACAGTAAGCTAGGAAAGAAGTTCATGAAACAAGAAAAAAGTTGAAGAAGAAAGTAGTAGGTGCTGAAAAACAGGACAGCAGTGAACCGAAAAAAGATGGTCCGTAACAAAACAAAAACCTATTTTATTACAACAAAAAGGAAGCCTATCTAACCTTTAGCTCGGGCCCTCACATTGTTCCCCTGGGAGCGCTAATTCCCATAGATACAATAGTTGTATCCCCCTGAGGGGGAACAAAATTCTTATGTAGCAAAGTATCACAAAAATAATTGAAAGAGTTTTAACTTTTGCAGCAGCATAAAATGTCACGAAGAGTAATTTACTAGCTTTGCCCGTACGCACTGCATGACACCGATATGTTCCACTCTATACAGAAAGGTTTTGAAGAGTAACAAAATTACATAGCTTGTCTACCCTGATGAAGTACGGCCAATACAAAAACATCCCGACCCAACAGTGTTAGAAGAGTTCATGTTTTTGGCCAAGGGCAGAAAAAATGGAGGGAGAAACAAACTATATCCAATAAAGGTTGCACAGAAAACATCAATAGTTTCAAAAACACCTTAACAAAACTATTTTTAGCTGGTGAAAGACAGGACATGACGGGATTTACTAAAGAAACAACGCTCGTGCGAGTAGAGCGACTCGACAGTCGACAGTCGACCGAGATGTGTTGAACTCAAGTTCAATATTCAACTCAAATTTAAAGTAAATCGCAGCGAGTAATTTTGAAAATAGCAAACATTAACTGGAACGTACCCTCACTTAGCTTTGATCAAATATGTATGAAAATTGAGTTTGTGGCTACTGGTCAGTGAGCTGCATTATGAATATCTCCTCGTACACCGAAGGCTCAGTTCAGGAATTTCCACCTATCTACACACCGTAGAATATTAACCAAAAAATTTATGGTACTAAAGAACAATACAATATTAGGGAATAAGAAGGTATTGTAATGGGTCCCAAGAAAAGTAAAGGTTAGGAGTTCAGCGAAATTGTTTAAAAAAATGGAATCCAAGGTAAGAGGAAGTTTTTTTTATAAATTCGTGAATCAAATAATTACAAGGTAGCGTATTCGAGTCTATAAAATCATCTCGCCTAAACCATCTTAATCCATTTGTTCTGTTACGTAGAGAATGCACTACTTTGGTTTAAATTTTCGTTGAATAAAAATCTAGCTCAACCCCTAAATAAAGCCACCGCCCGGGTTCCAACAAGAAAAACACAAACCAGGTAGAGCGGACTTCAGCTCATCACATGAGAAAGATGCGCACAAATACAAAGAAGCGTCAACCGAAAAACATGTGAAGTTCCCTAATTTTAAGACTGACCCTATAAAGCCAATGAGCCCGTATACGGGGTAAAACTGTTCAAAACGTCAGGAAATTTTTTATTACGCCAGCTGCGACCTCAAACTCGTTCCAATAGACAGGCAGTGATCGAAACATAGCAGATATTACTGTAGTATTGTCATTGACAATTTGCGATTACGCTTTTTATTTGAAGTCACCTGCAGCCAACTAACAGTAAATAGGTACTGATCAATAATTAATTAAAAGTGAATAACAAATTATGATTGAATAACCAATGATTTTTGACTTCTGATTATCGTATTTACGCTCCTTCAGTCAACGATAATGCTAGCAAGATTTTCTTTTGAAGTGTTGGTCAAAAGCTTGAAAGCAACCTTCAAAAATCTCTGTACCTATACCTATTCTTGAAACGAAAATATTTATAGAAACATTTGGGAACAAGTCTCGCTGAGCGGCGAAGCCGCTCAGCGAGAATGAAAATATCGATTATAACTGGAATTTGATGCTGATTCCGAATCTGCAATTTGTTTTGACCGCTCTCGATTTTTTCGATTTTTTGTGATTTTTTTTTAATTTTATATTTGTATACATTTTTAATGTTTTTTTTTTGGCCTGCACCACCTTATGATCCGAACTCTGCCATTCTCGACCCAACCTGGTCGGACTTGGCATACTTTGGCCTGCACCACCTCATGATCCGAACTCTGCCATTCTCGACCCAACATGGTCAGACCGTGCCTTGAAGACCTGAGTACCGGATAGGGCCAGGTTCCACCCAACCTGTACGGACATGGCATTCTTTGGGCACCACCTCAGTTGTTGCTAGCCGCCTTTCCAAAAATAAAAAATAAAAAACATCGAAAAAATCGAGAGCGGTCAAAACAAATTACATATTCGGAATCAGCATCAAATTCCAGTTATAATCGATATTTTCATTCTCGAAACTTAAGCCAACATTTGTTTGATTCAGATGCATAACTACGGTGCTTTCTAACTTCAATTGCAAGAGCATCTCCACTAACAATGATTTGTGCGGAAACATTGATTACAAAAAAAGCAATTTTCATTCCGATAATGGATAGCGCACAGTTTTTCATTTTAGTTCGTATAGTAACATAAAAAGTGGAGGTAAATCTGAAGGATATGTCAGTTATCGATTTTCCACTTTTTGGTACCTGAACCTAATTAATTGAATAAAAATAAACAAGTTTTCTTCCATGCACTTTTTGTCTCAAATGAGTATTTTACGATTTATAGCGGTAAGTTTAGTTTCGTTTTTGATGACGAATGCGCTCGAATAAACAGCTACTCATCGATTTTCGAATTTTTGTTGCTTGATTCATGGTAATAACATCGAAATAAACAACTTTTCTTCTATACACTTTTTTCCTCAAATGAGTATTTAACGAGGTATAGCGGTAGGTTTGGTTTCGTCTTTGATGACGATCGCGCTGGAAGAGAGTGCGCATTGCAGTGTTGCTGTCCGACGTGCTCCTTGAATTACTTGCCGCTTCAAACACTGGAGTTGCGGTAATTCATTTACCGCTATAAATAATAAAATACCCATTTGTGACGGAAAGTGTATAGAAGAAAACTTGTTTATTTCGATCTAATTAACTACGCTTAGGCATCGAAATTAACAAAATCGATAACTGACATATCCTTCAGATTTACCAAAGTGGACAATAATTAATAAAAGGATTAGTCAACAGCTCGCCGGAAACAGCTTTGCTCTCAGGTGGAAGGGTAAACATTTTCATAGAAGTAATACATTCAACATAAAAACTGTATAATAATTCTGTTACACAATATTTAAACTTAAACCTGAATTTAAAGTGATAAAAATGAATCTTAGCTGCTCAACTATTACTATGTTTGATTTAAGATGTAAATATTAAGGGATAACTGCAACTAATTTTTATCCGAACAAGTTTAGGCCGGCATGATGATGCATAACTCGCGGACCCACAGTAACTACTCAAGGTAGCAAATAACGTTAGGAATAGAATTCAAAACACGATGAATCACATAGATGTTAATATTAAAAAGCGAAATGATACTACCGTTCGGAGTACACTCCCACTAAGTGCTACGTGACAAGATAAGCCGACAATTAATGACGTGTCGGCACCAAGGAGAATTCAACGCACCAAGAGTAAATTCTCGGAATTTTCAGCAAGTATCATAGGAAATAAGCGACAGATGGTAGTTCGTTTTGAAGTTTTGCTGGAGCAGCTTCAACCCTTCCAGCCCCATATCGGACACCGATCTACGACTGCATTCAATAATCGATGACATCAGGCAAAAGTGAGAACGGCATTATGACCACACCTTTACTCACAGGGGCTGATGGAACACTGACGGAGCAACTAGTGTTTCGAGGTTCATGGTCACGCTCATGCAGCTCTATCAGTGATAACTCAACGCTGCTGTAATGCCATGTGTCTTTTCTGCTCGATTCAATGAAACCCTCACATTCATGGTATTAGCACAAGCTGAAGTATCGAACTCAATTTGTAATTCAACATAACTATTGCAGTTTGCATGTTATTCAGATTATTGTACCAGAGCATAAATTCTTGAACATAAATGGGATCTTTTCCAGATAAGCCCCGCCACTAATGCAACACGTAAGTTCATCTACTTGTTACTTTCGAAATAATGCAAATATCGACTTCAAATTACTCTCAAACGAAAGAATATTTTAATCTTTGCTCAAATTACTCTCAAATGAAAGAATGTTTCAATCTTTCGTCTGAGCGTAATTTGAAGTCGATAGGTGCATTACTTCAAAATTTACAAGCGGATGAACTTATGTGTTGCATAAGTGGCGGGGCTTAACTGGAAAAGATCCCATAAATGGATCCAGTCGTTATAAACTTCTGAGCACACATGTGAGAAATCTGAAGAGCTATTGTGATGTACATAGTATTTTTTTTTCAAGGAAACACTAATAAGTATAGTCACCATAGTTGAGGGTAAGGTGAGGGAAAAAACATCAGAGAGCTGAATTGGGGAGAACAGAGCAAGGAAGTGAAGGAAAAAGGTTACAGTACAGTAGCATTTTCAGGTTACGTCAATGATCTAACTACCGTTCAAAATGAGCCCAGCGATGAAGAGTGTTGTAGTTGAAATTTTCATTATCATGTTCAGGGGACAACACTCGAGAGGTGATCATTTGCGTGGGAGATCAAAATTTAATGACGAAACCACTTTAAAAACTTCTGGATAAATTGAATTTTCAAAAATTGAGTTCAATGATGGAAGAAAATTTATTTTCACTGAGCATGCCAGAGTCCACATGTACTTTTCATAGCCTTCAACATAATTCAAAAAATTTAGTACTACGTTCAAGTAGCCCGATTTTCAGAACCAATTACATTGCGCAGATGGCAGCGTAAACCTACCTTGAAGAACTACGCTGCCAGCTGCATCACTATGACTATGTAAATTGTCTTTAGATAACCTGTTCTCAACAACATGCGCATCGGCTACATCTCGTAGACCCTATTCAGGCCTTCAAGCAGTTATCGTTAAACTTGCATATTGATGTAGTTATAAGAAATAATTAATTTAGCCAACAGAGATTTAAGTAAATAAGTTGTGTTAATGTAATTCTTACCAAGAACGACTAGGAGGATGACTGAGAGGAAAACCCGCCCAATTTAAAAAGAACTCACTTCTCTTTCGCAGGTTGGTGCCTGTGCAACCACTTCGTTAATCTTTTCAATTCACAGCATAATAATTTCGTAAATTTAAATAAGAGATAAATGAGGGAATTGTCTCCGTTCATCTTCCATGACACTAACGCAAACTGCAAAATTCTGTACGGAGTCAGGTGGAGCTCAATCGCTACAGAGTAGCGCAGAAAAATTCCAGTTTTTATTTTTCAGAGAGTTCTTCATTTTATAACGGTTTCCATTTAGCAGAGTAATGCACACAAAAAAACTTTGCAAGCTTTGAGTCGTTCCATTACATTTATTACCTAGAACTGGCACCTATTTTCATCCAGAAAAAAAGAAAAGTCTATTCCAATAAGGATGATGCGTAACACATCATTGGTTTTTAAACTATCTTAACGCATCCTTGGTTCGTATACACACATGGATGTCATAATACCCATGTCAATAGTCGAAGCAAATGATGGAGGGTATAGTTTTCAAGCATGGTGTTTTCGAAAGGGAAACTCGGTTAGCTTTTCATTCAAGCGCTACCATAATTATCGCAATTCACACCCACTGGATCCAATGAATCCATCATACATCTGCACTTAACTCAAGACTTAACCATTTTTTGTACTCAGTTGAGATTTTTTCTTTGAGAAACTTTGTAAATTCCCGGCCGTATTTGCAGGGCGTTCAATTTAGGGGTCCTAATTGACGCAGCCCGCTTATTGGAAATATTAAGTAAATAATAATATAAGACGAGGACAATCACGCCGGTGATCGGACACGCAAACCCTCGATGGTACTTTTGTACCATCTCCATTGGAAATAAAGCGTTTTTCTTTTTCTTTCTTTTTCGACTTCCCGCAGTTGAGAGCGAGAGAAGTACAGGATAAAAGAAATGACCACAAATCTAAGTCCACAGCACTTCTGCAGCAAATGTTCCTTGTGTCGTGGTGACTAGGTCGGGTAGCCGAGAAGCTCATGACAATCACTGCACCAAATGTCGATACTTTGACTGCGGCAGGTAAATCTGAACTTTTACATTAAACTCAAATTTAATGTCAGTTGTAGTAATAATGAAGACATCTACGGATGCTTTATTTCCAATCAAGCCTGATACATATCACCTTGTACATTGGATTTTCAAATGCCTTAGAACTAACGCCAGGACGCCATGACGCTTTCCCCCGGTCAAGACCGGTACCCATTTCAGACACCTGGGTAGAGTGTAGTACGGAATGTTGAAAGTAGCAAACATTATCGGGATCGTGTCATTATTTAGCATTGTCTTATTGAAAACCGAGTTCGTGAGTAGCGGTCGGACAGCAACATTATGAAAATTCTTTCCGTGTACCACCGGTGGCACACGTCGCAGTCAAAGTCTTGATTTGCTACATGAGCTAAACGAAACCACAGAAGAGCTTCTAATTGAGGTGACGTTCGAAACGAACACCTGAGACCACGGTACACAAGAAGTGGATGAAAAGAAAGAAAAACCATTTCCAAAAAAGTTGATACATGAGATGTACATCACATTGGATTAAAAAAAAAGTGGAACGAGTCACGATTTGCCGTGTCATCCTTGATTTGTCTCAATCAATGATATAGTCTCACTCAGGCCTGCTAAATTCCTTGCGGTGAGCGCAGCGCACCGTCCTCTTGTGATATCGAGCAACCAGGACTGTGAGCATTGACCTGTTCATCGTCACTGCGGCGCATCCACACCGCCACTTCCGCGACAGCCTTTAGATGTTTTACAGAACTGATAAGTGGAGTGTCCATTATAAAGCGATTAAGACCCCATGCGCCTACTTATATGGACAGATGCAGCCTGCCAGGGACAGATACTGAACACACGGTTTACAGGTTAAAAGAAGCCCTCACCTCTCTACAAAGAGCACCGAGCCCTCAAGATATCCTAAGCAACCAAAATATGGACATAGAAATGTTCAATTTTGTAGGAAGACTCCCACAAGCAGGTGTATCATACGTTATTGTAAAAGGAGGGTAAATTTAAACGCAAGATACTGAAGAAATATTTATTAAAATCTGCATAAAAATATGACTGTCACTCTTACAGAGTAAATATTGCGACCAGACACTCCCACTCTCCTCAGAGACATACACCCTACAACAAAAGCGTCGGTATCAAAACTCTACAATAATTGTACTGGCTAAGTAAAATATGCCACACACTCCCATTAAGTTCCATAGCAGTTCCTAAACAGCAGCGATTGTTTAGTCGAAGATCGTAGCTCCTACACTGAACAATGACAACACAACGTGCACATACGTAACACCTCGTATCATAATAACGAAAGCACCGATGGCGGACAACCACATACGTTCACAGCAGTGGCGCAGCCAGGCGGATTTTTTGAGGGGTGGGTGGACAGACATTTATTCTAGATAATTTTTTCAAATTTTTACCTAGAACGGCGACTGAAACTGGCCTCCAGCTCAACATTTCGGGGGGAGCTATGTCTCTCCCCCTCTGGCTGCGCTACTGGTTCACAGTAAACGAATCTCGCTGAAATGAAATCTGAAACGTTTGCGAATAAGTGTTTATCACGACGATGGTTCTACTTCTCTTGAGAGTGAGTCCCTATGAATCGTTTCAATTATTACTGTTCAGTTGAATATATAGTAACATTATAAACAGGAACTCAAAAAAAGTTACTGATTACTTGGTTTCAATACAGACACCGTAGGAAAAATACTTTCAAGGGTGATGATATTCCATGACATCACACACGTTGGAGCCGTGAAGAAAAAAAAACAAGGACAAAAGGATGGCAAAAAATCGCTTTCACAATACACACGCCAAATCTACGAAAAAAGGAAAAGTAGAAAGTTCATCTATCCTAGGTAACAAATCCATATAGCTGAATGTTAGACTAATCACTATGGAAGTGCATTACTCTATGTGTACAACACATCAAAAACCCGCACAAGATCTCAACAACCATCATAAATTATCAGTAACACTCACAAGCCATCAACAACATTCATAAATCCATCAAAAACATTCATAAGCCATCAACAACTCTAATAAAGCATCAACAACTCTCATAAAGCATCGACAGCCCTCACAATGTATCAACAGCCCTCACAATGCATCAACACCCTTCACAAAACAACTAACAAGATATCAACACCCACAAGACAACAACCCTCACATAGCATCAATAACACTCAACAAAACAAATCACAACCGGATATTGTTTAAACACTCGCAGCGCAGAGGTCTAGCAACCATATCTAAGCACAACGGCAATAGATCTTAACGATTGTTCTCGTCAGACGGGAAATGATCTCCTATGATAGAAAACGGTTCTGATTCTATGAATTAATGGATAGTAATTCAAAAAGCAGAGTTAACGGATGATAATTGGAAAAGCAGAGTGGATAGATAACAATTAAAAAGGAGAGATTTACCACTGCAGCAACAGAAAAATTACCCCACCAGCAGCAGTGAGAGCCAGAGAACAGAAGCGCTGAAAACGAACCAAGAAAGTACAGAAGACAGTCACGTGGGAGGGCGGCAGTGCGATGCGCTGGCCCACCATAAATGCAAGAGAAAAAGGCACAAATGACGAACATTTGTTGTTGGCTCAAAATAAGAAAAAACTCCTTGATGATCCAATGGAAGTAGTAGGGGGATGCTTCTGAGGAGCTTCATGTTCCCGAAGAATCGGGATAGAATTTGCCTCCTCACAATGAGGAGCGACACAGTCACCATACCGCTCTCCAAAGAAGCTTAGGAACCTCATTTCAGAGGAGAGTCGCATCTCCGAGATGTGCTCATGACGATATCTAGTACTTTAAAAATGATGTATCATCACTAAACGAACGATGCGGTTTCTAAAAATGATAAGATTTTATGAAATAGAGGAATGTTTTACCCGCATCAAAATTTGAGTTTGAAAACATCACACTTCACAGCACTTTCATAACATTAAGCTGAAATAACAACTTTGAACCAGAGCGTTCCATCCACATTACAGAATATTGGCAGGTTGTTGAAACATAGCGCTAGGTAAACGCCAATTTTACTGGGGGAGTCCCAATCGGTACGTAGGACATGTTTTTTCCCAACGGGGACACGTCAAACAACTCAAGTAGAGGAACCCTTTGGATTAGAGAGGAAGAAATTATATGAGCACTGTATTGGCTTGTACCCGAGATACTAATATGTTCTGCTAATTAAAGTACGTTTGCTGTGGGTAGTGTACCCCAGATACTCAAAGTATGAAATTAATTTTGGGTATCTCCCTATTCGGGAACATTTGTGATAGTAGGCCTTTTAGCATATAAAAATATCATTTCACGAAGTGTATTCAACTGACCACCTGTTTTGACGGACCTCACTCCCCGAGGATAAACCATAGATCACAAAACCTGCGAAGTTAACACCAATATGACTAACACGACCCACCAGTCACCTAACATGAGAAAATACCTGATTATAATACCTTCTAAAATTGTCAGATGATGTCAGGGAGTTAAATTTCATTCTTTGGAGTGAAATGCTTTAAAAGTTAGGAATTATTCCAGCACCCAAGAGGTATTTGAAGTTCAGAGAACAACGTTCAACAGGGCTTCTGAATCTTCAATTAAATCTCATGACAGAACGTCACGGCTAGAGCTGCTGGATTCAGCGCAGCAAGGAAGCACTTGGAGAAGGGCAGACAAAACTGAACAGTAATTCTACCTGTCTTCCAAGGAGAGTATTAATTCTTTACAGTAAACAAAGATAATCTCGTTCATTGCACCCAAAGCGGAGTTCCTCTAAACAGCGTAAACATAAATCTCCTGATATGATGAATCGCTTACCCAGTAAAATAAATAGCCAACATATCTGGACGCGATGGCAGTGACGTATTACAACTCGACCATCCTTACCTCCAACAACACAAGAAATTACCTCTACGCAGAAACCATGACTAGACCAACACCAAACCTACGTCGGCTGCTGTGAGACGTGAAAATGTACGCTTCTGTTTCCCTGCGCTGCGCTAAACTGCATCTACCTGTTGACGGTCACTGCTATGGAGCCGTGGCGCATCCACACTGCCACTCTCTTTAAATGGAGTATTGAATAGCAGTATTGAAAAATATAATAGCAGTTTTGATATATCAAACAGTACTATCAAAATATTGAAACACAGTATTGCCCCATTACATCGTGAAATAGATAAAAAAAACCATGCGTTGGGGAACACTTTGCGTAAGTTACCTAAGTGGACAGTGACGGTGAAAATGTAACCTAACAGGGGCAGACAACTGGACGCTGACGGTCAGCAGGCCAAGGCCGCGGCCAGACAAACAGCAGTGGAGCGGGGCAGAGCAGAGCAGACCCGGCGCGGTATTTTATGTTAGTGGTATTCCTATTAAGGTGGCCAGACAAGTAGCACAGAGCAGGGCAGGGCAGCGCTGTCTGAAGCAAGCGCCAGCGGCATTTTATCTTGGATGATAAAACACCGCTCCAGAGCTAACAGTCAGTTGCACCCTAGCGTTCGTACATGGAGAGTGTTGAACTTCGGATCTCCTTGGCGTAAGCTATTCCTGCGATCGGGGGTGCATCTCATATTTCGATCATAACTATGTTAATGAACAATGGTCAATAGAAGATGCCATGGAAGTTAGTGTTAAGTGGGCTCGTATTGTTATTTATACGTATATAGGTACTTTCCGCCTCATAAATCGAAAACTAAATGTATACCAAGTGTTTTCTTTGTCAATACCTACACTTCAAAGCGTACCACTGCCTAACATTTTATATTAGGTTTTTTGTGTTAGGCACACGGCACTAAAATTGACTTCAACATACTTTTTTATGTATCAACTAATAGGTTTATAGTAGCAGTTCAGCCCGAAGCGCTGCACACGGCCGATACAGAAATATTCAAGTTTACGTTTTATCAGTATTACATTGGTAAAAATAACTTAGAAAGCATGCAAGTAAAAAACTATTAGTTTCTCCATAAAACGATTGTGATGTTCGAGTTCTGTGGGAAAATAGCAATTAAATTGAAACGTAGTGCCGCAAGCCAAATACAAAAAATCCCTTTACAGTTTGAAATTGTTTATTAATTTATTAATTCAGAATTCGGGTTGTTATAACCATAAATGTATGCCTTTATACGCTTGAACGAATAAGTTCCTTGTTCTGTAATGTATCTACACGTAAAGCACTGCAAAATAATTCAGATTCGAGTATCTAAAAGGTTTCAAGTCATTCGTCAGTGAATTAATAGCAATATTATTCTCTCAGCAATCATAATTTGCATGTCATGCAATTAATTTCTTGAGGAATTTTCTGGAGCAATTGTAAAACACTATTAAAGCCATTTAATTCGTTGAGTATAGCAATATTTTAGGGAGATCAACAGTAAAATACGGATGTACGGATGTACTTGTAATGCTAACAGCATAATGCGTATCATAGAAATATATATAAATAAACATAATTAGATGAAATATTGGCAGTTCTACAGCTATTTAATAAATTAAATTTGAGGTAACTACAGTCACAAAGCACTGCTCTTCTTAGCGCCAAGATTGCAACTGCTGCGGACTCAGGACTGCCACTGCTGTTTGTTTGGCCGCCTAACTTGGTAGCATAAGCTAGCAGCTACCAGCGAGCCGAAACTGCTCTGCTCAGCCCTGCTTCACTGCTGTTTGTCTGGCCGCGGCCTAATGCGCGTTGTTGCGAGTGGCACATCACCACAGGCAGAGCTGGTGTCTGACAGAGATGAAGAGCCAAGGGAGCAGAAATAAAAAGCGTGAATGACTGCAAAATACATCCGGTTAGTAAATAAATAGGATTATGAACGTTTTCAATAAATAAAGTGAGGCAAAGCAGTCGAGTTCAAACAATAAATAAATTCAATAGACAGACAGCACAACCTAGGTTTATTACAAGTGATGCAGACAAAGAGAAACTGTCTAATTAAATGCATAAGGTATACCAACAACAAGGTTCTTAGTGGTGGGATGTGTCTGACCAGTGCCAAGTCTCCTTAAGATGCAATGAGGGGAAAAAAGGCTTATTACAAAAGAAAAACTAGGGTACATAAAAATAACACATAGATTAGGAAAATAATTCAAAGAACAAAACAACGTTGCAGCACGCATCACATGAAGATGCTGCTCAAGCACTCTGAACCAGAAAAGATCCCGAACGCACCGTAGGAAATATAACGCAGAAATTGGCCATCTCATCTTGCGGCACCTCAAGAGAGCTTTGGATATTCTATGTTTTCAGAATGTGAACACACGTAAAAATATTACCCTGATTCAACATTCCTGCTGGCAATCAAAGCTTAGAAGTTGAGGAGCAAGATCCATATAACTACGGACTGAATGCCCTTTGTAGCCATATAGCAGTACTTGCCTTACAGCAGTACTTGCCGTATATACTTGCCTTACAGCAGTATTTTCCTTGTAGCAATACTTGCCGTAGAGCAGTCCTTGCTGTAGAGCAGTCCTTGCCGTAGAGCAGTCCTTGCCGTAGAGCAGTCCTTGCCGTAGAGCAGTCCTTGCCGTAGAGCAGTCCTTGCCGTAGAGCAGTCCTTGCCGTAGAGCAGTCCTTGCCGTATAGCAGTCCTTGCCGTATAGCAGTCCTTGCCGTATAGCAGTCCTTGCCGTATAGCAGTCCTTGCCGTATAGCAGTCCTTGCCGTATAGCAGTCCTTGCCGTATAGCAGTACTTGCCGTATAGCAGTACTTGCCGTATAGCAGTACTTGCCGTATAGCAGTACTTGCCGTATAGCAGTACTTGCCGTATAGCAGTACTTGCCGTATAGCAGTACTTGCCGTATAGCAGTACTTGTCGTATAGCAGTACTTGTCGTATAGCAGTACTTGTCATATAGCAGTACTTGTCATATAGCAGTACTTGTCATATAGCAGTACTTGTCATATAGCAGTACTTGTCATATAGCAGTACTTGTCATATAGCAGTACTTGTCATATAGCAGTACTTGTCATATAGCAGTACTTGTCATATAGCAGTACTTGTCATATAGCAGTACTTGTCATATAGCAGTACTTGCATTATAGCAGTACTTGCAGTATAGCAGTACTTGCAGTATAGCAATACTTGCAGTACTTGCCTTACAGCAGTATTTTCCTCGTAGTACTACTTGTCGTATAGCAGCACTTGCCTTGTAGCAAGACGCATTTTGCAAGAACATAAACCAATTTCACCACTTCAGCAATCAGTGCAGAGGAACAAGAGAGTGAAGCCAAAGCAATCACTACGCGCCACTCAAACTTCAGGGTTGGCATTTGAGACAACATCTGGCTTGTAGATGTAGTACTGAACTCCGGTAAGATGAAGTGCAAGAGGAGAGTGAAGTTCAAGTAGAATGAAGAAGAATTTAAAATAAAAAGTTAGGGAATGAGAGGTGAACTATAATGGAATGTAGTTAGGAATGGAATAAAGAGTACAATAATTATGAATTTTCAAGATCATTGAAACAGTGTTAGAGGTTGTTTAACTTAAAATTGACTAATTAGAGACTGATAATTATATAAATGTATACATAGAATTGAGACAAGTTAGAAATTTTGGTTATATATCAGAAATTCAAGGGTATACACAATCATAAAATTAGAGGCAGGTTCAATTTGGTACATGAGAAGACCTCGATAAGCAATTCGAAATCGTCAAAAAATTTCCATAAAACCTTTGAAAAAGTTATAAACTACGTTAGTAACAAATTTATCACGATTTACAAGATATATTTAAAAGATTAAAAAAGTAAATTACCATAAAAATGGTTCAGTCATGGAATTTGATATACCTTCATATGAAAATATGTATTTACTGTTTAAATCAACATACTTACAAGATTAAAAAAGCATTTTTAAATAAATTACCAGAAGAAACATCTGCTGTGAACTACTACACACACTTGAAAATTCAGCATAAAATTGTTATAATTCAAACATGAATCCAAACTCCAACTTATCTAAATGCACTTTTTGAATATTAATTTACATAAAAAACATGCAGTTAAATGCATAGCCAACAAGTCCACGACACAACGCATTCTCTTGTCCTTTCACCAGAAAAAAATTCAGCCAATTCTGCACAAAATGGACGCAAATTCCTACGTACTGTTGAAAATACTATAAAATAACTATAACGCACGGAATATCAGTAGAGTTGCTGGAATTTTACGGGTCAGCATTCTCAAATGATGGCTGAAAAATGGACAAAATAGACTATTTCACCCAGAAAACGATCAATCTAATTTTCCTGCACAGCAAACACTATACTCGGGAGCCTCTCCTGCACAAGATGCATCACAATACAGCCAAAAAAATGGCATCGCTGTTTAGCATTTTCATTTGCTGATGACGATCGCTAAACACATGTTAAACTGCGCAAAAAAAAGTACTGAGCAGATCTATTGCAACTATTATTAAAGTCTCGTACAGCAAGGAAACCTAGACCAGACAAAGATTTGGCATCTTGCAACCACTAAACTACATCATGTGTTTCGAAGGCACAAATTGGACATTAGAACTTTGATGTACATTAGAATTCAAAGAGTCATAAATATTGCAGAAGACAAGACGGAATTAAGCCAGAGAATTGCGCCGCAATCCACAGATGGCGAGATGACGTCAACAACCGAGCTGCCAGAAGCGTCCCACGAATAGAGAACAACAGCACGCTATGAACACAAATCGTAGCTACCTTTTAACAAATGCACAACCGCCACTCCCTGCACGAATACAAGATCAATAAAAAGTGTACTCACTAAGCATAAATCCTTTCGAATGGAAAACAACACCATGAAAGGCATCGCTTAAAATACTAGTAAAATACTTGGCCTGAGAACATCGCAAACAAAGTCCCTCGGCTACAAGACTGATTAAAATGAAAGCCAAGATGGCATTTGGCTTCCCTCACGAGCCAAGAAGCAATGATGCAAGGCAATCTTTTAGTCCTCATTCTGATGCAAGCAAAACTGACACCCTCATCTCTCCTCACAGACCAATCGCCAAGCCAGGTGCAGTGAGTTGCAGTTGCCGTGCATCAAGCCCACCGGGCTGCCCTCCAAGCCCAGATGCACCTCCACTTAGCCCAGCCCCACATCCAGGGCCATCATAACAATGAAGCCGAGCAGACACCAGTAGGAGCTGATGCGACCGTTGCCTCTGTAACACACAAATCATTAACATGATGATTGATATTTGATACCTCAACACGGCCACAGCATTCCATTCTATTTCTATCAGAAATTTAATTCTCGCACCAGAAGGCTTGCTGCTCTGCCATGAAGGTATTCTAAACAAGAAAAGGCTCATCTATTCTATTTCTATCAGAAAGTTTATTCTCGTATCAGAAGGCTTGCTGCTCTGCCATGAAGGTATGTTAAACAAGAAACGGCTAATCAGTGCAGTTGGTTCAGAGACTTAGGTGTTGATTACACAACAGTGCCAGCACTCAAGAAATTAAATGATATAGCTAAAGTCCCTGCAACCAGAAAAATAAGTGATCCACAGAGAGAGAAGCAACATTTAATATGGAGTGGAGGAAATGGAGAATATATGCACAAGTTGGATCCCTACCTACAACCCTCTGCGCATAGAGATAGTACGTTAGGAAGCAAGCATACAAAATGAGATAAAATTTGCAGAAAAAATAGCAGGGCACTAGCACTATTATGCTTTGAAAAATACAACTAAACTTTGATCATTTTTTCACAAATTTTATTCACTGTTTCATTGTAAATCCTTTTATTCATCAATTAATTATTCATTGTAAACCTTTTTGAATTTCCATAAGTGGCTACAAATTAAGTCAACAATTTTATGGTGCAAAACTCAGTAGAAATTTATTCATGAAACATTAATACACAAATTGTTTATATCTCTATTTATATAATCTCCCCAACATTTGAAATAAAAATAAAGGCAATACATTAGAATATAAAATTTACGTATTGCAGATCATATCAATATTATTTACATCATGGCTCCCTACAAAAATAACAAAAAATAAAGTCAAGTCCCACAATCAATGCTGGTATTATTGACTATTCGACACTCGGGTTATTCTTGCTTCTTACTCGTAACAATGTACATGCTTATGGTAAATGAATATTTCTTAAGTGTAGAAAAATTTAATCAACTGCCTCAGAAGGAAGCAAACCTCGCGGCTTTCATTGAGAAGACAACAAAGAAGGCTCCTGATTCATATCTCGGTCTTCACTGCAATTTTCACGCAAAAGACACCTTTCTGCATCAATACAAACGATACAGAGGCACGACATAGTACTGAGCTTCCCATGCAAACTTTATTAAAATTAAGTGCAGGAGCAGTGTAGATTACAGATGAATTTTAATATAAAAAAGTAGGGGAATGAGAGGTGGACTACAAGAGAATATCCTTTCTCCTCACATTCTTCAACAAGCGTCTAGTTGATCGCAGTGTAAACTAAAGTACTCATAGAGAAACAATACAAAAGCGTTGCTCTGAGAACAGTTAAATTTGATGCTCTCAGTTTTGTCGCACTCAGATGGTGACATTGCTGGCAAAACACGGCGTGACAGTGGACTGTTATTGCGGCACTACAACACAAGCTCAATGACGCGAGGAAATGATAACTAGTAAAAATACAGCAGACCAACTGAAAACTGACTCATTGACAACGCTGCTCATTAGTAATTTTTTGTGATTTTACTGACTCAGAATGAATGATTCTGTATGAATTTGAATGAAACTCCTTCAGGATCCATAACCCATTCTTTCCTGAGATTTGAAACAAAAGATTCCATTGCAGTATAAAATGGACAATTCATCTAAAATTTAAGGCAAAACATTTCATTGGCTGGAATTCATAATAAATGATCCACTAACATTCATTACGAATAATGTAGAATGTGATGAATAATTCGATCGTCATTTAAACAGAATGTTTCGCCTCAATTTTTAATGAAAGTTTACTAGGGAATTTACACTGAAAGACTCCTTTGAGATTTCCAATGTATGACCTCCCTCTGATTTAAAATAAAAAATTCACGAGAGTAACAATAGATAACTCTGCAAAGGCTTAAAATGAAATATTTCCTTGTAGCATATAATGAAATGTTCACTGGTGACATAAAATGAAGATTTCTCTGCGTATTACAATGAAAAACTTCCTCGTATGAACACTAAAAGACTTCTCTGCAATTTAAAATGAAAGATTTCCTTGGGATTCGTAAAGAATAAGAAAGTAAAACTCCAAACAGTGGATAAGGGAAGCACACTTTGTGGCTTTCATTGAGAGGACAAAGTTTCTTGGTTCATATCTCGATCTGGCAATACTACTTTGGTCCACAAAAACTTTGCATTAGGCCGTCACCTGGAGTGCGCCTCAGGAATGAGATCATCAACGACGACGCAGATCATGGCGCCGGCAGCGAAGGCCAGCGCCCAGGGCAGGAGCGGCTCCCACAGCGACACCATAGCGGCCCCCAGCACCCCCGCCACAGGCTCCACCATCCCGCTCAGCTGCCCGTACCTGCGCCGCACAGCTGCATCAACACTCCAGGCCCAACTCCATACAAAACTCGCAGGAGAAAGTCATTCTTGTCCGTACCTGCACCACACAGCTGCTTCACCACTCGAGAACTAGCTCTATACAAAAAAGAAAATAGAACTAACTGGAACTAAAAGAGAACTAACTCTATACAAAAAGGAAAAGAGAACTAACTGGAACTGGCAGGAGAGTTATTATTGTTCATGCCTGCATCACACAACTGCGTCAGCACTCGAGGGCCAACTCTGTTCAATACTAAAACTGGAAGGAGAAAGTCATTCTTGACCGTACCTGCACCACACAACTGCGTCATCACTCACGAACCAACTCTATTTAAAACTATAAGTGGCAGGATAATTAAAATTCACCACTACTTCATGAGTATAATTTAGTGATGCCCTAGAGCTGGCAAGACAATGTCATCCATGAAATTTACCAGAACTTCATGAACTAAATTTAGTGAAGCAGGCAGAGAAGAAGTTTTGAACATTCCAACACCACTGACCAAAATGCTTTCCACTTGCTGTACCCGGCAGCTCGAAGAGGCAGACTCACTGCCATGCCCTCAGGAAAGTTTTGGATGCCGATACCAATTGCCAAGTTCCTGGAAACAAATTTTGTCTTAAAAGCAAGTATTTTTTGTGAAATTTTTTGTACCAGTAACAAGTGGATGATGCATCAAATAAAAGCATTTCATATAATTATCATTCAAGTTAAGGATTGATTATAAGTTTTAGCCTGCCTTAACACAATAAAGAAGTTGTGTCACGTCTTACAAGACGTGAGAAAATTTAAAGAATTTTGACAATTTCATTTTGGCAACATTCTGCGGATCCGCGCTGGTCCGCAAGAATGACGCCAACGTTTTACTTGTTCGAAGTGCGTGGGAGGAACAGGTTCCCGGATAATCTTAAGTTTCTGTGTCTTTAAGAGTGAATTTGTGTAGGAAAATCATTTAATTTACGTGTTACCTCGCTGGCTATACTTTTTGAGTGTCTTCACGCAACTTGTGTTCGATAGCGGTGAACGGCCGGTTTCTAGAGCATTCGAGGATGCTTCTGGCGGCCGGCAAACCCACCTACATTGAGCCAGACTAGCTGTTACAATTCTGTAAGGTCTGGTGTTTTCTTTCGATGTAGCCAGTAAACTGCAGTGTAATGCTGGGAATTAGTCAGGTTCTAGTTTAACGGTATTTTAGCTGAACACTGTGATTTTACCGATTTGTCCGTTGAGCAATTTAACCCTGAGGTTAGGTTGATATGTGCGTTCTCATGCTAAGTATAACAGCTCAAGATGGAAAAAGTTGGAGTATCAGCCAAGTTCAGAAAACGAGTGATTTAACTGACGAACTTTCCTATCTCTATTTCACTGCTCCAAGTGATTTTGTATTAATGTCCAAATGCTTTTAATTTGACACAGGATTATTTGAAGTTTATTACATTTCATAGATTAACGCAAAATAGCACAATCCTATATTTGTTTGAGAATGCTAGCCAACCGCTGCTTCACTATTTAAAAGATGTGATACAGAGAAAGATATTTTTTGTCAATTGGCTTCTCACCTATGAGCTGTGCTGAGCAAGTTGCGCCAGTCAGCAAGGTGAAAGCCTAAAGTTGAAGAATTCTCAGAAGTAGACTGAGAATAGGCACGGAGATTTATGAGACCACCAGCACGTTTGATTTGTGTTTTCAAAGCGACGTTGATAAACGTGTACTTGCCTCTCTCATTTTTTTTGATAATAGAATTTATTGATAATGGTTGATTTGATAACCTGAGTGACTTGCCCCTGCTTTAGAGACCTAATTTTGCTGTCTCTTTTTCCACAGATAGGGTAAAGTAAAAGACAGAGCAATCAATTATTTTATGTCCTAGAATAAGCTGCTCCAGGTCTAAAGTGAGGGACCTTTTCCCATCGTCTGTAAGTATTTTAAAGTATTCTCTCTCAACCTGTAACGTTACCTAACTCGTCATCCCTTTATTATCGTGAGGCATTCATGCGAAGACTATACATTTGTTGTGCGATCGTCCACCTTTTTGTTCAAATAAAGTGCTTATCAACTAGTGACCGCTGTGTTAAAATTGCTAGATACGGATGTGTATTCAGGTATATATTCTTTTATGCTTCCTTAAAAAGACACTTTGAACATTGGGCGAAACGAGCGATTCACGTATTATTGCCTTGCGTTAGTGACAAGAGTTTTACAATATTCGTGTGCGTATCATAAATGTGTTCTTTCTAAATGTGTTTCTAGCCGTGTGTCTTCGGCAGGGTGTTCTTGATAATGTGTTCATCGACTAAGGACTTATTCTCTTCCCTGTCAATGCAACTGAAACCCTTCTTGTTTCGTGAACTTATCTCCTAGTTTGCTATTCCTGTGCACCTTGTGCGTAGATTCCGCATTCCCCCAACTCCACGCTAAATGGTGCCTTCCTCTTTCCTCTCTTGGGACATCTTTGTCGCGGTTAAGGGAGACTAAAACTTTCTTATATAATAATACTGGTAATAGCAATGCGAATTGTTGTGGTGCTACGTCGTTAGCAGGGCGGCGAGTTCCCTTTATTATGTGCTACTATTCTGTGGCCTCTTATGTCTCACTCAGCCATTTCTCGTGTACCCTCGAGGTATGAATTTACTTCCTTGTTGTGCGGTGCTATGTAAATGGTGCCTTCCTCTTCCCTCTCTTGGAACACCTTTGTCGTGGTTGAGGGAGGCTGAAACTTTCCTATTTAATAATACTAGTAATGCGTTACGAATTCCGTCACTAGAATATCATACCTAGTTCTAACAACATTTAGCAGTTCTCTGTGTCTCACTCAGGAAGTGGAAGATTCCTTTCTCGTTATACATTAATTGCTTATTCGACTGTGATCTTAAATTAGGATTTCCTGTCACGCAATTCCTGCTCCGAGTCTGAATCATACTTGTCTGGGCAGATTCACGGAGTCGTTTGGATAAGAAATAAAACCGAAGAAACCACGTGTTCTTCTTGGTGTCCCTACGCCTTCCGTTCCTATGCGTGCCGAAGCGAAGATAGAATTTCCGCTAGAGCACACGTAACAAGTTGAGAGAAAGAAAGGATGAATGCACCATTTAGTATGCAGTTAAGGAAACGCAGAATCTATTTAGAAAGAGTGTTCTCACACAGGGTCCTGTGCGCATAGAAACAGTAAAGAAGGAACATTATAAAACAAGATAAGAGTAGAAGAAGAAAGTCAGAGATACACCTTTGAAAACAGGACAGTATTGAACCAAAAAATTAATGGTCCTTAATAAATCAAAAACCTTTTATTTCAACAAAAAGAAGGCATACCTAACTCTCGGCTCAGGACCACAGATTTTCCTCCTGTGATAGCAGTCAAAGATTGCCTAGCTACAACAAAAAAGGCTATCTTGAGAGAACGAAGAGCTGCATGTTCAGTGTAGTATCAGTCTATTTTGTACGGACGGTAGAAAATGGGGGATCTAAACACAAGACGTGTTCCCACACAGGAAGTGACAGGATACCCTGTACATAGAAACAGCAACTTAGAAAGCAAGAAAATACAAGGAAGAAACAGTACAGAAAGTATGAAAATTGAAAGAAGCAAAGTAGGCACAAAAATTAAAAGTCCCGTAGGTCTATTTACAGCTAAAATACACTAACTTCAGTATCCCCTCTCACGACGAAAGTTCTCATAGCATCGGATAGATAAACGTAAGTAACATACCTAAGGTTAGGTTGTAATCTTCTTAAATTATTACATTTTTAACAAAATAGAAGTTGAAAAAAGGAAGTAATAGATGATGAAAAAAGGACAACATTAAACCAAAAATGACATAGTCCTACAAAGAAATACTTTTTAACAAAAGAATGTCTACTTAAACTTCAGCTCGCGCCCTCGCACCTTTCTCTCGTAGCACAGATTCCCATGAATACAACAGTTGTCCCTCCTGAAGAAAGCTCTTTGTGAGAACTATCAATAAAAAAAAAAAGCATAAAAATTTTTAGCTTTGCCTTTTTTAGGAAAACTTCCTCTCAAGCTCAATGTTGCTCATCAGACGTGCAAACTGTAAAGCGTGGTAAAGGAAACTAAAATTTTTCATGGTTCTCTTTAATAACTCAACAATTTCCACTAATGATGAGCAATGTAGTGCTTGAAATCTCCAGAGATAAATTTTCTTAAAACATGCAAACCCAAAATACCTTTCATTTCGTGATTTTAATCTACTCCATCACACAAAACAAAATCTATCAACCAAACAAATGTCAATATTATCTTTCAACAACAGGATCTTCTTTTGACCACTGTTTTAACTGGCGTTAGTAAACTCAAGTACAAATATTATCCATTAGCCATCAAAACCCATACTGAGCAAAAATTTCCAAACCAATGCCTACGACTGCAAAAAAAAACACCAAACCAAGGCAGGCAGCAACAGAAGGGCACATCATCAACTGAACCGTCAACACACTTAGCCTTTGTGAATGTCGCCAGCCGTGACTTGGAGACTGCACCAAAGCCAACGCCCACTGCCAGACCCTCTGAACAAGAAACAAGAGGAAGCAATCTTGTCAATTGCTTGCTGTCATGTTAGATTTTAAAACTCACTTCTATTATCAGCTTTGATATACTTTTTTCTTCTCAAATTTGTGCCCAATGTTTTTTAAAATTTGTAACAAAACGTGTTATTGAAATTTGTACATTTTAGGGTACAAATTTCAAAGAACACATTACAAATTTTAAAGAAAGTATTATGGTACAATTCTACCATAAGTATTCTATGGGTTCTTCTCAAATGATTGCAATAATGTATTCTTTACAAAGTAGGGTTTCTTTCCTCATTCCGATGGTAACAACCTGATGCTAGTGTGAGCTTAATAGCAATGGTAAGGTGCAAATATTATAAACCTGAATCTGTTGTATGTATATTTTTAAAGCCTGAGAATTGAGAATTAACCTGAGAATTTTTGGCCAAAGTGACTCAAAAATCTAAGATTTTTAACCATCTAGAAGATTTTTTCTATGCATTTTGAGACATTTAGAATAACTTTCTAGGTTGCAGCTGAAGCTACAGGGGAAGTCACAGGTGAAGTAACTTTCACTAGTAGTTGCAGATTTCAAGTACTACTTTATAGCTTTTAATGGTAGAACTGGCCTAACCCTACATCACATAACAGCCAGACTGCAGTTCACAAGAGCATTACTACTGTAATGCAGTGAGATTACATCAATATTTTGGAAACTGAGTAACATAGCCAACCAGGAATAATATTCCTAACATTGAGAATACACTCCAAAAATTAACAATGGATACCTCTTCCCAACTATTTGTACTTTGTAGGTAAAATTATTGGTTCAAGGAATCTAGATTTCTCCTAGCCTAAAACAGTAGCTGAACTTGTGTTGAATAGCTTAAAATTATATAGTCTTTTGAGTGCAATGATGCCTCAACTCTTCAGGACCTAATTTGACCAATGATTTCACCAACACAATGTATAATTTATAGTGTATTTTATACAAGCAAAGCCTTTATTTATACAGAAATTATAAATGAGACTATAATGTTTTACCTTCTTCAAGCAAGATACATGGACTTGGATGGTTACCTTATAAGTTAACACCCAAATTTTTATATAAAACCAACACTTAGTCACCACCATTGCTACTGGAAGTGATATAAGTGGTTCAGGTATTTGAACACTGAATGATGTAGTAGAAGTTTAACAAAATATTGAACAATTTGAAATTTCTAAGGACAACACAAAATTCACATCGCTTGGAACAATTAACTTGAAATTTTATAATGAAAGTTCATTAATTCCACTATATTAACTGCACTCACCAGGAATGTTATGGACGGTAATAGCAACAATGAGAAGTAGAATTCTCTTCCACTGCTGGTGCGTGAAGGCACCCGCACTGCTAGGAAGCCCCGCCTCCTCCGAGTCCTGACCAACGGCAGAGTAGGACTGGGGGCTGCTGCTGCTGCTGCCGACGCGCTGCTTCATGTCACCTGGTCACACACATGCAACATGCACTAACCAAAACCTAGGATTCTAATTTTTTACACCTAACATTAATTTTCAGTGACTTGCTGTTGAATTTATTAGTTCATGAATTCAAGCACTTTTTGTCAAAAAATTTCTGCAGCAATGTTGTCCAAAGAATGTTGTCTGCACCAATGTTGTAGTCATGAAACTTACACACATGATCACATTTTTACACAGATCTTCACTAGACTATCTAGTAACAATGTGCGTATAGTTCAGGAGTTAATTTGTTCTTGACAAATTATATAAAATTTAATGAAAACTGAAATATCAAACAAATAGAACCATTTAAAAATGCATGTGATGTTAGTACATACGTGTTTTGAATGCAGAGAACTGCTTCAAAGTTCCAAATCTGTACAGTTAGAAATTAGTAAGTCTTTACTAACACTGAAGCCTTTAGTTTTGCCTAAGAATTTAAAAATAAAGATTCATTAAATTTATAATAGCAAATGTACATTTGTACTTCAAGCCTTGAAGAAAAACAAGCAAAATTTTTTTTACAAGTATACAAGAGGTACTAATATACTGTAGCATTCCGACATGCTCTACATAATTAGCGTTTTTGTACTGTCACATGTGATTTTATTATAAATTTAAAATCGAGAAGTTCCTTAACTCGAATTCCTTGAAAAACAAAGACCTGATTTCAATTTCTCATGGAAATAGCTTTCAAATTTCAGCGTAAACAAAGAAGTCTTCAAATGCGTGCGGATACAATGAATTTGTCTAGAGTTTATTCAATATTTACCAAAACTCTTCACCAAGAACCACAGATGACCATGAGAACATGTTAAAATTGTTCATATGAGGCCCCTAGAATCATACAGTACCAAGCGCCATGTATAGCAATAATGACTAATGTATTTAGCACTTACAAAAAAATTGTTTGAATTGTTTAAATTGTAAACCACTGTCATCGCAAAACCCTTCTGTCTGGGGAGCGAGTAGTAGGTACAGACAGATAACTGCAAACTGGTCAAATGCCTCCCTTGGTTTCTGAGATACATGAATATCAAAATTACTAAGCTTTGAAGTCATTTTTAAAAGATGGCACTTAGTACCTTATGATTCTAGAGACCTGAGATAACCATTTATTTTACTACGTTTACCCTAAACCCTAATTTATGGGAAAAATGACTCGAAAAAGTTTACGTATAACATAAGGTGTCTCATGTGCATAACGTAAAATGCTTTGAGCAGCCTCAGTAGTTAGAATTCTCTATTATCTCCAACTGCACATGATACATCAAGACAAAGCAAGCTATGGGCACATACCGACGTCCAGGCTGGTATATGCTGCTGTGCCAAAGCCGGAGTTTGTGCCTGCACACACACATATGCAAGGCTGCTTAAAGTTTTCTGGTGCACACTTACGAGCAGTGGCACAGCCATTTAAAAATTTTGCAGGGGCCAGGATCCTCAACAAATAATTTCAGAGGGAGACCCAGACATTAATTATCAGCAATCTATTTATTCTTTTACTTAAAATGATGACTGAAACTGCCCCTCGGCTGTACCACTGCTTATGAGTGTGTTGTGCTCGAAGCACAAGTCAACGCACACAACAAATGCAAACCACAATGCACAAAGTACAGGAAAATTTGCTCACAGCTGCACATGAATGCACACAATATTGTGCAGTGTGTCAGTGCTAAAAAGTTTGGGTAACCACACATTGTGATGGTGAAAGCAAGACATGCAAGTGGAGATGATGCTGGCCTGGATTTCTTCCAACAACAAATACTATTTATTAATGTTTGTGCACGCAGTTATATAATAGGCAAAATGAAATTAACTGGTTATAATAATTATAATAATAGGGGAAAACTATTTCAAGGATTTTAAGATACTTCAAATGAGACTAAATAATCAAAACTTCCCAAAGTTCAAACTAATCTTAATTTTTGGACAATTTTACACTTCAGCAAACAAAAGTTATTTTATTAGTTTTGTTTTTAGTTCACTCAAAATATTTAAATAGAGGATAACAAAATAAATAAAGTTTGCTACATAGAAAAGTCCCTCTACAAAAAAATATTCTGATATTCATGATTCTTTTCTGCACATTCAACTTACACCATAAGCAACACAGACAAATAGGAAAGGAGCCACAAAAAACTACTCCACAGTAGATGTTTCAAGAAATGATGAAGCTGCAATAAATTAAAAAGGGCAGACTAAAATAATAGTAGAGACATAACAAATAACTATCACTGTGAGCTTGAAGAAATCTCTCTTTGTCCAATTTATGCATTGACAGGTACAAATGGAGCCATTTTATGCTTGCTCAAGAAGAACAAACGTGTTCCCAAGAGAGGAAGACGGGATGCTCCACTCAGTATGCAATTAAGGAAACAGGAAAGATTGAGAGAAATTTTTGAAATAAAATTAACATGAAGAATTCAGTGATAGGCACAGCAACAAAAACAAAATAGAAAACCAAAAATAAGCCCATATTGAACAAAAATAGATTCTATTTCAACTAAAGGATTGCCTACCTAACCTCCAGCTCAGGACCTCATCTCTTACCCCTAGAAGCAGCCCTAATTTCCATAAGCACAATAGTTCCATTTCCTGAGGAGGTTCTGTCATATATATTGTAAGTCAAGATTAAAAGCTAACAGAAAAGTCTGAAAAGAAAATATTAGGTGCAATTTAAACAAAGAAAAAACACTCAAGTCGCCCAGAGATGCTGATCCAGATCAGACAAACTTAGTGTATGCAATGTACAAAGGCAACTCACACATCAACTTATAACCTATTTTTCTACATAGAGCAAGGAAATTCATTCAACCCAAGATAAAGAATCATGCACAAATTTACACATTAGCTTAATAGTTTACACATTGAAAGGCTTATTTATGAGTTTTAGCTGTTTCCCATCTCAATAAGAGAGATGCAAAAGAAATAGATGCAAAAATATAATTTTAAACAAGGCAATGACAGAGAAGATGTATGTGGACTGGTACCTATTTTTAGGTCTGGTTTCTTGTAAGCATTTTCTACTAAAACCTTTGGAGCAAACCGGATACACCAATAGGTCTGTGATGCCCATGCTTGCGATGCAGAACTTTGGTAATAAAATCTTGTAAAACCCAAACTGGTGGGAGATAGAACACCAGTAAGACAACACTGGAAGGAGTTCATTACTTAACCAAACAGTAGTATAGCAGTTAATTTGAGACACCATTTCCATAACAAATATGTTTTCACAGAAATAATATGTAGGACCATTTATTATGGATTAAGGAAAATGTAAAATCTATGCTATAAGATGTGTACCCCCACAGGACAACCTAGGCTTAGAAACAGCAAGTTAAGTAGGAAGAGAGAGAAAAGTCATAAAAGAGATAATGAAGAAAGTTTTTAAAACTCAAAGTAAAAGTGGGCACAGAAAATAGAAGCCCCAAAGGTCTATCTACTGTACAACTGAGGTAACTGCACTGTACTTGACTCACTGGAGAATCAGAAGTAACTGTTCAATGAAGGTTTTATTACAATTGGACAAATATTTCCCATATGAACAGAAAAATTTAATTTAAATTGGAGAGTAAGGATTGGCTACCCCATACCAAAGAGAGAAAAATCAGCCCACAACAGACTCCAAAGCTAGTATTGTGGAACTAGGAATGGTCAGCTAAGAATATAATACTAGTGACCTGAATAAAATAGAGTAGCCAGAAGAACATAAATAGGATTGATTACTACTCTACAGTCAGTGCTAAGCTGTTAGGGATTAGGTCACTTGAATACCAAAAACAGAAAGTATCACAACTAATGGAGCTAAAACCATCACTAAATTTTGGCATACGCCAAAAAACTAATGTAAAATTAGGTTGAAAATCAATGTAAAATTAGTGAAAGAGAATGGCAATGAGAAAATAAATCTTGAGTTCAGAGTAACACAGCTGACAAATTGAGTCTCTAGGCAGTTGGTTCATCAACAATCAGTAATTTCATTGCATGCAATATAATCTTTAAAAATTCATCTTGAAATGAAATTGAGCAGATATAAAATGTTGAATATATAAATACTCCCAAAAAATGTTGGAGCAATTTGGGCAAAAAAATGGAATAGGGGTGCATTTGAATGAAACATGTTGTGAGAAAATAGACCGGATCTAGTGTCCAAGTTGGACCAATGTTGGGATGGAAGAGATGCAATAGTATACAAAGAAATATCTAATGAGAATACAAGAATGTGCACAAAGGAATGGAGAATACATGCAGGCCATTAAATACATTGTAGCTTACATAAGCCTGGCCTTACACCCAACCCCATTTGCATGGAAAAGAATGACTGACCAGACTCATTCTTGGTGGCATGGATGTGACAGTAGAGTGCAAAGGATTACAAAACACAGAGATATTTACAAACACTGTACATGAACACCAGATTTAGCCAGAAGATGATACATACTTGGAGATGACAAATATGCTGGTCTGAAGTCATCATCTTTTTTGACCTGGCCCAGTGAGCCTGGAATAAAAAAGTAAAAATCCACTCAAAAAAAATTTAAAAAATATTCACAGTGTTACCAATAATACTGTAAGCTCCAGAAAAAAAATTAACTAGGCACAATACTATTGTGAGGCTGCTCTTCCAGTGTTCCTTGTCGTACAAAGAAGTAGGAATGTCCCAGTTGGGTCTTACAGCATGCCAATCCCAGTGTTGATTGTTAGTTCTACTATTTGATTATCAGGATTATCCCAATATCCTTGAAAATGCATTAGGTTAACTTTAGCATCTTTGTACAGGCTGTTGGAATGTGCAAGGAACAATTCTCATTCTTTTTCAACTTGGATAGAGATTATTTGCTCTAACTCTAATAATCATTAAGCAATTGAGCAGGAATTAGAGGTTTAACATCCAGAATAGAATGAATGACTAAGAGTTTACTTGTATCAAGTCCTACCTAGGTGGCCAAGCTTATTGATCACCCATACTATGTTGATATTTTAAAATGAGAACAGTGGAGATATTTCTTTTAATATACACTCTATCTTCAAGTTCATCAGATTAATCTCAAGTTTTATACCTTGAAAATGCAGTTAAGTGTAAAACCTTTAACATAGCAAGATACAATGTGCTAGAGATAAAAAATACTCTAGCAGCAATATATGTTTGCAAATACTATTTTACTTTCCCAGACTAGGGCTCATTCACACCCACAGTTTGGGAGGAGAGCTAGCATTTTTCTAGTCAGCACCAATTTTATTTTTTATCATTGGTTATCATAAATGTTGTAACTGGCATATCAGAAACTTTAACTTATTGTGTAAGTTTAGATATCATCCATACTTTGATTTGCCAAATGAATTGAAAATAAAAAATTTGAAAATTTTGGGAGTTGATAGTCTCCTTAGAATTATTAGTGTACTTCACTAAGCATATCAGGAATTTCTATGTCCGTGGAAAAAATACAATTCTACATGGCTACAAATAGAAACCAGAAAAGATATTTTCCACCTTTAGCAGTAATAAATGATAAATGCAGTTCATGGAAAGAACAATTTGATAGATTTGATCGACAATGCAGTATCAATCAGTAATTCTTTAAAGTTTGATGACTTGCATTGGTTGGCAGAAGAAATGCAACAGAAAATAGTACCTATTCACTCTTATTTGCACCAATGATATACCATTGGAGATATGCAGAAAGAACTTAACTCTATTCAACATTCATTACAAATAATAGAGAAGAACAATCAGCAACTGACTAAAAAATAGAGTAAGGCATTTTAGACAAATGATTATTTAGCTCAGAACTTGTACCACCTACTCACCAAGTGTATCTTGTTTGTGGTGTAACAGCAATGATGTTGGGTTGGAGTCATCCATTAAATGATCAGCAAAGAAGACAAAAGCCCCTCCAAGTAAGAAGCCACACGCCACAGGGATGAAGGCATACTCGCCACGTGCACCATAAAGCTTGGAGTCCTCAGCCATCTCTATGGCAGGAGCCAGGAGTGACCAAAATGATGCAGCAGTCATGACTCCAGCAGCAAACCCTAAGCTGCCATCCAGAACTGTGCGCTGCATAACAAGGGCCAATTAATTATGGACTTTACACACATTACTAGTGTCTACTTAGGAACAAACCAATGAAATGTTAAAAATAATCAAAAGAACAAGTTTAGGGTGATCTTCATAACACATTTCAAAACACAGGAGCATTAGCTGAAGAATTTGTGCCATTATTCAAGAAGTCGTTATTTAGGATTGGCATAAATTGGCAGCAAGTTTACTTGTTTAAAAATAACTTTTTATGAGAAGGCATCTAACAGAATAAATCTCACCCATATTCTAAAACAGGGAAATTGAAATACAACATATTAACTTTACTAAAAGCTTAGAAATTTAAAACATTACAAATATTAACCCATATCAATAATTTTTCTCCATACATTGACTATGTAGAAGTACATATCTGTACCACTGCATATTGCTCATTTGCCTAACAGTATGAATGAATAACATTTCAATTATTGCACAACCTTTTTAAATTTTTTAAAAAGACAAGAAAGTTTTCAAGCAGTAAAATTGCTTTTTAAATTTGTTTACTTCTGCCTCAACCATAGCAACAACACATACATAGTCAATGTGTTAATTCTCCAATGCCTAAATCACTATCTTTTCAATGACATCAATTCCACACTACAATACACAGCTACCTCATAAGACAGAGTCAGGAAACATAATCCATGTTTCAAGATCTGTTCTGCTATGCCTGAGCCAGCATCAATTCCATAACATAATGCACTGCTACCTCATAAGACAGAGTCAGGAAACATAATCCATGTTTCAACCATCCCTGAGCCAGCCGGCAGGTCCAAAAAGCAAATTACCTTGGTGCCCTTCATGAAGAAGACGAGAGCTGAGCCAGCAGCTGTGAGGCCCCATGTGAACAGAGTCCCCAGCAGGGCCTGCACTACTGGACTGTAGCCAACAATCATTTTGTGAAGTGAAAAATTGTTTTTCTAATTTCTAACTGAAATTTGATAGCCGAGATGGTATTTTTTCCAGATAATTATTATTTTCTGATGCTGTTACATGATCCTATGTTTAAATAGAATGAAGAGTAAAATTCATGTGTGATGAATCACCAACCCTAATAGCACAAAGAAAGTATAATTAGCAACAGACCAAAATTAGGTATTAACTTAAGTGCTTAGTCAAAATGCAATATCAATTGCAAAAATTATTTTTAAGGTTATCTGTTCTGCTGAAAACAAGATTACAGAACAATTTTGCTAAAAAATTTTAAGTTAAAGGCAAGTCCTTTCTCAGAGTAATAATAATATATTGATAAGAATCCTGGAAGAAAATGGAGCTCATTAAATGAAATTCAAAAATGGCATCTTCATGTGTGAAAGCAATTTCAAAACAAAAATAGAGTACCCTGGATGTTACAAGTACATCATCTAAACACATAGTGAACCCTAGCCACATTGCATGAATGCAACAAAACACAAGTTTCATATACACCCAAGCAGGCAATGGGAATTTTGAAAGTTTGCATGCAAACTTGTCTCAACTTGGCACCACGACAGTATTTAGCATCCAAGAGATTTCTAAAATAATAAAAGAAAATAGAGCAATAATGACAAGAAACTTTTTGAAAGCACTATTACTAGTATTTATTTACAGATAGTCCATAATGATTAGTAAAAAATTTAATAACATTTAGCTGACCACCAGCCCACAATGTTCTGTAAAACATCTGTGAGTAGGGCTGAATTTATTTACCAAAAAATATCACCACTGGAAACCATGGTATAACAAGCAAATCAGAATAAGGTATGGATAACTATGTTTGGTTATAGAACTTTTCAGTACCATCATGCCACATGTAAATTTTAGAGCTAGTTTCATACAGCTGATAACTCAATCTTCTTCTTGTAAGAGGGAACATACTGAAAATTGTAGGATCCTTTAAATGTTCTTCGGAAAAATTAAGATAGTTTTTGACATGAATTGGTTTCAACAAAGGTATTTTTCTTAGTGCACACACAAAGAATCCCTCATCTCTAGAAATGCTCTAATTGTATTTTGTATGCATTTTCCAAAGTTTATTCCAAATAGTTTTGAAATTCAGATTGATTCACTAAATTGTTTTTACTTTAATGCATATATATTGAGCTACAGGACTTGAAATTTTTGATGTCCTGAATGCAGTAGGCTTACATAGACCAATGTTACCTAATATTTGAACTAGTTCAACTTCCTGTAATATTTTTATTACCATAGACCGTAATATATCCAAATTGTGCCTCTACTAGCTGAGATGACTACCTTTAGCATGTAGATGAAATTTTTTTATGGCGCAATCCCATTTTATGAATCCAGACAAGTAATTTACTGGTCCTTCCTGGCAATTCTACAGTCTTTGCCATATTGGAATTATAGCATCAGACAATGACTTTCTCATGCAGCTCTCAGACATTGACTGAGGTCAGCTATTGAGTGGGCCCTGAATAGTTTTTTTTTTTTAATTTGTGCAGCATTTGTGCTCAGCATGCAACTTCGAAAAGTTGAAAGACAATTATTGCAACAAATGTAATTTTGTGATGAGTTAGCAACTTTTTAAAGCAACAATTCAACACTTTTGTCAATATTATATCAAAGCTTTGCTATTCAGATTTTCATATGCTGAATTTGTATTTAGAATGAAAATACAAAAGATGTTAATTTTTCAATACTTTATTTCTGAACAATCATGGTAAATAAACTTTCAAGCATGTATTGGACATTCATTGCACACAATGTTATTCCGTTTGAAATATTTGTCAATATTCCATGAAACTTTTTTCAAATCTTAAGGAAGTTAAGTTTCTGAATTATTTTTTAACTTTCATACATCTAAGAGTACATTATTGGAAATTTAAAAAAATTGGTCAACTGTAGATAAATCAATGCATTGTTTTCCAGGGGATAAAAATAAAAGCTGCAGTGACAAAAATATTTTGTTTTAACATTTTCATTATACATGACACCTTATAAAATTTACACAGACCAGATAAGTTAATTTAAATTTCCCAACAAATAGAAAAATATTCCTGAGAGAGGAAAGGAAGAAAGCATCATTTAGTATAGAATTAGTAGAAAAAAAATCATGTACTAGATGTGTCCCACATCCTGTACATAGGAACAGCAAAGTTGAGAGGAGTTTATGGAACATGATCAAAATTGAAAATGAAAGTAACAGGTGCTAAAAAAAAAGATTGCAATAAACAAAAACATAAACGGTCTGCAACAGCAAATCGCCTATTGTACTTCAACAAAAAGAAGCCCTACCTAAACTTTTATTTGGTTTCTCATATCATCCTGGAAGTGCTAATTCTCATATATACATTACTTGTACTCCTCTGAAAGGATAAACCTTACATTTAGGTATGGTATATTTTCTCACTGTGTGTACAAAATAATTACATAAAATATCTTTATGTTATAAACAGGAGATCATATATATGGTCACAAAAGACCAATTCACCAGTGGACCTAATCAAACTGCATTGACTTGACAGCCATATACAATGGGAAAGTCTACATGCAGACAAATTTTAATATACAGGTTTTAGTAGGTACTCTGCTAATTGATATGGGTAAATGTCAATAATTTTTTCCATTTGTGGTTGTAAATTATGCAAACAATTTTCCGTAAATGTTATGGAGAAGCTACTAGTCAATTTTTGAAATATTGTTGCTTTAATCATGGTAATTATATTGAAATAAATTACTTTTCTTCTATGCACTTTCCAGGGTAAATGAGTATTTAATGAGTGATAGCGGTAGGTTACTTACTGCAATTCTAATCTTTCAAGAGGGAGAAATTGTTCTGAGGGAAAGACTACACTGGAATCTCTCTTCCGACACGCTCAAATGATTGTTAGGTTGCGTTAATTTACGTTAAGTAAGGTTACCTTGGGTTACATTAGGATAGGTTAGGTTAGATCAGTTCAGTTTCATTACGTATGTCACCGCTATAACTCGTTAAATACTTATTTCCCCTCAGAAATAGCATTAAATAAATGTGGTTCATTTTGGGTCATTATGCATTGCGCTCATGGAAATGGAAAATTCTCTTCCAAAGAATCACTAAAGAAATACGTTTTACAAGAATGACATTCTGCTTGCTGATACGTTATTTCTGAGATATGACAATAATTACGTTCAGATAGGAATAACATTATATAGTCGGTTGCTTAGTCACCGCATTGTTGGGTCATACCCACTTCAATGGCAGAACACGCCCAATTTTTGGCGGGAGAATAGTGTCGGTTTGGGTAAGTTAAGGCCACCGACCAGTCAAAAATCAAAAATCCATCATGTTTTTTTTTTATTGCTCTATTCGATTGAGAAAGTCCTAAACTTCATTCCTGCAAAGCGGCAGAACGATCCGTCTCACCAACGTATGTCAAATGGGGGTTTGAAAGGAGGGTGGAGGGTAGCTCGCCCGGCTAGCTCGTGCAGATATGCCACGCTGGCTGAGCCCGTTGGCGCTGAGTGTCAGTTTGTTCATAATTAGGTGTGTATCTATCTCCTTGCAAGTCAACACTTTTGAAATTTGGCATGTTGAATTCTCGGTACCTCTACCCCTCCCTCCCTCGGGAGTAAGAAAGAGGGTGGGGGGAAGCTCGCCCGGCCAGCTTGGGAAGACATGCCAAGTGAGCTTGGTCGTTTGCTGCCGACTGTAGGTTTGTTCATAATTAGGTATGCATCTATCTGCTTGCAGGTCAAGACTTTTGAAATTTGGCAAGTTGAATTCTCGGTAACTCCACCCCTCACTCCCTCGGGAGGAAGAAGAAGGGTGGGGGAAGCTCGCCCAGCAGGCTAGTGCACATGTGCCAAATAAACCGAGTTAGTTGTTGCTGACCGACGGTTTGTTGATAATTAGATATGCATTTATCTGCAAGCAGATCAAAATTTTTGCGATTTGGCAAGTTGAGTTCTCGGTACCTCCACCCCTTCCTCCCTCAGGGGGAAGGAGGGTGATTGGTAGCTCGCCCGATTTGCTTGCGTAGTTATGTCACGTTAGCTGATCTAGTTGTTGCAGACCGACGATTTATTCAGATTTAGATAGCTTTTTTTCGATAGCAGATCAAGATTTTTCTGGATTTGACGTTGATTGCTCGGTACTGATGTAGTGATATAAGCGTTTGGCTCTGCGTGGCGCTTCCATATCCTATAAGAGGAGCCTATGAGGATGCCAAGGACGCCCCAGCTTATGCTCCTGGTGCGTTTTAGACATTTTTGGTACCACTTGTGGTACTGGTTCCTTCAAGGAACCACAATAACTTCCAAAAATGATAGTCAAAACGTCAACACTACCAATTTCTCCAAGAAATGTAGCTTGCAAACAAAAAAAACCTGTCTCGGCACTAAAACGCGGTTTCTGGGCAATACAAATGTCAATATTCAAGCTTCTTCTTCTCAAAAAGTAGTTATCGTAGAGCAATGATTTTGGTATCATTAGATGCGCAAAGAGTTGCTGCATAAAGAGTCAGAGGATTATATTGAAATTCACAGAAGATTTTTAGTTACATTAAAAAATCTACGGAAAAATGAATGACACTTTAAATTTTTTTTTTTAAATTCTATAACAAATAAATTATTGGGAGTTTCAATATAATCCTCTGACTCTTTATACAGCAGCTCTTTCCGCATTCAATGACACCTAAATCATTTCTCTACAATGACTACTTTTTGAGAAGAAGTGGCTTGAATATACCCCATTTTTTCTTTACATTTTTTTCGTTATCTTCGTAATTACGGCGAAAACGGAAAAAGTGCCCAATATAACCCTTATTCATTTTCTAAAATACCTACGTAAGCAAAATTTCATAGATCTAGATACCATACAGAAAACGGGACGGCCATTTTCTTGATTCTGACTAGACGGTTCCCTTAAGGTAAGCTATTTTAGGTTGATTAATGTTGATTTTAGGTTAGTTTATTTACCTAACCTAATATTATCCAACCTAAACTCACCCATTGTTACGTCAATACCGTACTACAACATATTTACAAATCCGTTCCTTTACTTTTACATACAATGTTCCTATAACTTCAAAGTTGAATAATTCAAAAATTATGCACCAGCAAGCAGAATGTCATTTATGTAAAATGTTTTTAAATGTGCTCCTTTAGTGATTCTTTGGTATGGAATTTTTTATTTCCGTGAGCATATTAAAATGCTTAATGACCAAGGATATTAAACATTTCACTAAAATTAACTTGGTTACAAAATTCTATTTGTGTCGTAGCATTACAACCAAGTTTTTTACAATTCAAGACTTTCCAACACATTCAAATTCTGTTATTTAATTTAACCCTTTCCTTCCCAGCACTCTAAATGGTAAGGGAAAAATTTTCTGAGGTAATTTCAGGTAACTCTATTAAATGAAAGAGCACAATAATATTTTCATGGTATGATAATATTTCTTCAAAAAATTTGCAAAATTGTTTGAAATGCTATACATTTCCATTGGTGCGTGTATGAACAATTTACCTAGTGGTTCATCTGTGTCCCACTCCGTGGTCAAAGTGTTAAACTGAAAAAAATTATGCTTTAAAAATGGATGCTTCGACACCAAAAATATGGCCAAAATATCTGAGAGAAAGTATCAATTTAATTTTTGGTTAATTTTATTGGTCAATACATGTACGTATGAAAAACTTGCTCAAGATAAATAAAAAAGGTATCAAATGTATTCCATAGACCATGAAGCTTACATTGAGGGGATATCAATAGCAAATTGCACGTGTCAAACTTCTGGAGTGTCTACAAACATAGCTGCACGAATATTTGTAATTGCCGTAATTTAGTAATTTGCTTCAAATTTTTTCACTACTAAGTGAATTACCCTAAAATTTTGTTAATTTTCCTACACTTGAAGCACTAGCCATCTGGGAACTGGAGTTCCCGTTGGAAAGGAAAGGGTTAATTAAAAGGCTGTAAGCTTGTATTAAAAGTTTGGTAAATGAGAAGCGTTTGTCAGTAATTGATTTTGAAGTTTTTGGTGCCTAAACATATTCAATGAGATCAAAATAAACAAGTTTTTGTCTATGCACTTTTTCACGGAATTGAGGATTTTTTTGAGTTATAGCGGTATGTTACTTTTCATCTTTGATAACAAATGCGATCAAATAAACAGCTACTAATTGATTTTTGAATTTTTGTTGCTTGAATCCTGGTAATAACACATCAAAATAAACCACTTTTTTTCTATACCCTTTTTGCAGTAAATAAGTATTTTATGAGTTAGAGAGGTAGGTTTTATGGTCAATGTAAAGTTTAATGCAATCACGGAAAATAAGAATTTCGATCTTAGGAATCACTAAAGGAACCCATTTAAGAACGTTTTATATGAATGACACTCTGCTCGCCGATGCGTTACTTTTGAATTATTGAACTTTGAAGTTGGCCTTCGCGCCATAAGGAAACGAGCAGGCAAAACAGAATTTAATTAATAACGGAAGCTATTACAAATGTAAAGAGATTGGGTCATGAAGGGGAGGCACAGTTCTTCTAGTGAAAATTATAAACAAAGCTTCTAACCCATCCATTAGGATGACGACCGCAATCTTGTTTACATCGGCTCCAAGATGGCGACCACCATGGGCGCCGCCATCTTGGAGCCGATGTAAACAAGATTGCGGTCGTCACCCTAATAAGTGGGTTAGAAGCTTTATTTATAATTTTTACTAGAAGAACTGTGCCTCCCCCTCACGACCCAACCTCTTTACGTTTGTAATACGGGGTTAGCTTTCATTATTAATTGAATTCCGTTGCTGCCTTTCGCGCGTGAAGGCCAACTTCAAAGTTCAATAATTCGAAAATAATGCATCAGCGAGCAGAATGTCATTTATGTAAAACGTTCTTAAGTGGGTTCCTTTGGTGATTCCTAAGATCGGAATTTTTATTTTCCGTGATTGCATTAAACTTCATATTGACCGGTTTTATTTTTTGAGCAATTGAGCTGTTGAAGTACGTGTGAATACTTTGTAATTTATTACCTCTAACCGCGAAGCGGTTGGAGCCTTGATCCACTTCTAGGATATTTTAGTTAATAATAGAAATTATCACCCAAAAATAACAAATTATAGCAGTAGGCCCTATGTTAACTTTCGTTTCAGATGGCGGAAATGCACTCAAGTATTCGAGCGCGTCAGATTGGAACGTCCATTGCAGTGTTGCCATATGATGCGCTTGATGAATTACTTCCCGCTTCAAACACTAGAGTTGCGGTAAGTCATTTACCGCTATAACTTGTAAAATACTCCTTTCCGTTGGAAAGTGCATAGAAGAAAACTTGTTTATTTTGATCTAATTAACAATGTTTGGGCACCAAAAACTTGAAAATTGATTACTGATAATTGCTTCACATTTACCAAAAGTTTAATAGGCTACTAGGGTAATGTTCGAATGGCCGGACGGTTCGAATCGTCGGTCATTTTTAGTTAATTATGACTTTTTGCGCTCGGTAGCTATCCAAAAACTTAACCCGCAAGGCCTGTAGTGGTGCAATCTGCTACGCGTCTTACGGGGTGGCTTTTGGATTGCTACCGATCGTCAAAGTTGAAAATTAACGAAGAATGACCGACGATTCGAACCGTCCGGCCATTCGAACATTACCCTACACTTTCATTATTTTTTCAAATGGTTACATGATAAAAGTTTTCACTAAATTGGTCAATGTGAAGTTTCATGCAATCACGGAAATTAATAATGATATTGCAAACAATCACTAAAGGAACCCATTTAAGAACGTTTTTCAAGAACGACATTCTGCTCTCTGATGCGTTATTTTCGAGTTATTGAACTTTGAAGTTGGCCGTCGCGCGCTCAAGGAAGCGCGCGTAATTTAATTAAAAACGGAAGCTAACCCCCTACTACAAACGTAAAGAGGTTGGGTCGTGAGGGGTAGCCACAGTTCTTTTAGTGAAAAGTATAAATAAAGCTTCTAAACCACCCATTAGGGTGACGACCGCACGACGGCCAACTAACATGGCGACCACCATGGGCGCCGCCATTTTGGACCCGATGTCAACAAGGTTGCGGTCGTCACCCTAATGGGTGGGTTAGAAGCTTTATTTATCATTTTCACTAGAAGAACTGTGCCTCCCCCTCACGACCCAACCTCTTTACGTTTGTAATAGGGGGTTAGCTTCCATTTTTAATTAAATTACGCTCGCTTTCTTGGGCGCGCGACGGCCAACTTCAAAGTTCAATAATTCGAAAATAATGCATCAGAGAGCAGAATGTCATTCTTGTAAAACGTTCTGAAATGTGTTCCTGTAGTGATTCCTGGGATCGGCATTATTATTTTCCGTGATTGCATGAAACTTCACATTGACCACTAAATTTTGTAAGTAAGCCAACTTGGAATAATTGTTTGAAAATTTAATATCTAGATTTCATTCCAGTTTTTTACTATGCAAAGCCAACATTGATACAACATGCTACCAAATTAAACAAGCATGAATGAGCAACACCACAAACACTAAGATACACAACTGTAAACAGCTTAGTATTGAAAAACATAATAGAGCACAAGACTGGGCAAATAAAGCAGCATGTGTACTGACAAGCAAAATCCTGTCTAGGCCAGCAGCCAATCTTCAAAATTCAATGACTAGAGTCAGCAAGATTCGGCTCAACACCTGCATCAGAAGATGGCGGAATGGCAGGTGTTGCAATTATCGATCTTCATCAGCATAGGCAAGGTGTGTTTGTAGTCACGCTCCTTCTGAGATAACCTTACAAAAAGGCTGTCTAATTTTATGATATTCTTCCTGCTTAATTACAATGGATCCAAACGATTAAAAAACAGCAAGATTTCAAGAAAGTAACTTAGGTATTGAAATATGTGACAAGTTCGGATAATAAAAAACCACGTACTCTCAGCTCTTGCCGCAACTAAATTTACAAAATCACCGTCACTCCGCATTCCATCGAGGCTTGACCTTAACTGAAGTTAAGACAGGTTAGACAGCGGAGTGAGCGGACTCATCGGACAGACAGCTGATCATGAGGTCAGTCCAGGGCTTGCATGAGTCTGAAAGTTCTTACCCTAAAACTTTGTTCAAGATTACCCTAAAAATGCATGAACTTGAAACTTGAACTTGAAATTGAGGGCCGACAGCGTCGGGGCCTTTGTAACGGCCTACAATTCCCTCCACAGTTATCACACAAAGAGTTCAGCGCCTGGTACCAGACTTGTCCACTAAACTACTCAGGATTTACCAATCCTTGTCACAAGCTGCCATTGGATGGCGTCACTGGGATAGCCAGTGCGTCAAAACACCATCCCCAGGCATATTGGGTCATTACTGACCATTCTACCTGACTGGCTCATTCCAGTCACTGTCTCTTACTCCAGGCACGCACAAGAAACAATTTCATAGCTTCAATGATACTCAAATTGCACTCCTGATCCAATCCAGCAAGACAGCTCATACCGCAATCATCTTCAGCACATCTGGCATACCACTCATTCTCTCCATACTGCTCAAGCACCACATTCATAAAACTTTCTCTCTCTTGCTCATACTTACTACATTCCAGCACAAAATGCTCAATTGTTTCCTCCACTCCACTAATACACTGCCGACATAATCTGTTATTATTCTCATTCCACCTCCATGTACGTCTGTTCACACTCAATGACTTACATCTCACAGCAAACAGGAGTTGACTTCCAAAACTACCATCATAGAACATCTCAAACTTAGGTGCTTCTTTTTTCATATACCAGTCAAGTGTAGGCTTCCGCACCATGCTAAGCCTCCACTTATTCAATCCATACTCTTTTGTTTTCCTCTCAATCTCTTTCTTCCACCTCTTGCAGTCCCACTCAGGCCCTACACCTCCAGGATTTATTAAACTCCAGTCATCCACAGGTCTCCCAATTCTAACATGAATAATCTTTTGCATACTAAGCTTCCTTGCATGCCCCCAACACACTTTCTCCCAATAGCTTACACTCAGATTCCATTCAAAAATTCGCTTTACCCATCTGCTATTCTGCATTCTTTCAATTCTCACCTTATAATTCAGCACCGCCTTCATCATTCTTTCTGAAAATAGGCTCCACCCAAGGTCACCTCTAATGGCTTCTGTAGCTGTCCATTTTGGAGCACCCAATGCTAACCGTCCTACCTTATTTTGTATTACATCCAGCTTTTCAAGATCACTTCCATTCCAGGCAAGAGCACTCATACCATACATGATACTAGGTACAGCAACATACTTCCACATTCCTCTCACACATTCATACTTGTTTGCTCTGTATCTGGCCACGCTACTTAATCGTCCACTCCACTGCATAGCTTTTGCCACTTTCTCACCCTTAGTTCTAGTGCATCCATCTTCACTTATCATACAACCTAGATATTTGTATTCTTTTGTTCTACATATTCTGATTTCTCCAATATTCCACAGTCTGTCTCTATCAGTCTCATCACTATTTATAACCATAACCTTGCTTTTGTCGGCACCGAAGTTCATCTTGAAATCTGTACTATATCCGTTCACAATGTCAAGCATCCTTTGCAGTTCATGTCCACATCCACTAACCACAACCACATCATCAGCATACAACAAACAGCTCAGTCTCTCATTACCAACTTTCAGTCCTAAGCCACTCCTTCTCAGTCGAACTGCTAATTCTTCTGTGTACAATCCAAACAACAGGGGAGACAGAGTACAGCCCTGTCTCACTCCTCTAACACTCCTCACTTGCCCCGTTTCCAAATTTCCTAACCTGTATATAGCGCTTGTGTTCTCATACAGACTTTGTACAATTTTTACTATTTTTCTGCTAAACCCAACTTTTCTCAGAACTTCAAAGAGCCTAACCCGATCCACTCTGTCATACGCTTTTTCAATATCCAGGAATGCTAAATACACCTTCTTATCATCCTTCCTCATTCGCTCAATTATTTCACTCACTACAAACAGATTATCTTCCCCACGTCTATCCTGCCTAAAACCATTCTGTTCTTCACCTAGGACTCCTAATTTCTCAACTAAATTTTTCATTCTCTCATTCAAAATACCACAAAATATCTTACATACAGTGTCACCCAGTGCAATTGGTCTGTAATTTTTAAGTTCTTTCATACTCTTATGTCCACCCTTATGCAACAGAACTACATTACACTTGTTCCAGTCATCCGGTACTCTTTCACTCTTCCATATCTCATCAAATAAACATTTCAACATACTGACCACACTCTCTCCTCCAAATTTATAAAACTCATATGGGATCTTATCAGGGCCACATGCCTTTCCATTTTTCACTTTCTTCAAAAAACTTACAATCTCTTCACAAGTGATTTCGTCTTCCATTTGCAGTTCACGTTCATCAATCAGAAAATTTATGGGTGCATTATCTGTAACCTGCTCATTCATTCCACCAATGTCCTCCCAGTATTCTTCAACTGCTTTCACCAGTTGCATCCTATCTTGCACACTGCAACCATTAACTACTAATTCATCAACTTGAACTTCACTACTTCTATCATTACCTTGTATAAACTTATACCAATCTTTTATTCCATCCGGACCTTTCTTTCTTAGATTTTCAACTTGGTGTCTCTCCTCTTTAACTCTAGCCTCATTAATCATTCTCCTTACTTTCTTCTGCTGGTCCTTGTACTCATTCCATGCACTCTGCCATTCATCCTCAGTAATTCTGTTTCTTTCATACATTTTCCTCATACTGCGTTGTTTCTTATTTAAAGTCTTTCTTCTCATTCGTTCTTCCTTTATCTCACTTGTAAACCACCTGGCATTCCCTGTCCCTTTCCTACATTTTATTCTACCAATCTTTTGCTCTGCCACATCATACAAGGTTCTTGCAATCTCACCATTTAGGTCATTTACATTTCCACACCTGTTCCAGTTATACCTACTCAATTCATTCTTAAATTCTTCCCAGTTTGCCTTTTTTATCTGCCAACTTTCTTTCACACTACTGACCTTTTGCATTGACTCCTTTCTACCCCAGTTATATTCAAGCACAAGCATTTTATGGTCACTATCAATATCAAAATCATCTTCATCTACAAACATTTCATTGACACACTCTCTTGCTCTACTATTCACAATCATATAGTCAATTGCAGTTTTCCATTCCCTGCTTTGCCATGTATGCAAGCCATTTCCTATTGTTACATTCAGGTTTTCAAGTTCATTCTCATCACAAAAATCTATCAATTTTTGTCCATTTGCATTCACCGGCTCACCAAGTATACCAACATGGCCATTCATGTCACCCATCACAATCAGAGGGCACCTGCAGTGTTCTCGTACAATCCTTGTTAATATTTCATACTTTTTTACATTCTCTTCATGAGCTAAAATCCCATCAGTTGTCATATAACATACAATCACAACAATACATTCTCTGGCATGCATTCTTTCACACTTAATTGCTAACAAATCTTCACTTTCAGGTTCATTTCCAACAGGAAGTTCCTCTAATTTCCAATTTAGAGCATTCTTTACAATCAAACCAACTCCACCACCTCTTTTTTGCCAATTTACACGCCCTTTTCCTATCATATGATACTTATTCTCCTTACATGTTAAACTGACTCTATCACGCATTTGGGTCTCTACTACACCAACACAATCCAATTTTCCATTCTCAAATTCTACTACGAGGTCATCTAACTTTCCTGCATTCCATCCACGCACATTAATACTTCCAAACCTTACAACACAATTGGACAATTCCAGACGTTCCTCACTTTTGCTCTGACGGATTTTCATTCATCCAGTTCCAGCTTCCATTATGACATGAGTAGCCCTGATCCACCGGATATATCTCTTGGAGAGTTTCATCTCACCTTCTTTTGTAAGATGGACTCCATCTCCAAGAAAACACCCATCCTGGATCACGCCATCCATGTCAAGGAAGCTGGAACCCAGCTCACGCTTTCTCACACTCTCAGCTCTCATACTCATAATCCTTTCATGCAACTCTCTATTCACCTCCTTTCGCACCCTTTCATATTCCTCATCACACGCAGGCCTTCTTAGGAGGCTAGTCACCGCCACTCTAACATTCTTCTTCCGCGCCCTATCAACAACTTTCATAATTGCATTCACCGTACGTTCTCTCCCACATTCAAGCAACCCATTGCCACCTCCTTGCAGTACAACCATTCCTTCATCCATTCCATCTATCACTCTCTCAGCATGCCTACAAATCTCCTCCACTCCTTTCCCTCTCATGCTCATACATCCACTACTGTCACTCATACATACGAACCTATCAACATTCTTCACCATGCTATCTCCACATATTCTAATCATAGGTCTTACTCTCCCTTTCATGCTACTCTTTTGCTCACTTCTTTCACTCAGATCATTCTTTCCATTCATCTTCCTTTCATTCGCTTCCACTACAGGCTCCTGCACCTCATGTGGCACCACAACAGGTGGCTCATTCACTCTCTTTCCATTTTTACCTCTTTCATCATGCTCATTCATCCTTCTACTCTCATCTGTCACATTTGCACCATCATTTGCTTCATTCACACTCCTTGCACCATCATTTGCATTATCATCCACTTCATTTGCACTCCTTGCACCACCATTTACCTCTTCATTCACTGCATTTGCACCTTTCTCATTCTTTCCTTCGTTCAGCTTCCTTTCATCCTTCAAGTCAGCCTCTAAAGCAACCATCAAAATTGTCAATCTCTCAACCTCCTCTTTCAACTTCTTACTCTCATCATTCAAACATTTCCAGCACGTAAACACAAGATCACTCAACTTTCTCCGACTCATTTCTCTCAAACCTTTGCATGCATCCATATCTATCCACTCTTTACAAGTCATGCACTCAATCTCCTCATCCATTCCACTTGCACCTCCCTTCCTACGACCAGTCCTATTTCTTGCCATCCTCAAACACAGACTTCTCTCTCAGTACAAATTTCACAGGCAGAAGAAGTCTTCACTCACCAAATCTACTGAAAATCAAGTTATCAAACCAAAAGAAACAAAAACGTTTCCTACTACTCTCACAGTCACTCTCTACAATGTCACACACTATCATATGTAGCATATGTTACTCTAAAATATCAAATAAGCTTATTGCTGGTATTACATGAAAATATTCACTGTTTCCATGTTTATACGTGTAGAAATGACACTACAGCAGGGTTCATGCGGATATCAGAAAATGAAATTCTCAGACTTTCTATATTAACCGCCAGTGCTGTGTTATTTAAAGATGTGCAAAATAGTTCGTAGATATTTCGTGCAAATTGCTTGGCATATTATGAGGTGATCTCAAAGATGGCGTAGCGTGAAGGGTGTGTGTCATGTTCATTTTTATGTTCAATATTACACTATATATATGTAGCATACCGCTACATAAGCGTAAAAATTAGAAATTTGCCATTCGCACTTAAATAAATTAATTAGTAGCATTAAAAACCTTACTCTAATTTATTATTAATTATTTTCTACTTCTAATTCGTAATCATTGAAGTTTTTGTGTAAATACATGAGACGATAAAATAACAATTGACATTTTTCGAGAGAGAAGCCCTCTGGTGGCAATACTGCGCAAGGCGCGTCTCTGTTTCAAAAAGAGCACTCTTACTTTGGCGGTTGCCTAGCTCGCTCACAGCACTTTTTTCGACCTCTACATCATCGCCATACACACAACACTCACAGTTTTGAATCTCCCTGGGTTCCTGAGTGCCATGCTAAATGCTATTCTCACATAAGCTGTGACTTAACTTGCTCCTACCAATATGAGCTGTGACATAATATGCTAAATGCTAAGGACCTGGGCTTACTAGTATCCTAGTATGCTATGCTAATATGAGCAGTAACTTAACTTGCTCCTGCTAATGTGCTAATGTACTAATGTGCCGACTTGCTTCTGCTCACATGAGCCGGATTTAACTTGCTCACTCACACCTCACCTTATTTTGAGTCATTAGTTCTACCTGAGCTACGTCATTGACCCTCGCTCAATTATCTCAAATTGCCTAATTCAAGTTCCCAAATACAACTCACTCACCCTGCCTACTCCATCGCGTGACGGCCTTCGCCAACGCCAGCCTGGCTCTCCGGCACGGATTGCCCACCTAGACAAGCTCTCCGAGATCAAGATCCAAGCCAGTTCTCCTTGGTTTTCCTTCAATAAACTACACGGCAGGAAAAAGCTGAGTTAACCAAAAATTGTCATTCATTATCCCTCTTATAGTCGCTCAAATTTACTTGTCGAGAGATGTTGTAGTCTTTGCCCGTCAATTCACCCCAGCGGACAATCAGACCTACACATATATTCAAATACTTTCTTTCCACTGCAGGCCTATACTTACAGTGTTTTCAGTATAATTGGCATGTGGACAGTGTAGGACTGCCTGTTGGTTTTCGTACGGGCATATTATAAATTACGGGATTCATTAATATTCATTCGTATTATTATTGATCGTGTGCTTAAAGTGGATCGCCAATCGTGCGCTTATTATCACATGTAGTTTTCATAATATGAATAACAATTATGTTAAGATTGGTGGTTATGCTAGTTATTAACTTCCAACCTTAATCGTTTTGCTCAATAGTGTTTTTCGAAATTGTAAGAGAGGGATAATAAAGCATGGGAAACTCAGCTTAGATTTCTTTATTGAAGGAAGCCGTGATGAGCGATGGCGTGCTTGACTTCGGACGGTCTTCTCTCAGATGGGAAACTCCGTGCAGGCGAGGTCCGGCGAGCGATGACGTTGGCCAGGTGTAAAGGCCCCCTCACACGCGCAAATATGTCTGCAAACATATCTGAACTGGTGCTGAATTCGTGCGTTTGTGCGCTCATTTCAGGTTGGCACAGACTGTATGAGGCAGATGAGCCATGCTTGATAATTTTGGAGCGACCGGCTGCAAACCTTGACACCACGTCAGTGTCACGCCAGAGTTCGTGTGTGGTGCGCGACTGTACTCTGCCTCTCTCCCTCCTTATGCACTTCAATAAGCAATTTCTTATTTGTATGTTCACTAATTTTTAGGAACTATTCTTTAGCTCATTTTGAGCGAGCTTTTACATCTCTTTTATTTCTTATTCATTGCAACTATAGCGAATCCTATCAATTGTACGAACTCGCCGACTGGAGTCGCTACTCCTGTGCGTACCCTCTACCTAGCTGCTACTGGCATACTGAAGCGTGTGCCAGTCTTTGTCAAGTTTGCAGTGTGTTGTTTGCATCGTGTGAGGGGCCTTGAGACCGACAAACCAAATTCAGTTCAGATTGTCTGCCAACATATTTGTACGTGTGAGGGGGCCTTAAGTGAGTGTGTTTGTGGAGGTTCGCAATATGTTAAATTTTTGCGACTGACAGAATATAGTAAGAAAAGGCAGATTGTCGTGGTTGGAGCGGGCAGATTAGTTTGCCATTAGTAGTAATATACTAGGCTCTACTAGCTCCGAATCAAGTGATTGCAAAGTGATATGTGACCAAAAATCAGAACGTCTCAAGTCACAAATAAGCAATGTACGTGGTGTATCTCGATGGTTTAGTGAGAGATAATATGCCACATGAACTGAACTTGTAAGGCTAAAGTGAATGTATAGGTTCAGGCCCAAGGAATTGTGTGTTGTGGTGTTTGGCGCCGTCGAGGGTAAGAACGGTGTAACGCAAGCTAGAAAGGCACGAGAGAGAGTGACGCTTCAAAAACGACGCGTCTCCGCGCAGTGTTGCCAATCACAGAGGCTTCACTCTCGAAAATGTCGAACGCTATTTTATATCTTATGCATTTACACGAAAACTTCAAGGATTACTAATTTTAAGTAGAAAATTATTAATAATAATTTAGAGTAAGATATTTAATGTCAATAATTATGCTATTTAAGTGCGAATGAGGAATTTTATAATTTTACACTTTTGTAGCAAATGCTACAATTATGACCTTATCAAAATTCTTGTAAATGTCATGCTTATATTTTTAAATCTAGAGCAGTAGAGAAAGAGCTATTGCCAGCTGTTAAATCTGTCCTTATTCTTCATGAGCTTAACAAAAAGAGCAATAAAAGCTCGAGTCAAATCTGTATGAAAGCTCCGGGTTTCTCCGTGATGGGAATTTACCGTTGCAATGCTAGGGATGACAGTTGTGTGGATTTTCCTCGATGCCTCTCCGGGAATGTATTATTCAGCGTCTTCAAATATTCCAGATTCCTTCGACGTCAACAAACGCCACAACACATTATCCCTGGGCCTCGAGCTTTACATTCAACTGAGCCTTAAGTCACCTGGAGCCTTACTTTAACTCAGCCTTGAGTTTTCACCATTTACATTGCCCTTAGCTATGAAGTGAGCCGGACTTTTACCTGGTCTTTATTTACCTTGTATTCACCTCGGTTTCGAGGTGTTTTTCAGCCTGGTATATTATCTAATTACTGGCTAAATATTAAACTGCTCCAACTACGGACATTTGTCTTCAGCGTGTAATGATCTTAAATTTAAAAACCAATTAAGATCGATTTACCAACATCAATCACGGCTAAAATTGATTTTCATTCACCAGCTCAAAATTAAACAGATTTGGAGCTTATCCTGAAATTCCACTGATTTCTCGGGCTTGTTAATTTGCCCGCACTCTGAAAGTGACCTCCACAAAACACACTCACGCACACCCTGTCAACGTCATCACTCGCCGGAGCCTTTGCCTGCACGGACTGCACCACCTCGGTCAAGTTCTTCAGTTAATCAAGAACGCGTCGGTCCTCCCGGCTTCTTCCAATAAAGATCTATAAGCTGAGTCCAAAAATTGTCGTCACTCCCCTTCTCTTTATCGTGCTCTTAAACGTACTTCTCGAAATTATTTGTGTTTTGGTGGTTGGGTATTATCGAAAAGTCTACCCCGACCATCGAAACATAAAAGATACGTGCAACATTTTATATTGCTTTCACTATAGTTTATCTTCTGTGTTTGATTCCCTAGTTTCAAGCTCGGCTCAATGAGCGTAAAGTCTGAGGCCAGGCGATCTACTCATGACTAGCAGAGAAAAGCAAAGGCATAGTAAGAGGAAATGAACTACAAAGTAATACTCGAAACATTTATTTATGGAACACAACTCAATTAAACACAGGTTCAAAATTTTTTTACACAAAAAAACGAGGAATTTAAATGGGAAATAATAACATATACACTCTCATTCTCGGAGAAAATGCAAAGAATGTGGCAATAAATGTAATGCACTAAATGAAAAATTATGACTTGCCCAAAATTTTCGCAATCAGTAAACTCAATTAGAGCGAATTTAATTGCGTATAGAGATAATTTACGCTAAGTTAGGCTTAGCAGAAGTCACTCAAGGATCATAGTTACCCCATTGAATTAAAAATAAGAGCCTCGTAACAATTAGGAATCTCGGCCCATGGCCGAATTATTTTTAGACAGAAGCCTACACGTCAAAAAAAGCCAAAAGCCTACAGTCGAATACCTGTAGCTCCTCCAAAAATCGACGCTAGTAAGCCCTACTGCCAAGAATAATGGAAGAAGAACCTCGATTTCTATCTTACAAGCTTTTTTATTGACTCCCAAAAACTGTATTTCCACCAAGCCAACAATTCTCTAGGAATTCGAAAATTATTTTTTCAACAAAGAAGCCGCAGAATGTTGGGGTCCCATAATAACGTTAGTAGTGTCAGATCAGAACCCTACAGTTTCGCTCAATTTAATATTTGTATCACTAAAATATTTTTAATATGTACCAAACAATTCATTGGCTGTGCTATCCTGTTTTTTAACAAGATCAACAGAAGATATTTTAATTGCACTCTCACTCCAGTATTGCACCATGACTCCGAGCTGTTTAGCGTTACTGCGGTCAGTTGTTTCATTAATTAGTACAGAATATAAACTTCATCAAAGACAATGACAAGATCACTTAATATGTACATGTTAACCGAAACAATGTTTGAAGCTCTAGCTTTGTTTCACTAAGCTTACTTTCTTTAAGAAACATTTGTTTCAGTTTTTTAACAATGAGTCAGGTAACGAAATAGGTTAATTATGCTCAGAAAGATATGCACATATCAGTGATTCAATTTTTATACCTGACTTGTCTATTGGATCATTTGATAAAATGAACAAAGTTTTAGTTTGTGTTTTCCTTCTCAACACAGAGATTTTTATTGCTTTGACTGTTAGCATGAAGAATAATCTCAGATTTACCCAACGTAATGGTAGTTAAGCATAGAATAGAAGCTAGTAAACTGAGACTTTTCTTATCAGCCTCGAAACAGTTATTCGCTTTTCCACACTTCCTATCATTTTGTGTGTAGGGCTTAACAGACGATAAAATTTTGCGTTTCTTCATAGGAGATGTAGCAGCTTCATCGGGAACAGAATCTATTCAATAGTAGCAATTTTACTGAGACCAGGTAACCAAAAATTTTGTCACAGTGCAATACTGCACGCGACAGCATCTGACACAGTTAATTGCATTCGACTGAAACAAAACTACTAATACCTACCATCGGCTCGGGAAGTATCGTTCTGAATACGTTATGTAGCTGTTCAACTCCAGTTAACGACGATGACCGATGTTTTGGTGTAAATCTTGATACATTTACGAGTTAGTTATGTACGGCTAGAAAATATGAAATTCCAAACATTATATCAAGTTGCCTATCACTTTAATTATTGTCATTACTTTTAATTACCCAAGGTATTATTTATGCAGCAAATCTGGCAGCATTATACTGAACAGAGATCTGAGAGATATGCAGCGATGTGCACAGCAATTTGCACCTTATCGTAGTGTGCAATGAAAACTAAATTGATAGCGAGTTCTGACAAGTTTTGAGTTTGTTCCAAATATGGCTCTTATTTGGCATTTTCATAAATACTCCGGTAGCGTACTTCCGCAATGTATCTTACACAAGGAATGTGGGGTACTAGAAAGTAAACTTGATATTGGTAATGAAGACAGGCAATTACTCTAAAATTTTGCTGTGCTACCCCAACTGAGGTCGAATTAGCCTAAAAACCTTGGAATTTTGCTTTACCCTAAACTCTACCATAGACAACACCTGATTACCATAAAGTAGGCTATTTTACCCTAAAGTGGAAGCACTGGGTCAGTCACACCATTTTTGCGGAATGGTGACTGAGTATAACAATGAAAATTTCCTAAAATAACTAAAGCTCATTTTACACCAGCGGTGTGGAGCGACGGTGAACTTGCCACAGCTCCTCCCACGAGAGGATTGAGCATCAGTGCACACCGACTTGCTTTTACATTGCCGCTCAATACAGTGCTCCTTCCCCAGAGACAGCAATCGCTGTATTGTTCTTGCAATACTAACACAATTATTCGCAGAACAATTTGCATAATATTTACAAAATAATTTGTATAAATAAAACGCTAATATTCTGAAAAACTTGAATACTACCCAATTACCATCAAAATACACTGAAAATGGAGAGACAAAATATATCCCGATTACTAATTTGTATGTGTTTTTTTCACCTTTTTCTTTTTTTTGAGTAATCTTCTAATGACACCTGCCGAATGTTTTCCGTGTATTTGAAGTACTTTCCTTAAGAGAAATGTACATCGCGCATATTTAATTATGCTGTAATTAACTAATTAACTTTACGTTTACGTGCGTAGTGTATATTGCTTCGATTTTCTGAATAGGGACAGCTGTTTCCAATATTGGCTTCTTAGTGTTTGAATTTTCATTTTAACCATTTTAATATAATTAGGATAGTGAGGTGCTATTATTTTATTAGCATCTTCTCTAGACACTGTTTTTAAACTACTCTGCGAGCTTAATGTTCCATAAACGTGAAAATTCTTTATATTTTTCGATATGTGTTAAAATTTCTTCCTTGCTCCAAATGTGTTAGCCATGCTACACGTGCTCTCTATAGTCTCCAGTGCAACTGAAAGCTGTTGACCGGCAGTGCACACCGCCAATATTTCGCATGCTAAATGTTGCTGCTCCTAACCGTGAGCGTGGCAATTAGGGTCATTTTGCAGGGCTATGGGCGGAGCTTATTTGACTGGCGGGATGGAGCGACGCCGTGGAGCGCGAAAAAACCGTCAGTGTAAAGCTCATTTTACACCTGCGGTGTGGAGCGACGGTGTGGAGCGACAGTGAACTTGCAACAGCTCTACCCACGAGAGGATTGAGCGTCAGTGCACACCGACTTGCTTTTACATTGCCGCTCAATACAACGCTCCTTCCCGAGAGACAGCAATCGTCACGCAGGGCTTCCCCTTTGGATTTTTCCCCCCAGATCTGTTTTTTTTCGATTCCTCCTGGGTCGCTAGGTTTAATTTTTGATGTATTGCTATATATGTTTTTTTAAGTCAGTCAGTAAATTCATTATTCCCTGATGTTAATTTAATAATGCAGTTAAGAATTATTGTTTCACCACCGTATGCAAATGAATATCTGATTCAAAGCCACACCTGTCGGATGGAGTAAAACGTGTTCAATCTGTTTCTCGACCTTAAAAACGCGTAACGAACGAGTATCTTATGAACTTGCAAGCCCGGCCAAGCCAGGGATAGCCGGCGCTCCACTCGTGTTGCTTCGATTTGCTTGGCACGTTGCAGTGAGATGACGCGCATTTTGATCGTAAAACTGGTCGTGCATTCCTTTAAATGAATGTCTAAAAATTAATTTTTTCAAACATTCAAATTTTCATATTATTGCCGCACTAGTATTCAAAATGTCTTGCCCTCCAAAAACGATGTCTAAAAAGAGGTATACGCAGTCTTTCAAAGAAGAATAGTTACTGGAAAAAATTAAAAACCTGTCACGGTTGGAAACCTAAGCCGATTGGTAACAGATGTCATCAACGGAGTATGTCACCAGCGTATTGAAAAGGGTATTGCACAACAGAAAAGTCGTCTTAAAGTTGAAATTTGCGCAGCAGAAGAGAATTAGGAGACTCAGGAATATAACCAGCATTAAAATTAGTTAAAGTTTTGCATGTTACAACGTCATTCGTCGGGACACCTTACATGGGGATGAATGACCGGATATGGGTTTTCACCGGATGTAGGGTATAAACAAATGTGAGGCATAACCAAAGGTAGAGGCATGACCGGATGCGGGGCATCACCGGAAGAGGGAGTGAAGTGGTGCCGGATGGGCGAAAGGAATTTTTGGATTTTGGAGTTGATAATTTATTAGAAAAATACTAAGCCCCCTTTCCATTTCCGGGCACCACAGATGAAATACTACTAATTGTGGAAAAACAACCTTCATTCCGCTACATTGAACCAACAGTTGTGATGCTCATTTTAGTCGACAGGATTAAGGAAGATCAATATTAGAATGACTTGGCGAACGTAAAATAAAATAGATTCTTACTTTCTAGCAAAAATTTCAGGAATTGAAACTTAGAAACTGAAACTCAGCGCCGCACCCCAAATACAAACGATCCTTTTATACATACTATTGTTTATTTTCATTACCTTGTGCTTCTCTCTAAATCTTGAGTCTACAATTATCATGTGTATTACGATAACCATGTAGTGAACGTTTCCAGCCTCTTACCAGCCAAAAATTTGCGAATTATTAAAACGTCCATCTAAAAATCTAAGTATCGCATAATAATCACTCTCATTATTTTTAGGGTAAGAAATTTACTCAACATTACCCATAACCTATTAAAAAGGTGTACCAAAAAATTATGTCTCTGGAAAATTCAGTTCAACAAATTAAGAGACCTCTCAGAGACGCACCGTGGCAACACCAGTCGCCAACAAGCTCACTTTTACAATTCACTCGGTGTTGTGCGTCACGTGTCCTTGTCTCCCCGGTAGAGATTCTTAATTATATTATTCTGTGCCTCGTGTGCTTTACGATTAAATATTGGGTACATTGTTCCGTGAGTATGCCAGGTTGTCAAAAACTGTAGTCATGTCATCTTTATGTCACGAGCATTGGGTTCGTTTCTTGCTCCTTAGGCTTGGCGTCATTTTTCCCGCCGCAACTTCTCGTAGGCCAAAACCCTAATGTCAATAACGTCTGTGCTTAGGAGCGAGAAGATAGGATTGTGATCCCATGTGCATAGTATTATTATTTTAGATAGCGTAAGAGGTATTGAGCAAACTTACGTGCTGAGTCGTTGTTGGTCAGGAGTCGATTTTATTGTGCATTTGTTTTATCTCTTCACTAAGTTATCCAAGTCTCCCTTGTCCCTAAGTAATTTTGACAGTTAAATTTGCTGGTAATTTGATTGAATTTTTTTCCACTAGTCATTTCAGCGTTAAGAATGGTTAGGGAATCCATGTTAAGTCAAGTTATTTTGGAACTCAGTTCATGTAATTAACTTATAAAGAAGCAGTTTCATTTCTTGGATGCCAGAATTAAGCTATCACAGCTCTTGTGTTTTTCTTGAAAGTAGTTAGGTGTAAGCTGGAATAGTTGTGGTCTTGCTTCCAGGAACTTCATATTTAGAGGTTTCACCTTTTTCTCATACTTGCTGTTTAGAAATTCCTGATGTTTGCATTCTCTTAGTGCTGTAGATATTTTTACTTCTAGTGTTAATTCATTGTGATTTCACGCTCAGTTTGTTACTGCTTGGGTCACCTTAGCCTTGTTCCTTCATGTTCTGCAAATAAGTAGGAAAGGTGCCTCAAGGTAATTAAATTTCCTTAAATATTCTGGAGCAATTCTGGCTCACATGAATGTTGGGCAATGAGAAACCTGTCCTTATTTTATCATACCTCTTGTGCCAAAAGCCCTGAGAGTTTCGTGCGCTGAGTCTGACGGATGTTATTACTCACCAATTCCTCATAAGGGTGTTTCTAAGAATTATGATTAGTTTGGCACTCGTACAGCCTAGCCTATAGTGCATACAGTCCTTGACTGTTTGTTTAGTGTAAATTGTTCTAGTATAACAACTGCCAATCCTATGGCACTTGTGTATTCTATCAAGCGTACCCTAGAGTATTTGGCTGCAACCTCCTTATTTAAAATCAGCCAAACTTTCTTACGTAGTCGTACCCAGTAACGACCCGGCTCTCGTAGACTGACCTTGCACTCCACGCAGGAGACAGTCAATAGAGATGCCCCCGCTCACTTCTAGTAGTACTCTGAGCATAGTCTTAGGTTAGAGAAATGGGAAAAATTGCACCTGGGAATTTCGTGATTGTCCATACGATTTACTCAATTGCGCGATTGCCATCGGCTGTATTCGGGTGCCAAAATACGGTTGAGGTACCTGCATAGAGACTCCTCGATCCGAGGCAATCCTGTAAATCAGCAGTTAGCTCGCAGCCTGGCTTGTGCAGCGACTGTTCTCCTTCTGTAACTGTGCTTGAACAAGTGACCCAACTCCTCTCTCCCATACAGAAGAACCTACGAAGCCAACACACCACACAACCACCTAGTCCTCAATCCAAGCCATTGAGCCCAAAAATCTGGACCTTCCTCAGACCCACTTGAGAAGGCCCACACATTCATTCAGCCACACGGCTCACACTCTGATTCATTCAGCCACACGGCTCACACTCACACTTAAGCTGGCCACACACTAGCATATCTGATCGGTCATGACCAACAGATATGGAATGCTACAGATGAAGTCTGTCGCTCTACTCGCCACTAACTGCAGCGACTATACCTGCAACTCCAGTGCGTGTTCAGCAGTGGTAGCAGGTGGTCGTGAGATAACCAGTCATGGACGACAAGAAAAAAGCTTTAGCAAGCTTGGTGCTCTTAAGTGCTATGAAGCCGAGAAAGCGGAAACGATCGCGTTGGGCAAAGGAATGGCTTAAAAAAAGAGAAGAATTTTCTCATATGACACTTTTGAAAGAATTAAAAGAAAATAACCCAGATGATTTTAGAAATTATTTGCGAATGTCCGATGAGGTATTCCAAGAAATACATGCCAAAATTGCACCATTCATACAAAAGCAAGATACGATGCTCAGAAAGGCAATAAGTTCCGAACAAAGATTAATAGCAACCTTGAGATTCTTGGCAACTGGGAGGTCCCTTGAAGATCTGAAATTTTCAACAGCTATTTCTCCACAGGCTCTGGGAAGCATCATATTTGAAACCTGCAGAGCAATATGGCATGCCCTACGAGACCAGTATATGAAGGTATGTTCCAAATGATAGTAAAACAAGGTATATTTCTGTTTATTTATGAATGCATACAAAAATTAGTCAACCTTTCATGACATGTTTTCGTCTCTCAAATAATAATAATAATAATAATATTAATCACTCTACCTATACATAATTACAAGTATAATATGCTTGAAAATAGAAAGAAATTAAATAATTGCGAATTATTCCTTCATCCACTACGAAAACAAACATAATATCAATGTCTTTTAAATGCCATTCAAGAAAATGAAATAAATGACGTCATTTACAATTTATCCTTTATCAAGCTCAAAAGCAAGTGGATGTAATGTCATTCCTGTATCCATATCTCATATAAATTTTACGACCCTTTACATACTAGTATAGGAAACATCGCTATCATTAGAGTTGCATGGTGATGGTTACGGTGATGGCTGGTACGTTTGTGGTGAGGGTGAAGGTTGGTGTGGTTGTGGTGACGGTGATGGTTGTAATACGTCAAACGTACTGTTTGTGAAATATCCACTGTTGTAATAGACAGGTTTGCATACTACATCATGCTGCCCTTGAACGAGTTGATTCAAACGTGCCTGAGATATTATGTTTGAGATATGCTTTTTCGCAAGAACGCGTTGGGTCTCATTTAGTTCTCTTAGCTCTGTAGTAATGTAACGACCAAATGAATCACACGAGTCGTCTGGTTTCTTCAGCACAGACATAGCCTGTTCTATAAGATCTTCTTGGCACACCTTACGTTTTAGCCCTCTGCGTGATGGAGGCTTCATAGGTGTGGATGAATTATTCACACTGCAACTCGGCAGCGCCACTTCGGCAATCTGTTAAAGAAAAAAGAAATTGATTAATTTTCAAGATATATATATAACGCAAGGTCTCTGTTCATATGAAAGCACGTGTTCATATAAATATCTAGCCCTCCATGTTAAGATATTATTAAGTAATGCACGTAGATACTAGTGAAAATACTTTATTTTTTCCACAGTTTCCTTCGACTGAAAATGAGTGGCTGGCGGTGGCTGCTGATTTTGAAGGCTACTGGAATTTCCCAAACTGTGGAGGAGCAATTGACGGGAAGCACGTGAGGATTCTTTCGCCTGCAGGAAGTGGGTCCTACTACCATAACTACAAAGGGTTCAAGAGCGTCATTTTAATGGCTATTGTGAATGCAAATTACGAGTTCATGATGGTGGATGTCGGAAGAAATGGAAGAATGTCAGATGGTGGAGTTTTTCAAACTACGTCTTTCTGTAAAAAACTCCATCGGCATGAACTCAATCTGCCATCAGCAGACATTAACAAAGCAGGTTTGAATTTCGTTTTCCTAGGAGACGATGCGTTTGCTTTACACGAGAATCTATTGAAGCCATTTCCTCTTAGAAATCTATCTCTAGAGAAACGAGTATTCAATTATAGAGTTTGCAGAGCAAGGCGGGTAGTAGAAAATGCGTTTGGCATTTTATCAAACCGTTTTCGCATCTTTCACACAACAATCAATATGATTCCAAAAAAAATCGACGCTGTTGTGCTAGCATGTTGTATTTTACATAATGTATTACGGCAAAAAAATAGAAGTGGTTATTCACCAACCACTATAGTTGATCGAGAAGATATAGAGAGTCGGCAATTGATTCCAGGTTCTTGGAGAAACGAATTGCAACAACTCACTCCTCTTCAAGCGAACCTAAATAATTCAGGGCAAGCTGGTGGCAAACAAAATAGAGACAACTATGTTACCTACTTCAATACTACTGGAGCTGTGCCTTGGCAGAACGATATGGCCTGAAATGGTATACTACTAAATGGTATAATTATTTCATTTTTAGTAAATTTATTTTTAACATTGCAGGTATGACAAATGTACAACAGTGTTTCCATTATCCACATCAATTTATACATGTATGTGTTAAATAAAACGTTCAAATTATTATAAAATTTCCCTTACCTCAACTGCAACATCCAGTTGGTCACATTGATTAGTTTCCTGAGTCGGTTGTTCATCGTGGTCAGCACTGTCAAGGCTACAGAATGATTCACGTGGTTCTTCATGATCACCAGTAAACGCAAGTAATTTGTAATACCAAAGTTTTGGTACATATATCTCATCAGCACCAGCGCCTGATTTCATAGAATTTTTAACTTTAGCATGCTCTTTTCTGAAAGCATTCCTCAAGTTTCCTATTTTCTTTTTCACAAAAGATACATCACAGTCACGGTTTACTGCTTGACAGAAATTTAAAAGACTTTTGTAGGCTTCATCTCGTTTGCCACGATTCGAATAGTCAGCGGATTTTACTTGCCATAAACACGTATGCGTTTTATAGATTTCAATAAATTGAGTAATGAAATCTGTATCCATAAAACGAGCGTCAGCTACAGACACCATAGTGACACCGCTTACTTGGGCACAACCTAACTTTCCCGCTGTCGGCCACACACTGGGCGATAAAGTCTGCAGGCGGGTAAGGAATTCCAACATGATGGAAGATCAAACTGAGTGATTTGATATGCCAGACTTTATCTGTATCACCCCACTCACTGGCAGATTTTTGAGCGATTTGGTCTGTACAGATCAAATCGGCAGAAACTGACCGATCAGATATGCTAGTGTGTGGCCAGCTTTAAGGGGTGTTTACACTAGGGGACATTTCGGCTGTGAGGCGCGACTCGTGTAGACGAAGCTCACCACTGAGGCTCATATTTGTGTGTGTGAGCCCGAAGTTCCCGATTCGCTTTGGTTGAATCCGTGGAGCGGCTGCACGTGTGAGCGGCGCTGCTCTAGACCGGTCAGTGTGCGGTTGGCAGTCATCAAGTGAGGTAGCGCCTCTCGCTCACCCGTAATGGCTGACTCAACACTGCCGCGAGAAACTACACTGCTTCTAATTGAAATGTACTAAGCCCATCAATGCCTTTGGCAGACTAAAAGCTGTGAATATAAGGAGGCTGCTTTCCATTATATTTTAATGAAAATGAACGAATATAGTAACATTTCACTCATGCAAATAAAAAAGAGATTACGTAGCTACGATGCACCAACAATATTCACACAAGCTCGTCTACAGCAATCCATATTTCGAAGCAGCAGGCCACACTGACTGGTTTTGTGCTGCATGGCTGCCACTTGTGTTTGACCAAAAAATCTAGTGTGACCTCAAAAAATATCGAGAATCATATAGATTTAAAAATAAAGCATCCAAAAATTTATCTAGAAATAAATTAATTATCTACTATAATAAATTAGTTGAACAATAGCATATAAGGATATTTATATCATAAATTGCTTTATATTAGGTAATTTTTCTGTATATAAATTATCTAGTATCCTGATATTTACCCTAATAAAGCTTGGTATCCAAATATTCTTCAATTTTACACGTGTTGCGAGTAGAAAGGTCAGTCTCTATTGTATTGCAATTATCAATGCTCAGATTCCTGCTTATCAACAATTGTTTTAAGGCTTTCACACCGCTATCTTCATCACTTTTAATAATTTTGCAATTACTAAGTAAGTTGATTCTACTTTATTAGATGCATTACTTTAGTATATAACTGATACACCAAGTAGTTTCATGATAGAAATATCATTGCTTCCATCCAACAATAAACTGAAATCCTTGTTACCAATATCATTGGTCAGTCTTTCGTCAAAATGAGGCCACATTACATTATTGATAATGTATGTGCATTTATTCCATGATTTTTTGATACCATCACTAGTTTTGCAATTGGAGATAGTGTGCTGTAGCTTATGAACCGTGAAATAGCCGTCTTGGTGTCGTTCATAATCTGAACATAACATGATCAGAATATGGTTGCTTCACTATTCAGACAATTTGTTTAAGTAAATTAACAAATATAATAAGAATGAAGCAGTAACCAACCATTATGGTGACTTCCTAATTCGAATTTACAGTAATCTATCCTATACATAGCTTAATTGTAATTCTAGCTCGAAAATTTCTATCACGCTAAAAAAACTATATGGATTTTATAGCTATTATCTAGGTTCGAAATTTTACATCTAAGCTTCAGCAAAAACATCTAGATCTAGCTATATAATATCTAGCGTGGCAGCCCTGTTGAGCAGCGCGCGCTCCATGGCTCGCTCCAATGGTGTCTAGTCTAAACGCGCATGTCTCTTGTGAAGCTCTACACGAGGCGTCTACACGTGAGCCGGCAGCAAAATGTAGACCAGTGTAAACGGCCCTTTACTCAGCCACACGGCTCCACACGCAGCAACCCCCACCAGGTGCTGCCTCTCTTGAGACACCCTAATTAAGCCATACGTATCACCCGCATCTGCGGTTAACTACACGAACATACACATCTTCACCTGGACCCACAACGGATTCCCCGCTAGCCACGTCACGCGGCTGGATTACGTAACCTCACGGGACCCGGACCTCCTCTCTCAAGAAGCGGATCCGCCCCCCACGATTGGCCGTAGTCACGGCACCCATAGGCGACCCAATTATACCAGGCGAGAAGTGTCGTTGTATCTATTTCCTTCAGAGGATAGGCTCGTGCGAGTGATCAGGAAAACCATGGTGCCAGTAGAGCACCCGATTACTTACTCCTTCTGAGTCAAGGGCCATATCAATTCATTAAATTTATTGATGCCTTCCCCGGCATCTGGTGACCCTGTCAAACGTAATAACATAATTATCTATAACTTGATAATACCAGCACGTCAAGCTGGTGTTCTTAAAACAAATAAGTAAAAATTTGAATTACGCCCATCAGGCAAAACTTCATAACCATGTATAAATAGCAATTAAGGATCTAAATCATTTGTTTCAACACTTAACATGGGTATTACGATAACCATGCATAAATAGCAATTAAGGGTCTCTATGGTAATGTAATTGAATGCATTTTTAGCTTTTATCTCAATACTTGTTCGCACTAATGAAAGTGTTTCTAAAATGAGCGTTGCAAGGATTGTGTTCTCTTAGTTCAAAATCAGATTAGGCAAAGAAAGGAACTCATTTTTGTTGTACTTCTCTGTCAATCATTTTTTTCTCAACTCTCTACACGGGTATTACGATACCAATGTATTATAATCAGTTAAGGATGTTAATGTTAAAGTGTTTTAAAAACCAATGTATCGACATTTCATGTTTGTACTTTATTGGAAAATAAATGTTTTTTTTCTTTTTTTTCTTTCTTTTACGTTAATATTCAAAGTTGAAAACTAATTACTGAAAGACATGTAAAAAATATTAATGTTGAAAGTTACTGTTTGAAAACGAGCCCTGCCGCACATTTTTTTCACCTCTTAATTTTGAACAACACAAGTATTTATTCATCAAGAACTTCTGCGTTTCGCCTCCTATGCCGAAGAAAATCGGAGAAAAATTTCTGAATTCACGACTAAATATATAAGAATAATTTTCAAATAATTCAATTTAATGAGGGGAAACTGTTCACTGTTCAGATTATTATCACTGGCAGCCCTGGTTTACTGGCAGTGCCCACTGCAAATATTTAGCATGCAGAATGTTGCCGCTCCTTACCGTGAGCGTGGCAATAAGGGTCATTTTGCTCTGCTGTGGGCGGAGCTTATTTGGCTGGCGGGATGGAGCGACGGTGTAGAGCGCGAAGACACCGTCAATGTAAAAGGACCTTAAGTTTGATAATGCATTCAAATACAAGTTATAAAAAACATCTGACTCAATAATATCTTTGATGTGTTTATTCGTTTATATATATGTTTGGTGTCCGCTTTTTCAGTCCCTCTGTCACGTTCATGAGAATGTTTGATAACCCAGAAGTATTTTTTTTCGCGGGTACCTTTAGGATGAGTATATCTGTTTGTTATCTACATCTGGGAAATTTATCCAAAGAAAATATTGAATCCGGTTACTTTTGACGGGCTGTGTACACTAGAATATAACGTAATACTCATGATATTTATGAAAACGCTCTTGATAGTGAGCACTTGCATTGAAATGCAAGATCAGGAACTTACAATATCAGGGATTAATATTAAAATTAAAATTTGATGCTTTAAATAACTCTGTGTCTAAGACTAAAAGGTCGACATTCGGATATTCTTCTTTCATATGTACACTTCTTCTTTTGTTTGTACACATCAGTACTTCTGTAAATACAGTGTAGCCGATGATTTTAGGGAAAGCGAGTTATTCTATTTTCTCGGTAAACTAAGGTGTAGTCTTGCTAGTTTTTAATTGGTTGCTTCCAGAAAACATCATAAAGGATAACTATGAACATAAATTGCCCACAAAAAATTTTAATAACTTGTAAAACTGAAATGTAATTATTCTCAATATTTGCAATGTTGACCACACTTCTTCAAAAATGTTTTGATGCGCTTTGGCTTGCGGTTTACAAATTTTTCAATGATATTATAATCAAAGTACCTCTGATCTTTTTCAATTAAGGCTCCAAGTTTGCCAAATTAGTTGGCTTCTTCTTGGTCACTCGACTTTTGATCACCTACCATAAATTTTCGATTGGATTCAGATTAGCCGAATTTCCAGGCGAAGAACCCAAAATCTCCACTCCATTGTCTTTAATGAACTTTTTAAGATAGCCGATAGTGATATAGTGCTCGATATATAGATATAGATAGTGCTCGCGATAGCCATGTGCTAGATGTTCTGCCGCCGTGCGGCAGAGACCCGGGTTCGAAACTCGGCGCTGGCGGTGGCGATTTTCTCTGTTGGGTATAGGAGAAAAATTCCAAGCACAATACCCCACTCTACCCAGGTGTCTGAAATGGGTACCGGTCTTGACCGGGGGAAAGCGTCATGGCGTCCTGGCGTTAGTTATAAGGCATTTGAAAATCCAATGTACAAGGTGATATGCATCAAGCTTGATTGTAAATAAAGCATCCATAGATGCATTCATTATCATCATCATTATATCATTTAACTACTCATGCATTATTACAGAAAGCGCCATCATGTTGGTCAACCACCTCTTTGTCGGGAAGCTGACCAGCTATCATTGGAAGAAGATGATCTTTTAAGACTTGCAGGTGCCAGGCCGAATTCGTAGCTATATTTTTGAGTAAAATCGTCAGTGCTCCAGTATTTTTACCTGAAAAGCAGCTCTAGACGTGAATAGTGGCAGGATCTGAGGATCCTTGACCGTTTGAACGACACACTCCTTGTAAATTCTTTCGCCTTTTCTTCTTCGCACGAGCATTTCCCGGAGTCAGCAAAAAAGGCGAACGAAGATTCATTGGAGAAAATGACTTTGCCCCATTGTTAAGCAGTCCGATGCTGGCACTTCATGCAAAAATTAAGCCAGTAGTTGGTGTTTTTCGTGGTCAAAAGAGGTTTCTTTGCAGCTTTCCTTGAAGCAAGTACGTTGTCAAAGAGTCGATATCGAACAGTTCACGCTGAGATATGGACGCCACCCCTCTCCCATTCTAGCGCATGCTCTGAAATGCTGGCAGTCCTTACCCGTCACGAGGAGTGCACTGGGATTGTTATGGCTCAGTTATGGAAAAGAACGACGATAAAAAGGCATAAGTCTGAAATCTTGAAGAACCGACGACAATCTTTTCCTGCCAAGGACTGTCTTCGCCACCATGGGTTTTGTCTCGTTGTATTGTTTTATACATCTGTGGACAGTTGACGATGATGCAAGCTGCTTGGCAACAATTTCCTTTTTCAATAGACCACTCTAATGGAGAAGAAAGATGGTTTTCCTAATTTATTCCGAAATCATCATGATTTTGAATATGGCAATGAAAACATTAAAAAATGAAGTGAAATGTCTGAAAATAAACATGCCACATACCATTTTTTAATCAGGTGGATCAACTTTTAAACCAGCGCAAACAGGTTTTCCGTATTTTAGGAAAAACAAAATTAGGAAATTTTTAATAAAATCCCGGTAATTTTTTAACCTCGCTTCTTGGTAATTGTTATATAGTGAAGTAGGCATCGTTGTGTTTATGGGATTTCCGGAGCTGAGGTTGCGCGTCACCGGAAGACCTGCAGATTACGTCTTGCCGGGTGCCTTATCGCGTTCAGGTCACATGTCTTTATGACCTCCACCGGAAGCCGTGCCTTGGGGGCGCATCGCATTGGCATGCACCGGAAGAGCCTTGTTTAACTTTCGAGCGCTATAGCTTATAAGCAGAGTCGGTGTATGAGAGAGCACAAGAATAGGAACCTAGCTGAGAGTTTCCTTCTCCTACTCCTTGAAGTTAAGGCATCTGATACGGTAGTTAAAGCTACCTTTTACTAAACCTCGTGTTTTAAACCTCGTGTTTTATATTATGCCTTATAAAGCCATGTTATAGGACTGTTGGCGTTTAGGCATAAGTATATTTTGAAATAAACCACTGAAATAAAAAAGTTTTTTCTTAAAATCATTGGCCACACCTCAGCATGGGCTGTAGCATGCATACAATTTTTATCGTTGAAATGCGAAACAATGTCTAAAATTCTTTCATTGTTCAAGAAATTTTGATACTCCGTGGAAGTTTATTCCACTGCATGGCACTTGATATTGACCGAGCTTTCTGCCCAAAGTCAGATGAACAGTAATCGACTAAGACGTTAGTGCTCCATTTCGGTTGGTTGGTTACAGGTGGAGGAAGGGATTGCACAATATCAGCATTTATCTGAGGGAAATATAAAGAAGAATATACGTTTAGGGCTTCATGACTGAAGAATCTTTCTTGAATAGGAGTTTAGCCGAGTTTATTTAGGAGAAGGGTTTCATGATCACTCTTCTAGGATTTACCTTTGCATACCCCCTCGGCAGCGAAATTCATCCATTTTTGTTACTCTATTTGAAGATATTGAGGTGTGTATCTTCATACTAAGCTGCCATTGTCAAAACGCGATAACACTAAAGAATGAATGGTTAACAATCTAAATTTTTGTCGACCAAATTTTTTTTGCTCTGAAAAAAATATTTAAATTCCGTAAGTTATTTTCAATTTTTTTCAATGAGAGATTTGAGGGTCATATTTTGATCGAACCAAATGTCTATTTTTCCTTTTTTATGGTTTAATTTTACCATTCCCTACCGTTAGAGTCAGATTAAAATATTTTAATTGCATCGTTGGATCCTAAAATAATGTATTGTCTCATGCTCGTATTTTGTTTGAGACAATTTTGTCCATACCACGATTAGAGGTAAGCTTTCAGCTTTTATTTGCGCCTGGTGGAATTCTGTTACAGAACTTGTCATGGCAATTTAAACATCATCTGTACTTATATAGATTCGTGTGTTAGAATGAATTGGAGGTAAATCGTTAATGAAATACCCTCCCCATGGCCTTACCTTATTGTGGTGGGAGGGCTTGCGTGCTGTGCTGCCGTGGAGATCTGAGGCCATAATGCCGGGGTCTCGGTTCTGGTAGGTTCAACCACGGTAGGCTCACTAGACTGGCTCAACAGGAGCAGCCTGACATGAGAAGGACCTTGTTTGAGGTTTCTAATGTATCATAAATATAAGCCAGGCCCTGGCAGTAACGGGTTATAAAGTCCCTCGTTATCCCGGGTGCACACGATGACTACCACGGGTTAGGGCTGACGATGGGAGGGAATATTTACTCCCCATTGGTCAGTGTGCTCCCGCATTAAGCGCAGAGATGCATCAATCGCACCGCTCTGATATCGGGACTCGCAGCAGACTGCTGTGGATGGAGCTGGAACCATAGGAGCCACCATAAGGAGGTCCAAAATGAGCAACATGCGAAAACTATAACAATGATCCGAAATCTTGACGGGGTAAGCATCATTGGTTCTTTTGAAAGAATTGCAAATACCATATGTGACAGTGCATCCACTACCATGCATAGTAGTGCCACTGAAATGGGTGATCTCTCAATCGAACTGTGACAGGTACGACAGTTGTCTGGCCACGCGGGAGTTGCAGCTCTCAGTAGAGTTTTGAAGAGTGAAACAGAGTGGTCGATGGTTACCAAATATACGGTGGTAGTAGCAGTAAACTTGGTCAAGCCTGTTTCCCTTATTTGCGTGCTGGACGTTTCTTGGTGCCGGAACTTAGTTCCGCCAGCTGTCTGCTTTGCGGACGTTTTCTTGCGAGCGTAACATTCTTCCTAACATGTTATTGAGTTCAACAATTTCTTTCATAGTTACGTTGAATTCGCCTTTTGACATAGTCGGGATCTGCGGTGGCTTCACTGCGTTTACCGTGACGGGCTCAGCAGTTACGGCTTGGCACGCTGATTGCCTTGCTGAGTTGGTCTGCGATCTCCCCTTGCTTCTCGTTTGTTTTTTCTTTTCTTAAGGCTTCTGATCAGTGGCTGAAGAATGCATAGAGGCGATGACTGAAGCTGGTAGCGGATCTTATCGTCAATTGTTGAGACGCGTCATTTCCAAGCGTAACTCAGATGGGCTGCTATCTCCCAGCTTTATTTTAACAATAATGTTGAAGATTCTCTCTTCGTTTTGACGAACGAAACAGTTCATTAGTGCAGCTTATAGGGCGTCGTATTCACCGTTTGCCGGGAGGTTCAGTAGTACCTCTTGTACTCCGGATACGATGTGCGTGGATAGACCTCTGAGAAGCGCCCCGAACTTCGAAAAATCGTCCAGATTTGGGATTTGTGCGCAAAAATTGCAGTGGAAGAGCCATCTTATGATATCATTTCCGAAGGCGGGTCACCGGACATCTCTCCCAGCCATAGCTCCCACCTGTCGGGTCACTCTGGGGTCACTCTGGGGACTATGAATATCTAAGGACTTTGAATATCAATGCCCGAAGCGAGTGCCTGAGGTACGAACGAACTCGACAGGGTAAGAATACACAACTGAAATAAATGCCGTGCTATTGTGAAATATCACCGACAATAACGGCACACGAGAAAAATATTATTGACAGGCAGTAATGCACTACGATACGTCTTAGAGGACCGTCAGGCGATGTGGAGTGACAGCACGGATGGCGGTTGAGTGCCTATTGATTGCGAAACGGCGGTAGAGGCAGTTGAGACTGTAGCTGTTGGAGCATCTTCGGTGCGTGATGTGAAGATCGGAGCCGCTGTGAGGAGACTGGTTGATGGTTAGGTGGTGCCTCAAAGTTCGCCGCTGCGCGGGGTGGTGCCTCGAAGCCAGCCGTTGTGCGGAGTGGCACTTCAAAGCCCGCTCATGCGCGGGGTGGTATCTAGAAGCCTGCCGCTGTGTGGGGTAGCGCCTCGAACCCTGTGAGGGGAGGGGGGGCTCAACAACCGGTTCGCAAACACCACTACACAAGCTTAGAAGAGCCACCTCACGCAGCCGAACAGCCTCGAAGCGCCCCTACTGGACGACCAATCAGAGCGTAAGTTTGGCGTGGTCGTGTCTGACAAGCCTCTACAAGCTGCCCGCTCCGAGCAGCCAGGCGACATCTCAAGACACCCACACAAGTTTAGCTCAGCCTTGAACAGCTTCATTACACCACCGCGAGCTGCCCAATCGCTATATAAGGAGCTACGGGGCAAGCGCAGCTCAGTTCACTTCTCAGCGGCTCACACAAGTCTTCTCCCAGCGAGCCTCCTCACAGCAGCGGCTCACACAAGTCTTCTCAAAGCAAGTCTCCTCCCAGCAGCGGCTCACAAGTCTCACAGCAGCGGCTCAAACAAGTCTTCTCCCAGCGACTCTCCTCGGAGCACTGGCCTCGCAGCAGGCTACCCACAGCGACTCGCTACGCTGCATTTCTCTCCCAGCAACACTGATCTTCACTATACACCTCGGCTACTCCGCAAGCAGTAGCCTCACTGCCTCCATCACCGCCTCCACAGCCAGCCACACCGCAACGCTCTCGACCTCCACTCACGCTGCAACTCCCCGACAACTGTCGGTCCTCCAAGGCGTCCTTGGGTGCTGTACTACCTGTTTGCGTGCCATTACTGTCGGTAATTTTCACAATAATAATTCATTTAATATTTATTCCAGCTGTGATTTCTTTACCCTGCTGAGGTCGTTTGTACCTCAGGCACACGCTCCAGGCATAAATATTCAAAGTCTTTAGGTATACACAGTCTGCCCGGAATAAAAAGCAGCCTGAGGGAGAACACTACAGATCTCTAATTGGCATCATCACGGCGAATGGCAACACCTGCA